>JBAIZL010000005.1:262043322-262570822 GCA_036971475.1 Prosapia bicincta
AAATCACATATAAAAATAAATATCTAGTCGCATCTATAAATTTAGTTAAACAAACTTTAAATTTAAACAAAATGGCAAAACCCGAAGCGAAATCCGACATGGATAAGCTTTTAGCCTATATGAAAGCTGAAAATGCGGCTAGGGACAAGCGCGAGAAAGAGAGGCGCGTAAAAGATAAGGAAGAAAGGGAATTAGAAAATGCGACTAGGGACAAGCGCGAGGAAGAGAGGCGCGTAAAAGATAAGGAAGAAAGGGAATTAGAAAATGCGGCTAGGGACAAGCGCGAGGAAGAAAGACGGCTAAAAGAAAGGGAATTAGATAAAGCGGTAAGAGAGGCCGAAAGGGAGGAGGACAAGAAACAACGTCGACAAGAGTTAGAGTTAGCCGAAAAAAGGTGGGAGTTAGAGAAATTAGAACGCCAAAAGATCCTAGAAGCGTTTCACGATGAAATGAGCAAATATAGGGCGGATTCGGAAAGTCGAACGAGCAACCTAGAAGGGAAAATGACCGAACAGGCCACCGTGATCGAAAAAATAAAAAACGAGGTAGAGATTCAAACAACGCAGTTAAGCGAGAAAGTAAATAAAGTAAGGGAGGACGTAAAGTCTGTAAACCAACAGGTGAAAAAATTAGAAAATAGGCTTACTAGTTCAGGGACGGCAGGGCCAATAACACAAATATGTTTGCCTACAGTGTCAAACAAATTGAACGAGGCATCCTATAGGAAAATAGAGTTTTGGGGTACATCGCGGGAAGACCCGATCGAGTTTCTCTGTGAAATGGAGTCGTTATTTTCTGAAATCGATAATACGATGGAGGAAATTACAAAGCTCAAGATCATAGAACGATATATACAGGGTTCAGCCGACAGTTGGTGGAGAGCTATAAAGAAGGGGTCTGAGACATACCAGGATTTCCGCAAGGAATTCACTCAGCACTTCTGGAGCTTCCACCAACAGGAAAGGATTCGGAGGAAATTAAGTCAGGGCAAATATAGTAATAACGGACCTTCCAACATGGCGGAATATTTCGTCATGATGGTAAACAAGGCGAAGAACTTGGATCCAGTAATTCCCGAAAAGCAATTAATCTTCATGATCATGAAGCATTTCGGGACCAACGTTCAATTAGCTAGTGTGGGCAACCCCACGCAGAACATTAAACAAGCTATTGCGTTTCTAATCCAACTCGACAACGTGACGGAGAACGACCGCGCTAACGGAAATGCAAACCGGGCACCACCGCGCTTCGTCACTTCTAACCACCAAAGACCCGACCATAACCCAAGATCCTATGGTGAACACCAAAAAACAACCCCACCGAAGTATCCTAAGAAACCCAATCCGCCACGTTCTATCCCCGGACCTAGTGACACACAGCAAAAAAACTAGAAACGAGGATCTCTAGCAACAAGGAGCATTGTCCGTTAGCGCGTCTAGGGATCCGAGGAAAGAGATCGCCGGAACGCAATAGCCCGAAAAGCAAAAATCGTCAAGTTTACCATCGTGACGAGATAGTGAGCCTGAACGGTTTAGCCTTATTTATGCGGGACGAATTGTTAGAGGAACCCGATAGTTGCATAAATAAAATTGAGCAAGTAGAGCAATGCCCATTGATTAGCTGCAAGATAAATGGTATGGAGATATTCGCAGAAGTGGACACTGGTGCACAAATGTCCGTGATTAATGCGAACAAATACCTGGCCTTGAAACAGCAAGGAAACATGTTTTACGAACTACCAGTAGCTAACATGGGGGTTCTAACAGCAATCGGCTCGACATGCAAACGGGTTAAGTTACAAACTTTCTTACCTCTAACTCTTCAGGGTCACACAAAGGAATTTGTATTCCTAATAGTGGAAAACTTACGAGTTGACCTCATATTGGGGATGAATACTTTGTGTGAGCTTAAGACCCGCATAAATCTGGAGAGATCGTTTATCTCCTATGAGCTGGACGGGGAAATGCTCTGGCAGGATTTCGAAAAAACGGGAAAAGACGGAAAAATATGTTTACCCGATAAAAATAATAAACAAAGGCTAGAAGCCAACAGGGAAATAGAAAATATAAATCAAATAAACAATATAAATGAAAAGAATGTAGGCGTAAAAATGAAAAGTGATAAAATGAATGTAAAACAAAATAAACAAGACAACCCAATTAACCAAGGCAAAATACCATCTTACCAGCCGTTAGCCGTTGTACATCGAGAACAAAGGGATCTCGATATACAACGTACTCTGTCACAGACAGGAAAAAAAAACCAAAATTTAAAATGTAAACAAAACAAAAATGTAAAGAATCCGAAACTAGAACCAAAAATAAAAATTAATGCAAATATATCAGTAGGCGGTGATCCCCGAAATAGCAGGGAGCGAGAGAAGTTAGAAAATCAAAGAATAAATGTAGGATGTAATAAAACGAGCAACCCAAATCCATTAAAAAATGGTGAAACTAAAATAAATCAGGGTATAAACCCAACAAATATAAATAAAGGGAAATTAAGGAAAGAGATTAAAGGAGGAAACGGGATCAAAGAATCCACAAATAAAGGCCATGAGCCACAAATAAAAAAATTAAGTAACTTGCAGGATAGACCTGAAGTCACAACAAAGAAAAAAGCTAATTATAATAAATTAGCCAAATGCTCATTTTATACACAGTCTAATAACATAAATTCGTCAACTAACGAATCGCTAAAATCAAAGCCCACTGATCGCGGCAAAATTGGAAAAACCTTAAATAAAGAAAAGGAAATAAATTACAAGGGACGGGCCGAATGGAAGAGGTTCCGTAAAAAACGGTTCAAAATTAATACCGATAAGCAATGTGTAAAAATAAGTAAAATTGAACTACAACATGTCCAAGATAAAAATAGTATATTAAGTGAAAATCAACAGGCAAAATTAAATGATTTATTAAATGAATTTAAAGATATATTTAGTGACAAGCCAGGCAGGGCGACTAAATACAAACATGCGTTAAAAATTCAAGAGGATAGCACGTTCATAAATAGGAACTATCCCATCCCTATGAATTTTCGAAAACAAGTCCGCGAAGAAATCGAAGATATGCTCCGACAAGACATAATAGAAAGATCAAGAACACCGTATATTAACCCAATGTTAGTCGTAGTAAAACCAGACAAATCAGTTAGACTATGCCTAGACGCCAGAAAGTTAAATCAGATAACGGTTCCGGACTATGAGGCCGCGCCGAGCATAGACGAAATCTTAAGGAAAGGTCGTAGCAGGCGCTACATTTCAAAAATAGACCTCACGGCAAGCTTCTGGCAAATAGCGTTAACGCATGAGTCTAAAAAATTTACAGGGTTTCTATTTGAAAATAAGGTGTATAATTTTAAAGTAGTCCCATTTGGATTGCAAAATTCATTAGCTGCTCTTGTACGAACCATAGACATAACACTGGGCATGGAAGTACAAGAGAATATATTAGTGTATGTGGACGATTTATTATGTCTGTCGGAGACATATCAGGAGCACCTAGAGCACCTGCGAATCATTTTTTCCAAGTTCAGGGAGGGAGGTTTAACAATAAATCCGCAAAAAACCTTGTTCTGCCAACGGGAGGTTAAGTTTCTTGGGTACATATTTAACCAAAAAGGGGTAGCAACAGACCCGGAGAAATTACAAGCAATACACGATTTTCCCGCTCCGAGAAACAAACGCCAGCTACAATCGTTTCTCGGATTTGTGAACTACTATGCTAGGTTCACTTGTAAATATGCCCAAGAAACGTCACCACTGTTACGGTTAATAAGAAAGGGACAGCCCTGGGCTTGGGATAGTGAGATGCAGGTCGCGTTCCAAAGGGTGAAGGATTTGTTTATTGACGCTGTCACTTTGACACATCCGATTGAAGGGCAGGGTACTTTTCTACAAACTGACGCTAGCGATAAGGCAATAGCTAGCCAACTTTACCAGAAGGATGCCGAGGGAAGATTACAAGTTATAGGTTTTGTATCTAGAACGCTTAAACACGCAGAGTTAGGGTATACTGTGTGTGAGAAGGAGCTCCTAGCCATTGTGCATGGGTTAAAGAAGTTCCGACCTTTGATGTTAGGAGCTCCGGTAACAATCATAACTGACAACAAAGCGTTACAATTCCTATACTCCTGTAACTTTACGAACTCGCGCATCACAAGGTGGATATTGGCAATACAAGAGTACCAACCCATTATGATACACTGCCCTGGGAAAGAAAATATCCCGTGTGATACCATCAGTCGGATGTATCAAACGGACGGGGAGGGAGGGAAATTAAAAAATGGACTAAATGTTGTAAAAATTGGCCAAATAAAGGTTGAGTGTCCATTGTCCTTCCGAAATTTGTTCGTAAACATGAGACAGGAACAAGATATGCAACCTAATTTATTATATATAATTCAAAATATAGAAAATTGTAATAATTACGAAATCATAGAAAATAAATTATGTAAATGTATAAATGGAAAATTTAAATTGATGATCCCTGATTTAAGTATTGCCCCGTTTATTGGGCAAATACATCAGTCCTACGCGCATATAGGCCGCAATAAAATATACAATATGATAAGGAATACTGTTTATATAAAAAATGCATACAGAAGAATAATGGAAGTAATTAGAAAATGTGAAATTTGCCAATTTTCCAAACCTACCAATAGATACTCACAGGCTCAGACAAAACCCATTTTAACACAACAACCAGGCGAGATGGTAGCAGTGGATTTTTTAGGCCCGCTCCCAAAAGGAACTGGGGGAGTCAGGGATATACTGGTTGTAGTGGATGTGTTCTCTAAATTGGTGAAACTATACGCTGTACAACGACCTAATACACGTACTACAATCGACAGGTTAACCCAATATTTTCGGACAATAGGAAAGCCAAGAAAATTTCTTTCTGACTTCGGATCGGCATTTATTTCCCGACACTGGAAACAATGGATGCAGGAGAATAATATCCAGCATACATTGATTCCTGTCAGGCATCCACAAGTGAATCAAGCCGAACGAATAAACCGGGAGATAGGAAGAATTTTGAGGTCCTATTGTCACGAAAGACAATCACGATGGGTGAAATATCTCCCCTATATAGAACAGGTGTTAAACACGACGCCTCATGAAATAACTGGATATGCACCTATCCAGTTACACTATGGAACGCGGCCAGTGTATATATGGGAGAGATTTCTACCGAAGGCTTGTATTAACGATGGCGGGTTAACCCAGAGAGAAGTAGTACACACAGCTTTCGACAGGATCAGAAGGAAAGGCATAAGAAGAGCGGAAATAAAAAATTTTCAATGTAAGGAGATCACCTTCCAACAAGGGGAGTTAGTGCTAATTACCAAACATAACCGGTCAAATCTGAGTAAAAACCAGACCGATAAATTATTACTATTGTATCAAGGGCCTTATCGTATAGCGCGGAAAATTGGACGTAGGACTTACCAGGTAGAAAACATAATTACAAATAAATCTAGGGGAATTTACGATGTAAGGGACATCAAAAAATTTCATCAATAATTATAAATATGTAAAAAGATTAATTAGGCTACGAAGTATTTAAATGTACAATTATGAAAGGTCTTAAAAATTTAAAGGGACAAAAATAAACGTAATGTAATAATCTGGATGGATTAGGTAACTTCTAATAACTTTAGAAATGGAATTTGAATAGGCTGCGATAAGTTAAGTAGTTGCGTATCGAACAACAAATAAGATAAGCAATCAGCTGCTTGGACGGACATGGGGCGACGGCCTAGAGTAAATCAAGCTAAATAAAACTTGTAGGATATTGCGTAGCATTGTACAGATAAAGTCGAAAACAGCAAAATGAAATGCGGTAGCTGACCTGCTCAAAAGAGAGGGGATGCCCAAAGTCCAACTAGCGGACGTTGCCAAGCGCGTTCAAGGCTACTGGCTGTCAGAATCAGCTGTAGTGGCCAACAGCGCGAAAGTCGCGTAATTCAAACATATAAATTGTCCAGATAACAGATTAAGTATAAACTGTAGGTGAAATTGAAATAAATCCATGTTAGTTCTATGTAACTTATAAATATAAAGAATGTAAATGTTAAAATATGAGTACAAGGTATAAAAAGAATTTATGGATCAAGAAATAAAGCATTGTTTATGGGTATTAAGTTCAAATAAATTGTATGATATGGAAATAATGGCTTGCATCGTGAGTGCAAGGAGACAAAGTGTCAATGTGTTGAAAGTGTAAGATACTAATAATATATGTGTTATGTGAGTTTCAGGGAGAAGGACGCCTGAGGACATGAAGCCAATATATAATAGTGTTAAATAGTAGTAAGTAGTATTAAGCTCAATTTGGGAAAATGATCCCAAATTTCATTTAATAGCAGGGAGGTTGTAACGGAAAAAATTGGTTCCGTAACAATTGAATAGAAATTGAAAAATCTTAAATTTTTATAGAATAAGTTTATCTAGTTTTGCTAAGCCATGAAACTCAATTGCTAATTGAATAAGATAAAAACCGATTGTAATGTACACAAATGATGACTTTGCGAGTGCTTTGTGTGCTAGAACCAAAATCAAGTTCCAACAGAATATTAAATAAGCAACCAAAGACAAGAATACGCTTAAAATCAAAACTGTGCCTGAAAATCAAGTAGTGGGGGTAAGCAGCTAGTGATTTGGTTGCAGGTTTAGAAATAAAGGGAACTCTCGTTTGAGGATTCGACCGAGAAGGTCACTGTTTAAATTAAATTGCAGAGAAAGTCATAATGGACTTTTAAATTTCATTAATCTGGCCGCGGAGTGCGCGATTTGGTCGTAAAATGTCTAACAATAACGACTAGCGCAAGCTAGTCATTCGATAATGAGAAAACCTCGGTTAGATTTCTTTTCTTGAAGAAGATGACGTCGCCTTGTGCCGCTGCCTGGAAGGAAAATCCTTCAGACGAGAACAACTGCCAGTCTGAAAGGAAGGATCTGGCCACCCAGGACATACAAGGGGGATCCAGGAAAGTGCGAGTCGGGCAAGTCATAATTTCTGTACAATTTTAAATATTATAAACCAGATTATTTGGAAAAATTTCTAAAGTCAAAAACGACAAATTAAAGGTTTAAATAACTAAGTCATGGCTTTATTTCTTGAAATATAAACTAAAATATGAAGCTTATTAAATATATATAAAAGATTTATGTGAAATTTTAAATGATTGATAAATGTTAAAGTAATAACTGTTATAATTTGGAAAGATAAACTTATAAAAGCACAATCATTTAGGTGTTTAGAAATTGATATGTTTTATTAATTAACGTAAAATCATGTATAACTTGTTTGATAATTTATAAAGGATTGTTGTGAATCCAAGCTCAGTTTATCAGAAAGTTAAGGTAAATTGTATATGTCCAAAAAATTGGTAAACAATTCTTAAGTGTTAACAAGTAGGGTAAATAACAATTTTATTCTCTAGTAATTTCATATATAAATAAATAAATGTCAAGCAACTGCTGGGGCAAAGTCAGCCCATAAATTAAATGAGTGCAGCAATTTGATGTAGGATCTGTCAACCTCCCTGCAATCAATGAAAATATGTATTTGGGTAGTAAGAGACAATTTAATTTATGTTCTAATATGTATAAACGTCATGAAATTATGTTGTTAAAAGAATATGATCCTTTTATTTAACAATTATTAATTTTCACGCGATTAAATTCAAAAGTAAAACTAGATGTCAAGATATTATTTTGATTTAAAGAATATGATCATTTGTTTAAATTTCGTTATTGTAATATTATTAAATTCATATTTCAAGCAAAGGTTAGTGAAAAATTTTATTAAATAATCCTGTGTGCTAAGTAATAAATGTAATATTTCCCAGCTAGAAAATTTATCTAATGAAACCATTGAAAGCTTTAAATGCCATACCAGCAAGCCTAATAGGGTCATTTATTTTAATAAATTACATATAATAAATGGTCAAAGTGCACCTTATAATAATCGAGGAACCCACCCAAAGAATTAAATTTAACAACCAAATCAGTTTGAGCTAGGCCAACACTAGCTGGTTTTATTTCCAAGTCCAGGGGTTGATACCCACTGGCAGATCTTATCATATATAACACAGGGCCTCAGTAAAGAGGATATGGTAGGATGTTATCTGACACGGTCTTCACGAGAGCAGGAACATGGAGCAAACAGGTCTACAAAGCATGGTAAGGTATTAATTTGTGTGATAAAATTCTGTGTTTTTCAGCTACCCAATGTTACACCGTTTGACACATCACTGACCTTACCATGACCTTTTCAATCTTAGTAGACAGAATCCACAGGGTGGGTTTTTTAATTACGATTTAAATTCATGTTCTTGTAATTGCGAGTTGGGCAAACGTCGACAGGTTTGTGGCAGGTCGAGTTTGCTAGGGTCGGGAGTGAGTGAGCTGGGTGAAGGTCCGTTGCAGTGTGTGTGTGTGTTTCATACGTTATTAACTGTCAGAACACATGAAGGTTATTATGGTTAACGATTTTTTAAGATCTATTTTATTTTTGCTACTATTTGTTTTCTCCGTTTGTTTTACTACGTTTTATGCAATGTCTACATTATCGCACTTCTTATTTATATGCCTAATTATTACAGATACAAAAGCTAGAGGCCTGGGTGGAATCTGGGGGCCCAGGCACGGTTAAAAAAAAGTTAATTCATGAAACCAAAAAAGGCTTCCAATATTTTCTCATCTGTGGCAGCAGTGCTGTTACTTTATTCAAATATCTAGTGATTGTTATACTGTTTTTTCCTAATTTCTCTTGACAGTTTTTTCGCAGTAATATTTTTTTTTCTTTCAGTTTGCCAACACAATATATTTGTCTCTAAATATCTTCTGAAACGATATGAGTTTATTGAAAACTTATAGCGTATTGCGACAGTGCCTGAGCTAACGCTAGACAAATGCTGAAAGTCAATCCAAATCGAGAAATCGATATCTAATATAATTACTTCGTTTTTGGGTTCGTTTGTAAATTACAGAACTTTATTTTCTAATCCACTAAATCGAGAGACAAGTGTTTTATAATGACGAAAAACACGATAAATCTTTATTTTACTCTTTGTAACACAATCACCGACGCTATTATATAAATGTAAAAATTCATTTTTCTAAAAAAAAGTATTAAATTTATCACTAAACTAAATACGTAAAAATGTTTTTACTTTTGACACGATGAGAACTTCAATTTACTACATACAGTGATCCTTCCAAACACGAGGCGACGTCCTTTACCACTTTAGCTCCACGTAATGCCAGGAATGATAAAATCTTCTCGGAGTAGGAAATCACGTTAAAAAGAGGCAAAGGGAACCGTGTTTGCGTACAGAGAGCAGAGGGGTGGCTCAAACTACCCCATCTTGGAAGTAAAAGTAATGACGAGAAGAGTATGAAAATCACATTCATTACATGCACAAATAGAAACTTCTAAACGTCTTGTTCACAATGTCTAATATTAATTTTTTTACCGAGAATTAAAAAAAATATTTATATACAAGTTATAGTCTATAAAACAATAGTTGTATAGTCTACATATATAATTAAAACATATACTGTATTTAGACACACATGAGCGCACCAACACATACTCACACCCTACAGAGATAGTAGAGTTGAGTAAAGCAAAAGTAATTTTAAACTAAAAATGAGAAGAATGTTGGCAAGGAGTCACGTCTAAACCTCCTCGCCGAAAGGGGTTCTACAGTCTAGTCCAGTTGATGAAACATCTGTCCCCATGAATCCAACCTCAAACTCGTGACTCCCTTCCGGGTGACTAGCGTCAGGCCCGAGGCGGAGGGGGCTTGGTGACACGACCCATTATACCAGTACGTAAGAGTCTTTCGAACTTACTGTAAGGCCTTGACTGGTCACCGGTACACCACTGGGACGAAGTCCACCAGTGACAGCTATCCGGACGCTCTTCCAAAACTACTCGGGACCAGTAGAACCTTCTAAACGACCAGGTTTCAGTACTTCAATACCCCGTCTGATTAGTTCGGTCCAGTGCAATCGGACCTTTATCCACTTTCGGGTGGCCTTATTTAATCACTGTACTCCCAGACTAGAGACGTGGTCCTAGGGAGTATAACCAGGCATCACCACTTTCGATATGTAGAATGTAAATATAGTACACAGTATCTTCATATATTTTCAAAAAGCTATCGCTTGAACCAAACCCCTTCCTGTTGGTTATTAATGCTCACCAGCCGCGTAGCTGCTTTTACTAGTGTTTGCGCGTACAATATCTTGTAAAATAATTCGATTTCTAAAATCCGAAATCTGTACCTTGATCCCTAAATCTCTCACGAGACACAACACTATGAAAGAACCTTACGTAATTATTGGACATATTTTATAAATCATGTGCGATAAAAGTTTATGATTGAGAAAACAATTATTTTATTTTTGGCTAAGTAATACTGTTTTAGTAAAAGAATTGGGTTCATCTACGTTATGTAAAATTTAGGGCTTTAATAAGAACTAGCTACAGCCCAAAATTCTTTTTAAATAGACTAACAATTGATTGTTTTAACATCAAACTTATAACTAATTCAATAACAATAAATATAAACATTTTAAACCCACATACTCACACACAAATTTAAATGTTATTAGAATTTGTATACATTTTAGTTTTAAAATTGCAATTCCAGCGAGATAAAAACAATACGATATTAAAATATGTTAAAAAACGAAGTAGGAGAGAAATGGTATCTGAAAGTGTAATTTAGCCGGGAAAATGTCAGAGAAAGGAAAACTTTGGGCCTATACCCTAAACCTGTAAAGTAAAAAGAGTTTTTAGGCAAGTAACGTTTATAAAATGTTAAAAATAATTAATCTCTATTCATTCTCCAGAACGAATATAACCATACGTAGAATAACCAGATGTATATATAACCAGAATGAATATAACCACATATGTATGGTTAAATAAACACATTGGTACAAAAACATTAGTGGTTTTATCAGACAAACTAAATACAAAAAAATTCGTTTCAAAACAAAATACAAACTGTGCAACTGTATAAACAAAACGACAAGAGTTCATTACTGCACTTCAAAGCTAGCAATGTACTATTCACAACCTGAGTTTCCGAGTGACGTATGGTTTTCGGATAAACGCAACGTGCATCTTAGTAGTTTCAGAAGCAGATAACTCATTTTCTTTCTTTTGAATGTCGCGACAGTGTTGTACAGAGACCACAGCATAGCTAGAAAGGGTTGTAAGTTTGATTAACATTAAATTAAAATATGGTAAATGAAAAAGAAAAGGGTTTAAGGATTTCAAGAGATGTTTCGAATAAGGTTTTACATAGGGATTAATTTGTAAATTATGAAAAAAATTATAGGTAAACAAACGTCAATAATAGGGATTTTAAAATATTCAGTGGGACTAGCTAATAACCTAAGTTAGATAATTTGTTTTCATATTAATTATAAGGCTTATTTTGATTACTTCGTGAATTATGTGTAGAATAAGGAAATTTCATTGTGTTGTTAGTAATAAGGAAAATTAAATAGAGAAAATTTGCAAGTGTTTATAAATCAAATTTTATGATTTCAGTAAATGTTTTAATTTCCATTCGGTAAATATTTTGATACTTTGCAGTAAATGTTTTTATGCTTTTCAGTAAATGTTTCAATTTCCATTCAGAAAATGCTTTGATACTTTACAGTAAATGTTTTTATGCTTTTCAGTAAATGTTTTCTTTTCCATTCAGTAAATGTTTTGATACTTTGCAGTAAATGTGTTTATGCTTTTCAGTAAATGTTTTTTTTAATTTCCATTCAGTAAATGGTTTGATACTTTGCAGTAAATGTTTTATGCTTTTCAGTAAATGTTTTCATTTCCATTCAGTAAATGTTTTGATACTTTGCAGTAAATGTTTTTATGCTTTTCAGTAAATGTTTTAATTTCCATTCAGCAAATGTTTTGAAAACATTTAGCAAATGCTTTAATATTTTTCAGTAAAGGTTTTGAAATCTTTCAGTAAATGTTATTTAATTTTTTTAAATATAATTTCTTTTTCAGTAAATGTTTTGAGATTATTCAGTAAATTAAAACTAACTTGTTCATATAAATGGAAGATAAGGGAAGTAGATTCTAAAATTTAAAGATCAAATAAATTTGAAATTGATAGATGAAAAATTCTAATACAAAATGTTTCTATATTATGTTGTCATAAATAATTTGTTTTGTCATAACTTTAACTCGTTGATAGTAAGATAAAGGTTAGGGATCTATTCGGAATGTATTGAAGAGTAAACATTTGCCATAAGTAAAAATATTTAGAAAGGAAACTGGTAGAAATTAGCTAATAATTGTTAAATGAAAATGCTAGTAAGTGTAAAGTAAAATTAGAAACTTACCTCTTCAAGGTTAAATAAACAGAGAAATTGAAATAAAAATAAATTAAGTGGTCTGATGTTCTGAAACTTCCCATAAGGAAAAGAGATGCTTAAATAGATGTAAACAACCAAATATATGACCGAAAGGGTTAAAGGTAAACAAACAGCATAGATGAAATAATTAGGTAAATTTTTATGCTTCTTTATATTCTGTTAGGAAGTAAACAAAAGTTGTAAATTTTTTATCAAATGTTGAAATTTCAGGTAAAATTTATAAATATTATGTTTTTTTCTTTTTTATAAACTATGTATCAGAAAACTGTATTTAAAGGTTAAGGAAATGCATACTGTGCTATGCATAACAAAATTATTTAATTTCAAAATTAAAAAAAAAAATATTTGTTAACTAACTTGCAAACAAAACAGAGTACTTATTGAAAAACGTTTCTTACACTCTTCTACAATCGATATGGTCATTTCGCCGATAAGATGCATTTCAAAAGAACTCCTTTCCCGGGAAGACACACCCGAAAATGTTAAATCCCCTGCAAGTTGGGTTTTTTTTATTTTTAAGTCCAGTTACTTGCCCTCTGGCAGATTTTGGCGAGCACTGCACAGAGTTCATAGCTACGGCTAGGAGCGGCTCGTTTCAAAATTCTTGCTCTGCAGCGGACGCGAGTGGGCGGTCTGCGCTTAGGAGCCAGTCAACGAAAGGGTTGGCGGCTGGGTAAGTGAGCGTATGATCGGGTGCGCAGGAGCGTGCCGCGACCGTTGAAGTGTGTGTGTGTGTGTGTGTGTGTGTGTGTGTGTGTGTGTGTGTGTGTGTGTGTGTGTGTGTGTGTGTGTGTGTGTGTGTGTGTGTGTGTGAGTGTGTGTGTGTGTGCGCGCGCGTGTGTGTGTGTGTGTGTGTGTGAGTGTGTTTTTCAAGTCCAAATCACAATTAATGTATATTCTGGAAAGGGTTATAATTTGTAAACAGGATTACAGTAGTACAAAAATATTTCCATTAGTCAGAAGTATAAGGCAAATCCATGTTAAGAGAAAAATCTCTAAGGTAAAAGAGGCGAGCAGAATTGTTTTGTGACCCCGATAGCTTAGGTCTTCTGCAGCTATATGATCCTGTTCACATCATGCTTTCATATCTCCATGTTTACTGTACCAGGGAGTCTTACATTCCTAGCTTAGTCTTACTTAAATTCACAATCCTTTCCTATTCATTGTAAACTATAGTAGTCATAATGCATGATTGTCATTCTTGAAATAAACCTACTCTGTTTTAGGGATGGTCGATATTTTCTGTTACGATGACTTGTCACTAAAATTCGTTTGTCGCTGGTGGTATCAGAGACAAAATATGGAAAATTCCAGATCCAGTGACAATGGATCGATTAGAAGTTTCCTCTGTTGTGATTAGACATAATTTCACAGTCACTGGATAAAACGGCTGTCATTGGTTGATTTGTCACTGGCTTTGCTCTCACCACTCGGATCACGGCCCCGATTATCGTGTAGTGTCGTTGACTGAAGGGAAGGGGGGATGTCTCTCTTGTGATTGGGCAAAATGACGCTGTCGCGACTAAAAACGTTACTAATACTTTACCACGGCTGTCATTGGTTGATTTGTCGCTGTTACTGGTTCTACTCATTTATGTCGTGTGTGAGTGGACGATTTGTGTCAGGTTTCAAGATAGTGATGGTGTTGCGTACAGTAGACGCTATCTCGCACTCGGTAGTTTGGTCTTAATGTAGTACGAGTTTAATTTTAAATAAAATGAGTCTTCCAAAAAAAGCAAGGGGTGGAATGCCAACACTAGTGTGATATTCCTGCTTGTTGTTGGCACATACAGCGCAGTCCCAGTACCCCTTGTCGCCGGCACTAAAGTCACCGGTAAAAGTCACTGATCCAAACCTGGCGCTGTCACTAAAATCACCGATCCGTTAAAGTCACTGGATCGACCATCTCTAGTTTGTTTCGGCGTCAATGTTTACTACCCCTCTTTCAGATAATTTTTCTTCCTCTTCACATTGGTTTCACCTAGACAATGGGGGGAGGATCAAGACTTGCTTAGCAGAACGCTTACATGAGGCAGGAATCCTCACAAGCTGTAAGCTTGTAAGAGTGACTAATATCGTTATAAAAGTAATCCATTATCTTTGTACTTTCAGGTAGACTCCAGTGCTGGATAGAGTTGTCCAAGACTCAATGGAAAGTTTACATGACCATCGTAGCTATTTTATTGTTCCTGATTCCTGCATTTATAATAACCGCCTGCTATACGATCATAGTGTACACTATCTGGACAAAAAGCAAGATATTAACTCCAGCCCATTACTCTTCAACGCCGCTAAAAAGTAAGTGGAATCCATATTTCAATTTAGTTACTTGTCATAATTAGATAAAACTTAAACTAGTAAGATAAAACCATTTGAGAAAGATTTCCCTGCATAATGCATTCAAAGATTGTTTGTTTTGTCTTAACAGGGACAATTTCAGACAAAATCAGTACAGAAAGAAAGCGATTGAATAAAATTGTTCGCCGCTAGAATCTTGTAACGAGCCGTTTGATGTCGTTGCCAAAACTGTTCAGAGATGGTAGCACAATATGCAACGTAATCACTTTGAATGCAAATCCTTCCCTCCTATGGAGCAATTTGTCAGCCCGTTTTAAACTCAAGGCTTTAGAATGTTTCCACTTGTCGGATAGTCAATGCCCTGTATAGGCCTATACGTTGAAGCATTTAGTTTTCAACATTTTTTTTATTCATCTGATTGTTTATTCTATCTGAACAAATCACACTTACATCACAGAGGTTATTACTTACATAGGTGCATTATTTTCATAGAGGAGAATTACGCAAGCAGTGTGGCTGTGAGATATTCCCTTTGTTCATGAATATGCCACATTATCGTGAAATTGTAATATTTCTTTTTTTCAAAATTCCTGTTATATCAACGTTCAGTTAATAGCCCCAGAACTACTCCATTTTAATAAACCACCCTTTCTGTGCTCCTATCCTCTTTACTAAATGTATTTACTAATGGACATTAAGTATAATGGACAATATTGACAATAAGATATTTTGTTTGTTTTCAAATGTGTAATAGGTTAATATGAAAATTACCAGCGAAGGCTTAAAAATTGGAGTTGCCAGACCAATTTACTCCGCAAAAAGATAAAGTTTAAGATACCGATTTGTAAAAGTAAAAAGACCGGCGAGGACCGCTATAAACCGATCCAAAAGCTGTATAGGGCATATCCCCCCCCAAAAAAAACATAGATTTAGAATAAACTAATTTGATGAAACTTAAGAAGAGTCAATTTATGTTCTATTAATTATTGTAAAAAATATGGAATGAATTTTAGGTTTCCTAAATATTGAGTATTCTTAAAAACTGATATATAGAGTACCTAAATACATCAAAGCAAACATTTGCAATTCAACTACACAAACCATTAATACAATACCAAACTACTCTAACATCCCCCACAGCATAAAATGGCTGCTTACAAACTCACTCTTACACACAATGCTGAAACTACCACTAAAAAAATAAAGAATAGCCAAAGAAAAACAAATAATATATGAAATAGCCCAAAAAATGGTTACAATAAAATTAGAATTTAAAATATTAAATAAATCAAAACAACCTAAACATGAACCACAAACAACAACAAAAAATGGGTCATATTCACATACATGGGATACAACATAAAAGGAATAACTAAAATACTAAAAAATAACAATATTAACATAATTTACAAAAATACAAAAAGCATAATCAATAAAATGAACCAACCAGAAAAATATATCACACATTTAATAACGGAATATATAAAATCGAATGCCCAGACTATAACAAATTATATATCGATTAAACAAAAAAGAAACAAAAAGAAATATAAAGAGCACCTCAAGGCATACATCAAACTAAACATTTAAAATTCTACCACATTAGAAAACATACATCTAATTAAAAAAAATACAAAAAGGCCTCAAAATGAAAATCTGGGAACCGCTAGAAATTTATTAACACAAAAATAATATCATAAACGAATAAATAAAATTTTAAAAATCATAAATTATTCAACTTAATAGACAAAATTAAAAACGTTCTCATAATGCAGTGAATCCGAAAACAGAACAGTATCGGTATACCACTAGAACTAAAATAATGACGCGATAGCTACTACTATTCGCTAATAAGGCAGAGAAACGTACACGAAGACAAATTTTTTAGACTTCCTGTAAAGTTCGGTCTACAGAAAGGTGACTACAGTAAAATTTATATTTCTGTGTGTAAGGTGTAAGGTTAGATTTCTGTAACGGATTTTGTGTGTAAAGTGAAAAAATTAACTACATGTTTTTACTCTCTCTCATACTTTTTATTATACAATACAACAATTTGTCTTGAACGTTTGTCTTTTTATTACTAACTTTACTATTTGACTTCATAAACTTGTTTCAGACGGCGATCGGTACGAAGAGGGGGAGATACGACGAGCAAGTTCACGTGGCATTATTCCACGTGCCAAAATAAAAACAGTAAAAATGACATTTGTCATTGTCTTTGGTAATGCATATTTTGAAACTTTACGGTTACTGTTTACTTTAAGTTTTAATATAGTTTGACCATATGTTAATTAATTATATACTAGAATTACTTGTTTCGTTTATAAGAAATATGAAATAAATAATAAATAAATATAATAATATTTTAAATACATTTACTTAATAGTATTGATGAAAATATTTTACACGGAGATAATTTTAACTATATAGTAATGTTCAAGATAGATCAGTTGAAGCAGAAGGCCGACCTTGAAGCTATGTTCACACGGCGCCATTCTGTCACTCGTCATGTTGCCTGTGGCGTGTTCGACTCTTTATTCTTGTGCCCTGTCACCGATCATAGCGGTTCTCCTGTCTGTCTTGAGCCATCAGTAGCAAATATTAAGTATACTGTTAATAGTGGTAAATTACACATTGATGGCGTGAGTAGTGAGGTGGAAGATTACCCGGTTTGGAATTGTTAAGAAGTGCTAGAGCAAGATAATTGTGAGGAGCATCGCGCAGTAAGGTGTCATATGACAGTCCATCCCTAACGTTCTCTCATACCAATATCGCCTTCTCACTTACCTTCTTTTCCTTTTATAACAAAAGCATTGCTAACATCATATCTCAATCTAGATCCGTAATAGGCGTTACTGGCGGCTACTGTTAAAGAAACAATAAAAAATGCTGCTTCCATCAAGTAATAACTTTACAGACGCGGGCGTTCAACTCGACGCCGAATATGTGGCGCTGCGTGGTCTAAAGCGCTGCGAATCTGTGGCGCAACAATTTAAACACTTTGGTACCTTCCCATTTCATCTATGCTGCAGGCTTATAGAGTTAGCAGCTCGTTCGGAGAATCTGCAACGCGAGGCACCAACGGTGACGACTGTGGTGGCGGCGCTGTGAGAACACTCTCATTTAAACCTAGCCTTACACCAACATCGGGGATCACCAAACCTCCTTCTCTGAGTGACGAGCGTCGCTTGGTGGATCTACAGGGTGGCGCTTTCTGTTAACGGTAACAGAAACGTTACCTTAAATAATAAACAACTGTAATAAACAATACCCCAAAATAAATTAACACTTTGAAATTTATTTTTTTTATTTCGAACTCTGTTTTCCCGTTCAAAAATTTCACGCACTGTATTTTATAAACATCTATATAACACATACATAATTAATAATATGTATTATTAATATTATAACACATACATAGTTAATATGTATAATAATATTATAACTCATACATAACTCATAATATGTATAATTATTATTTTAACACAAACATATTATAATAGTAAGGCACTAAGTGGATAAGTACTGCGTATTTAGTATGTTTTATTCATTTCCATATTAGTTTAATTTTGTTAATTTGTAATTTTTAATGGTTTAGTTATTTATTCTTTTATTTTTCTTGTATTATTATATTATTATTAGTAGTAGTAGTAGTACTAACTCTGTGTTTTTCATAGTGCTTTTACTAACCTATTCGATACTGTTTTTGTAGTTTCTTGTAAGACTGGCTTTAGTGCTCAATAAATGGTTTTGATGGAAGGTACTTTAAAACAGTCCAATACTTTTACCTTACGATATTTTAAATATTATGTTGAGTGAAGTGACGTCACAAAGGCTTTTGAAGTTATTTTAGCTTTATCATGATAATGAAACATTTCCAAGCAGTTAGACATTATTTGGAACTTAATCGACTTGCTACGCTCGCATTAGGGGAAATAAATGGAAGAATTTAAAATAAAGCCTAGAAAAAGTGTCTTCCAGTTTTATTGAAATTTGTATTGCCTTATTTTATATTTAACTTGAAAAAATAGTAGAGGCCTACAAGAATTAGGAGATTTATATAATTTCTGTTAAATGTTTGCACAAATAGTTTATACTCATGAGATTGTTACACAAGATTTTACGCAAGATAATGCTAATGATGTTCTTTGTTTATGAACTGTTCAGTTTTTCAAACACATTTGAATATATATTATTTTTTCCCACTATTTATGCTATTCTCAATTATTTTACCAAAATTTAATAAAACCACGTGAGAACTTTTACTTTAAAAAAATTCGGATTGGACATAAGTTTAAATTTTTACAATTGAAAAAATTACCTACCCTATGGCAACCCATAGGGCTTTGCAATAAAGTTTAGTTTTTCGTTAATGTTGCTACAACTTTAAAAACAATATAGCCCGTAACAAAATTTATTTCATTACCTAGTCTACAAAAAGTGTCTGAATAGCATTTTTTATATTTCGTAGCTCATGAAATATAAGCGAAATTGTATTTTTCAAAAACAATTATCGGGCAGCAAGTGGTAGCACGTCAAGCCTTAAAGCGACTGTTTTCTTTACTGTCTCGATAATTATCAATTTTTGTAGATATTTTCAATGCCTTTGAGCATTTTTAAAATGACAATAGCTACAAATCAAAACCTTAATTTTCAATAGCACACATTTTTACAATGCATTAGTAGGCATATTAAGTGTTTTTTATTAATAAAAACTAATTTCAAAATTAATAAGCAAATGTCTGGTAGTAGTTGAATATTTTTATTTATATTTGCTTTAGAAATGATAGCAATGAAAATGTTTTTTTATTTATATTTTTGAATAACTGCATCACTGTTATGAAAAAAACTTGTTTTATATCCAATTAGAAAAATATTTGAAAAAAAAAGATTTATAGTTGTTTTCGATGAACATACTATAAATTTTAATTTTTTATTTTGGACCCAATTCCTTTATATTATGGAGAATATTCACTTTAAAGTAACATTCATAAATACTTAATGTGAGTTTTCAGACCTTTGTGTTCTATTATGTTTATAAATATTTAATTATCTTGCGGTGACAAAACCTGACGTTAAATAAATTAAAAATAACTTGTTTAAAATGAATATTTCCATATCAATATTTTATAATACACATAATACAAATATGTGTGCGTGTGTGTGCGCGCGTGTGTGTGTGTGTGTGTGTGTAGGTGTGTGCGTGTGTGTGTGTGTGTGTGTGTGTGTGTGTGTGTGTGTGTGTGTGTGTGTGTGTGTGTGTGTGTGTGTGTGTGTGTGTGTGTGTGTGTGTGTGTGTGTGTGTGTGTGTGTGTGTGTGTGTGTGTGTGTGTGTGTGTGGTGTGTGTGTGTGTGGTGTGGGGTGTGTGTGTGTGTACAGAGAAGAGGTATATATACGAATGGGCCTATATAAAATGTTTGCTTTACGTGTATGTAATTTATGCCTGATTGTGATCTTTCAGTGTTTATTCTGTGCTGGAGTCCTTACATTGTCTTCGACTTGCTACAAGTGTATGGCTACATTCCTCAGACACAGACAAATATCGCCATAGCTAACTTCATTCAGAGCCTGGCTCCTTTGAACTCTGCAGCCAACCCTGTCATTTACTGCTTGTTTTCCACCCACCTTTGTCGGCCTCTCAGGTGAGTCACAGTTTTAATAATTAATAGGCTAACGGGAATATTTACAATTAAATGATTCGCCGAATGTGTTTGCTTGCTTTCTACCCCCCAATGTCGGCCTCTCGGGTGAGTTGTGACTTAATAATTAATATAGGCCTTAATAATTAATAGGCTAACTGGGCATATTTACAATTAAATGATTCGCCGAGAGTGTTTGCTTGTTTTCCACCTACCTATGTCGTCCTCCAGGTGAGTCACAGCCTTAATAATTAATAGGCTAACTGGGCATATTTACAGTTAAATATTTTGCCGAGTGTGTTTGCTTGTTTTCCACCCACTTATGTCGGCGTCTCAGGTGAGTCACAGTCTAAATAATTAATAGGCTAACTGGACAACTTTACAATTAAATGTTTCGCCTAGAGTTTTAGCTTGTTTTCCACCCACCTATGTCGGCCTCTCAGGTGAGTCACAGTCTAAATAATTAATAGGCTAACTGGACAACTTTACAACTAAATGTTTCGCCTAGAGTTTTTGCTTGTTTTCCACCCACCTATGTCGGCCTCTCAGGTGAGTCACAATCTAAATAATTAATAGCCTAACTGGGCAACTTTACAATTAATTGATTCGCCGAGTGTGTTTGCTTGCTTTTTGTTATGGGGTATATTGTAAATTGTACTGCAAAACTCGACAGTGTAACGAAAGACTGTTTACTAACCACTTGTTCTTTTTTCTTTCTATAATTATTCAAGCAACAAGCAGTGTCTATTAATATTTAAGCTTCTAATTTTCCATGAAAATCACTAACGGCAGCCATCTTTAAAAAAACATCAGGTTTAGTAAAATTTAATCAAATTATGCATTTTTGATAAAAGATCTTTGTCTTGAAAATTGGAAAGCTTTAGTTAAATGGACCCTAATCACTCTTAGTAAAAGAATTATCTTTGCAGATGATGTTTACTCACAGGAAGTTTACGGTAAATATGTGAAACTTGAATTTTTTTCAAAAAACCTGGTTCTCTTAAAACACTCAATTTAGTTTCGGTACTGCAACAATAATATTTTTAAATAAAATTGGTTAGGACAGAATTTCCGCTGCTTTAAACAATATTATCTTCTAACACTCGAAGATTTCCCATCGTGATTCTTTATAAATCGAAATTCTACTTTATTAACGCTTAAAACTTGACGATAAAAACAAATTACCACAATAAAGCCGGGGACACACTTGTCATGCAGCCTTCCGATCGAACTACAGTAGGACGACTGTAAGGCAGGAATTGTCGGTGACTTATCAACACCGCAGGTCAAACCTAACCGTCTCGTAACCAATCCTACTCTCACCTCCGTTGTCGTTGTCCGATCAAGCTCCGACAATGCATACTATAGCCGAGAACCACCTGCTATACACCCTTACGATCCAACTACAATACAGCCGGACGGCTAAAGGGCAGGAAAATTGACAGACACTTATCGATGCCGCAGGTCAAATATTTCCGTCACGTGACCAGTCCTACTCATTTCCACCTCCGTTGTCCGATCAAGCTCCGACAATGCATACTATAGCCGAGAACCACCTGCTATACACCTTTACGATCCGGCAACGATCATACAGCAGGACGACTGTAGGGCAGGAAATATCGGTGACTTATCAATACCGGAGGTCAAATCTTTCCGTCTCGTGACCAGTCCTACTTCCTTCCATCTCCGTTATCGTTGTCCGATCAAGCTCCGACAATGCATACTGTAGCCGAGAGCCACCTGCTATATACCCATACAATCCGGCAACGATCGTACAGCCGGACGACTATAGGGCAGGAAAATTGACGGTGACTTATCAATACCGGAGGTCAAATCTTTTTGTCTCGTGACCCGTCCTACTCCCTTCCGCCTCCGTTGTCGTTGTCCGATCAAGCTCCGACAATGCATACTATAGCCGAGAATTACAGCTATACCCCCTTACGATCCGACTACGATCATACAGTAGGACGGCTTAAGGGCAGGAAAATTGACAGTGACTTATCGATGCAGCAGGACAAATCTTTCCGTCACGTGACCAGTCCTACTCATTTCCACCTCCGTTGTTGTCCGATCAAGCTCCGACAATGCATACTATAGCCGAGAACCACCTGCTATACACCCTTACGATCCGGCAACGATCATACAGCCGGATGACTATAGGGCAGGAAAATTGACAGTGACTTATCAATGCCGCAGGTCAAACCTTTCCGTCTCGTGACCAGTCCTATTTCCTTCCACCTCCGTTGTCGTTGTCCGATCATGCTACGACAGTGCAGACTATTCGTTTCATAGTGCATGAAGCTTGTTGGTAGTGTTCTATTCCTTCATTAACCCTGTAATAATCTCACAGTAAATAACTGGAATAAAGACGACTATAAAACCGAAGGAGCTGATAGAAAGTGTTAGAAAGTTATCAGTGCTATATGATTAAAATAATGTAAGAAACTTGGATTACAAAGTCAATGTCTGGAAAAAAGTTGCGAAGGAAGTGAATGTCGAAGGTGCCCATTTGGTCTCGTCGTCCAGTGGACGAAGTAAAAGTATAGCAAACTCTCCTTCTTCGTATCTCGTTTACCAAGCATCATTTACCCAAAGTTCACATTTCCCACTGCTCTCTATCAACGATTTCTGATCACCTCGATCTTCTTCATCCAAACAGATAGCCATAATAGCTAAATCACGGTTACTAAATTGCAGGCTACCGTCTGCTATCGAGTTTGGCGATGGCGAGACGGACTACTGTAAAATCGGAAGGAGCAGGAACAGTGAGGTCATTACTTTCCGATCTCGCACCGATCAGATTTTCGGAGCAACTTCGGAAGGCTATATGACGTGTGTCGCCGACTTAGTCAAAGTAGTGCAAAGGTTAATGATGTAAGTCCACGTACGAATTGTAACAATTAGGGTTACCTTTATATCTCCTTATAAGGCCAATAGTAATTAAATTCTCTTAAAACTATTTACAATTGTTTAAATAACGCATGTTAAACTACTATGATATTAATATATTAATAGAGTAAATAAACGTATATTTTAAATTAATTTGTAAAACCCTATGAATATATAACTTAAGTGTAAGCCTACAGTATAATGTAATAACAAGTTGCTCTTCATGCGTTCTTCCATATCAACACTTGAAATAGTTATCATTAAACACTAATAACAGTCAAGTGTCAAAACTAGATTCAGTCTAATTTCAGTGACATTCTAAAACTAAGTCGGAGATTTTCATCCTCTTTAGTAGTTCATTCTACTAGGACGTCATTAGTCGAAATATTCGAACATTCAAGTTCCAGTTAGCGAAGTTAAGTTGTATTTTTTTTTTTTTTAATTCAAGTTAAACATTTTTCCTTAATAAAATTACTATTAAAAATTTAACTTGACAGACCTTTTTTGTCATTAAAAAGAAATTTATGTAACATATTTATATTATTGAAACAACAAAAGAAGATAGAAATACAAGAATAATTTATTGAATCAAACAATTCAAAGCTTCTCGTTCACAAACAGTACCAACATCATCAAGAATAGCAAAGAATCCCATACATACCAGTGTAATTTAGGTCTAACAAACAGTGTTGCCAAATCTATTACAATATTGTCAAATTTATTAATCTTTACTCATGCCTTAACATTACATACATTGAACATAGCATCGAGTTTTTATTTTATTTGTATCTGTCCATTTATTAACTTCTTATATATATTTATAAGGCTTCATAAATATTCATTCTTAGGCCCCTGTTAATTTCTTTTTTGAGTATCATATTATCTATATTAGAATATATGTGATTATTATTGATACAATGTTTACCAAAATTTGATTTATAAATTTCTGTTTTTTTATAAGCATTGAAATGCTCTTTATATCTATTTTTACGTTTTCTCTTACTTTGCTTTATTCAAATTTTATTAGTTATCATATTCTAATTTATATACACCGTTTTTGCATATTAATAATTTTATTATTATTTTTATTTAATGTCTGTTATTAACTATTTTTTTTTATATATATATAGGCTAATGACAAATCACAGATAATTTTGCTTTTTTAAACACTCAACGTTACGAATTTCTTTCCGAAATTCCTTTTCAAGAGCTCAGTTTAAATTAAACAACTATAGGCCTACAACATAACTTACAATTTATAAAATACATAACATTATATAAAACATAATAAATATCAACAAATTACAAAACTCTTAATAAATATCCATTACAAGTCAAAATATTTTCTATCACAATAAAACACAATAAAACAGACAAATTACATCTATGATGTCATTAGTCTATACGTTACAAAAAAACATTTTATTGTTATTATTCATTATATTTACTAACTTATTATTATTTTTATATGCAAATTTGACGTTAGTACCCTTAAACAATTTTGTGATATTATTTTATTTCACTACCAGTAAATGTAAATGATGTCCATATTGTTTTATTATCATTAATTTTGTAAATTAAATTATTTTGTTTTTCTTAATATTGTAGTTAAGTTTATCTGCAGTTTTCTTTTTATAGCCATTCTCTATCGCTATTTGATAAATAATGACTTTATGTCTCGCATTTTATTTTCATTACTCATAGGTATCTTATGCATTCTGTATAATAAATTGTTTAATGCAACCATTAATGTTTTTTAATGTTTTTTTTTATTATATGGATGATTAGAATTATTAGGTATTATTTGGTTTGTTAGTGTTTGTTTACGATAGGCCTATATGCTATTTTCTAATTCATCATTTTGTTTCGTTATTATTAAATATCTAATATTATTGAATGTTTATTATTATATCTAATTAAATAATTATAGTTTTTTTTAAATAAGAAATACTTCAAGTTAAATATTACTGAATACAGCTACGTAGGTTGTTATTTCATTAAAAAGTCGGAATATAACAAACGTATGGTATGTCTACTAGGTCAGACATAACTTTATTTTGTTACCCAAGTATAATCCCCAGCACGTATAAAATCAGTTAAAATGCTTTGGAGAGATGGCTAATATATATCATCGGATTAACTGTCACTATAAACCACGTATTAACTTCCCTTTACTAAAAGGTTATTGCTAATTCCAGGAAGGTGCCAGTACTTGGCTGGCTGTGCTGCGGTTCAGTGTACCCCACCGGTGACTCCACCACTCTGACGGACACGGCAGCCTCTAGTCAACGCAACGCCGCTTGCGTCAGGCGGCTAAACACCGTGCAACTACGGCCGGTGACTCGCACTAGTCAGAGCGATCTCTTGTGAAAATCACCCGTTTATGAAACCTGCAATCAGGAGGATCTACCAGAGTTTGGTAAGTAGTAAATTGGTCAAGCGTTTACTTTCTAGTGTGCGGTGTCATTGGTTACACTCGTTAATTAGTTCTTGCTAAACTGATTTTCAAAACTCCATCAATTTCATTTTAATACCGTAATAATTTTAAAACATATCTATCTGCATAATAACTCATTTCCGTCTGTCTATATGTCCTTTATGCATTATTACACCATTAATTAGACATGACTTTGGAAATTTGTTAAATACACTCCCGTGAAGGTGTCTTCCGCATTTGTAGCCCAATTTGTCTCCAAAGACATTGAAAACTCTAAATAATTTCCTGACCGAGCTCGGAACTTCCGTGATACACCCGTCATTAAAGTAACTTCCGTGATACACCCGTCATTAAAGTAACTTCCGTGATACAATCGTCATTAAAGTAACTTCCGTGATACACCTGCCTAACCCGAAACTTAATAGTGGAGTGGTGCGCGGAGTGGTTGGTTGCCCCAGCAAGGGGGCCGGGGTTTGGATTTTATCGAGAAGTGGCGACCCGGGTCAGGCTATTACTGACTTGTACACTATAAGTTCTATAGTAGTACGTACTACGATTCTCGCCCTCCTCCCGCCGCGTCCTCAGACTGTCCCGTGTGTGACTCTACGCTCAACGTTAGAAAAACTTTTACAGCTGTATGTCTTGAAATTCCGCTTCATTAACCTCTGTAAGTAGGAATGGGTTTAGAATAGCACAGCCACCCCTAACCCGGCCTCTACGTAACCTAGGACTATAGGGGTAGTTTTGGATGATGCTCAAGGTCACCCCGACCTTGACCCTAGACCAAGGGGTGGTTTCGACCACATTCAGAGGGGTGGGGGGTAGTTTTTCGAAAAAAAAAAAAACTCGGACGCTACGTAACCTAGGACTATAGGGGTAGTTTCGGATGATGTGGGCGGACGTCGCGACCCTGATCCAAGCCATAGGGGTGGTTTTGACCACGTTTAGAGGGGTGGGGGGTAGTTTTTCGAAATAAAAAAAAATTCCAGCCAACTAACCTAAGCTAGCCAAAATGGATCAAACCTAACCTAACCTACGTGTTGGGGGTGACCTCGGCCACGTTCAGGACCATCTCCGGGGGTAGCTCCGGGGGTAGCTCCGGGGGTGGATTGGGGGTGGGGGGTAGTTTTCGAAAAAATTTTGGAAATCGTGTCTTGACCGATAGGGTGAGTCTAGAGTGCATTATCGCTACTGTAGGGGTAGTTTCACCTAGGGGTAGATTTTACAAAAAATACGAAATTGCCAAAAATCGATCGGTTGGACCAACAGACAGTACGGGATACGTGTAGAGTCCAGCACGGGCTGCTGCGGGGGCGGTTCACCTGGGGGGTAGTTTTTAAATAAAACACGAAAATGCCGAAAATCGATCGGGTTGATCGAAAGACCGTCCGGGATATGTGTAGAGTCTATTATGGACCATTGCGGGGGTGGTTTCACCTGTGGGTTGTCTTCAGAATGCCAAAAATAATAGGCGGATTAGCTCCGGTGGAGGGGGGTAACTTTTGGAAAGACTTAATGGTTATCTGAAGTAAGGCCTCTTAGGTAGTTTAACCCAGGAATAGCTCCGGTGGAGGGGTAACTTTTGGAAAGACTTAATGGTTACCTGATGACGTATCAGCGCTCGAGCAACTCTATGCAAGTAGTAGGCTCACCCTAACTATAGTGGTCTACCCCAAATGAATCGGGTGATGAGGGGCCCAGGGTAAACGACTGCCAAACTCAAAATTTGTCTATCCTACTAAATTAATAAACAATACACTCAGCCTTTAAGTAAAGCTACACAAGAGCAGGGCTAGGATGGTTGCTATACCAACTACCAAGACAAATACCCCCACCAAGTCCTAGGTAAAGCTACCACGGAGTTAGACCTTAGGTAAAGCTAACACGGAGCAAAGCCTCGTGTAAAAGCTATCCCGAAGCCACGCCCTAGGTAAAGTAACCCAGGAACTAGAACTCCGGTAAAGCTACCACGGAGTTAAACCTTAGGTAAAGCTAACACGGAGCAAAGCCTCGGGTAAAAGCTATCCCGAAGTCATGCCCTAGGTAAAGTAACCCAGGAACCAGACCATCGGTAAAGCTACCACAGAATCGGAGCTTAGGTAAAGCTACCACAGAGTTAGACCTTAGGTAAAGCTAACACGGAGCAAAGCCTCGTGTAAAAGCTATCCCGAAGCCTTGCCCTAGGTAAAGTAACCCAGGAACCAGACCATCGGTAAAGCTACCACGGAGTCGGGGCCTAAGTAAAGCTAACATGGAGTTAGACCATAGGTAAAGCAAACACGGAGCAAGGACTCAGGTAAAAGCCATCTCGAAGCCTGCCGATAGGTAAAGTAACCCTGGATTCAGGCATCAAGTGGGGGGTGGTTATCAAATAATATATGAAATTACCCAAAAATGATCGGTTAGATCAAACGACCAACGACCTACATAGAGGTCAAATAGTCAACAAGTTGAATCAACCAATCACAACGCAGGGGCCCGGTAGGCCTACGTAAACGGTCAATGTAAGACGAGAAGGCCTATATAACGTGTTAAACCAATATATATGACAGCCCACATAATGTGTTAAACAAATATGCAAGCCTACATACATACTATGCTAGGCCGACATACTATGTCGGTAAATCACCGGCCAAAGCCTATATGAACTGAGATAGTTTCACCTCATATATCAGGTAGAACCACGGGCAGGCAACCGTATAATATGGGGAGTACTATAAGGTATAGCTAAACCAATATATACGATAGCCCACATAATGTGTTAAACAAATACGCAAGCTTGCATACATACTATGCTAGGCCTACATACATGAATCCCTAAATGCGCCTACTATGTCTGTAAACACAGGCCAAAACCTTTATGACCTGAGCTATTTTCACCTCTTCTATCAGGTTGATCCTGGCAACCGTATAATATGGGAGGTACTATAGGGTACATCTACCAATGCATAACCTATCAAGCCCAAGTAAAGGTTTAATATATTTGATGACGTATCCGCGTTCGAGCGACTCAGGTATTAGGCCCACCCTAACTAGAGGGGCAAAGGGTTATGATTGCCAAACTCAAAATTTGTCTATGCTACAAAATAATAAACAAAGCAATAAAGCCCTGTCGTTTCAAGGAATACGCTCGACCGTGTGTTACACATGTACAGACTTGCAGCGATAACGCATTATCTAAAAACCGCAACGACGGCCGGTGACCGCTATAGCAGGCTTGAAACCCGCACGGCTGTGTCGTTGTGAATCTAGGCGCATGTTTATGATCTGAATACTATATCAAATTACTATGTAATATCGTCATACCACGGTATACATATATATAATCAGAAATCAGTGTAAATAATCAAATAGCATCAATGGATATATCCTATAGCTGCAAATGTATCTAGATATAAAAGGTATATATGGAGAAACACTAATAAAGAGGCCCATCACAAAACGTGAATAAATATATGTTATAAAACGATCCTAAAACGGTGCTAAACCAACATGCATGCTATCATACATATTCGTATATACCGTGTTAAGCCTACATACGTGATAGTCCACATAATGTGTTAAACAAATATGCATGTAAACCTGCATACATACTATGCTAAGCCGACTTACATGGGCCTACTATGTCAGTAAACCGCCGGCCAAGGCCTATATGATCTAAGCCTGACACACATTTACACCTCGTCTATCAGGTAGAACCTGGCAACCGTATAATAAGGGAAGTACTATATGGTATAGCTAACAATACATAACCTATCACGCCCATCACGGTCAACAAATATTACAATATAATTTTAAAAAAAAGTCGCGCAACCTATATACATACAGTGCTAAGCCAACATTCAGGCATATATACTATGTTAAAACAGCGTGCAATATACTCTAAATAGCCAAATATACGTTGTTAAACCAATATGCAGGTTAACCTATATACATCCCGTTACCCACATATGCCTATATAATATGTTAAGCCTGTATAAGTGATTGCCCTTATAGTGTGCTCAATAAATATGCGTGTAAACCAAATAAATACTCTGGTAAGCCAACATGCATGCTATCATAGATAGGCGTATATACTATGTTAGGCCTACATATCGCGTTAAACAAACATGTGTAAGCCACCATACATATTATGCTAAGCCGACAAGGGCCTGAACACATTATATCCACTGCATAGTTTAGCTAAACGGCTATCACACACTATCCTACAGGTACCACATAATACCTGATCAATAACACATAGTATCCAATGCATAGCCTGACGAAGGTTTAATATATAGTATCCAGAGGCCTCGCTAACGATTAACACGTTGTATCCATAAGGCCTACTATGTCGGTAAACCACAGGCCCAAGCTTATATGATCAGAGTCCGACACACATTTTCACCCCGTCTATCAGGTAGAACCTCGGGCAGGCGGCTGTATAATACGGGAAGTACTATATCGTATAGCTAACAATGCATAACCTATCACGCCCATGACGGTCAGCAAATACTACAATATAATTAAAAAAAGTCGCGCAACCTATATACATACAATGCTAACCAATATAGGCATATATACTATGTTAAACCAACATGCAATATAATCTAAACAGCCATATATACGCTGTTAAACAAATATGCGCGTAAACCTACATAAATACTATGGTAAGCCAACATGCATGCTATCATACTATGTTAAGCCCAAATACATAATAGAATACATAATGTGTTAAACATATATGTGTGTAAGCCAGCATAGATATTATGCTAAGAAGACATGGACCTACAAAGTATAACACATTATATTCGGTGCATAGTTTAGCTAATGGATATCACACACTAACCTACAAGCTGCCCACAAATTACCACATAATACCCGATACATAGCCCGGATAATCATTAACGCATAGCGGCCGATGCAAGTCATGACTAGGGCTAACACAACATATTCAAACCATAGCCTGACTAGGGCTAACACATAGTATCCGATGAGAAGTATGAATACAAAGTAACACATAATATCCGCTGCATAGCTCGGCTAAAGTTCGCCATATAGCACCCGAAGTATAGCTTGACAAACACATAGCATCTCATGAGCGGCGTGATATAAGGTAACACACAGTATCCGATACACAACCTAGGATCGAATATGACGTCATCCAGGTGGAGAACAAGATGGTGGCAATGTTGATACCGACTTCAAAAAGGGCTATTTCCTGTGTAGGCTAGATCAAATAACCAACGTTTCAACTAAACTACTGTCTTACGCGTCGTTTAACCAACCAACATACGCGAAGTTCAAACGAACAGCATTGACACCAAGTCCAAATAGGCTATGGCGGCTATGCCCAGATCAGCGTTTCAGCTAATCAAAATGAAAAACTTACGCTAATCAACCAACATCTACACCGAAGTCAAATGGGTTATGGTTAGTGAAGGCACCGGCAAAAGCTTTAAGCCCTAGACATAATTATAGCTATCAACGCGTACCAAAATAGCTATGCAGAAACCGTCAAGGCCATTACACATATTGTCCAGGTATGTTCTCCATCAAACCGAGACTTTAGACACCATCTCTGTAAAACAGCTACCAATTTATACTCTACCACAATAGGTATGTCAAAACTGTTACCGACTCCTAATTTAAGACAATGGTTACGTAAAGCCCTTTATCAATTTAAGACCTTAAGCGATATCTTCGTAAAGACAGCCACAATAGTTACGTTAAAAAGAGCTACCGATGCTCACCCTACCATAAAAGCTACGTACAGACGGCTAATATTGTATAACCTATCACAAGACTTAAGTAAAAACAGCTATGCATAACCTGTCACACAATAAATGCGTAAAGGCAGCTAGCAATGCCTACCCCTTTAAAATAGCTACGAAAAGATAACAACCAATACATACCCTATCATAATAGCTATGAAAAGACAATAACTGCGTAAAGGCAGCTAACAATGCCTACCCCATTAAAATAGCTACGAAAAGATAACAGCCAATACATACCCTATCATAATAGCTGTGTAAAGACAATTAAAGATGCATAGGCTAACTCGTTATTGACTGCTACTAAATAATGAACCATCACACTAGCCTCGTAAAGACAGCTACCAACATCACAATAGCTACGTAAAAACAGTTATCGATCCGTGACCAAGATAATACTTACGTAAGATCTATATCAGTGCTAAGACAATAGCTCCGTAAGGAAAACCTACCACTTCATGAACTACGACAACAGCAGGGTGTGGACGGCCACCAATACATTACTTATCACAGCTACCAACACATAACTCGTCACACTGGCTAAGTAAATAGCGCTACGATTGAATAGCCTATCACACAGGCTATTTGGGGGTCACTAACTATACCATCACAATATCTCTGTACATGGCAGATGGCGTGATGATCCTCATCTTTATCGCACACCTAACAGTAGGTTAGGTTAGAAGCACTCTGGCTAGCTTAGGTTAGTGGGTTGAAAATAATTTTTTCTAAAAACTACCCCTCTAGACGTGGTTGAACACCCAACAGTAGGTTAGGTTAGAAGCACTCTGGCTAGCTTAAGTTAGTGGGTTGAAAATAATTTTTTCTAAAAACAACCCCTCTAGACATGGTTGAACCCTCCCCCAAGGCTACGATCAAGGTCACATCGACCGCCTGCATCATCCAAAACCACCCCTAACTTTGAAAGGTTGGTCGTATCTCCATCACGGGCATCACTGACCTGTGGTTGTAGAAGTTTCCATAGCCTATTTGGACTTGGTGTCAATGCTGTTCGTTTGAACTTCGCGTATGTTGGTTGGTTAAACGACGCGTAAGACAGTAGTTTAGTTGAAACGTTGGTTATTTGATCTAGCCTACACAGGCCATAGCCCTTTTTGAAGTCGGTATCAACATTGCCACCATCTTGTTCTCCACCTGGATGACTTCATATTCGATCCTAGGTTGTGTATCGGATACTGTGTGTTACCTTATATCACGCCGCTCATGAGATGCTATGTGTTTGTCAAGCTATACTTCGGGTGCTATATGACGAACTTTAGCCGAGCTATGCAGCGGATATTATTTGTTACTTTGTATTCATACTTCTCATCGGATACTATGTGTTAGCCCTAGTCAGGCTATGGTTTGAATATGTTGTGTTATCCCTAGTCATGACTTGCATCGGCCGCTATGCGTTAATGATTATCCGGGCTATGTATCGGGTATTATGTGGTAATTTGTGGGCAGCTTGTAGGTTAGTGTGTGATATCCATTAGCTAAACTATGCACCGAATATAATGTGTTATACTTTGTAGGTCCATGTCTTCTTAGCATAATATCTATGCTGGCTTACACACATATATGTTTAACACATTATGTATTCTATTATGTATTTGGCTTAACATAGTATGATAGCATGCATGTTGGCTTACCATAGTATTTATGTAGGTTTACGCGCATATTTGTTTAACAGCGTATATATGGCTGTTTAGATTATATTGCATGTTGGTTTAACATAGTATATATGCCTATATTGGTTAGCATTGTATGTATATAGGTTGCGCGACTTTTTTTAATTATATTGTAGTATTTGCTGACCGTCATGGGCGTGATAGGTTATGCATTGTTAGCTATACGATATAGTACTTCCCGTATTATACAGCCGCCTGCCCGAGGTTCTACCTGATAGACGGGGTGAAAATGTGTGTCGGACTCTGATCATATAAGCTTGGGCCTGTGGTTTACCGACATAGTAGGCCTTATGGATACAACGTGTTAATCGTTAGCGAGGCCTCTGGATACTATATATTAAACCTTCGTCAGGCTATGCATTGGATACTATGTGTTATTGATCAGGTATTATGTGGTACCTGTAGGATAGTGTGTGATAGCCGTTTAGCTAAACTATGCAGTGGATATAATGTGTTCAGGCCCTTGTCGGCTTAGCATAATATGTATGGTGGCTTACACATGTTTGTTTAACGCGATATGTAGGCCTAACATAGTATATACGCCTATCTATGATAGCATGCATGTTGGCTTACCAGAGTATTTATTTGGTTTACACGCATATTTATTGAGCACACTATAAGGGCAATCACTTATACAGGCTTAACATATTATATAGGCATATGTGGGTAACGGGATGTATATAGGTTAACCTGCATATTGGTTTAACAACGTATATTTGGCTATTTAGAGTATATTGCACGCTGTTTTAACATAGTATATATGCCTGAATGTTGGCTTAGCACTGTATGTATATAGGTTGCGCGACTTTTTTTTAAAATTATATTGTAATATTTGTTGACCGTGATGGGCGTGATAGGTTATGTATTGTTAGCTATACCATATAGTACTTCCCTTATTATACGGTTGCCAGGTTCTACCTGATAGACGAGGTGTAAATGTGTGTCAGGCTTAGATCATATAGGCCTTGGCCGGCGGTTTACCGACATAGTAGGCCCATGTAAGTCGGCTTAGCATAGTATGTATGCAGGTTTACATGCATATTTGTTTAACACATTATGTGGACTATCACGTATGTAGGCTTAACACGGTATATACGAATATGTATGATAGCATGCATGTTGGTTTAGCACCGTTTTAGGATCGTTTTATAACATATATTTATTCACGTTTTGTGATGGGCCTCTTTATTAGTGTTTCTCCATATATACCTTTTATATCTAGATACATTTGCAGCTATAGGATATATCCATTGATGCTATTTGATTATTTACACTGATTTCTGATTATATATATGTATACCGTGGTATGACGATATTACATAGTAATTTGATACAGTATTCAGATCATAAACATGCGCCTAGATTCACAACGACACAGCCGTGCGGGTTTCAAGCCTGCTATAGCGGTCACCGGCCGTCGTTGCGGTTTTTAGATAATGCGTTATCGCTGCAAGTCTGTACATGTCTAACACACGGTCGAGCGTATTCCTTGAAACGACAGGGCTTTATTGCTTTGTTTATTATTTTGTAGCATAGACAAATTTTGAGTTTGGCAATCATAACCCTTTGCCCCTCTAGTTAGGGTGGGCCTAATACCTGAGTCGCTCGAACGCGGATACGTCATCAAATATATTAAACCTTTACGTGGGCTTGATAGGTTATGCATTGGTAGATGTACCCTATAGTACCTCCCATATTATACGGTTGCCAGGATCAACCTGATAGAAGAGGTGAAAATAGCTCAGGTCATAAAGGTTTTGGCCTGTGTTTACAGACATAGTAGGCGCATTTAGGGATTCATGTATGTAGGCCTAGCATAGTATGTATGCAAGCTTGCGTATTTGTTTAACACATTATGTGGGCTATCGTATATATTGGTTTAGCTATACCTTATAGTACTCCCCATATTATACGGTTGCCTGCCCGTGGTTCTACCTGATATATGAGGTGAAACTATCTCAGTTCATATAGGCTTTGGCCGGTGATTTACCGACATAGTATGTCGGCCTAGCATAGTATGTATGTAGGCTTGCATATTTGTTTAACACATTATGTGGGCTGTCATATATATTGGTTTAACACGTTATATAGGCCTTCTCGTCTTACATTGACCGTTTACGTAGGCCTACCGGGCCCCTGCGTTGTGATTGGTTGATTCAACTTGTTGACTATTTGACCTCTATGTAGGTCGTTGGTCGTTTGATCTAACCGATCATTTTTGGGTAATTTCATATATTATTTGATAACCACCCCCCACTTGATGCCTGAATCCAGGGTTACTTTACCTATCGGCAGGCTTCGAGATGGCTTTTACCTGAGTCCTTGCTCCGTGTTTGCTTTACCTATGGTCTAACTCCATGTTAGCTTTACTTAGGCCCCGACTCCGTGGTAGCTTTACCGATGGTCTGGTTCCTGGGTTACTTTACCTAGGGCAAGGCTTCGGGATAGCTTTTACACGAGGCTTTGCTCCGTGTTAGCTTTACCTAAGGTCTAACTCTGTGGTAGCTTTACCTAAGCTCCGATTCTGTGGTAGCTTTACCGATGGTCTGGTTCCTGGGTTACTTTACCTAGGGCATGACTTCGGGATAGCTTTTACCCGAGGCTTTGCTCCGTGTTAGCTTTACCTAAGGTTTAACTCCGTGGTAGCTTTACCGGAGTTCTAGTTCCTGGGTTACTTTACCTAGGGCGTGGCTTCGGGATAGCTTTTACACGAGGCTTTGCTCCGTGTTAGCTTTACCTAAGGTCTAACTCCGTGGTAGCTTTACCTAGGACTTGGTGGGGGTATTTGTCTTGGTAGTTGGTATAGCAACCATCCTAGCCCTGCTCTTGTGTAGCTTTACTTAAAGGCTGAGTGTATTGTTTATTAATTTAGTAGGATAGACAAATTTTGAGTTTGGCAGTCGTTTACCCTGGGCCCCTCATCACCCGATTCATTTGGGGTAGACCACTATAGTTAGGGTGAGCCTACTACTTGCATAGAGTTGCTCGAGCGCTGATACGTCATCAGGTAACCATTAAGTCTTTCCAAAAGTTACCCCTCCACCGGAGCTATTCCTGGGTTAAACTACCTAAGAGGCCTTACTTCAGATAACCATTAAGTCTTTCCAAAAGTTACCCCCCTCCACCGGAGCCAATCCGCCTATTATTTTTGGCATTCTGAAGACAACCCACAGGTGAAACCACCCCCGCAATGGTCCATAATAGACTCTACACATATCCCGGACGGTCTTTCGATCAACCCGATCGATTTTCGGCATTTTCGTGTTTTATTTAAAAACTACCCCCCAGGTGAACCGCCCCCGCAGCAGCCCGTGCTGGACTCTACACGTATCCCGTACTGTCTGTTGGTCCAACCGATCGATTTTTGGCAATTTCGTATTTTTTGTAAAATCTACCCCTAGGTGAAACTACCCCTACAGTAGCGATAATGTACTCTAGACTCACCCTATCGGTCAAGACACGATTTCCAAAATTTTTTCGAAAACTACCCCCCACCCCCCAATCCACCCCCGGAGCTACCCCCGGAGATGGTCCTGAACGTGGCTGAGGTCACCCCCAACACGTAGGTTAGGTTAGGTTTGATCCATTTTGGCTAGCTTAGGTTAGTTGGCTGGAATTTTTTTTTATTTCGAAAAACTACCCCCCACCCCTCTAAACGTGGTCAAAACCACCCCTATATCTTGGATCAGGGTCGCGACGTCCGCCCACATCATCCGAAACTACCCCTATAGTCCTAGGTTACGTAGCGTCCGAGTTTTTTTTTCGAAAAACTACCCCCCACCCCTCTGAATGTGGTCGAAACCACCCCTTGGTCTAGGGTCAAGGTCGGGGTGACCTTGAGCATCATCCAAAACTACCCCTATAGTCCTAGGTTACGTAGAGGCCGGGTTAGGGGTGGCTGTGCTATTCTAAACCCATTCCTACTTCTGTATGTATGGGATTTCTATACAAAATAAATAAAATCATTCTGTTGTATCTTTTGTAATTGGACAAAATGTTGCTTTCGCCACTACAAAGTTACTGATATTTTACCACGGCAGTCATTGGTTGATTTGTCGCTGTCACTGGTTCTACTCCTTTATGTCGTATGTGGGTGTTCGATTTCTGTCAGGTTTCAAGATAGTGACAGTGTTGTGTACAGTAGATGCTATTTTACATTCGGTAGTTTGCTCCTAATTTAATTTTTAAATAAAATGAACCTTCCAGGAAAGAGCGAGGTATGGAATATCATCAGTGTGATATGCCTAGCTGTTATTGGCACATACAGAGCAGTCTCAGTATCCCTCGTCAACGATAAAAGTCACTGATCCAAACCTGGTGCTATCACTAAAACTACTAATCCTTTAAGTCACTGGATCGACCCTCTCTAAGCGTGACTAATTCCTACCAGCTCTTCTTGTGTGCCCGTGACAGCACTTGTAAACTTGTCGTGCTGTGTCATATATCGTGAATGTTACTTAGCCCCGTCATTTGTCGCTGAATCGAAGGCAAAATATTTAACCACTACTGAATTGGGAGGGGAGTCTCGTTTTAGCCAGCGAAGACGGGAACTTAAAGTAATTTTTCATCTCGAAACTTACCACTAAATACTTTAGTTTAACTTGGAAACGAAGATAAGGTTTACTGTTTTAAAACTGATTTCCTCGAATATCTTGTAAAAACTTTAACCTATCTGAATATAATAAAACATTTCCGTGACCATGTGACTATTGTAATAATTAAACAGGAAGTGATATTAATAGCCTAGACAGGAAATTGGCTAGATTGTCAGATGATTTTTCAAGTGTAGTTGGGAAATGAACGAAGCCTTGTTATTGAGGTGTTTAACGGTGCGTATCGTAATCATAGGCGTTTCTATCAAGCACGTTTACAGAACTCAGAACTGAAAACACTTCTTCTAGCTACTCACAAGGAGCAAAGTAGATTTTTATGGGATCGGGAAGAGATTTACACGCATTTTAGCAACCCCACCTCCCTTCTTCTACTTTAGGAGGAAGGCAATTTAAGGTATTTAGGTGATTATTTAAAAACGCTTAAAAACGATTAAATAAAATATTTAGTGTTTTAATAAATTATTGACCATAAGCAATATTACGTAATTTGTATAATAATAACTGACATCGTATAACCGATGTTACTAAAATTTAAATACCTTATAAAAGTTAAAATTATAAAAATAAATACTTTCAAAAACAAATTATTAAAAAATATAAATTATTTGTAGCAAATAGTATTTTTATTTTGAGAACTATATGCCTGTACGTTAAAGCAGACACTGACTGATATTACAAATAGTAATGTAATATAAGCAGAAATATAACTATCAAAGTTCGAGCATTCCGCCTCGATACAAACCTTTACCGTAAATTAGCATAAACAACTTACAGCAACCAAAGCGGCTATAGGGAAGGTCAGCGTGAATGATACGGACGCGTCTGCTGCGAGGACAAGAAAACGAAGTCAGATGTAAAGCTAGCGTCTGCCGAGAGGACAAGAAAGCAAAGCCAGATGTAAAGCTAGCGTCTGCCGCGAGGACAAGAAAACAAAGTCAGATGTAAAGCTAGCGTCTGCCGCGAGGACAAGAAAGCGAAGTCAGATGTAAAGCTAGCGTCTGAGGTGAGCACACAAAAGCGAAGTCAGATGTAAAGCTAGCGTCTGCCGAGAGGACAAGAAAGCGAAGTCAGATGTAAAGCTAGCGTCTGCCGCGAGGACAAGAAAGCGAAGTCAGATGTAAAGCTAGCATCTGGCGAGAGGACAAGAAAGCAAAGCCAGATGTAAATCTAGAAGGAAAGATTCCCCAAATGTACACCGACTTATATGAAACCAAATATACACCAACCATAACATGAATCATCGTAAAACTATAATAATATAGTACAGTAGAGTTTCGATAATTCGGGGTGGATGGGACCGAGACCCTCTCGGATTACCGAAAACCCGAATTACACTAAAATACGTTTCTGGAGATCTAATGAACCCTAATACTCTAATTAAAAATACACAAAATAAATTTATAGAACTTTATATGAACATTACCCGAATGTCTGACTCATTTCCTTTGCATACCGTATTGATATATACATTTTTTGGAAGCCCGACTCATTTCCTTGGCATACTATATTCATATAAATATTTCTTGGAAGCCCGGCTCATTTCCTTTGAATACCATATTACGATAAACATTTCTTAGAAGCCCGACTTATTTCCTTTCATACCGTATTGATACGAACATTTCTTGGAAGCCCTGCTCATTTCTTATGCATACCGCATTGATATAAACACTTCTTGGAAGCCCGACTCATTTCCTTTGAATACTTTATTCATATAAACATTTCTTGGAAACCCGGCTCATTTCCTTTACATACGGTATTGATACGAACATTTCTTGGAAGTCCGACTAATTTCCTTTCCATATCATATTGATAAAGACATTTCTTGGAACCCCGACTATTTCCTTTGCATGCTGTATTCATCTAATATTTCTTGGAAGGGCGACTCATTTCCTTTGAATACCGTATTGATACGAATATTTCTTGGTAGCCCTGCACATTTCTTATGCATACCGCATTGATATAAACATTTCTTGGAAGCCCGACTCATTTCCTTTGAATACTTTATTCATATAAACATTACTTGCAAGCCCGACTCATTTCCCTTACATACTGTATTGATACGAACATTTTTTGGAAGCCCGGATCAATTCCTTTGCATACCGTATGGGTAAAAGCATTTCTTGAAAGCCCAAGTAATCATTTTCTTTCAAATAAATAAAATAGGCTCAAATGAAATAGGCTCGAATTTAACGGAAGCTCAGATAATCGGAACTCGGAATTTCGAGACTCTGCTGTATTTATAATCAAAGTAAGCTAACTTTTGTATTCTGAAACGAATATTTATGAAAACATTTATTTGAAAAACAAATAAAACTTTTTTTAAGAGAATAATTCTGTTTTTAATAGTTTAATTGTTACAATACATATAAACTATTTCCTATAAATCCATAGATACATTTGACCATAGTCTACATATTGATATGACCATATGTCAACAATTTTATTATACTGCAAAACGGTATGAACTGTGAATGAGTTGTCTCACTGATAGCGGCTCCCTACAATTCTTACAATTATCTATGCATACACCTCATTTGAAAACGAATTTACAAATATTTCCATGTTTATTAAATTCACTTAATAATAAGATTTTAGCTCAACCTATATGAACATATGAATCTATATGTCCATAAGAATATGCAGAAAATATTTTCCTAACTGAAAGAAGAAAAAAGTCGCAAATCCAAAAGATTGGAAGTAAAATATTTGGGACTGAAAAGCATTCTTTCCAAGCTGAGATTTAAAAAAAAATGAAACCCCTTAACAACACAGACACACAAAAAACATTAATATTTGATGAGACTCTTACTAAATACAAGTTTTATATTACACAAACACAAAAACCTACTACGCACCACACACAACCTTCTTCTGATGTTTTAATCAAATCGAGTTAACAACTATTTCACAAAACACTACGGCGCTGGCGTTGATTAACCAATTACACGCGCGATCGCTCAGACGTCTGTCACGTCTGTACATACCTGGGAACGGTAAACCAGTTTAAAGCAATTCTTACTCTAGTCACCTTGGCTTAAAACAAACATTTACATCTTGAAAAATGCCCGTTTTATGTTAAAAACAATTTCAGTAAAAACATGAGTATACCATTTAAATTTCGTGTATAAATCATTTACCATTGTGTTGATTTTTTACAAAAACTCAATATTTCTAAGCACAAAAATGAAAAAAAATTATTTTAAAAGTTTGATTTTTTTTATAGATTTTTTAAAATGTACAATAGAATATAAACAAATATTTTTTTTATAAATGGCTTAAGAAAGCCATTTATAAAATGGCTACCATTTATAAATGATTTAAGAAAATTGTAGAATCACTTAATACAATACTTGAAAATGCCATTAAAATACTACTATAAGTCATGTTTATGCTGGAAATAACTATACACGAACTCACAAAACAATATACTTCATATTTTCATACGCGTTTCAATTAGTTAAGTCATCATCATCGGTGGCACTGCTACAAATTTCCAACTTAAACAGTTGCAGTTGTTCATTTCAACAGCTCCTGACAATAAAGTATATTGTTTTTTGAGCTCGTGTGAAGTTATTTATTTATTTTTGAGTATAATTGTTTAGGAAAAATAGATATCTAGAAGTTCTTAAGAGTGGTTTTATATTAACTTGAAGTTTTAAAATAAATTGGTTTCAAAATCTATAAACCAAAAACCCGTTAAAGCTTTATTCTCTGCTTTCTGTCAGTTCGTGGGACTGAATAAACTTTAACATGTATTTGTCAATTTCTTGTAAATTGGGGACTTAAGTTCGCATTGAATGCGCCTCGAACAACACCTTATATTAAAATAGAGAATATGCTCGGGGATGAAGGGGATTAATATAAGTAGCTTTATGTGTGTGTGCGTGTGCGTGTGTGTGTGTGTGTGTGTGTGCGAGTGTGTGTGTGTGTGTGTGTGTGTGTGTGTGTGTGCGAGTGTGTGTGTGTGTGTGTGTGTGTGTGTGTGTGTGTGTGTGTGTGTGTGTGTGTGTGTGTGTGTGTGTGTGTGTGTGTGTGTGTGTGTGTGTGTGTGTGTGTGTGTGTGTGTGTGTGTGTGTGTATGTGTGTGTGTGTGTGTGTGTGTGTGTGTGTGTGTGTGTGTGTGTGTGTGTGTGGTGTTTGTGGTGTGTGTGTGTGTTTGTTTCCCTTGTGCTTTCATTAGAAGAAACGTCAGCTTTTTTAATTATAATTTGATACTTTTCTCCAAGATAAAATGAATAATCTCCAAGGATCTCCTTGTCTCTAAGGTTTGAATGATAACAAGTAGCCTATGATAAAAAAAGTTCTGTTAAAATAAGTGGTTGCGAAATAGGATATATTACAATGAAGAATGTTATTTAGTAGATAGCCTTCATACGACAATGTTCAAAGAAATCTATTCCACAGCTAGAGAGGTGAGAACGTAGAACGGATAGAGCTAATAGTTACAAGCTCGTCCCCATAACACCGATAAGGTTTCTGTAAGATGGAGGTCGTTGGGTATATGGAGTAGACTACTTAACAGAGAGTAGGTCAACTTCAAGTAGGCTACGCGATCCTCCACAACAGATGTCATAATGTCTCGCCTACACACAGTACCAGGGTGTGTTATGTTCTCGCCCTATTCCTATCTATATTAGCAATTACTTTCTGTTATCTGGGTAGCTTGTCACTTCTCTCCTCTGGATTAACAATAGGTCTACTTCGGGTAGCGAACCTGTGCGCGTGAGGCCTCTACCTGTCCTCATCTTAGCCTAGATAGTTCTACCAACCCTTTCCACCTACAGAGGGAAGTAAAGACCAGACACTTGAAGAGGTCATATAGATGTCTTCGAGGGAGAGTAGGTTTATTTCGTACGCGATGCTGCCCACTTGATGTCCTAATATCTCCACTAAACAGTGTATACATCAGTACAGTACAGATATATCACCTATATCAGTACAGTTACCTGGGATGTAACGGTACTGTCTAATCCTACCTTAGTCCTACTGATTCACAATCTTTTCCCACTATTCCCATTCGCTGGTAGCCGTACTGGGAATGTCCATGAAAAAATTCGTCTAGTCTGAATGGAAGACTGACAAAGCCTTCGACATTTTTTATAGGATAGTGACTGCCGGAAAGCTCCAAATAGATAGATGATATTTGAATATATAAAGTGGGTCCAACTGTAACGCGGAAATATATAGGCTATTGCCGGCTACAGATTACACCTGGAGATTCTAAGCCATAGCCTTATTTACTTTAATCCCCTTCTCCGGAACATATTCTCTCTCTCTCTCTCTCTCTCTCTCTCTCTATATATATATATATATATATATATATATATATATATAGGCCTATTATATATATATATATATATATATATATATATCACTATATATAAATCGTGTTTTTCAATGGTAAATATTAAAACAGTTTACTCTAAATCTCACTACACATTAATTTATTTAAAAAAACACACTACTTTATTAAAACAAACTAGTTTCGATGATAATACCGCCTTCATCAGTGCTTGTCTACTACTCAATAATAGAAGACTGGCTTCAACAGTAGTAGCCAAGCACTGATGAAGGCGACATCGTCGTCGAAACTAGTTTGTTTGTTTTAATAAACTAATGTGTAGTAAGATTTAGAGTAAACTGTTTTAATTTTTACCGTTGTGAATTGTTCTCACTAAGCTCTAATTAAATTTAAAATTTGTTCAATATAGAATGGTACATTATAAGCTAGTATAGCAACACAGTGTCATAGGCAGCCTAAATTCCCACATTGCCAACTGGTTTCTTTGTTTAACCGACCTAAACAACATAATGTAGATCCACCCATGTAATTAATTGTAGCCAGTAAGCAAAGAGGGCGTGGCCAAATCGCCCTAATTGTTGTGCACAATTGTTCTCCTGGTTTAAACATTAAGTCAGTGTTATACGTTACACGTGGACAGATGCTGTGTTTATTTCACCCTAGTTCGTTACAAATCCGGTATTCTATTGTTTTGTTAGTGTTAAGTGTCTAATTAATGCTGATACGTTTTTTTTAATGCTGCACTTTATTAGTACTTAACTAATTTTATAATTACATATTTTAATGCGTAGTTTAGTGAACAATTTGTAGACATAAAAGAAATACTGATTTACTTACTAGTTTACGCAATCAGAAAATTTACTATGCCTTTTAAAAGATATTATTAACAAAATTTACAATTCCTTATATATATTATATTATCAATAAAATTAAGGTCTAGAAAGCTTTTTTCGTACGATATTATCAACAAAATTTTCAATTTCTTTTATATAGGCCTATTATATTATTAATAAATAAAGGCCTAGAAAGCTTTTTTCATACGATATTATCAACAAAATTTACAATTCCTTTTTGTATATTATATTATCAATAAAATTAAGGCATATAAAGCTTTTTTCATAGGATATTATCCACAACATTTTCAATTCCTTTTATATATTACATTATTATTAAATAAAGGCCTAGAAAGCTTTATTCATACGACATTATCAACAAAATTTACAATTCTTTTTAAATATCACATAACAATAAACTTATTAACAATAAAATATTAATTTATTAACAATATTTTAGTCCTTAGGCTACATTAACAATAAAATTAGGGCCTAGAAAGCTTTTTTCATACGATATTATCAACAAAAATTTGTATAGGGCATATTTGAAGGAAATGTGATTACGTAAAAACACAAAATAAGGTTTTAATCCTAAAATACATTTTTTTTACTTTTCCATATTGTCCCAACATTTCATTTCATGTTTCCCTAGAATTTTATGTATTTGATACTAATTTTTAAACTTAAAGAAGTTACATGTTCTATGCTGTAATATTATTCAAATTACGTTTTCAATTTTTGTTGATTTTGACAAAAACGTGATTGAACATAACGGAAACTGTCCTAACTTTTAATTTAGATTTCATCTTATAGTATGCAATTAAAATGTTGCATATAATATCTAAAACAGTAAACATGTACATAGAACAACTTAGGAGAGACAAATGCGTGTCAGAGTTTTGGAACGCTATCAAATCTTAAACAACCAACCTTTCTGAAGATTTGCTAAATTTACACTTAAAGACACAAATAATATTATTTTAGATAAACAATGAACAGATAATTCTGTAGAACTAATGCGTATGATCTTTGTAAACGCCTTGGAACTATGAAGAACTAAAAATTATATGTCCGTCTGGTTCACACGTTCATTCAGCTCTAAAGCTCAACTTTTCGTTATTAGCATATAGGCGTCGTTAATAGGCGTAACTCTTTACGAGGCTACTTTCAAATATTTGTCTACGAAATTTAAAATTTACGATTCAGATTTTTAAGACACACGATGAATTGCCAAAACCAACAAAACCGTTATGAAGTAGGAGGATCGATTAGAAATGTCCATCTTTTGTAAAAGTAATGAGGTACAGTATATGAAGAAATTGAAGTGTTATAGGCCTACTTAACAACCTCATTCGTATGCACATTTCTTATGGGAAATTGACCCTTATGGGAAATTAATTGATTGTATAACTTCTTTTCTAAAACTGAACTGTCATAGACTTTTTTAACAATACTTGATACGATCAATAATTGATAAGGTTTTAGTAAATTTTCAACGCCCCTCTCGCCGATCACAGCCGCTGTGTCGGGCTAAGAAAAACAATAAATTTCAGTCAGTCAAAGAAGGAGGGGGCTTGGTGGCCCCCTGTCACCGACAGTGGCTGCGGGTAGGAATATTGGAACAGGCCTTTTGGTAAGGGCGAGATGTAGGAAGGGCATCTAGAAGGCAGGATGTTTTTTGGATGGAACGGTAAAAAGGATTTTTATTCTGGGGGAGTACGTTTGTTTTAAATATTTGGAGTGGCTGACTGGCTCTCTTTTTTAACATTTAAACCTATGCTTACTATATACTATATGTCGATAAGTATAGTGAAAACCTCTAGGCAACAGCTTATGCTGTTGAGTATGATGTTGAGATAAAAACAGCAAATTAGTATTATATTTATCATATTAACTATTTATTTACTAAACAAAGTAGGCCCTAAATTATCACATTGCTCTCAGTAGTTACTTTATTTAACTTTATTGTTATTAATATTCGTCACTCTTCCAGAGAAATGTCATTAAATTACAAACCTACATTTCCTCTATAACAAGTAATATTTAGGAAAAAAAATTAAAGTAAATTCCTAATTAGGTCAACAAAAAATTGATTTTAGTTACTTTTTATTATATAATTACAGTTAATATAAATATGTATATACATATGTCAGAGTAACAATAATAAGTGGTGAAATAGAAAGGGAATTAATTAACCTAGCTTAAAGGGTGTAATTTTTTTTAAAGCATTATTTACGATATTGTGTGGTAGCCATGGCAACAGTGATAGGCCAAGAAGGAGGACGGGAAGGTTGTACAATGTAGGTTTCAAAGACAACCAGATGGGGGGGGGAATTCATATATCTCTCAGAAAAACACATCCAGCTGTCGGCAAGCTGGTTTAGTGCAGAGTGCTGAATTTCAAACATGTAGTCTTACATTTTGAATCCAACCTAAATTCGTCAACTTGTTTAAATTAATTACATTTTTGGTATCACTTGGAAAAAATTTATTGCTTACTGATATTTTTAAGCAGACGCTTTTCGCACTAGGTCAGTGCAGAATTCAAATCTGTGAGTCATGGACAAAACTAGTATTATTGTTCATAGAGTAGTTGTTAACTATGTGTTCAAATATAGTGTTTGATTGTGAGTGTTTTGTCGTTTAGAATGTGTTGTGGATAGTTTTTGTAGTGTTGTAAATCTTGTAGTTTTCTGTTGTGTTTAAAAGTTTGTTGCTATTTTTTGTATGTAGTGTAGGATTTTTAGATTATTGTCTATATTCCTGTGTGAGTGTAGTGTGTTTTGTATGTGTATAGTGAAGGTTGATTTGAGTTGTCTTTTTTTATGTCTTTCATGAGTTCTTTATATTGTGTGGTAAAGTTTCTCCCTGTTTGACCTATGTAAATGCTGGAGCAGTCGTCTCATGTAATCTTGTTTACTCCTGCCTTGTCGTATTTGTCTGGTGTGTACAACCGATACAAACACACTTCGATAGACAACATAATGCGCAAAATACAACACACACATAACACAGAAATAATACACAAACACAAAAATAGATAACATTAACATATCACAACACATCACAAAAAATAGCTTGCTCGTTCCACAAACTTAAAGACAAAATAGCATTTAAAACATCGAACATATTTTACATAGGTCAGACAGGAAGAAACTTTACCACGCAATACAAAGAACACATGAAAGACATAAAAAAAACACATAACCCAAATCAAACTTTGCCATACAATACAAAGCACACTACACTCATACAGTAATATAGACACCAATCTAAAAATCCTACATTACATAAAAAAATGAACAAATTAAACACAACAGAGAACTACAAGATATACAAACACTATAAAAACTATCCACAACATTATTATAAACGTCAAAACACACTCACAATCAAATACTATATTTGAACACATAATTAATAACTACTCTATGAACAATAATACAGCACAGAACACCAATATACCACAGACTCCCACGAACACAACACAACTGAGTAACAGTCTTGTCCGTGACACAGCATTGAACAATGCACTGAGTGGCAAATTTTAACTTTATAATAGATTCACTGACTTAAGTTCAAACACCTTTAAATAAAGGTAGATTCTCTTTTTCTCAATGCAACTGTTATTTTTTTTTTTTTAATTTTTTTGCTATGACCTAGGCCTTAGCTGGGTTTGACATTATGCTATGAACATTTATGAACATCCTTGTCAAATACACTCTTTTTTGTTGTTGTTTCAAAGAATTTGATTATGTCTGTAGGAAAGTAAATAGTACATATTAAAAGCAATAGATTTTATGTGGTTGAAAACATTTATGGCCTTTTATAGGACTCATTGTTTTGCACTGCATAATTACCCAAAAAATGTGATGTTTTGAGGATTTTTTTCACTATAATTATCCAAAATATAATACTTTTAAAGTCCCAGCAGCAATCTGCAAATTTTTTCGAAATCAATATTTTATCTTACAAACTAATCTAGGAAAACTACTAGCATTTTTATGATAAAATATGTAATAAATTTGTCTTCATTTAAAACCAAAAATAAACAGTTGTATTTACTAACCACTTAAACAATAGTTTATGACTATCCGAACTTTAAATTTTGTAAATTTGTTAAAACTTATTGAGACAGAACGTTTTCGAACGCTATGTGCCGATCTTCATCAGTGTCTTCTGCTTGGAAATGTCAGGTCAAGCGGTGACGGTTTTAAAGGTAGATTTTCGATAGTATCAAAAAGAATGTGTGATTTGTATTCTGTTTATTCGTTTAATATGTTTGTACTTTATGTTTTTGTGTGTCTGTAAACTTAATATTGTTCTAGTGTGTTGAGATATGGTACTTTTTTGTTGATGTGTAGGATTTCTAGGTTATGGTAAATGTCTTTGTTTTTGTGTCCTATTTCTTTTATGTGATTGTAAATTGTTGAGTTGGTGTTCTGTTTGTGATCCTCGACTCTTTGTTTAAAGCTGCGACCTGTTTGTCCAATGTAAAATTTATTACATTCGTTGCAGTTCAGTTTGTATACGCCTGGTGCTTGTAGTTTATCTTTGTTGTTGGTGTTGTGTTGTATTTTGTATTGTAACTTGTTATTAGTTTTGTATGCTATTTTGTATCCTATTTTTTGATATGTTTGGGCTATTTTGTTTGTTATTTTGTTTTTGTGTGGTAATGTGATGTATTTGTTTTCCCTGTCTGTACAGACATTTACCCTAACCTAGAAATCCTACACATCAATGACAAAACGGCCACATCTCAACACACTAGAACAATATGAAATTTACAGACACACAAAAACACAAAGTACAAACATATTAAACGAATAAACACAATACAAATCACACATACTCTTTAATACTATCGAAAACCTATTTTTAAAACTTTCACCGCTTGCAGAAAACATCTTCAAGCAGAAGACACTGATGAAGATATAGCGATCGAAAATGTTCTGTCTCAGTAAATTTTAACAAATTTACAAAATTTAAAGTTCGGATAGTCATAAACTATTGTTTAAGTGATTAATAATATTCACCAAACGTAATGGACTACAAAATTCAAGTTGTGTTTACGTTCGTATCTGTATGGACAAATATGTTGTTATTGTAAAGTAAATCTATACAAGTAAAGTGATTAGAAAGATGTGTGAGCTGAGCAAGAAAGCCAAAGCATTTCTTGTTGATGCGTTACTGGGAGAACCAAAGCTGCAGAAGCAGGTGGCAGATGCTGGTAAGAATAGTTTTATTAGATATTATATAAGCCTTCCGCTCAGATGTTTCTTTCAAACACAATATTGTTTCTTGAAACAATTGTCTATACTCATTCTTTACAGTATGCTTTTCATACGTTATATGTAACATTACATGTATCACAGTAGAACTATAATGATACAGCATTTATAATCATAGTGATACAACTGTTTGATTCTGAAACAAATTGTTTATGATAAGATTTATAAGTTATTTTAACGAAAAAAGTAATGAAATGTTTTTGAAAAGAATTGAAACATATAAAATATTCTATATAAATCCATACAGATTCATTTACCTACACAAATTGATGTGACCATAATTCAACTATTTTATTATTTAATCACTTTTACATTTAGTCTATCCGAACTTAATTTTATTGTAAATTTGTAAACACTCACTGAGACAGAACGTTTTTGATCGCTTCATGGCGATCTTGATTAGTGTCTACATTATCAACTTGGGTTAAGCGGTGACCGTTTTAAAAACAGGTTTTCAATAGTGTCAAAGAGAGTGTGTGATTAGTATTGGGTGTGTTCGATTAATATTAATGTATTTTGTGTTTTTGTGTTTGTAAATTTCATATCGCTCTAGCGTGTTGAGATTTGGTCTTTTTTTGTTGATGTTTAAAATTTCTAGGTTATAGTTAATGTCTGTATATTTGTGCCCTGTTTCTTTTAAGTAATTAGTAAATGCTGAGTCAGTGTTATGTTTGTGGGTGGTTTTATGAGTTTATTGACTCTTTGTTGGAAGCTGTGACCTGTTTGCTCAATTTAGAATTTGTTGATGTTTCTACTGTTTAATTTGTATATGCCTGGTGCTTGTAGTTTATCTTTGTTGTTGGTGTTGTGCTGTATTTTGTCTTGTAGTTTGTTATTAGTTTTATATGCTATTCTGTATCTGGGTTTTTAGAAATTTGTGGTCTATTTTATTTGATGTTCTGTTTATGTATGGTATTATGATGTATTTGTTTTCCTTCCCTGTAGTGTTAATTTTATTATACTGCAAGTGATATTAACTGTGTATGGGTTGTCTCACTGACAGCTACTCCCTACAATTGTTACAATTGTCTATCCATTCTTCCAATTTAAAAAAAAGAATTTATAAGTATTTCCATAACTATTAAATTCACCCGATATTAAAACAATAGAACAGTTTATATGAATATATAGGGTCATTAGGTCTACATAATAATATGAATCTATGAGAAATGGTTTTATACTTTTCTAGTTCTTACAATAAAACCTATTATATCTGGGAAAAATCCAAAAATAGGAGGGTTATTTGATGATGTATATTTGTACTACATAATCACAACCATTCCAATTAGAAGTAGATGTATGGTTGTAGTAAATAGGCTAAATAAGCTACACTTGTTGAAGATCACAATTATATTTGAATAACAATATAGGACTGTACGTACAATTTAGTTACATGGCTTTATGTGAAGTTCCTTAATACTGTGTAGTACTATGTACTGTACATACATATATAGCCCACATTAACTCTAACGCTGTTTATGATTTTAAAACTAGGAATGTTTCGGAGAAGATCGACAATTTCTTGATTTTTTTTACTAACAATTTTTCTCGTTTGTAATATGTTTTCAATCCCCTCATTATTTTATGGGCCAATTGGTTTTGCCTTGATTTAACTAGTGTTATGGGCCTGATTGCATTCCATGTTGTAGCAATCCGTAAAGCGATATCTAGCAAGTCTACGTTTTTTAGGCACCCGGAAACACGTCTTCCCTCGTCCATACCCGCGATTATAACCGTTAGTAACTTGGGGCAATATAGAAAACACATCTTTTTTCGCTATTCAGTCAAATTGTATATAGTAGATTACAAATTCCAGTCAAAATAACTAACTAAATTACCTAATTACATAAAATTCTCTAGAATATATTCACACTGAACGATACGGAGACTCGAACACAACTGCCTGATTCGGAAAAGAACAAAGAGCGGATTTTTAGCACCAGAGAACTGGCCCAATAGCAAGGCACCTTGTGGAATAAAGACGCTTACTTTATTTACATATTACGTCCGGATATCGGAGGTTTCGGATATGAGAGGGCCGGATATGAGAGATTTCTTTCTATTATGGACTATTTAGTCTTGTGTGATTATTATAAAACACAAAACCGTGATATAATCTTGCCTTTTAGTAGCGGAAAACAAGTAATTGTATTATGGCCATCCAGTCCCAAGCTGCTTTTAGAGTTTCATGTCTCTAGGGCATTAAGAAACTAGTTTAAATAAAATAATAATATATGTATCACGTTGAAAATAGTTGAGTTTCACGTGATTAATTATAACTGTATGATATTAAATAACTAAATATAAGTTCAAAATAGAATAGAGAATACAACAATTCTCCCCCGAAGACAGATAGCGAGGATTAAATACAAATAAAACATTATTTATATTCTCGTATTAAGTTAACATTTCAACTCATTTAATTAATAAACAAATATTCAAATACTTTAACACTATTATTTCTTAAAATCCATAAAGTGTTAATTTTTAAAAAAGCATCAATTATAATTACTAATTCAAACTCTGTTTAGTATATTAAAAATAATTATTAATTTAATTATAACAAAAAAATTAATCGCTATCCTCACCCAAATAAAAATCAAAATATTTATTTCCGTACTCAACTTTAACTACTAGTTTACATGTATACATTAGCATATATTTAAATGAAAAGACTTTTAGGGGTTGTATCCCATTGTCAACTTGAACTAAATCTGGCCTCTTTGTTATTTACTAGCATGAGCTTGCCATCTACATCATGAATTATCAACTGAAAACATTTTTTGAAAAGCGAGAACACCATTAAGAACTAAACAACATTGAACAAGTAACATTAGTCTACTGATAAAAAACCTCTATTATATATGAACTATATTACCTCCTAAAAACAATTTCAATAACACAAAAAAAAACCAAAAGACAACTGACCAACCAAAAAACGCATCACACTACCATACAGATCATTCAAAACTAACAGACTAATGAATGCCTTTTGTAAATACAATTACAAAATAGCGTATGAAATATACAACCATTTCTAATTAACTTACATAAAACTCAAATACTCAATACCTAATTATATTCTTGAATTTTGTAGTCCATTACTTTCGGTGAATCGTATTAATCACATAAACAATAGTTTATGACTATCTGAACTTTAAATTTAGTAAATTTGTTAAAACTTACTGAGACAGAACGTTTTCGATCGCTATGTGCCGATCTTCATCAGTGTCTACTGCTTGGAGATGTTGGGTCAAAACTGTTTTAAAGGTAGGTTTTCGATAGTATCAAATAGTATGTGTGATTTGTATTGTGTTTGTTCGTTTAATATGTTTGTACTTTGTGTTTTTGTGTGTCTGTAAACTTCATATTATTCTAGTGTGTTGAGATGTCCTTTTTTGTTGATGTGTAGGATTTCTAGATTATGATAAATGTCTGTATATTTGTGTCCTGTTTCTTTTATGTGATTGTAAAAGGTTGAGTTGGTGTTCTGTTTGTGTTCCTCGACTCTTTGTTTAAAGCTGCGACCTGTTTGTCCAATGTAGAATTTATTACATTCGTTGCAGTTCAGTTTGTATACGCCGTGCTTGTAGTTTATCGTTGTTGTTGGTGTTTTGTTGTATTTTTTATTGTAACTTGTTATTAGTTTTGTATGCTATTTTGTGTCCTATTTTTTTTAATTTTGCGGACTATTTTGTTTGTTGTTTTGTTTATGTATGGTAATGTGATGTATTTGTTTTCCCTGTCTGTAGTGAATTCTATGTCAATTCTTGACATAATTACCCCAAACTCCCTCAAATTTTAAGTAATGTTTAGTCCTTGCTGATTTTATTTATGTTACTTTCATGCTGTTAATGTTTAATTATTATTCAGTTAATAAAATATAATTAAATTAATGACAGTAGAATCTATTTCATTCATATAATTTATAATTGTTTATTAAGCTGTTATAACACTAATCTGTTAATTATTTATAATTCAAAATTAATGTTACAGTTCAGAGTTTTACTCTTTTAATTTAAATTTTACTTTCTTATTTATTTATTTTTTTTATACCATTCATATTCCTTATTTCTTTACTCTTCATAATATTTATAAATACCCATTTGAAATTCTTTACTAGCATTCATAATTATTTATTACAAGTAACACATTGCTTTCTTACAAATTCATAATTTGTTAACTTTAATCATCATTAAGTTCATCTCAATAATTCTGCTCCTTTTGTAAAATTATTATTTGTTAAATTCACAGTTTCTGATAATATTCTGAGCTCTTAATTTGATATGTTTCATAACAATTTATTTTGTTAATTTATTACTCATTTTTAATATTCATACCTGTTAATATCTTGTTTTTCATTTCATTACTTACTGTTAATTTAATTTTCTTTTATAACATTCATATATGTTAAGTATTTTTATTTCTTCTATAACAATTAGCGTGTTTCAATTTAATATTTGCTGATAAAATTAATATAATATTTCCTCTTTTATCCATGTTAAGCTAAGTTTAATTTCATTGAAGTTTTTTAGTATGGGTTCTAAATAGTATTGAACTAAATGGTTTGTGACAGGTTACTTTATCCTTTTTTTATATTTTTCAGAAGAAACCAAAAATTAATTGTACTTGATAAAAGAAATTATTTTATTAATGAAAGTCATTTTTGTAATAATTTTTTCACATTACGCTTGTTTGTATTATCTTGGCAAAAATACTACTACTTACTGATTTATTCAGCAGACTCATTTCGCGCTATTTCAGCGCATTTTTCAATGCTGTGAAATACTGACAAGACTGTTGCTCAGATGTATTGTGTTGGTGTGAGTCTAAGGTGTATTGGTGTAACAGAAACACAAAAATAAAATAGGCGTGGACAGAGTTACAAGGTTTGTTCTGGGGGGCACAAAATTGCCCTGGGGTATCAAATAGTGTTCAGTGTACTCCCCCAAAAAAATAGAGAGCATTTAAAAGCTTGTCGACATTGAGCCATCATCAAAAACCTTACATTGTAAAGTTTATGTTTTATACTAGGGGTACTTTATTTATTGGTAAATTGGAGTGTGGTAATCAACGATATATTTTTCATAGTATGCAAATGGGCGGTTTTAGACTTATAGGTTTGCAAAATTTAAAATTTTTTTCAAATTTTGAAAAGATGTAAGCCCAAAAATGAGCCTGATTTTGTTTCTTTGAGAAACATAATGTTGAATACCAACCTTCATCTGAAACAATTCCTAAAATTTTATTTTGAACATCATGACTTATAAGAGTAAAATAAGTTTTATATTTATCTTTGAGCTTTCAGCCATATTTAGAAATTAACTCGCATGAGATAAAAATAACAATAATACTTGACAAATAGATACTACCAAGTATATTTCTTGTTAGCTTTATTATTATTTTTGTAGTATTTTAATGAGTTCATAGCAAGCTTTTGACCATACAAAATAATACAACCTATTTTGAAAAAATGGAGAGGCAATGCCCCTCCTTGCCCCCTCCCCTTAACTACGCCCGTGAAAATAACATGTGTTGAAAATATATTCAGGTTGTGTGTAATAAGAGGATTTGTTTATGGCAATATAGCATACTTCGAGGCTACTAATACTTTCTCTATATTAATGAGAAATTAACTCGCATGAGATCAAAATAACAATAATACTTGACAAATAGATACTACCAAGTATATTTCTTGTTAGCTTTATTATTATTTTTGTAGTATTTTAATGAGTTCATAGCAAGCTTTTGACCATACAAAATAATACAACCTATTTTGAAAAAATGGAGAGGCAATGCCCCTCCTTGCCCCCTCCCCTTAACTACGCCCGTGAAAATAACATGTGTTGAAAATATATTCAGGTTGTGTGTAATAAGAGGATTTGTTTATGGCAATATAGCATACTTCGAGGCTACTAATACTTTCTCTATATTAATGAGAAATTAACTCGCATGAGATCAAAATAACAATAATACTTGACAAATAGATACTACCAAGTATATTTCTTATTAGCTTTATTATTATTTTTGTAGTATTTTAATGAGTTCATAGCAAGCTTTTGACCATACAAAATAATACAACCTATTTTGAAAAAATGGAGAGGCAATGCCCCTCCTTGCCCCCTCCCCTTAACTACGCCCGTGAAAATAACATGTGTTGAAAATATATTCAGGTTGTGTGTAATAAGAGGATTTGTTTATGGCAATATAGCATACTTCGAGGCTACTAATACTTTCTCTATATTAATGAGAAGCACAGTTAAAATCTGAGCGAAAGAGTCACTCGATGTTTTCAGAAAGAGCCTGAGAAAATGTGAACACAAAATGAATGGAATTAATGAAGACCTATTGCTTTAAATGAGAAATTGAAAGAATAACACATTCTTTGTCGATTCAAATTAGAAAACAAGTTAGTAATAAATGAAAATTTACAATGAGAAAGCTAATTTTAGGTTTTGTTGTTTAATTCCAAATAAATTAAATATTCACAAAAATAATATTCCAACAATATTAATTTTTTTGTTCCAGACATTCACAATACTGTTTCTCTAAACGGACTTGATATACAACAATCTTTGAAGGAGAAGTCTAAAATAACTGCAGAGCTTGGCTATAAGGATTTGTGGCGGAGATTTCATCAGCTAGAGACAGAGATGATTATCACCAAACCTGGCAGGTAAATTTGTCAACAAGTAACTTTTTCAAATGAAGGCAATTTTCAAATCACTTAAACGACAAAACAACTATATTACAATAAGCTGGTTTGAATACCATTGAATTTTTACTGCATAGATAGATTTAAACTTTAAAGAACCACTACACAACAATTGCAAGATTCTAAAGAATAACTGGCATAGAAGATTTATAGGCCTTTAAAAACATATTATTAAATTCTTGGTAAACATTTATTACAGTATTTAATTATTTTTAATACTTCATAAATCAGTAGTTATTTTCCTTTCCCACAAGTTTTAGTAAACAAATTTACACCGGCCAGACGATGCAGTAAGTCATTATTAATACGAATAAAATTATAAAAGCTTTTTGCTCACGCCCCAAAAATTAAAAATTTTGGAAAATACAAGTTCCTTCTCCCCTCCTTGACACACCTTTTTAAGTTACAAATTCAATGTTTTGGCTGTATTATTTTGATATAGAAACTCGTAAAATGTCTTGAAATGTAATTAAACTTGCTAATGACTCTCAAAAAATTTACAAAATTTGAAAAAATCAACTTTAACACAACAATTTAACATGCTTTGTGCGGTGTAAGTTTTATAGTTATTTGTCGATGGAATAGAAGGTGTGTAAATGTTTAACGCAATATTTTCTGTTTTGTGTATGGAATAGGGTTTGTAAGTGTTTGTTTTGTCCTTTTCAATAATTTTGCGACTTATTATCGCCAAAAAATAAGATGTGTGTGCCAGTTTTCTAATTCTCTAAGGTTTGAGTGCCAGGAGATACATGGTGCTGTGGTGCTAATAGTTCCTTGTTAAGTTAAGGATCTTTTGTTGTAATTTGTAATTTTTGGGAGTCAACAGCAAATTTAATTACATTTTGAGGGTCTTTGCCAGTTATTACGTCAAAGAATAAAGCCAACATGTTAAATTAGTAACGTTTATAGGGTCCGGGGAAGGGATTTCTATTTTTCAAAGCTTTTTAATTTTTGAGGTGAGCGAGATTTTGTAATTTTTTTTGTACCTCTGATGACTTTCTGCGTCGTCCAGTATAATTTTTTTCCTAAATCCGAACACCTAGGAACGGGAAATAAATACCCATAATTCAAGCCTTAACATTTCCACAAAAAAAGATATTTTATTCCATTCAGAAAATTTGCTGTATATAGTACCTGTATGTAAAAAAATTATTTCAAAAATTACTTTCATTAATAAAATCATTTCTTTTATCAAGTACAATTAATTTTTGGTTTCTTCTGAAAAATATAAAGAAAAGGAGAAAGTAACCTGTCACAAACCATTTAGTTAAATACTATTTAGAACCCATACTAAAAATCTTCAACGAAATTAAATTTAGCTCAACATGGATAAAAGAGGAAATATTATATTAATCTTATCAAAATATTAAATTGAAACAAGCTAATTGTTATAGAAGAGATAAAAGTACTTAACATATAAGAATGTTATAAAAGAAAATTAAATATACAGTAAGTAATGAAATGAAAAACAATATATCAATCAACAGGTATGAATATTAAAAATGAGTATTAAATTAAAAAATAAATTGTTATGAAACATATCAAATTAAGAGCTCAGAATATTATCAGAAACTGTGAATTTAACAAATAATAATTTTACAAAAGGAGCAGAATTATTGAGATGAACTTAATGATGCTTAAAGTTAACAAATTATGAATTTGTAAGGAAGCAATGTATTAATTATAATAAATCATTATGAATGCTAGTAAAGAATCTCAAATGAGCATTTATAAATATTATGAAGAGTAAAGAAATAACAAATATGAATGGTATGCAAGAAAAATAAATAAGAAAGTGAAAACTAAATTTAAAAAGTAAAATTCTGAACTGTAACATTATTTTGAATTATAATTAACTGGTTATAGTGTTACAACAGATAAATTAACAATTATAAATTATATGAGTGAAATAGATTAAACTGACATTAATTTTATTTATATTTTATTAACTGAGTAATAATTAAACATTAAGAACATGAAATTAACAAAAATTATTGTTAGGAATTCTTACAGAATTAAAGTGATAAAATAGTTTATTATTGAATATAACAATAATCAGGATAAATATTGTAGATGCAAATGAACAAATAGTTCAACAGTATCAAAGTTATCATTTAAAATAAAATTACCAAGTAAAAATGTGGAGTTGAGATGATCGGCGAAGTTTGATTGGTAGTTATTGTTTTTTAGTGCTTTTATATGTTCTTGGTAACGTGTGTAGAATGACCTCCCTGTCTGGCCTATGTAAAAACTGGGGCATGAACTGCAAGTTAGTTTGTAAACTCCAGTGGTGTTGTAAATGTCGTTGATTTTGTTGTCTAACCAACACAACACCACTGGAGTTTACAAACTAACTTGCAGTTCATGCCCCAGTTTTTACATAGGCCAGACAGGGAGGTCATTCTACACACGTTACCAAGAACATATAAAAGCACTAAAAAACAATAACTACCAATCAAACTTCGCCGATCATCTCAACTCCACAAAACATGACTACATAGACATAACATCTAACCTACAAATTCTTTATAAACAACATAGAAATAACCGACGCTACACAACCGAACAATACGAAATATATAGGCACTTCAAACTACACCCTACACACATACTCAATACACAATTACATTACAACTCACACGCACTTTTTGACATCATAACTCCTAATACACACAAAAAACACCCACACCACCAAAATATCCCACCCCCACCCTAACCTACGTAAACCTTGAGATCAGTTACGGTCTGAGTTGACAAAGAGACACATCTCCCAAAACGGCCGTCCTCAACAAGCAAAGTAAGTGCTACTATAGGCAAGTTTAAAACATTTAAAAAGTGTAAGTGATTACTAGCAGCTCACGCGAAGATGGAATCAACAAATGTTAATTATAAAATTATTTCAATTTAATTATAGAAAAATAGTTTGAGGTAACCATTTGAACATATTTATCAAGAATAACAATACTAGAAAACAATTTAATGAAGGCAGCTATTTAACTAATTAACTAAGTGTGAACAAATTTTAATTATTCAGCCTAGTATTATAAGCTTAAAATAAATTTGATGTATGATGTAGCATTACAATGGAAAGGTATTAACATCTAGATCATGGGTTCCCAAACTGGGGGGCATGCCATCATAAAGGTAAGTCAGGGGGCGTGATACCAGTTAGAAAATAATAAAATAAAATATATATATTTATTATTACAGGAACAAACTTGATGTTGCTAATGACTTGTGTTCCTAAAATACAACCTCAAATAAGCATGCTAGTGTAAAAAATGCAAGCTCAAGCATCTCACCAACAGATTTTTCTCTTATCAGTTAAAATTTACCCTGCAAATTAAAACTTGAAATGTTATATCAGGTTTCTTGTGAAAGTATGTATAAATAAATTGTTATAATATATATAATATTTGATTCTTTTTCATATGTCCATACTATTTATTTGTAGTGTAAAGTGGAGAGGCGTGGGAGGATTCCATCGCAAAATTTGGGAACCCCTGAAAGTTTGGGGAATATCTAGATATTTCTGTTCTACTAACAACAGCCTGAAGATTGCCTCTGAAAAAAACATGTAGCTGTTACTTATGGATGAGTAATTTCTAATTTGAGTAATTGCCTTTTTAAAAGTAGAAATGACATAAAATAAAATATAACCACTTTTTGCCCTTCTCGGAAACTGAAACTGTCAGGAACACTGAAGTAATCACATCACCCATAACTATACAGTAACAAGAGAATTTTTAGCATATCCTTCATTGTACATGTTTACACTCAACATACAAATGTTACTGATATTTTACTTTTGCTCAACAGAAGAATGTTTCCTGTAATAAAAGTACATTTGAATGGACTTGAGCCTGACATTTCATACATTGTGTTCCTGGACATAGTCCCTGTAGACAACAAGCGTTACCGATACATATATCACAGGTATGTTTGAAAATATTATTTATATGTCTAAATTTGTATTTACATATACATATATTTAAAGATGAGGATTATGTTACTTTCTGTCTAAATAAGATTTGATCTTGCCTTATTGGACAAGGTAATTGTTTATCAATAAAACATTTTCAGAAATTTACAATATATTTTAAATCATATTCATGCTGTATTGATCATTCTAAGAGGCTGGAAATGTACTATAACGAAAAGAATCTGACATCTTGTAAATATTATTACAGTGAAATCCCTCAAATCCAAACTAATTGGGGCTATAGCCTGTTCGGATATGGAAAAGTTCAGATTTGTCGATAAAGTTAGGATTTCGTATTTGCTGTGTATTTTGCATTTGACAAAAGTGCGTTTTTTTATTAACGAACAATATTAGAGCATTCTTTGCATATTTGTGTATCAAAAATTGAACAGTTTTGCAGTGCTACGGATAAAACGTCTTTGGAACAATGTCATCACTCGAAAGTTTCTGTAAATGAAAAAAATTACAAGGCTGTATTTTTTATAGTTTACACAAGAGAGGCAGAAAGGAGTTCCTATTAGTGGACCATTAATACAAGAAATGGTCCATTAATACAAGAAAAGGCAATACAGTTAAATTAATAAATGGTGACTTGGAATTTACTGCTAAAATAGGTGGTTGGATAGATGGAAGAGAAACCACGGAATTAGACAAATAATGGCAAGTGGGGAAAAGATATCAGCTGATAATCTTGCTGCAAAAAAAATTATACAAATTCACAGATTTGATTTCGTTTGAAAATTACTCACCCAGCAAGTGTATAATGTGGACGAGACTGGATTGCATTTTAAAGCCCTTCCCACTAAAAGTCTTGCTTCCGAAGAGGAATCTTCTGTGCCATGCTTTAAAAAGAGCAAACAGTGTCTCACAGTTTTAGTTTACAGTAACAAATACACTACCATTTATGGTGATTGGAAAATTCGCCAAACCACGAGTCCTTAAAAATATAACTTGAATGCTCTCCCTGTTCATTACAGAAATCAGTGTAAGGCGTGGATGACTGGTAATATTTTAAAGGAAGGATTTAAAAATGAATTTGTTCCTTTAGTAACAAAATTTAATGAAAAAAATGGACTGCCACCAAAAGCTCTAATTTTGATAGACAATGCTCTTTCTCATCCTTTAGACATGCAGTTGTGATGTAAAGAAATAAAGGCAATTTTTCTCCCACCTAATGTGACATTGTTGCTTCAGTCTATGGATTAAGGTGTGATACAGAACATAAATCTGAGCTACAGAAAAAAGCTTCTATAAACATTAATTTAAGAAGATTGTTCTCTTTCTATTCCAGAAAAACTTAAGACAATTACAATAAGGATGTTATTTACTGGGTGCTGAATCCTGGAATAATATCAATAACACTTTAGTGCAGAAATCCTGGAAGAAGCTCTGGCCTAGCCTGGAGTCTGTGGAAACACCACTTACAACGCGGGATGATGAAACTGAGCTAATTCAGCTCATTGAAAGAGTACCAGGATGTGAAAATGCTGAAGAAAGTTTTCTGGACAGCACCAAATAACAATGAAGAATATACCGAGCATGACATGGTATCTATGGTCCAGGATCAACACGTTGTGAGTGTATCAGATAGTGATAGCGAGGAAAAAGATGCCTCTACGAATGCTGTTACTCATGCCGACGCTCTCGACATTGTGTTGCGTTACATAGAACATCATGCAGCTGTAACACCCAATGATGTTATGCTAGTGTGTCGATGGTGCAACATCACATGCTCAGGAAAGTTTACGTCTCTTCACCAGATGAAAATTTTAAGTGAAAAATATAGTCAAGTGTTTGTGTCATTTTTTTAAAGAGAAACATATAGTTTAGTATTTGTTTTTTTAATTTTTATTTTACTGTCAATAAATTCTATGTTAATGAAGTGATACAGTAGTACAGTATAGGCCTTCGTATTATATCATGTTTTTACAGTGTCAATTCAAATATATTACACATCTCAGTCCTGTTTTATGTAAGTAGCAAACATTCAGTACATACTTTATTATATACTTATAGATACTTTTTTTTAATTTGGTTTTAATCAAATCATGTTTGGATTTCGCCGGGGTTTGGATTTCTGGGGTTCGGATTTGAGGGGGGTTCTACTGTATTTAAATTCAGCTCTCTCTCGAACTGCTCAAGATCATAATGCAAATATTTACTTAATTTATATCCCTTTTATATTTGACATTTCGGAAAATCTCGGAAACTTATGATCATTCAAAAGACATATAGTAAAACATTAGAGACATAAAATTAATAAATGCAACGTAAGACATGTAGGCCCTAATTGGTATTTTTTAACCTACCAAACAGATAAAATTGTCAAAAGCTTCAATGTTTAAAACAGACTTGATTGTCAGAAACTACAATTTATCTGTCTAATAGGTTAAAAACAATATGTGTAGTACTGTATATATGAAAAATAGAATAAATCTTAATGATAATCAAATTAATTAAATGAAAACTTAGTTAATCAGCTAAATATCTCTCATTCATATTTCCCCAACACAATGATATTCATCAGAGGGAGATAACCGTAAGATAATAATTCAAAACAAATTTCCTTGTGAATATGATTGTACAGTTCTAATTTTCATAGCATCCTATTTTAAGATAACTTATTTACTAATAATATCTTTATATTATTTGCAGTTTTTGTGTTGTATATCTTGAGGTTTTTCTATATTACTCTTTTGGTATTAACTTTGCAAAAAAACCACTACTTACTAATAATTGTCAGCAGACGCTTTTCGCACTGGGTCATCACATTATTCAATGCTGTAAGTCACAGACAAGACTGTTGCTCAGGTGTGAGTTGAGCGGTATTAGTATTCTGTGGTGTTATTATTCATAAAGTAGTTGTTTATTATCTGTTCGAATATAGTATTTGATTGCGTGTGTTTCGTAATTTAGTGTTGTGAATAGTATTTCTGGTCTTTGTATACCTCACAGTAGAAAACTACAAGATATACAAACACCATAAATACTATCCACAACTCATTCTAAACGAAAAACATGCTCACAATCAAATACAGTGAAATCTGTCTTAGACGGACTCTGTGTTAGGCGGAATCCCGTCTATCGCGGAAAACTTTAAAAGTCCCGACTGTCGCCTATTTAATTTACCTGGTTAATAACCTTCATAAGCCGGAAACTGTCTAACGCGGAAGCGGAATAAGCAAAAGGATGAGTGATACGTATTTACTACGTCTTAGTTCTGCATAAGCCGGAAAATCTGATCATATACATGCTGTAAATTATAAAGTTACAATGACTTCCGTTTAGATAAAATACAGTTTATAATATATTTGTTTACCATATCAAAATTCACAGATAGGTCTGCTTAATTGTAACGGATCGTATTAATTTCTGAGAACTTTGTAACAAAGTTAAGGATTGTTGATATGCACAAGATAAAGCAATGGTATACAAACATCCATAATTTGCGATAGGATATGTGTCAGCAATCGTTTCCTTCAAGATAACGCAATGAATGGTTTACAAACATCCACGGTCAGACATATTGATGTCATATTGATTGACATATTGAAAGGCAAGAGACCGCTTCATTCTAAAAGGCAAAAACCATGCGCAAATAGAAGAATTGAAGACGGACCAGTCGTAGAAAACAAAACAAAAACATTTGGCGAGGCTTTAATGAAAATTTGTGAGTTAGAAGATTTCGCGGTACGTATTAACAGCCCGGAAATGCGTCACCATTTGTTACAACTAAAAATAATAACTGAAACACAAGCAAGTAAAACTAACCTTTTAAAACAAAAGTCAATGCTAGATTTTTTCAACCGTAATTGATTTTATTTTATTTTTACGTAAGCGTACTATGTACAGTATTTAGCCTAAATATAGTAAGAGGAAAAATATAGTTTTTATTAAATGGCATCATTAATTCATAAATTTTGTTGACAGGTGTATAAGTGTTTTAGTTTTATAGTTTTCTATTAAAAATGGAGAAGGATAAAAGGATACTGCATTAAAAGGTAAGATTTTTATTATGTAATGTAGGTTTTAACATTTTCTGTAGTGTGCATAGCCAACACCAACTAGAAAACAAGGTTTGCGAGTTGTGACGTCACAGGGCACAGGCTACGGGCTGTCATTAGGCAATCAAGATAACCGTTATTACTGTTGAATGACGTTTATTTAGACGTTAAAATATGATAGTTTTCTTGTGATTTAAATGCACTTGCTTTATATGTTGAAGTGTTATCTCTGTAGGAAATAAACAGTCAGTACTTGATCGGAAATAAATAATTAAATTAAATACTGTATTAGAACAAATATAGCCACGATGACAATTAATTGTCCGTTATCTATGTGCTGTTGGTACAGAGCCATACAGCTGATCAGTAGAAATAATAGTCTTATAGCTAATAATCCCCACGGCCTACTCTCACCCCAACGCTAAAAATAGACTCGGCAAACGTTTCGTGATGTTATATCATACAGTACACTACTACTGTATAAGCCGGAAACCTGTCTTAGACGGAAAAAATGCCGGTCCCAATGGATTCCGGCTTAAACAGGTTTCACTGTACTATATTTAAACACATAATAAACAAATCCTCTATGAACAATAACACACCACAGACTCACGCTAACAAAACACACCTGACCAACAGTCTTGTCTACGATTCACAGCATTGCATAATGCACTGACCTAGTGTGAAATGCGACTGCTGAAAAATATCAGTAATTAGTGTTTTTTGCCAAATTAATACCAAAAGTTAAAATTATTATTGATTTAAACATTTGAATTGTCATTATAGCTCTCAGTGGAAAATGGCTGGGGAAGGGGATTTGGTACGAGAGCCATGTGTTTATATCCACCCTGATTCTCCAGCCACAGGGCAATACTGGATGGCTCAAGATGGCGTTTCTTTCCATAAACTGAAATTGTCAAACAACAAAAACACAAAGCTTAGTAATCAAGTAAGTTTTGGTCGTTGATCATTAAATATGGTACTGTTAAAATAAAGCAAAACATGTTAAGATAGTTCCTGGTATGCTTTGTTGAGTGTTGTGTCAGTTTACAAATTTACACCAGTTTGGGGTGAAATCTGACTTCTTTGATTGTTTCACTCCATGAATTTGGTGTTCCGTTTAATTTGCTAGAAAATTAATTACATTTGCCCTCTCTGGATGTGCTACCGGATCCACTATAGTGGCTGACAAAATTTTCAACTTACTTTTATTTCTTAAAAACCAATGACCCATTATAATAAGTTTTATGTAGCTGTTTATTCTTTTTTAAATTATGGTTATTCTCTAACAAACTGTTTTACTCTGTTAAAAAAATCTTTTTTTATTTTTTCATAGTCACTTAAAATAAGGATTCATGATCTTCAACATTTAATATTTCATTATTTTTTTGTCTGGATTAATTTTGAGCATTTGATTTTTTTAGCACTTGAAATAATGAGATTGTGTACTTTAAAAGCTGACAATTTTAAGTAATATAATGAATAAGAAAATGTAATATATGTTATCAGATTACCATTGCAGCCTACAATTCATTATTTATTTAACTTTTTGTTGTAGTTTGCAATTTATCCTCTCACATTTAATTTATAATAGAGATTTATTTGAGACTTTAATATCATTTATTAAGTTTGACGTTGTAATATGATTTTTGTTCAGGTGTCAACATTATAATAATGTAGAATGTACTATCAGTGTTAATTTGTCTTTTGTTAACTTCTGATTCGTAAATACAATGACTGATCTATGGAACAGTTATTATTTTGATCTCCTCCTTTTGGATCTTTATTAAAACCATTTTACGTTGAAACAACAGTTTTAAAAAGTACAATCTTATTTTAATTGACTATTTATCTTCATAGTTTAGTCTCTAGTTCAACTAATATAAATACTAATATAAAAATTTAGTTCAAATCAGTTTTAAAATTTGGATTGTTATAAAAGGGACAAACATGCAAAAGTTAATTACTATTTAAATACATTGCCTCTTTGTTAAAAATAGAGGAAATTAAATAAACAACAGTAATGGTAAAGCTGCACTTTATATTACTAGTTATTAAAAATTTTAGTAGTTGAAATATTACCTAAAGGGCATTGAGAGACTTTAGTTTTAATAACCATACGCCTAAAGATTGAACAAAAATTTGACTACTATATTTGTAAATAATTTAATAATATCACCATACGATAATATGCAAATACAAAAATATTATTTCCATAAAATTATGTTGAATTTGCTCAAATGTTGTAAATAGGTTTTATGAAAACCAAACGGATGAAGTCTAGTATCTATTGTGATGTATAGCTGTGACTATCTTTGAGAGAGGAACATGCGTATGCCTTCCATGTTATATATTTATTTATGCCATTATGTTCAAAATAAATTTATAAAGACATAAGCAGTTGAGAAAAAAGAAAATATTGTGGTTAGAGTCTTCATAAATTATACTGCCCTAAGAACATTAAAATCAAGCCCTTTTTCAAAACTTTGAAGCTCTCATGAAACCAACAATCCAGAACCGTGCTTCCATTTTGTACGAAATGTATCACAGTTGCAGAAGCAAGCAAATCTACGGAAGAGGCTGTCATCTAATTAACGAGATAATATTATCTATATTTTTTCATCATCTTAAGGAGATGAAGAAAGGCGGTAATATAGACGAAAATAAAGAAAGGGCATAGATCTCACACTGTACATTGAATTAAGGTCAAACTTTATTCACTCTAATATGGTCAAATTATTCAAAATGAATAAACTCAAAAACCTCTTAACCACAACACTTTTTTATTTTACCCTTATGTACACTTCTCTTTGTACAAGAGAGTCTTTGTATGTTATCAATCTGAGGATGATTACTTGGTAACTGAAATCTACAAAAGGGTAAAATAAAAAAGTATTGTGGTTAAGAGGTTTTTAGTATTAATTATTAACCTTCGAGAGGGCACATAGAGTTTAAAATGAGAGAGGGAGCTTCTGGAGGTTTATTCCGCACAAATACCATTTAAAATTTAAACAGTTTATGATTTAATATTTGGGTGACTTCTAAATACTATATAAATGCATTCTAAATAATTTTAGACATCATCATTGTACAATTTTAATTTTCTAAACGTCATATTTTTAAAAATATTTTGAATTGTTATAATGTGTACGCAATGTATACTAGACCACTGTTTTCATTAAGGGAGAGGTGTTTTGCAGATTATTTTTCTGTAATAAAGTAATTCAAAGTCTAAACATAAAAAATATTTTATTGTGATGATAGGCCCTACACATAAGAATATGAAATAAATTACAATATTTAGTGAAAATAAGGAATAATTTTATTAAAATATGTAACCCTAAAAATTAGTGGATGACAAAAATATTAGCTTTATAACACAACAGGTTCTAGCAGAATCTTACAGTCTTTGTTGAAACACCAATTCATTGTTCATTTCTAAGCTTACTAGTCACCACTAATTTAGCATGAACATGACCTACTCTCATGAGAATTGTTTCTTTTTGCTGTTCTCCCTTGCTTTTCTGGTTCAGTATATCACAGCATTTTTAGTTTTTTACTAAAAACAGCTTCTCTTCTATTGCAAAACTGCTTGGTAACAACTTACTGGTGAATGTTTAACGGGACTTTCTCTATAAAGTCAAAATCTGACATTTCAACAAATTTGTCATTTTCATCATTTTCAGATTAACCTATTATGTCTTCATTTGTGTCATTTACAATTTCATTGACTTCTTTGTCAGATTCATCATCTGGAAAAGTGACTCGTTTTCATCAGAATCATCAAAGAGCTGTCTACAAAATTTCCTGTAGAAAGTATTTATTGATTTTTTTCTTTTTCGACACCAAATACCATTTTACGAATTCTCTCCTCTTCAAATGGAACAACAGTAAAATGTAAAACTTAGATACTAAAAAGACATTCAACACTAAAATAATAATAACAACAAAAACCGTCATAATTTAACTACACAAAGTCTTTTGTAATGTAAATAACTACACGGGGAACTGCGCACAAACAACTTGCACAAAAGGGCGCTTGCGGACAAAACCTACGCAATCTGACCGGGATTGACAAAGACTAAATTCACACTAATGCTACTTTAAAAAAATTAACAAAAATAGGTTTGACTGTTTCCTAGAATCCAGGTTTTGGAGTAACAAGCTGGAAATAAACATCTGACAACTGAAAAGACATTTTCTTAAGAAATAATGATACGTGCGGAGAAAAACTCCGCATGCGCCCTCTCGAGGATTAATATTTCAACCACAATGTATTCCTAAAATATAGTAAATCAAAATTGATAGTAAGGTCAATTATGAGAATTATAATTGCTTTAGGTAAACAATGAAGTCATAAATAATTGTTACCAAATTCATAAAGAGGTATCTTGAGCTATCCTATTATTCTTGTAACATTGCTGAAATATTGAAATAGAAAACTATAATTCATTTCAAAACTATTCATTTTATGAAAGTAGTGAAAGATCATTAATACAGGGTGACACACGGGAGACAGACGGTTTTTAATGAAATAATACTCAGCCAACTTTAAAATTATAAGCCTGTGGGCTGGTACGTGAAAATAATACCAGTAATGGCGGATATCAATATTTCACACTTTAGATTTCAAACAAATAAGAGGTTACATTAGTAGTTGACATGAAAGTTGATGTGTTGTTGATCGGAAATTGCGTGGAGCTTGTATGTTTGCATGCGACTGAAACCACAGCATAGAATAACGATTGGAAACATCAATTCCAGATTTAGGTGAACAATACGAACGCAGGAATGGGTCTATGATTTGATGATCCATCCATTCACGATCAAAGGCTTTCAGGGAACTGTCTGTCGTGTTGCCCACACAAAAATATCATATACACAGCCGGTTGACCCTCCTCCACCCATTACTTACAAGGCAGTCAGGCAACCACTCTTTGTCTTCACTACGTCGAGGAATAGGGGGTACTTTTCATTACAAAAAACCTTTTATGCTTGTTTGAATTTATAATGCTTGTTTCTCATTTCTATAAAGTTTTCTAGTCACTACTTTTATTGATGATGGATGTATCGTTCTTCAGAGCTGGTCAATGGCGTGCCAAGAGGGCGGGTCATATGACCCCATGATGTAGCATACATAGCCCCCCAAATGGTTGGTAATTTTTTTTAAAGCAAATTAACATTATTTGACATTTAAACTATAGATCTCCATTTCAGACCACTGAGCTACCATTGTTGTTATATATATATATATATAGGTGTATGTGTGTGTATGTGTAAATTAATTATGGAAAAAACACATGAAATATGACATATCATACACGGGTACTAAATTACTTTATCATTTATTTTGTGTTTGTTTTAAATACAAATTTATAAAGAAAATGACAGACCCTCTGAACTTGAAATTATATTATTCATACCAATTTTCTACATAATCTGATTATTATTTCTATGCAAAAGTTTTAAAAAATGTAAAATTTTGAAATTCGCTTTACACGTACAAATTGCTATCAAATTTGAAAAAAATTCAAACACATTACTCCTCAAAAAAATCTGTGTCAATCATTTTATTTTTACACAATACAATATCTCCCTTTTAAAACGTTTTTTCCAAAAATGCGTGCCTTTGTCTGGCGTATATATCTACAAAAAGAGGTACCGAAATATGCAGTGTAATAATTGTCTAATAGTAATTGTTTGTATTTTTATAGGTGATTGTTTTTATTGTGTTATTATTATTCAATTACTTAATTATAAACATTTTAACTATTTTATTTATTGCTTAAAATATCAATATTTTAATTTAATTTTAATATTTGATTTGAATAGATCCCATATATAGGCCTGGGGCAGTAATAGACCTCCCCCCCCCTATATTTACCGCCCCAGGAGCTGGTACCTTACTGAACTTTTTCAAAAAGATTATTATTAACAGGTTTTTTACAATGTTTTACATTTTAACCTAAGTCTAATGAAATACAGTTTTTAATTTTGTTTTTCCATTCATCCCTATCTGTCCACAAGTTTTCTGGTATATCCCATTTGATTAAAGATGAACTAATTTCCTGTATCCACGTTTTCGATGGTCTTCCCCTTCGTCTTCTCCCTGGTGGTGTCCATTCCAACAACATCTTTGGTAGTCTTTCATCATTCATCCTTTTCGTATGTCCATACCAAATTAACTGTTTTTGTTCTACAAAATCTGTAATTAAATTTTGTACTTCCATTTTATCTCTAATTATTTGATTTCGGATCTTATCCAATCTTGATATTCTCGCAGAACGTCTCCAAAAGTCCATCTCAGTTGCCAATAATTTCTTTGTCAATGTTGATTTCAATATCCAAACGTCTGATCCATATGTCATTATGCTTCGTACTATTGTATTAAAAATTTTTGTTTTTGTTTGATTAGTTATATGTTTATCCCATAAAATTCCATTTAACATTGAAATTGTTGTTTTTCCCAAATTTATTTTCGATCCAATTTCTTTATCTTGTTTCCCATCATTTGTAATTTTCATTCCCAAATACTTACATTCCTCAACATGTGATATTCTTTTAATATTTTCTTCTTCTATTATTAAGTCTTTACTTTTTTCTCCTATGACCATGTATTTAGTTTTATTCATATTAACATTCAATCCCCATAGTTTGTATTCTCCTATTATCTTTCGAGTCATATATTCAATGTCTTCATAATCTTGAGCTAAAATCAATTGGTCATCTGCGAATTGTAAAGAATAAATTGTGATATTGTTTACTGGGATTCCCATTCCTTTGCATTTATTCTTCCAATTTTTCAAAACCTTTTCTGTATAAATTTTATATAATGTGGGTGACAGACAGCATCCTTGGCGTAATCCTTTTGTTACTTCAAAACCTGTTGACAGATTGTTTCCTATTTTTATTTTGGAAATAGAATTTTTATATAAATTTTGAATTGCCTTGATTATAGTTTGACTTATAGCATTTGACTTTAACACTTCCCATAACTTTGATAATGGTACATTATCATAAGCTTTTTCTATATCTATAAATACTAAATGGAGAGGTTGTAAACGAATTACTTTCTTTTCAATTATTTGTTCTAAGCAGAATAAGTGATCTATCGTTGATCTTCCTCTTCTAAAACCTGCCTGTTCCTCAGCCTCCATATCCTTGTATTCATTTTCTAAATATTGCTTAATTATTTTTCCATAAATTCTGCTCAATGTATTTGTAACTGTTATTCCTCTATAGTTTTCACATTGCTTCTTATTACCTTTCTTATGTAATGTGGATATATAGCCTATTTTCCACTCTTCTGGTGTCTCTTCTCCATTCAAACATTTTTCAAAAAGTTCCTTCAAATTTGCAAATAATTTATTTGTACCATACTTTAATAGTTCGGCTGGAATTCCTCCAGGTCCTGAAGCTCTTCCATTTTTCATAGATTTTATTGCCTGTATCACTATTTCCATATCCAAATTTAGATAGGTATTATTTACTGTTTCTGGTATTTCATTTTGATTTTTTTCCAAATGTTCTTCTCTGCATTCTGTTAATAAGTTTTTAAAATATTCCTCCCACGTTTGAAAATCAATATATGTCATTTGTTGTGACTCCTTAGAGTTTTTTCTTAATGTTTTCAAAGTTTTCCAAGCTTCTGTACTTCTTTTCCCTCCAATAAAAGATTCTATCTTTTGGCATGATTGTTCCCAACTTCTGTTTTTTGATTCTGCAACCATTCTTCTAATTTTTGCTTGTTGTGCATTAAGTTCTATTTTATCATCAATTTTCTTTGTATTTAACCATTTTAAATATTTCTCTTTTTTAATCTTCACTTCTTTTTTAATTTCTTCATCCCAATAATAAAACGTATTCTTTTTATCTTTAATATCAATTTCACCTAAAGCTTCTTTTGCTGATTCATGTATTACTTTTGAAATATATTGGTATTGTTTTTCTGTTGTATCCCAATGAGTTTCTGTTAATTTTTCATCTAACCTCTTCCTATATAAGTATACAGTACTCTCATTTTCCAAACTCTGTAAATTATATTTAGGAAGATTCAATTTGATACCCTTTTCAACATATTGTTCTTTTTCTTTATCTTTATTGTTTAATTTTTTAAATGGAAATAATATTTTAGAATTGACTATAAAATGATCACTAAGTTTCACACCTCTGTATACTCTAACATCTTGTATTTTTAGTTTTGTTTTCTGTTTTACTATAATATAATCAATTATTGATTTCTGCTGCATTGTTTCTCTATACCAAGTATATTTATGTATTTCTTTATGTTGGTAAAAACCATTCAAGACTTTCAAGGAGTTTTGTTCACAAATGTCTATTAATCTGCTTCCATTTTCATTTACAATATTTTCTCCAAATGGTCCAATTATTTTGTTTCCAATCTGTCTTCCAGTTCTACTATTGAAGTCTCCTGCAAGAATAACTTCTCTTGTATTTCCAATTTCCTCTATTATTCCGTTCAATTTATTGAAAAATTCATCTTTCTTACATAATAAAACATCTTCATTTATAGCATACACTCCTAATATTACCAATTTGTATCCATGAAAATTCATATTAATTCTGATTAGGTTTTCGTCAATTGGTTGCCAGTTAGTGACATAAGTTTTTAATTTTTTCCTTATTAATACAGAGATTCCACGTTTTGCTCTTTGATGCTTCTGTACACCACTGTAAAAATGTATGAATGATCCCTTAATTTCGCTGCCATTTCCTTTTTTTTTAGTTTCAGATAAGACAATAATATCTTGTTTTCTGATTTCTAATTCTTTAATCACTTCTTCAAATTTATTATTTAAACCTTGAATATTCCACGTTCCAATATTCATTGTCCGTTTCCATAGCTTTTGTCGTATTCCTTTAAATCCATCCGGCTGTATTCTATTAGACTTTTTAACATTTTAGGTTTTTTATATGAATGGGGAGTTGGCCCATTGCATAACCCCCAACCTGGAGGACCAGGTAATTTATTTTCAAGGTTGTCTTCCTTTAGCCTTTGATAAACCAATATCTCCCTACAAGGCAGCAGTGTTAGTTTTGGTCCGCCCCGAGTATTTTATTTCCTCGGTAACCACCATATCTGGTGAGCTTTCCCTTATCCGCCACCTAGGGAGGCGCCCGATGGGAGACTAACAACTCCACACGGGTTTTTCAAAAAGATATAGTTTTTATAAAGACATGAAAAAAATGCATATGCAGTTTGAAAAATATCCTAATTAACAGGATACTTCTGTTAATTCTGGTGCATCTTTACTTCCATGTCATGAAATAATGATCAATACAAATACAGGTTTTTCAGTAACCATTAAAACTCATTTTCCTCAAATGATTTTTTAAATCTAATCAGTTCATTGTAAATAGTTATTCTAATTGGACTTTATAGTATCATATTTTGTTTTGTTTATAAAAAAAGTTTACCTTTTCAGTTATCACTTCATTCAATGCAAAAGTATATCCCCCGTGTTCATGTCCTGCCTATATCTGGCTCCAGTTTACCTGTTTGTAATGAAGACGTTTTTGCAAGAGCATCAACTTTCTCCTTCACAGAGACTGAATTTATATCAGTCACAGCCTATCATAATCAAAAGGTATTTTATTTTGTAAAAAATAATTATTAAAACTAACTCAGGAATAATCTGTTTGGATATTGCGTGACTAAGAAATCCTCCTTCATAATAGTTCCTAGATTTGCAACTTTTCTTAATGAAATCTAAGACTCCATTATCCTGAAACCTAAATTCTACCTTTTTACTTTTTAATATCTTATCTTCTGTTGTGTCTTCTATTCCTTTACAATCCCATCTTTTTAACTAATACTTTAATATCGCTACTGTACTTTTTGTGCTGTTTTGTTTTTACTTTATCAATTCCTTCTATTAGTTCAAACTCTCCTTATATATATCTTGTTCAAATTCTCAATTATTAATATTTTTTTTCTTTCATTCAAGTTCAAATACATTTTTTTAAACTCTTAGTGGATGACACTTGATGTTAATACAGTTTTTTTCAAATATTTATTCATTAATTAAATTTGATAATGAATTAATTTTAGTTTTATTCGGGAGAAAAAACATTTTACAAAATGGGCCGGGTATGTTAAAACAGCTGTTTTAACCCACAGGTTATGCTACATGTTTTATATTAATTGTAAATATTTAATAAAAAGTAACTAAAATATAATTGTACTTGTTGACATAAGTAGGAATTAACTTTGAGTAATTTTTTTTCATATTACTCGTTTATTTTTGGGTTTTATTTTTTCTGTATTCATTATTGCCTGAAATTGTAAACTTTTTTTGGAGATAGGTCTTTTACACAATTTTATTTTAAGATCTAGATTTTATCTCTATAATTCCTTTGAACTTTTATCATTCACCTTCATTTTAATTCCTTCTCCACTCATATTTCATCATCTTCTGATTACCACAAAACTTTTCTAGATGAATATCTAATTTGTTTATCAATCAAATTATTATTTCCTCCAGTAAAGTGTTTTCCAACCACTTTGAGATCATTTTCAAATCCTTCTATTAGCTCACTCTCCTGATATATATCTCGTACAATTTTTTAATCGATACTGAAATACAATTTTATTCATCTAATCAAGTTCAAATACATTTTTTTAACCTATAGTGGACGACAATTGATATTAATATAGTTTTTTTTTAATATTTATTCAATAAGCTTTCGAATTATATATATTTTAATCATGCTCAAAGTGTTAAGTAAAATTTTATTATTTTATTTTGTAAAGTATTTTAACTTTTGTTAATATAAAGGTTTAGATCAAATCACTAAAAATTTTAACACAAACGCTACATTGCCCAACATTTTGACATCTAAACAATTCTTGAATTTTGTAGTCCATTATGTTCGGTGAATCTTAATTAATTCCTTAAACAATAGTTTATGACTATCCGAACTTTAAATTTTATAAATTTGTTTCAAAACAACTCAAACCTCTTTTCAGAACCAGATGGCCTACCCATGGGAAGTCCTATCAGTAGTGTCCTAAGCAAAATTTTTCTACAACACATAGAAAACTCCAAGATACTTACAAACAATACACATGCACACAAAATCATTTACTGGCACAGATACGTCGATGATATCATAACACTATACGGAGGTAACTCCCGACAATGCGAAAAACTCCTCACCTACACTATATACATAGTGTACCTGCACTCCCGAACCTACACCTACACATAAAATACACCCAAAACTCCACTTCACTTCAGAAATTTAAACCAATCGATCCATTAACTTCCTCGACCTAACCATAACAAAAAGCCACATACAAAAACACAGCTTCAACATTTACAGGAAACCTATAATGACAGACACATTTATCTACAACAACTCAAACCACCCTATGCAACACAAACACGCTGCCTTCAGATCCATGCTCCATAGACTTAAAGAAGTCCCAATAACCACAGAAAACATAAACGAAGAACTAGTCACAATTAAATATTTAACATACATGAATGGATACAACGCCACAATAATAGACAAACTATGGTACTAAATACAAAAAACACTAAAATTAACACTACAGACAGGGAAAACAAATACATCACATTACCATACATAAACAAAACAACAAACAAAATAGCTTGCAAATTTTAAATAATAGGATACAAAATAGCATACAAAACTAATAAGTTACAATACAAAATACAACACAACACAAAAAAAAGATAAACTACAAGCACCAGGCGTATACAAACTAAAATGCTACAAATGTAACAAATTCTACATTGGACAAACAGGTCGCAGCTTTAAACAAAGAGTCAAGGAACACAAACAGAACACCAACTCAATATTTTACAATCACGTAAAAGAAATAGGACACAAAAACACAGACATTTACCATAACCTAGAAATCCTACACATCAACAAAAAAGGACCACATCTCAACACACTAGAACAATATGAAATTTACAAGACACACAAAAACACGAAGTACAAACATATTAAACGAATAAACACATCTCAACACACTAGAACAATATGAAATTTACAGGCACACAAAAACACGAAGTACAAACATATTAAACGAATAAACAGAATACAAATCACACATTCTCTTTGATACTATTGAAAATCTACCTTTAAAACCGTCACCGCTGGACCTGACATTTCCAACCAGAAGACACTGATGAAGATCGGCACATAGCGATAGAAAACGTTCTGTCTCAGTAAGTTTTAACAAATTTACAAAATTTAAAGTTCGGATAGTCATAAACTATTGTTTAAGTGATTAGTAAATACAACTGTTTATTTTTGGTTTTAAATGAAGACAAATTTATTACATATTTTATCATAAAAATGCTAGTAATTTTCCTGGATTAGTTTGTAAGATAAAATATTGATTTCAAAAAATATTGATTTCAAAAAATTTGCAGATTGCTGTTTTTACTTTAAAAGTATTATATTTTGGATAATTATAGTGAAAAAATCCTCAAAACATCACATTTTTTGGTTAATTATGCAGTTCAAAACAATGAGTCCTATACATGGCCATAAATGTTTTCAACCACATAAAATCTATTGCTTTTAATATGTATTATTTACTCTCCTACAGACATAAACAAAATTCTTTGAAACAACAGCAAAAAAGAGTGTATTTGACAAGGATGTTCATTAATGTTCATAGCATAATCTGATCACAAACAGAACACCACTTAAACATTTTACAATCACATAAAAGAAACAGGACACAAATACACAGACATTTATCATAATCTAGAAATCCTACACATCAACAAAAAGGACCATATCTAAACACACTAGAACAATATGAAATTTACAGACACACAAAGTACAAACATATTAAACGAACAAACACAGTACAAATCATACATACTCTTTGATACTATCGAAAACCTGCCTTTAAAACCGTCACCACTTGATATGACATCTCCAAGCAGAAGACACTGATGAAGATCACCACATAGCGATCAAAAACATTCTGTCTCAGTAAGTTTTAACAAATTTACAAAATTTAAAGTTCGGATAGTCATAAACTATTGTTGAAGTGATTAATTAATCTAAACAATGTTCCCTTCAGGGGGATTTATTTAAAATAATTACAATATTTGAAAAAAACACTATCACAATAAAACTATACATTTACATTTAACGTTAATGTATTGAAATGAGATTTACTTTAAAGGTAATATTACAATCATTTTGCAAACGTCATTACTTGTACTTGAACTTCAAGGTAAATTTCAATTTTCCCTACTCGAAAGTTCATGTACAAGCAATGAAGTTTGCAAAATGATTGTAATATTAACCATTATTGAGATAAGGTAATTGAGGTAAGTAAGATTATTAATAATTGTGAATGTATAATTTTATTGTAATATTGTTTTTTTTTATTATAGATTTGTTAAATAAATACCCCTGAAAAGGATATTGTTTGGATGTCAAAATGTTGGGCAATGAATCGTAATGGTAAATGTTTCTGTGATACCATTGAAAACTTTTATAATTTAAAGTTGCTTGATGTAATCATCTTGAATTCACTGATTAAACTATAATTAAAAATTACTTAACTAAGTGAATACATAGGGCTTATTTGCTTACGCCTTTTGAAACAATTGTTCCTTTTACAAAGCAAAGCCTTGAAGAATAGACTTAGTTAAGTAATTTTTAATTATAGTTTTATAATTTATTATGTTAAAATATTTCAAAGCAAATATGTTTCCGACAAAATAATGGAAAAGAGCACTTAATGTTAAAAGCCACTTTTTAAGTTTCTTGCAATATAAAGTCATTAAAAAAATCAAATATTTAATGTTTGTAGACTTAAAACACTAAAACCTTAAAACAGACAAATCTTATTAATTCAATAATAATTTATTTTAGACAATATTTACCACTCTAAAATGTCAATACTTGCCAGGTTTATTTTTATTAATGTTCACTTTGTTTTTCAAATATTATGTTATATCGAAATCTTGTTGCTGTTCATGATGAGCTGGTTGTTAATTCTTATTACACTTTTGCTATTACTTGCAACCAGACTTCTTGTTAACTAAAAGTTGTTAAATTGGTGGAGGCTGAAGAAGTCGTAAGACAGAAACGTTTCCTCCAAGTGTAAGTTAACAATTTAACAACTTTAAGTTAACAAAAAGTCTGGTCGCAAGTAATAGCAAAAGTGTAATCATTATGTTATAATTAGAGATCAGATTATATGCAACATAAAAAGCTCGAAATATGTATGAAAGTGCTTAAAATATGCATGAATACCTTATTATATGAATGTAATATGATAATAAATAATTAATAATTTTTTTAGATATTTTATTTCTAAATCAACCTAATAATCAAATCACAATCATTTAATCAGTATTTTTATTATCTATGTATTAATTATTACCTGAATTAAAAGATTCTAAATTTTGCTACTATTGTAAACATAAACGATCAGGTACTGTTCCAAATGTTCAGTAGTAAAGTTGTGTCTTCGATCATTGTAATGTCTTTTTGATTTTTATAAACAGAAAAGGACCGTTCTACGTCAACTGAAGTAACTGGGCAGTATTTGAATTTAGGTGCTATTATGGCACTTTTTACTTCACTTTTTACAAAAGCTCGCCCATTCCATTTATAACACTATTAATTTGACACAATGGTTCAAAGCCTGGATTACAGTTCAAAATGTTTTAAAACTTTCCTTTAGGTTTGCTCAGGAATACCTCCAACAATGAGGAGTTCAGTAGATGGATATTATCCATTAACTGAATAGATTCAGTCAACTCCAAACCTTAAGTTCAAGCTTTTTAATACTTGCAGGTATATAGAAAAATTGAGTAGTAATCACAGCAATTTTTTTTTTAATACTGGAATCGTTAAATGCTTCCTTGCACTGACAAACTACCAAAGCCTCTTCACTATCAAAGTCGCTTACTACGTATTTAATGGCCTCGAAATGTTCATTGTAAAACAAGACAGCTTCGACCCTGGTACCCCAACGAGTTACCACTGGTTCGGGGGGGTAAAGGCACTTTTGGTATTTTTTCTTTGTAGGCCTTGTTACGAGAAGGTGTCTTAAGAAACGCTTTTTTTGTTGATGAGATCAGTTTATTTACATTCCCATACATGGATCATACTTCTTCAGCAAGGCGATGTATACGTGAGCAATGCACGTCACATGAATCAAATTGGGATAAAATATTTGAAGGGCTTTTCCTGCCTTGATCATGTAGGGAGCAGCATCTGAGATAAACATGAACTCCCTTTCATCTGCATAAGATTCTAGAAATATTTTTTTAATACCCTCATTCACATATCTGGCGATCTTAGAATGGTTTGTCCTTTCTAGTTCTTTGCAAGCCACCAAATAGAAAGAAGAAGGCTCTTGTTTTAATGAACCAAACATTAAATTTGCCATGTAATGGCCACAAGTATATGTAGTTTTGTCAGCTGTAATTCAAATAATGTTGTCCTTGAGTTCATTTCATATTTCTTCCAGAACATGTAGGTAAATTGTCGTTATGTAATATTTGTGTAATGTTGATTCATCTGGTATATTTTGATACACTGTATCGAAATGACTTCCAAACCTTGAGTTTTACATTAAATATGCATTATCAATACTTTTTAGTTAAAATATGCAAAAACTGTAAAAAGTGGCTAAATATGCAAATGCATATGCAACATGCAAATGCATATAATCCGGTGATTAGTTATAATACACTTGCACTGTCTATCTATTTACTTTTATCAATTATTAACTATTTATAGAGAATACTTTAACTCCATATTTACAAATGCCAGGTAATTAAGTGAAGTTTATTTAGTAACATAACACTAAATTCAATCAGATTTTGGACCTAGACTTTGAAATTAAGCCTTTCTATTATAATTCAATTTTTCACACAAAATTTTCCTGTTTTTTTTTAACTTTTCAGATAACACAATTAAAAATTGCCAATAATCCTTTTGCCAAAGGTTTGAGAAGTTCTTCAAAAGACAGGTAAGTTTAACTCTTTTTAATACAGAGGCTACTAACACTATATTGTAATACCATGAATTCAGTCCTAAAATACTTTCAACTGCAGCTTTAGTTTTTGAAGTGTATTGATTGACATTTACAAGTGAGATTTTATACAAAAGATTTAACATTTTTTAAATTAATAAATTTTCAAAAGAGCATACACTTATTTTTTCAACATTATGTTAATATTGTTTATTATAATTTTTCAACCTTTTAGGATAATTAATCTGTATTATTTGATTTCATCTTTAACTCGACATACCATGTTAAACTTAAACATTTGAACATATATTAATATAAAGTGACACTTGCCTATAGTTGCTCTTCCCACTTGTAGTTAGTTGTATTTGTGGTTTTGTTCAATGTGGTGAATGAATATTTCCACGTTTTGCTATAGCTATGGGAAACATATAACATAACTACATTTATAGAATAATAAAACTCAGACATCATATACTTGTTCAGATATGATGGTATTATAAAGTTATAGGAAAGAAATAAATTCCAAGTACATTTATTATTAAAACAGCTCAGTTACATATACTCTGACATAACATACACTATTGAAACAGAAAACAACAACGCCTTTAATTTCATTGACCTAACAATTACAAATACACCGCTAATTTATTATCATAAACAATAACACCGCTAAACATAGTTCTACAAACAACCCTCCACAACACAAACTTGCCGCTTAAAACATCATGATCTATTTAAACACTTTTAGAAGGACAAGAACAATGCCAAGGATTAAAAAATATTAAACACATAGCACAAGATAATTAATATAACACATCAGTAATTGATCAACTGTATTACTACCTGAAAAAAAAACTCAAGAAGCTAACAACAAAAAAGCACATATGACAAGCGCAAAAAAATACAAAACAATACCATATAGAACATCTACAATTCAAAAACCAACCAACACATTGCAATAATATAATTACAAAATATTATTACTTCACAGACAACATCCTCTACAAACTGTTTAAACTCAACTTTACAAAGACATTTGGAACTCCACTGCTGTATATAAACTAACATCCTGTTTCTACATTAACTCAACAGAAAGATGATCTTACACATGCTACCCAGAGTACATAAAAACACTCACAAACCAAAACAGTCAATCAAATTTTACTGAAAATCTCATATCCACAAAACCATACAGTATGAGAATGCACAAACATATCAAGCTATACCCAACACACACAGCAACAAACCCCAACTATTTACCCCCTCAACTTGGCTTGGCTTATACCAGATGATGACATGTTTTAATAAGCCAAAAACCCCAAAGTTTTAACTTCAAAGCGAGTTTGGTTCACAAAGTATTGTCAGTTATCTATAGTCATACATGTCAGTATATTGTCAATGCTAAAACATGCATATGAAATGAACACTGAAACATATAGGCTATCTTACCATTCACCATTTTTCTTAGGTGGTTCCAGTTAGGATGTGCAAAATATGACCCTACTTAACTTAGCATTTTCAGGCCCCTGTATTATTTTTAAGCAGAATCTGCCACTAAAGCTAGTCCCTAGACTTAAAAAACCAACTAGCTCTTCAGCTAGCTCAATATTTATTAATTTATTTGTTCTCAAGGGTAAGTTCTTACGGTGTTACATTAGGCCTTTATTTAATAGCATTTACTAATTTATAATTTTAAACAATATTTAAATATGATTTGCCAGCCATTAAATTTACTAATTGAAAAAACTTTCGAGTTTTTATTCAATTGTCATCACAGGATGTTTTAGAAATAATTTTAGCTGATTTTTGTATAACTTTAATGATTTGCGTTTTTTTAACTACTAATACTATAACATATAACAAAAAAGTAGCTTTTTTGTTTTTTATTGTAATGCTTTTTATACTTTGCAATCTCTAACCACACATAAAACATACTTAATTTTTAATTTAATTTAATTTTCTTGTGGCTTTAATTTTCTTTAAGAAATTTTGTAAAAATAAAATCTGTATCTCTTGATATTATTCCTAACATTTTCACATAATAAAATACTTATTTCTTTCATTCAATCAGTTAATTCTATTTATTAAGATTACTAATAACCTTTGTATATTATACTCTTTCCTTTTAAAATATTTAACTTGAAAATCTATATTTATTTATATTAATACTTATAATAATGCTTGTTCTTGAATAAATTCAAAATTGTTTACTACTATTTCATAAAATGCTCATTTATATATACTGTTCTGTATTATTTATGCTTTCACAATTTTTAAATGCTGGCTTCCCCTCTACCTTCTCACTTCCGCCTCTAGCCTTGCTTATATCATTTGCTCGTCAACTTGTTCTATCTAGCTCTGGTTTTTCAAGAAGTTTTTCTTTTTGGCCCTCATCGTACTTTTCATGATTAATTGTCCCTGTTTAATAATTTCTCTGCACTTTTGTAATTAGTAGAATTCCATTGTTCTAATGCACACTATAGTTTTTCAACACTTTCTTTATTCTGTTGAAATTTTAATGGTTGTTATAGGTTGTTCAGTTCATAAGTTAGGATTTTTCAGTTCTATTTCTTTCAATTATCATTATCTTATTTTATCACCCGTGGTCTAATTAGTTAATTATATTTTTACTTATTTGGTATGAAATACCTATATTCTTTACTCTATTCATTAATTATTTTTTCACTTGTTATTAGATATTAAAAATTTTAGTAACTTAATAAATTTTAAGAATTTAAAAATTGTTTAATGTCTTAACATTGCAATGGCAAAATCGTCCGTTACAACACACACAAGTTTTTTTCAGTCTGTGAAAACACCAAGTTTATTGTTGACAGACACCAAACTTGTGAACCATTATCTATCTTTTATATGCTTTATTTATTTATCCTTTTATGTTCTGAAACTTAAGTTTATAAGTGTGAGATATTTTATTTTAATTTACTTTTTAGGTAAATTATGAAGAATTGGCTATCTTAGGTATATGTTATTGTTAAGTTCACAACGAGGATTGATTTACTTAATGTCTTGTATTGCATGCATGTGCACAAATGATGGAAAATATTTAACAAAATATTGTATAAACATGCACTCCAATAGAGTAATAAAAACTGCAATGAATAATGTATAAGTAATTATTGCATAACTGAGTGGACACTTTAGAACGTACTTGCTGACGTGTTTCGAAACATTTGTTTCATTTACGAAACTGTTTACTGGCAGCTGTCGCGCAAAGTAAAAAATTGCAAGCTTATGATTTGTGAGTGTGGGGGGGGGGAATTCATTATATTTTTACAATAAATATTTTTTGTAAAAATAAAATTACTATAAAGAGAATAGTTGTTTCTTTTTGCAATTAAAGCACTAAAATGATTCAGTATATTTATCTATGCAACCGACAGAAAGCTTCATCTATGCCATCACACTGAATACACATTGATGATTGGTTTGTAGTTTGTGGTCCCAATCAGAACGTTTCTAGTAGATTTCTCAAGTATTATATCAAAATTATTTCTATAATTGCATTGCTTCTTAGTTTTCACATCAAATTGTATTGTATATCTTGAGGTTTTTCTTATTATTACACTTTTGGTATCACTTGCCAAAAAACCCCTACTTACTGATATTTTTCAGCAGACCCGTTTTGCACTGCTGTATTAGTAGTGTATTGGTGTTCAGTGGTGTATTATTGTTCATAAAGTAGTTGTTAATTATGTGTTCAAATTTAGTATTTGATTGTAATTGTGTTTTGTCGTTTATAATGTCTTGTGGATAGTTTTTGTATATCTCACAGTTTTCTGTTGTGTTTAGTTTGTTGCATTTTTTGGGTAAAGAATTTTTAAATTAGGGTCTATAATTTGTGCATGTGTGTAGTGTGTTCTGTATCTGTATGGCGAAGTTTGATTTTTGCTGTGTGTTTTTGTCTTTTAACCCATTCACTACCAAAGACACAATTTGCCCATCATCATTGTTTGAGCGCCGTAAATACCAAGGACGTGCAGTGCCCATCCTGTAGTTTTAAGAAGGTTTTCTTGTATTATAACATATAGTGTTGGTGTCTAGTTATGTACAGATGTTTTCTATACTCTTTGTTTGGTGTTCCTGTAAATATAATCTCTATTTTAGTTCTGTTTACGTTCTTATTTAGAAGTGTTTACGCGTGCATTCTTAGGTTACATTCGTTGTTCAGTTTACATTTTATAATGGCTAATCGTGAACAGGTATTTCCTGATTCAGAAGAATTTACAGAGTTCATAAATACTGTATTATTTGTCAGTGATGAAGAAGTAATGGGAAATATTGACTGTAGGGTTAGTGAAAGTGATAGTTCTTCTGAAAGTAGTAATGACGGTGATGAAAATACGATAACACCGAGTTGTGTGTCTAGTTTTACTGAACATAATAAGTAAATATTTACTTTTTTCGTTATCTCTTGATTCCACCGACAAACTTATAAAGATTAGGCATGTTTTAGATATAATATTGAAAACATTTACATAATTCAGGCTAAACTTAGCAGAACAACTCCTACAGTCTGCACAGCTACCAAACAGGTCAAATTCTGGACGACCATCCATTTCCACAGATTCGCCTCTACGCCTACAAGAGAAATATTGAGGCCACTTTATTGAAAAAATTCCATCAACATCAAAAGCTAGACCTTCAAGATGATGTGAAGTCTGTACAAAACGGGAAAAAAGGAAAGAAACTGTAGGGCCTATACCAGTGCAAAAAAATATAAAGTTCCACTACATTTGGAAGACTGTTTTGAGATTTATCATACCCAGATAAACTATTAAAATTTAATTTAATTGGTGTTAATATTGTAAAAAGTGTGTAAATATGTTTGTTCATTAGTGTAACAAATCACATTGAAGAAATAGCTGAGGTGAGTGTTAATGATGGATTTTTGGTCTGCTAATCAATTCAAACTATAAAAATCGAAAATATATTCGGTACTGAGGGTCATATTTTTTCATGATTAATCTGATAGTGAATGGGTCAACACACAACTCAAATCAAACTTCACCATACACATACAGAACACACTAGACACACACACACACACACTAATAGACAGACTAATTTTAAAATCCTTCACTTCATCAGAAAAAGCAACAAACTAAACAGAACAGAAAACTACGAGATACACAAACACCATAGAAACCATTCACAACACATTCTAAATGACAAAATAGACTCACAATAAAATGCTACATTTGAACACATAATTATCAACTTCTCTATAAACAGTAATACACCACAGAACACCAATACACTACGGACTCGCACTAATACAGCACAGCAGAACAACAGTCTTGTCCGTGACTTACAGCATTGAAAAATCCACTGACCTAGTGCAAAATGTGTCTGCTGAAAAATATCAGTAAGTAGTGTTTTTTTTGGCAAGTGATACCAAAAGTGTAATTTCAGGTCAAAATTTAATCTAATTATAAACTGAAACTAACTAGTTTGATTGACAATTAATGCAACCTAGATAACTGTGAATATTGCCTGGTGCAATTGAAAATATATTCTTAGTAAGTTTTTAAAAATTCATTTAAATTATAAGTTTGAGCAGTTGTTAATTAGTTTATAAATAATGTTAAAGTTTCACTGATCTTATGAGCAATAAAAACCATGAGTTCATTTTTATATCATTTCAGTTACATTGTTTACCTTAGTGTTTAGAAAATTAAAACACTTTCAATACAAAGTGTAAAGTTAACGAATTATTTTCTTTCAACAGAAAACAAGAAGTACAACCCTTAAAACAGATGTCAACCCAAGGGATTTCTTCAACATTAAATCACTATAACAGAGTCTCAGCATTTCAAAAATTTGAACCCAAAATAAAAGAAACCAAACCTGTAGTCCTAGATAATAAGACTATAACTCATACTCATCGACATATTCCCTGTGAGACCCTAGTTGTGGATCAAAAACCCATTGTTTACCCTTTATTTATAAATGTTTAAAACCATAATTAATTAAGTAAGAAAGATATATCAATGTGCAACCAAATATTTTAAGTATGTGAATCCATATATAATATGTGTATCATTACCATTCAAAACTGTTGTGGTAACTTTAAATAAAAATGTATATTTTGTAAAAAAATTTTTCTTTATGTAATAAATGTGCGTGTTTAGTTTAAATATCTCAAGTACTGCTATTTTAAGCATTTGCCTACTATGTCTGTAAAAACTATACAAATTGTGGGAAACACTAACTTGAAATAGTTATGTCAAGTGTGTTTAAACTCTTTTTTCTTTTACAATCAAAATGAATCACCTTTAGTCTGAAATTTATTCAAGACCATACTATATGTACAGTGATGCATAATCAAGCACTTAAAAACTTACAAATTAAAAATATATCAACAGATTTGCTTCAAATATAATTAAAACCTAAAATTATGTTTAAAAATAAAAGTTACGGTCTGAGTTGACAATGGGACACATCTCCTGAAACGGCTGTCCTTAACAAATATAAGTAAGTGCTACTATAGGCAATTTGTAACATAATTACAAGAGTTTTTTTTATTATTTAGCTTACTTAAATATGATGCACATTTTACTCTATCATAGATGACAAAATTATAAAACAAAATAAAATTAAAAATGAGATTCTTCCACTAACATAAGTTGATCTTTCCCGATTTCAGAATATTGTTCTACAATAAAGTCTGTTACTAACTTATCAGTTATAGTTGTTATTAGTAGTATTTATCAGATAAATAAACCAGTTATTATTAAATCTGAATGTATTTTTATCATGAATGAGTGCTCTTGTAATTGAAAGTTAGGAATGGACACATCATCCAGATCTTTTTAACATATCACTGAAGCCATAAAAGTCTGATCTCAATTTATGAGACCAAAATGGTATAAAAGGTTTAAAATAAATCTATAACATAAGTTTGTAATGTAAACTAAGTAAAAATAAATCAACCCCAAATACATTGGTAGATACCTCATAGAACCAGCAAGAGAAACGCTGAAGTGATTACATAAATAGAAATTAGTTAATTGTTTATTAATTTTTTTTTAATTTAAGAATTCTGTTTTTTTCAAATACCTTTAAAATAATTTAAATATACAAATACGAAATACCCTCACAATTTTTAATTCTATTCATATTAATGCATTTATAAATTTAGGTATATTTCATGATACAATATGAAAAATTATTGTATAAGTGGGTATTAAATAGACCTCTTAAACACACCGAAAGAACCTTTTCCTATCTACTTGAAGGAATCTAAACATCTTAAAATTAAATATCGAAATCTTGTTGCTGTTTATGACGTGCTGTTTATGACGAGCTGATTGTTAATTGCTTATTACACTTTTGCTATTACTTACGACCAGACTTTTTGTTAACTAAAGGTTGTTAAATTGTTAACTTACACTTGGAGGAAACGTTTTCCTCTTACGACTTCTTCAGCCTCGTATTTTTGCCCAAAAGGGACAAAAAACTAGGAATTATAGAATCACAAGGTAATACATTACAATGTCATAGTTTTTTGCTCTTTACCTCAATCATACACAATTTCTTTAATATAGGCCAATTTAAATTCAAAAGAAGGTGTAGAGGTAAGAATTTTTTGATTTTATAAATGTTATTTTACACCTGTTGGTTTCTAAAATTTATGCTCTTAATTTTACTATATGAAACAAATTTACTTTTTCGTACTTTTGGCCAACATCAGTACTGCATGTTGTACTCTATACAAAACTGTTATCTCTACTTTTTTTAACTTAAATGTACCGATACTATTTCTTCTATTTTACTTCTATAAAACAATGTATAACTAAGTAATTTGTTAGTTTCCAAAGATTTTAAATATCAAAATATCCAATTTTTATGGTCAGTCACAATAAAAACTCACATAAAAATTGTATATGTTGTTTTGAAAATATTTATTTTGTCATTGAGTTTCACAGTAATAGGTGATTAGTCACTGCCTTTGTTATTTTCACCATTATTGTAGCGTAAATGAAGAATTTTTTCAGTATTTTTTTTTCATAGCATCATTAACATCTGTTACTCTTCACTGATACAAATTTTGTTCCTTCACACAAGCAACCACTTTCATTTCTTTTTTTTTGTTCGTTGCTCTTCAACCCTACATTCTCCTGGTTCTGTTGCATTTTTTTAAATTTTTCTAATAGAATGTAAGTCAAAACAAAGCCAGTTAATTTCAGCTCAATACTCCAAAAGATTTTCCATCACCCTCAAAGAAAGATTTTTTGAAAACTTCTTTTAAAGGCTTAATCATTTTTGTTAAACTTTATAATACTCGTTGAATTTAATCCTGCTAAATTCATAAACACAAAAAACACAAATAAGGGTGAATGGCTTTTAAATCTAGAAGAGGAATTTTTTTCATTCACCACCTTTAGAAAAAAGGGATATTTAAGTAGCACCCTTGTTTTGTTTTCAATGTTGCAATTAATGTCAATTTCTTTCGAGTAAAATTCAGTCTTTTCAATCTCTTCAATCACGTTATCATAGAAATAACAACAATTTTTTTAATAATTTGTTTTCCTCTGAACTATCCTAGGTTTGTTGTAAACATCTTGAATTCACTTATTAAACTATAAGTAATTATAGCATAACTACAATTATTGTATAAAGTGAATACTTGAGAACTTACTTGCTGATGTGTGCTGAAACAATCATTTTATTTACGAAACTAACGGTATAAATGAAGTGTCTGGTTAGCTTCGTAAATGAAACGACTGCTTTGAAACAAGTCAGCAAGTAAGTTCTAAAGTATTCACTTAATTATCCAATAATTACTTATAGTGATATCCTAGGTTTACTAATCTTAAGAACTTTAAGTTAGTAATAAAACAATTTCCATTGTACGTAATATAAAAGACATTTCAAAGTAAAAAAGGATTATTTAAATCTACTGTAATTATAAATAAGACCTTAAATACTTGGACATATATTAAACTAATTGAGTTATATGTTATTTCACCATGCACAAGAATGTTGGGACCAGTTGATTTAAACAATTTTGTAGACATTCATTTAAAATTGGGTGAAATTATAATAATAATAATTATTATTATTATTATTATTTGTGGGGGTCAATTCATAATCATTGTTTTTTTATACATTACTCCTGTTGTTACATATAGCTAATACACATTTATAAACATATAATTATTAATAATTTTTCAAAGTAATTCATTGATTTTTTAAACTTTAGATTTTCAAAGTAAAATATTTTTTTTAATTATATTCTTCATCAATTTATATATATATATATATATATATATATATTCTTGATATTTTATGTTATCCATTGTTTTTCCGTTGCACTGACTTTATGAAGTTAATATATTACTATTGTAAGTAATTTTATCCACCATTAAGTGCAATGATTTTACCTTGAGTGATGAGGCGCCTTTCGATCACTTGATCATTGTCGAATCACTCAGAGTGATTCATTGCTTTCTGAACTCTAGCCCAACAAGGAAGGGACTTTCAGTTATTAATGTACTGTACTTAACTAACTCTACTATAACGTTATCATATACGTTCTTTATAATACCTTATAGGCATATTTATAGCTGTATTTACGTTGTAGATATACGTGTACATTCTGGTAATCTGTAATGCTCTTACATTTATTATTTCAAATTACCGGGATTGAACTGTATATTAGTAGCCAAAGTTCCCGCTGGAATAATGTGAATAAGGCATCTCAAATAATTCTGAAACTTCAATATAAAATACTACAAATAAAAAAAGGGGTTATCCTATTTGAGCAATAATCAAATGAGTTAAAATACTAGTAAGTTTTCTAGCAAGAAAAAGGTAGTGGCTAACAAACTATGACATTGATATAGCAGCTTACTGAATGGCTACACAAGTCTCAATGTCCATAATCCTTGTCACAAAGCTCAGACTCAAATGTATCATTGGTTTGGTAGACAAAAATAGAACAATATTACTGATAATAAATTTTGAACTTTGTTAACAATAACATTAAATACAAATTACTTGAAAAAGTCAACTGTAAACTAGGAAACACTCATACATCATTCTGAAGTGCAAATTATGGAGTGGCTTGAACATAGATCAATGTAGTGATAATATGTAAGTTTATAACAATTACTGTCACTATGGACATCAACTTTTTTACTCCATTGTCATACTTTAGAAAATATATGTTCTAAACAACATACGCATATGTGCAGGTTCTCAAAATGTTTTTGTAAATTTGATTAAAAACATAAAAACCTTTATAAAAAGCTTACAATCTAATAATGATTTATTCAATTTTGTGTGTTCACAACTTAATTTAATATGAAAATAAAATTACTACTAGACAAGACTTTGAATAAATGTGATCAATGTGCCCATGGTAATTTTAAACACTTATATTGTCAAATCTAGAGAACTAAACTGAATTGTATTATTAATAAAATTAATTACATATTTAAAAATTAGACATATTTGAAATTAAGTTTCCATGAGTTTATAGTGTGTGTTAAAATACTTATTGCAGTTATTTATAAGTGCATATTTTATATTTTCAAAGAACTGTTTATGTAATTCTTTTCCTTACATCTATTTTAATAAACTGTTGTGATACATCTAACATAGGATTTTTGTTTCTTTTTCACTGTGATGAAAAAAATTAATATAAACATATCTAACACATGTATTACTAATAAATATGCTTTAAAAAAATTTATAAGTTGAAAAAAATTTAAAAACCTATAAAAGGAAGTGAAGGCTACGATGTAACGTTTAATTTATTTTTATAAAATACTATGTAGAGCATTCAAATAAATATACCAATATCATAAATGTAAGTCTTAAGAAATAGTGTAGTCTATTTCTCAATGGTTTTAAATAATTGTTTAAAAAGTCTTAACATATTCAAAAATAGAGGTGTTCACATGTCTGGTCAGCACACTGGCGGCAAAACACTGTTGCTCATTTAGTGTGTGGTGCAAAGACCATCGAAAATGAAGCAACATTTTTCCCCCAAAAACGGTATACCAGGTTCTTAACCTATCAACAAGTCAAACTGACATCAGGCTCCAATATAAAGGAGTACACCCTGAGAAGCAGGTTATAACAAAATACCTAGGTGTATCCACCAATAAGAAAATGTCATGGAAAGCACATATTGACAGCTCTGCCGAGACAGTTACGAAGACATGCCGCCTGCTTAAACGTCAGTTAACACCTGGGGAGCTATGCAGTATGCCCTAACAACCACATATAAGACATACATTATGGTAATGAAGTCACCATAACAGCGAGCGCTTATACCTCCTCTAAGCTAGACACTGCACTAAGGGTAATCACAGGAGCTCTGAAATCGACAGCAATCGTAGCAATGGAGGTTCAGGCAAACGTTCAACTAATACAATTCCGTAGAAAGAAATCTGTCTTAAATTTTTAGGAAAGGTAAAACTAATACAGGTAGACTAATACAGCCCCAAAAATGAGAGAACTACAGTAAACTCCTGATTATCCGTGGGCGGTTTAACCGGTTTGCGGATTATCCGGGGTCTGCCATTGTTTTACATATATCCAGTTTTTATTCCAATCAGATTCATGTGTTTAAATTTCCAAACGGTGAATTACGGCGTAAATACATATTAGGCTTAATAGAAGATGAAGGGAATAGATAAGTAAATATGTACGTACTAATTTTTACATTGAAAGGGAAGCATCCCGACGCGGGCCAGCAAAATAAAAGGGCGAGCAGACTACTGTAAATAAGAGACAATGACAAAATGCTTGGACGCCCGAAAACCTAATGCGTATCATAAGATTGTAAACAAATGTCAGCTAATCTCGGCTATAAATAGTCTAGGACGTGACATATGCATTATCCATGTCTGTTCGATCTTTATGGCTTTGTGACACAAGTAAACACTGTGCGACAAAATGGTTAGATCTCACATTAAAGCTAAAATCAATGCTCACAAAAAAAACAAACGAAAGTGGCAGATTTTTTTTTGTATTATTCGTAAATGAAATTAAATATGTAAATACATACTTACTTTTGACATAAACTTATGTACGTATTGTAAATAGTTAGACTTATAAATGTACATGTTATAATACATCAACATTTTAAATTATTTTCTGTAGTCTATTTATTTTGTCCTCTGAAGATTATTTGCGAATTGCATTAACCGGGGTCATTATTTGTGTAACTTATGGTATAATAATCGATTATCGGTCGTTTTGCGTATTCTTTGTTCATAGCGGATTATCCGGGGAATTCGTTATCCGGCATTGCCGGGCCACCCTATTCCACGGATAATCGAGAGTTTACTGTATAAGCGAGCAGCACCCCGTCTAAAAACCCAAATCATACCATTGACTGTGGCCAACTCTGTTAGGGAAATTACAACATCCTGCTTGGAGATGCTGAAATGTTCTCCCTGGAGATAGAAACTGTCTGTTTCTTGCCAACCTCAGATCTACACCAGAAAAACCACTCTAAGCCAAAACATGTCATCAGATATTGAACTGAGGAAAGCTGTGCTACAGACAATCAAAGTCAAGTATCCAGAACGAGTAGCTCTGCATATACAGTGAAGGTTCATTCATACCGGAAACAGAGGAACTAGATATATATACAAGGATTTCAAAGGCTCCATAGCAGTGGGTCGCCTCTCACAAATTATGACAGGGAGATTGCTGCAATACATGAGGCAATAAAAAAGCTAGAAAGCTAGAAACAGAACCAAAAAGCTGTATTTCTCATATACTGCCAGACTGCAATAATTGCATCCTCAACAGCAAAGAAAGATTGCAAGAAAACAACTCCATGCCAATTGAGACTCTCCAACTTAGTAGAAGGTGGCTGGACATTACACCTACAGTGGATCCCGAGCCATGTTGGCGTGGAAGATAACAAAAAAGCCAGTGTTCTCACAAAAAACGGTACTGTTCTTCAGCAACCACCTTGCGCTCAGTCCTACTCTTCTACAAAGACCTCAATTAAGCGACCAGTAAACCACTGGACCAGGACACCAATAGGCAAGCCAGCATATGGAATAATTGGGCCAAGCTGATAAACTCTCCCATACCCCAAAACTTGACTACAGATGTAGCAGTAGCTGCATTCAGAACTATCACTGCCTACGACTACCTGGTAGCTCATCTGCACCGCATCAGGGTAAGCGCAGATGCGGCCTGTACGCTCTGCCAACTCCCCAAGATGTACATAGCCCACCTACCCCAGTGTTCGGCCCTAGCATCCAAACCCTTAGACGAAGAAGAAGATGACTACAGGGAGATTGCCCGCCTCTATTAGTCATGGCTAACCTGCTAAGGAGGTTAACTACAGTAGTTACGGTCTGAGTTGACAATGGAACACATCTCCCGAAACAGCCATCCTCAACAAATATAAGTAAGTGCTACTATAGGCAAGTTTGTAATATATTTACAAGTGTTTTAGTCAAAAAAAATTATATATGAAATTGCATTAAAAATTAATACAAAAGAAAAACTATAGTTAAATTAAATAATAAACATAATAAGTAAACAGAAAATCAACAATACCTTTGTAACTAATACTGAAGAAAAAATTCGGACAACTTTCACATTCATAGGCAACGAAATAAATGAAATTACAAGATTATTTAAATAAAGAAATATGCAAATTACCTACAAAACTGATAATAAAGTTTAAAATATGATGAACAATGACAATAATCAAAATAATATGCACAAAAGAAATGGTGTATAAAATATAAAACTTCAAAATTGTAATCAATTGTAGGACAAACAAAGAAGAAATTCAAAGAAAGATATAAAGAACATTTTTAAATAAAACCGAACATATAAAAATCTAATTTGGCTACTCATTGTATCATTAAAGAACACAGATTGCCTGAAATAGGAAATTAATTAAGGAAATAAACAAAGAGTTTAAAACGATATATATATATATATATATATATATATATATATATATATATATATATATATATATATATGAAACATTAGAAATTTACAAACATAAAGTTGAAGTCAAATTAATTAATGAACAAATTCAAGTGAAATCAAAACACCAAACTATTTACAAGTCATTGTTAAGACAAAAATTGCAAGAAGTATAAATACTAATAAACATATGTTTCAATTGTAATGTAGGATTTAATTTTTGTAAAAATGTTTTGCCAAGACAATACAAAAAAGTTTAAAAATTTTGCTGTATCATTATTTTTCCAGATAATGCTAGTACTTATTTTATTAGCAAAAAACATTGAAAAATATTTAAATTAACACAATTCTTGTATTTGAAATATATATATGGAAAAATAAGAGATATACAAACACAAGAATAATTTATTTAATCACAGAATTCAAAGCTTTTTGTTGGCAAACAGTAGCAGTATCATCAGAAACAATAAAGAATGCCATAGATAAAAGTGCTAGTTAGATCTAACAAACAGTTAAATCTAAGAAACAAATAATAATAAAACAATATGGACATTATTTACATTTACTGCTGATGAAATTTAAAAAATATCACAAAATTGTTTAAGGGGTACTAATATTAAAGTTGCATGTAAAACTAGAAATATAATAATAAATGTAATGAATAATCAAATTATTAACATTCATGAAAGTAACGGCATAAAAATTAGAATCCGAATACTATAACAAGGTTTATGTAGGACAAACCAAGAAAATACTTAAAGATAAATATAAAGAGTATTTAAATGCTTATAAAAACCAGACATATATAAACCGAATTTTGCTAATCATAGTATCAATAATATTTCCCATTATTGATAAAATTATACAGTACTTATAAGAGAAATTAACAAAGCTTTAAGAATGAATATCTATGAAGCTTTCGAAATCTGAAAATTTATTAACAAAAATTTAATAAATGAACAGATACAGATAAAATCAAAATTATATACTACATTCAACATGTGTAATGTTAAAGCAGCAAATTAATAAATTTGACAATATTGTAATAGATTTGGAAACACTGTTTGTTAGATCTAACTAACACTTGTATGACATTCTTTATTATTCCTGATGATGTTGGTACTGTTTGCCAACAAAAAACTTTGAATTGTATGATTCAATAAATTATTCTTATGTATGTATTTCTCTTATTTTTTCTTTAATACCCAAGAATACATTTTATATGCACGCACGCAACCACCCACCCACCAAAGACTGGTCTTTGTATGTTATCCCTCTGAGGATGGTTACTTGGTAACTGAAATGTACATAAGGGCAAAATAAAGAAGGTTTGTGGTTAAGAGGTTTTTGTATATTTATTATTAAATTCAACCGCAGTATATTCCTAATAAATAGTAACAATAATAGTAGATAAGGAATTGGCTATCAATAAATTAAAAGAAAACAAACAAGAAAATATGATAATTAAAACATCACATGAAATAATAAAGTTAATTAAAATAATAAAACTAATAATACACACATAAAACAATAGTCATAAATTTATGACATTAAACAAAAATTACAAACTAATAATTTTATTAGGATAAAAGCTGATAGGAGTAATGTTGTAGTTATTATTAATAAAGAAGATTACATAAGTAAAACTGAAAATTGTATATCTAAAAATCAACATATACTAACTAATAAAAAAGATCCCTCACAAAAATATGAAAATGGAATAGAAATATGACAAAAACGTCATATAAATTAATCAAAAATATATTAATAATTATATAAATGACAATCATAAAATTCCAAGATTAAATGGACTAATTAAATTGCACAAACAAAATAAAGCAATTAGTTAATTTGATAACTGCTCCTTCTTATTAAATTTCAAAATATTTGGCTTTAATATTTGAAGATAAAGTCAATTTAAATAATACTCATAATATAAAAATTCGATTAAACTTATTGAAAAATTAAAATATATTAAAATTGATAATAATACCAAATCAATATAATTTGATGTTACTAGCATATATAATAACAATAACACACCTATAATGGAAACACTTGAAATAACAAAAAATAATATAGATACGTATGAACAAGATTAAACATTAACACAAGAAATAATAAATACATTAAAAAATCATATTAAATCAAAATTAATTTTTATATAATAATAAAATTTATAAACAAGAAGATGGATTAACAATGGGTTCTCCTATGTCACGCATATTCTCAGGAATATTTTTACAAAATATAGATATTGAAATGGATAAAATTATGAAAATATACGATCAAAATGCCCACTGGTTTTTATATGTAGAAGATGGATTATGTAGATCAAACAATAATGATTTAAATATTGACACAATATTAGATCGTATAAATAATATCGATGAAAATATAAAATTTACTCGTGAATTCTAATCAATCAATAAACTGAATTATCTAGATATTACAACTACTAGAAATAATGAAAAATTGTAATATAATATATACAGAAAACCAACGCAAATAATTAAATTTTAGTAATCATTTTGTTACATCATTGGTTTTTCTGAAGATGCTTGTACTTATTTTATTGACAAAAGGCTTTTTTATACACGCACGTGCATGGGCACACGTGTACCAAATTATTCCAAAATTATTCAAATTTCAATATAACCAAAAAATGGCAGCCCTATATAATTTATTATATAGAATGCACAAAATACCATGAACTTGAATGATCAAATGAAAGAGAAAAATATAATATAACAAATTGGATTAGAAAATAGATATAAAAGAAAAACTATAGATAAATTAAATAATAACATAATAAGAAAACAGAAAATCGACAATAACTTTGTAAATAATACAAGAGAAAAAATGTGTACAACTTTTACATTCACTAGTAACAAAACAAACAAAATTACAAGATTATTTAAAGAAACAAATTTACAAATTACTTACAAAACTGATAATAAAATTAAAAATTTAATAAACAATAATTAAAATAATTTGCACGAAATAAATGGTGTATATAATATAAAATGTCAAGATTGTAATAAATAATATGTAGGACAAACAAAAAAGAAATTAATAGAAAGAAACAAATTACATTTAAACGCTTATATTAAACCAAACATTTACAAATCAAATTTAGCTACTCATTGTATTAACAATGGACACAAATTTCATGAAATAGAAAATATGAAATTAATAAAAGAATTAAACAAAGGATTAAAGATGAATATATATGAAACATTGGAAATTTATAAACATAAAGTTAAAGACAGATTAATTGATGAACAGGTTTAAGTGAGATCAAGATACCAAACTATTTATAAGGTCTTTGATGTTATAGAAAAAATTACATAAAGTGCAATACTTATAAACATATGCTTGTTTGTAGTACATAAGAATTAATTTTTGTAAAAATATTTTGTACATAATTATTTTTCCTGAAGATGCTAGTACTGTTTTATCGGCATAAAGCTATGAATAATATATGTATTGAAAGTATTCTTGTTTTTGAAATATTTTTAATTTATTAACTATATTACAAGAAAACATATATATATATATATATATATATATATAAAGTTTTTTCAATCAGAATTTGTCTTCTTCATCAGTTTTCAAGATCTGAATCCTCACCTTGTAGAGGTAGACTGTTACTACAAAACCCTCGGCAATCGCCACACGTAGGTGAACATTGTATTCCATCTTTCTTGCAAACACATCTTGGTCCACAGACAGATGAACAATGGCAAAATAGTTTTTGTAAAATACTGTCATAAGCTATAGGGTCTTTTGTTTTATTCGTACTACTTTAGAAGTACGATTTAAGTTTTGAAAATGGAGTTTCTCCGAAACGCGTCAACAGAGAAGAATATTGTAACATTAGGAACGGCAGCAATCTGTACTCAAATATACAGAAATATAACATGGAATAAAGATGGGTATATTAGTAATATGTGATTAACACTATAACTGACTACATGTATGTAACATTTTGAATGGGATACAAATGGGTTCTCCTTTTTAAAAAATATTTTGCTGTCAGAGTACACGCTGACAATGAGACAGTGTCATAGGAACTTAGTATCAAACCACAATACATAGGCTACATTCTCATTTTCCTGCTTCCTGGTTTGACCTTTTCATTGTTTTATTATAAGCTACACATTAGTTGCCTAGGCCCATGGGTCTTTAAATTAACATCCCAACTTGAAATGAGGTAGCACTGAATTAAAGTAAACTGTAAATATTATACAGAAAATAGCAGGATTATTAAAAATTAACTAAAAAACCTCAAGCACAGGATTTTATTAATGATTTTTTAGAAACACAAATCAACAAAAGGAACAGCAGTGAAATAAAGGAAAATCTAACTGAAGGTCATGTATTTGCTAATTGTGATTCAGGGGCACGCACCCAGGATTTTGTCAATGGGGTGGCCAGAGCTACAATGAGGCCATGGGGGATTTCAGTTTGTTCACCCCCTGTAGAAAATATTGAGTTTTTACTACTCTAAAACTTATGTTTTAAGCATGTACAGCATAACTTACTTACTTCTTAGTACGGGCGTCCAGCATCAATCATAGCCGATGGCCCGGTGTCCAATGTAAGCGGCACAAGCAAGCTGCCAGTGTTTTTTATGTACAGTGTACAGCATAAAAAAGACTCAAATTGAGATTACATCTGTGTTTTTTATGTCATAGTATAGTAGGTTGTTTATCATTTTTCGACGAGTACCTTGGGAGATTTTTAATTTTGATTCCTGTACTATTGACATTCAATGAAGTTGTCTTATTGTTTATTTGCTAATCACAAAATTGTAATAAAAAACAAATTTTTTTAATTACTATCTAAATTCTAAGACCAAGGGCAGCAAAAAAAAACAAATCAACCTATGACAAATATATAGGATATTTATTGTTATAAGTTGATTTGGTTTTTTATAATGTTGTTAAAATTTACTCCGAAATATGGATAATGTTATTAAAACTGTTTGTCTGCTCCTTATTAACAAATCAATAATCTAATGTTTTAACATTTGTCTGGAGCCGCATAAAAGCCCCCCGGCCACTAGTTGGCCATCCCAGTTTTGGAGCAAAACACTGTTGCCTTTTAAGTTTTCAAAAAAAAAAAAAATTTCTAGACATCTTGAAGCAAACTCTGGCTTTTGATCATAAAAAGATCACTTATTTCTCTGATCCCCAATATGAACAGAGAAAAAAAATTTTATAATTTGTATTTCCATAAACAAGACATTCGAATAGAATCCGAGTGGCAGTTCTTCACTACATCTTTTGGCAAGAGTGCTTGCGCCTATAATTATGGTACTGTAAGACGATTAGCAGCTAAAGCCAGCCTAAAAAGAGGATCAATAAAATTTTTACACCAAGGCAACTTTATGATTTTGCTAATGACAATATAAGTAGCATTGACTGTGAGTTGTGTATAATACAAAATTATGAAGAGGTTCAAAAGTTTTTGCTCACTCGGCTTAATAACTCCAAACAATTGTAGGAACACAGATGTTCCAATCATTTGTACCATTGTGAGAAACCCAAATTATTGTTAAACCATATTATTTTAAGTCAGAATGAATCCCTTAATCGTGTGACATCAGTGTAACTAATAACACCAACTGACAAAAAATATTATGTATGGTTTTGTGACAATAACTCTCCCATGTTTAAGTTATAAAAATTATTTTAGTATTATATTAGACTTAACATAAAATTAAACATATTTGTTGATTCCATCTTCATGTGAGCTACTAGTTTTCACTAAAACACTTGTAAATATTCACAATCTTGCCTATAGTAACACTTACTTATATTTGTTGAGGACGGCCATTTCGAGAGAAATGTCTCGCTGTTAACTCAAACCGTAACTGATCTAAAGGTTTTCGTAGGTTAAGGTATTAGGGTTGAGTGGGATATTATGGTGGGGTGGGTGTAATTTATAAGTATTAGGAGTTATGATGTCAAAAAGTGTCTGCGAGTTATAATGTAATTGTGTGTGTTGAGTATGTGTGTAGGGTGTAGTTTGAAGTGTCTGTATATTTTGTATTCTTCAGCTGTGTAATGTTGATGATTTATGTGTTGTTTATGAAGAATTTGTAGGTTAGATGTTATGTGTATGTAGTCATGTTTTGTGGAGTTGAGATGATAGGCGAAGTTTGAATCAAACTTTGCCGATCATATCAACTCAACAAAACATGACTACATAGACATAACATCTAACCTACAAATTTTTCATAAAAAACACAGAAATAACCAACGTTACACAACCAAACAATACGAAATACACAGGCACTTCAAACTACACCCTACACACATACTCAACACACAATTACATTATAACTCACACACACTTGTTTGACACCATAACTCCTAATACTCACAGTGTACACCCACCCCAACCTATTACCCTAACCTACGAAATCTTAAGATCAATTATGGTCTGAGTTGACAATGGAACACATCTCCCAAAACGGCCGTTCTCAACAAATAAAAGTGCTACTATACGCAAGTTGTAAATAAAATTGAAGTTTTTCAAAATGAGTTTCAATACCAGGTTTAATCTGGAATATTTTAAATATTGCTATAGGCTGATGAAAAACAATGAGATAGAACGTTTTTTCAATTTTGAGATATTTAGTTAGGCTAATTCTACAATTTATATCCATAAAGTTCAAATTTAAGAGTATAGTGTAAAACAATACCTTGTAACTGCCATTTAACAACTCTTTATGTACCACAAATTAGAACTTGTTAGAATAATAATTACAAACACTTTCGACCAATCATAATCATAATCTGATTTGTTTTTTTCTTCACGCAGTAATGGCGCTAAAGAAAGAGACCTAGTAGGGGTGAATTGATTTCTCACACAGTACTAGCATCAAGGAACTTTTTGTGAATGAATACAGTGTATACATAAAAAAACTCTGCATGTTTATACCACTTTATATAACATACAGTCTACGTTTATACCAAATTTTCGTACTATACTTTTAAATAAAATATTATAATTAAAATAGTCTTGTATACATTACTAAAAAATATAATTGTATAAAAAGTACTCAATTATTAAAACAATTAATAGTCATCAAAAATATTTTGTGGTTGAAGGTTATTTTAATGGTAATAATATTATTTCTTAGAAAACATCCTTTATTTATACATAAAACAATTAATAATAGCAATGTTTCTCAGTTATTTCTAAGGGGTAATTATATAGACGTGCGACTACCGTTATTTTCATGATATTTTTTTACTTTTCTAATGTATTTTTACGTCCTAGACACGAATCCAACATTATTTTTTGTTGCTGGTGCCGTTTTTTTTAAATTATACTTTAAAAACTGTAAAAATATAGTCTTAATGATGCTGCGTTGCATCATTTAATTTTTTTTTTTTTTTTTTTTTAAATTACTGTTTTAATGTGTAGAACACGATTATCAACTTTTTTCCGCGGAAAATAGGATGTAAAAATACTTAAGAAAAGTAAAAGAATAATTGCACAGATCTTTTATATTAAGTAGTACATCATAAAAATATTTTTTTCCTAATTTATACTCACCCCGTTTTCCAAAAATGCCATATTAACTGATTCCATATGGCATCATTGGTCACTTACAGTAAAAAACAATCTTACTACCTATGTTAATCTATTATACATATAAGTCTTATTTACTTGCTTAAAATAATTGATATTGAATGAAATTTTGCTAAACTAAAAATAATTAATAATATTTAAACAAAAAGTTATGATTTAAGGCTAACACGCACGTTTCTTTACTTGTTGTGAAAGTTATAAAAACAATTTTTGTCTTTAGTGAAACACAATGAAACATTACATTTTTCACACTTAATTCTTGCGTAGGCTTTGACACAATACTTGCAACGCTGCTTTGGCTCTAAATGTTGTGGCCAATGTCCCATTTGGTCATACCTCACATCATGATTTGGTCGTGGTGCTACCTTTCTCCGTTTTTCTGGTTGCTGAGGTGCTCCTAGGAAAAGAGATGGACGGCCTCTTTTCTTTGTAATGGTCTTGTTGGCCCTTATTAAGGCATGGCTTATAGATGCTTTGAACTCTATTAGTGGCATGTAATTTTTATGGCACAACTGTTTATAATGCCGCCGATATAACAACCATCCATTCAAACAACACATGTCAATAAGATCCCACATGATCCTGAGGTAATAGCGCCGTGCTCTGATGTCAATTCTATATAATTCCACTCCCTCCATACCACGATTATATTCAGCTATAGCTGCTGGAGAGGGCACATTAATTTTTTTTCTGTCTTTGGAACTATACCTCTTGCACTGATTGATTGGGTCCTGTCCAACATACGTTGAAGCCAAGTGAACGCATTTGCTGTCGAACCATTTCACTGATACAATATTGTTCTCAGCATCAGTAAACACTTCGGAACTGCCTCTTCCTTTTTTTTTCAATTTCTTATCAGAAGAAAACGGAACACCATGTAGTCTATTTGGTCTGACTGTACCTATCGCATGTAATCCTTGATTTTTTAGTGCCACTAATAGAGCATGTGATGTAAACCAGTTATCTGTAAACAATTTGTAGTTCCTGTTTCTAGGCAGATTTTCAGATAGCCTGAGTACAATGTCCCCACTTATTCCAAGGCCTGTTGCTGGATCAGTTGTTTTACCAACATATATTTCTGTGTCATATACAATTCCTGAGCTGCCTCCAGCTCTAGCGAATATTGGTTGTTTTTTATTATGGCAGCCCCACACGATATTTTGGATTATTGTTCAAAAGCACGAAAAGCTACGATATCCACCAAAAAAAAAGTTTTTTCCTTTGAGGAAAGTTACTTTTATAGAGTTTAAAGTAGGGGAAATTTTTTTTGGCGGAAGCACAAGTTGTGATACAAACGTCTCTGACGTCACGGTACACACTATTTAGACATATCTTAAGGCTCCGAGAAGAAAACATTTTGTACTAATTTTTATGCTTTGACTAATTATTTCGCGTGGATATCGTATTTTTTCATGATTTTGAACAATATTCAAAAATATCGTAGGTGGCAGAAATAGCAAAAATCAACGTCAACTAACCCTCCCCCACACACAAAGATTTATTAAAATCCCGCATTAAAACTACTTACCAGAAGCAAACAATCACTTACAGACACTATTTCACACACGAAATTCACTTACACACACTATTTCACGCACAAAACAGAAATTATTGCACTTAAATTCTACACACACCTATTGACAGACAACCTGCAGATATAGAATTCTGCCGCTAAAATAAGAACATGTAGCCAACCTTCCAAATGAAAATTATTACGTACAAAACATCTGGTCGTACACTGGTTTCCCAATCATTAAGTAACAGACTGAATGTAAAAATAATTATTATATATTCAATTAATATTGCACAGCAACCTTAATAATTCAAAACATTAACAATTAGTATTTCTTTTATAACTAAGTATAATTTTGTAATTTTCCAACATAGAAGTAAAGTTTCGAATATGCACGCAAGTAATATTTTTCGAACTATGTTACTTATAATTGTATATATAACTAAGCTAATGTACATATACTACGCAAATAATTACAAATAGACCGACTTTTATCTTCGGATTACTACCTTCAAAATCTAAAACATAAACTGCATAGAAGTAAACAACAGCTGACCATTTCTGAAGCCATCTTGATCAGTGAGAAGAACATTATTTGTTGCCAACCTAACAGTATAAAAGTATCGTATGATCTATGACGCCAAATGGAATCATTGGGCAATTTTAGTGTTATTTTATGAAGAATAATGTAGACGACGCCATGTGGCATCATTAGGTCTGAAATGCCTAAAGGATATATGTATATATATATATTAAATATAGTAACTAGCTTTCTTGTAATTTAGTTAATCAATAAAAATGTTTCAAATACAAGAACTGTTTAAATTATATATTTTTCAAAGGTTTTCGCCAATAAAATAAATATTTGAATCTTCAGTAAAAACAATAATATAACAAATTTTTTTAAAAGTAAAATCATATGTATTGCAAATCAACTATTTGATTTTTGGTATATTTCTATCTAATTGATGTCATGACATAAATGATCTTAAAATAATTTGTTTTTTTTATTTCACTTGAATTTGTTCAATAATTATTTTATTTTCAGCTTTTTGCCTAAAATTTTCTAATATTTTATGTATATTTATTTTTAATCCCTTGTTTATTTCTTTAATTAATTTCATATTAAAGGAAACCTTTGTCCATTATTGATACAATGAGTAGCCAAATTTGATTTATAAATGTTCATTTTTATATAAGCGTGTAAATGTACTTGGTATCTTTCTTCTAATTTTGTCTCTATTTGACTTACATGTAATTGAAGTTGCTTGATGTAATCATCTTGAATTCACTAATTTAACTAATTTTAAAATAGCATTTTATATTATATACACCATTTCTTTCGTGTATAATATTTTGATTATTGTTAATGTTTATTAAATTTTTAATTTTATTATCAATTTTGTAAGTTGTTTGTTTATTTAAACAGTGTTGTAATTTTATTAAAAGTTTCACATCATCAATTTAATAAAAGTTGTACAAAATTTTTTCTGGTATTGTAACAATTATTTGCAAAGTGATAATTAATTTTTTTTTTCAATATGTTAATATTTTATTTATCTGCAGTATGTTTTTATATCCATCTTTTAAATCAATTTGATATATTATATTTTTTTCGTATATTTGATTATTAATGTTCATTGGTTTTTTCAAAGCTATTTTATGGGTGAAAAGCTTTGAAAAATGTATAATTTAAACAATTGTTGTACTGTATTTGAAATAATTTTATTTATCAATTATATATATATATATGTATATGTATATTCATACATATACATATATGTCTAGAAATATCTGCATTCAAAATGAGATCTGTTTCATATCATTAAGGCCATTGTTTTGTCTAACCATACTACTTTACTACTTTGACTTAAAATACATGTGTGTCCTAAGAGAAAGGTTATGTTTTTCGTATGTAACTACAGAAAATAGTGTGTTAAAAAATATAAGTTTTTTACTGAGAAATTGGTGGAGTCTCCACAACATTGTAATTCATAAAGTAAAATATTTAAGTTTCAAAATTGATTTTATTACTATTCAAGTGAAATTTTTACGATTTTGCCTCTATATCACAGTCGTAAGTACTATATTATTTTTTTTTAATTTATGATATTATTAACTCATAACACAGACAACCTATTATTAATGAACTAAAATACTGATTAACGTTTAGCCTAAAACGCGTTTCAAACAATGCAGATAAGGTTTGTTAGGTTATGTAGTATTATCCAACACAAACAGGCAGCCTTCAGATCCATGCTCCATAGACTTAAAGACGTTCCAGTGACCACAGAAAACATAAACAAAGAACTAGTCACCATTAAATATTTAGCATACACAAATGGATACACACCACAATAATAGACAAACTATGGCACAAGATACAAAAAAACACTAATAACACTACAGACAATGGAAACAAGTACATCACACTACCATACATAAACAAAACAACAAATAAAATAGCCTGCAAATTAAAAAAAACAGGATAAAAAATAGCATAAAAAACGAGTAACAAGTTACAGTACAAAATACAACACAAGACCAACAACAAAGATAAACTACAAGTACCAGGTGAATACAAACTAAACTGTGACAATTGCTACAAATTTTAGGTTATTTTGGACAAACAGGTTGCAGCCTTAAACAAAGAGTTGAACACAAACAGAAGACCAACTCAGCATTTTACGATCAACATAAAAGAAACAGGACACAAATACACAGAAATTGGTAATTATTAAGATCAGCGACACTGCTCTGATCGGTGAAATTTTTTTTCTTGAACAATTTGACCTTGCTGAACACGAATCTAAAGTTTTTTCTACTGCAAATACATTTTAAAAAAATTACCTTACCTAGGGTTGTCGCTGATCTTAATAATTACCCAAACATTCACCATAACTTAGAAATCGTACACATCAATAAAAAAGGACCACATCTCAACACACTAGAACAATATGAAATTTACATACACATAAAAACATAAAGTACAAACATATTAAACGAACAAACACAATATAAATTACATTGATACTATTGAAAACCTGCCTTTAAAACCGTCACTGCTGACCGTCAGTAGAAGACACTGATTAAGATCGCCAAATAGTGATCGAAAACGTTCTATCTCTATAAGTTTTCACAAATTTACAAAGTTTTAAGTTCGGATAGTCATAAACTATTGTTAAAGTGATTAAGATTCACTGAACGTAATGAATTACAAAATTCAAGAATTATGTAGTATGTTTTACAATTTTTTTCTATTGTTTCCAGCATAAATTTCAACTAATAGATATTTTACAATATCAACAATATTTTAGTCACGTTTATTAAGCTGAAACTATATTACCCTATCACATTTAGCACTAGTTTATAATAAACTAAATTTCTGTAACTAACACTGCTTGTACTTGTTTTTTCATTTTCTCAAATGATACTTTAAAATAAATTCTAAACACTGAAAGGGATCATTTATAGTTTAAATGTTGCAGGTAGCAGACCATAAATAGTTTGTGGTAAAACAATTTTAATAATTGTAACATAACCTCAACATATCAACTCACATAAAACACAAAATAACATACTGAAAATATGAAGTAGGGTTTTTCAAGAACTGCAGTAAATGTATACTGATTAAAGAGTCGCATTTATTGTGTTGTTGTAACCTCACCTTACTAACACAATTGTATTAACAAAGAATTATTTTAATATTTCTATTTTATTATATTACATTCTATGCACACATATAACATGTATACAAAGCATGACTTTACAACATTTGTGACATCAGTGTATCACTCTGCGAGGCAGGCAGCCTACGCACAACTGCTACTCCGCACTGAATTGTACTCCGCACCCATCTTTAAAATAAAAAAAATAATGATGTAACACAAACATGAAAAAATATTAATGTAAATAGCTTTTTCACGTTTTGGAATGTTCCATTTAAATATCTAGCTGTTTTAGGAATGTAAACATTTACTATTATTATTACTTTAAACTATTATTATTATTTACTTTAAACTATTATTAGGTAATAGTGAGTATTGGGGACTACCTGAGATTAAAATATAAAATTGTTCAAAAACACGCCCTAGGACGATATAAGTTTTTTAAAATTTTACATGGACATTTATTTTTTATCAATTTAAAGTTGGGTAAAAAATTCAGTGTGGAGTAGTAAGTTGTGCATCATCCGCATTTAAAAAATGCTAACCTAAAACACCGACATGAACCAACACAAAAATGTAAAAAAACATTAACATATCGCAATTCTGTGCCAGCCTCATTAAACGTAAGCAACCTATACACCAATATACCAATTTATAAAATACTAAATATATTAAACAAAAGTTAAGAGAAAACATCAGACCAACCAATATAACCAAAAAAATAATGCTAACAGAACTCTTCATATCCCAGAACTACTTCACATACAACTATAAATAGTACATAAAGGCCACAAATACTACAATAAAAACTAGATAATGTGCAATAAATAGAAAACAAAGGCCTACCTATCAGATCCCCCATTTCATGCACCCTGACCAAAATTAATAAATAACCCTCAACAAAACACATCATTATTAATAATAGGACACATGCTAAATAATATATTGGCGCAGATGTATAGATGACATCTTAATCTTATTCAAAGGCAGATCCACACATTTTACAAATACATAAACAATATACACAATAACATAAAGTTCACTGGGAACAGAACACAATCTTAAAATATACAAAAAACCCACCACCATATACAGACAACACAACACTTCCAACCACCCCATACAATACAAAAATGTTGCTCTCCACTCCATGATACATTGACTAATTACCATACCCAAGAACAATGAAGACAGAACAATCAAACTCAACAAGATAAAATACATTGCTTATAAAAACTAATACAAACATACCTTGATAGACAACATGATAGAAAAAAACAACACATACATAACACCAACACACGTCACAAAAAACAACAATAATAATACACAAAAATATAAGATATAAGCTTAACATATCACAACAACACATCACAAAAAGTATAATAATCCTTCTCATTACTAAAATACAAAATTTTCTTTTTAAAACATGCAACACAACCAAAAACAAAAACCCAAACAACACTAAAACACTCCAGAATAAAAACAACAGAGCAGGGGTGTACAAGGTCACTTGCAATGACTGCATCAGCTTCTATATAGGACAAACAGGAAGAAACTTTACCATACGATACAAGAAACACACATAAAAGACATAAAAAACACACTCAAAACAAATTTTGCCATAAATATATAGAACACGCTCCACACATACATCATCTTGGCACATGAAAAAATTCTATACTACATCAATAAACTAAGGGAAACAAAAAATTTAGAAATATACAAACATTACAAAAGCCGACCACAACATGTACTAAACGATAAAACCCACAATCAATATTCATACACAAAATTAACAACTACTCTATGAACAATATATCCCAATACAAAAACACTACAGATTTACAATCTGTCATGCCCATAACTCACTTTGCTGAGTAATTAGTAACATCAGTAATTAGTGGTTATTGGCAAGTGTAATCAACAAGTAAATATTTCTTTACAAATTTCAAGTTTAACGATCCGTCAAACATCATGGACAACAATAGTCAAGAAGCTATTCATGATTAATGGGAAATTATATTGGTAATTTTGTCTCAGTAATATTTACAAACGGTGATGATAAGTTTAAAGTCAGTAATAATATCCATCAAAAATGTTTTTTATTTGATTTTAATCAGTTCTGAAAATCATATTCAGGTTAAATCATATTATTACAAATAATAAGAAATACCTATCCTTTAGACAATTATTGATGTATATTTAAAAAGTACATAACTAAGTGAATATATAATGGGTTACTTGCTGACGCGTTTCAAAACATTCGTTCCTTTTACGAAGCTAACCCTCTACTCTGTTATGAAATGGGTCAGCAAGTAAGCCATTACGAATTCACCTAGAAACTTTAATAATTGATGTGTTTGTGTTACTTCTGTATTTCTTTCTTCAATCACTTTTCCATATTCACCTTAATTAAACAATTATTATTTTATTAAATAACTGAAATTTCTGTTTACAGGTAAGTATGTTGTAAGTTTAGTTGTTTAGCAAAATGAAAGTCAAGAATAAAAATAAGAATCTATCAGATTCTTTAAGAAAAAAGAAGACTTTACAGAAGAAAGTATTAAATCCTTTTGAAGTTCATATTAATCGACAAAAGTTTCAAGTTCTTGAAAGAAATCGGAAATATGATCATGGTCTTCCAGGAGTTGCGAGAGCCAAATCAATTAAAAAGGTAAGAGAATTTTTAGCTAATTAAACACCCTTAACATTAGGCTAAGAAATGTTTTTGCACGGGATTATGCACTCATTATATTATTATGGTTTTCTCTTATAAGTTTATACAACTAACCCACGAACTAACTATCTTTCTTTAGTAACTATTTCTGATAGGCAGAGAAAGTGAATCATTGCTGTAAAAATGCTTGTCACAACTGGCCTGGTTGCTATTGTAATGTAGTAATGACAAGGGGCTAGTTATCATTGTTTCATTCTGTGCTTGATATACAAAAGTAATGTTATTAGCTTACTTTTGCCTAAATACATATTGAACCTAGTTACAAAATATATTGATACATAGTAATGCCCAGACTCGAAGCACTATAATTTTTGTTAACTTTTGAAACAGTACTAAAATTATTACACTTTACACAAGTAACTTTGATATGTTTAACCCTCCAGTACATGTGCGGCGCTGAGTAACACCGGCACACGCGTGCGGATGTCAAACCGCAGTATTGATTTTTACCTAAAAACCAGTTTAGGCAGGAAATATATATTTATTCATTGTATTTATGTATGAAGTATATACAAAATGGATAATAAGCATACAAAAAAATATAATATTTTTTTTTTTACAAGGAATTGAAATAAAAGTCTGTTTGTTAGCAAAACTGAATTTTATTTGAAATTCACTAATCAAAGAAATATACAAATTGTATATTGTAGTAAAATATATATAGTAAAAATGTTATCTAATACAAAATTGTATTGTTGTTTTGTTTTAAAACTAAATATAAAATATTAGTGAGAATTTAGAACCTAAAATGTCATGCAAGTTTAAAGTGAAATCTCAAATATATAACAGACAATTACATTAAAATTTCTAGCTTTATACTAATTACAATAGTTCACTATTTCCATGTCCATGTTCAATGAATTGAGCTTGCAAATTGCAATCCCTACACACACATATGAGGCCACATGCTTCAGACATATGTACTTCTTGCAATTAGTGCACATAAATTTTGTTGGCCAGTTTTTTTTTCTGTCACAAAAATTGCACCTCCCTCGACCTCTTCTGTCATGGGTCTTTGTTGTGATGGCCGTTCTCTTTCAACTACTAGAAGATTTAGCGACGTTGGTAGATTTTCTTGATACAATCTTGCTCATAAGAAATCTTCTATTAGTCCCTTGGCTAGTACTTTCATAAATTCGTTTCTTTTCATGTCTAACAGCTTATTTCCCTTGTACATAAAATAAGCATTTACTGTCCCAATGTTTAGTAGTGCAAAGATAATTACTAGCATCGTGCGAATCATAATCAGACAGCTCATTATCCGTGTTGTGATCGCTTTCCTCCACTTTGTCATCGTCACTGTCATCAGATCCTCCGATTTCATCAAGCCATTGTTCAGTTTCTACATTATCCATGGTCAGTCACAGTAAAACACTAACTTAATAGTCAACACAAAACTTAAATATCCAAACCATTAACACACGGGCACAGACTCACAATCCAAATATCAGGTAAGGCAATACACGCGCGCGGAGCCATAGTCCATGACTTCGACAATCGAACAACTGAAACAAAGTGGTTGCAGCTAAAGTTAAAACAACTATCCCACTCTCTCTGAATAGTGGAGGGATGAAGGTAGACGACCGCAGGGGAAGCTGGGACATGACTAACTGAAAATATTTACAAATACGGGTTTTTGCGAACTGTGAGTCCATGGCGTGTGTACTGGAGGGTTAAATGAATAAAAAAAAAATTATACAGATTTGTATGTATTACTATTACAAAACAAAATTCAATTTAGTTATAATTATCATATTAATTATTAACCCTTTGTTTACCACTTACGTACCAGTACAGGAGGTCACGTTATGGCCAGTGGGAGCATTTCCATATATGAGAGTTCTATCATTTCTTTCAGATTACCATTTTTGTATGTTTACTATTTTTTTTCTGTGTATTGCACTGCATTCTTAGTTCAATATTTGATATTATCTGGACAATAAATGCACAACAGAATACATAGTTACCATTCTTTTGTGTGCAAACTCTATGGTTTGTCTCACGTGGTTACAGATCGCTGCAGGATTTTGATAGAAATTGATCAGGCATTTCTAACAAAATTGTTTTCTCATCGGAACCTTAAGAATTAGACTTTTTCAAAAAATTTAAGGTAGACATTTGGTCAACAAAATCGTTACAAAAACCAAAGATGGTTACCACTTTGTATGTTAAAATACTATCCTGTCTGACCATTCAAAATTGAAAATGTGGACTGCCACTAATGTGAACAAAATTTATACTTTCTTAAATATTAAGTATTTTTATAACAAATATTGAAATAGTACAATGAAAATATTGGAAAGAACCTCAATACCACAACAATAACAAATAAAACAATTTACCTAAGATTAAACCCTTATGTACATTTCGATGACCATGTCATTATCATCTTATTACCCAAAATTACAATATACCAAACACGAAGTTACAAACTAGAGTGATGAACTAGAGTCATCACTCTAGTTTGTAACTTCTTGTTTGCTATATTGTAATTTTGTAATAAGACCCTCTGATGATGATGACATGGTCATCGAAATGTACATAAGGGTTTAATCTTAAGTAACTTGTTTTTAATGTTATTTTTGATTATTTTTATGGTATTGGGGTTCTTCCCAATATTTTCATTGTAATATATTGTACCACTGTGCTCTTGATATTGTGTATTAAAATAGTACAATAATTAGAAAAAAGAAAATATTTCAAAGTTTTTTTAAAATATGTTGCTCTTAGGGGATTTATTAAGTTATCCTTATGTTGCTAATCAAAGGGTTAATAAAAAGGTAATTATATCAAGGCCACTCTTGACTGATATAGAAAACAAAATTTTACATGACAATGAAGAAAGTTTTGAGAAAAATTAAAAAAACTAATAACACAATAAGCTGTGCCCCAAAATTATAAGGAATTGCGAAAAAAATACTTGTTTCACTTCACTTTGAAACACACAAATAAAGTGAAGATATTTTTAAAAATCCTAACTCTATATTTTATTAAATTACTATATAGCTACACTGTATCCTGTTAGGGTAATTTTGATTTTAAAATATAATAATTAGGCTTTCCATTGAGCTAACCATTTGATTTGATCTAGTAATATTAATATGAGCCAACCATTCAATGTGTGAATCCAAATATCTCCATGTTTTTATGTGGCAATGTAATAATTACATGAAGATAGAACCACTTCACTTGCCTACCAGTTGGCTATCATAGAAAAGTCTATTTTGTATTTTTTAATAACCAAATCTATCCAAACTTAAATATTTTGTACCTTTGTTGTAATTGAGTAATTTATAGTATTCTGTTTTATAAAGAAACCATGATTTTATTAAATTTATTATGTGTTAAGAATGTGAGGTTAAATGTTAATTTTTTTAAAGTTAAAAGTTTTTGGGTGTCATTGTCAAGATTCATATATATATATATATATATATATATATATATATATATATATATATATATATATATATATATATTAGATAGAAACACATAAAAGCACTTAACAATGATATATTTCAACCACACAGTGGTCTTTGTCAATCGAAGAGAAAACACAAAAAGAAATATGAGAGAATGAAAATAATAAAAAAAAAAAAAAAAAAATTTTTTCTGTTTTTTGTTTTTCATTCTCTCATATTTCTTTTTGTGTTTTCTCTTCGATTGACAAAGACCACTGTGTGGTTGAAATATATCATTGTTAAGTGCTTTTATGTGTTTCTATTTCAAGACTACAGAGTGGACTCTTACCAAGGTAAGTCTGTCAGTCTCCTAGTCCAAAAAATCTATATATATATATATATATATATATATATATATATATATATATATATATATATATATATATATATATATATATATATATATTCAATATATTGGAGATTAGTATGATCAATATAAATACTGTTTGAAAATAATTTATTGTTTATTACAAAAAAATAAACTCTTGTCTGAAGTTTTTTCAATTTTTTTCCAATATAAAGTCTATATCTTTCCATGTTTGTCTGTACTCTCCTTGGTTTGGGATCTTTTTAAAAAAAATGTTCTTACTACCCATCAATGTCTTAGAAGCTGACAAGATGATATATATATATATATATATATATATATATATATATATATATATATACACACACACACACACACACACACACACATATATATATATATATATATATATATATATATACATATAAAACTGAGAATACGAAACTATATAGCCCAGACACCAAATTTTAAAAAGGATACTAATGTAAACACTTGTCTGGCAAAGTTTAAGCCACCCTCTGATTGGGACCCTCCACCATTATCACCTGATCATCCTATTGAACTATACATAAACTTCATAATGCAAAACATCACGGATAAACCATACATAAACTGCCTCAAAACCAAATCTAACCTTACCAAACTCGATAGAGCAGCAATATATTCTCTAAAAAACCATAACAACATCATGATTCTTCTAGCAGATAAAGGTTCAACCACACTTGTCATGAACAGAGAAGACTACATAAAGGAGGCAAACAAGTTATTGTCTGGCAGCACAACATATAAGATCCTCACATATAACCCAACATCAGATTACTACAATTCTTTCTTGGAATGGCTCAAATATAAAGCTCCTAGAGAACAAATTGTGGAAGGATCTATGAAATTACTGTGCAATGAAAGCCCCTCTACTTCTCAATTTTACATACTACCAAAGATCCATAAAAATATCGTACCTCCACCTGGTAAACCAATAATCGCTAGTTGTAATTTGGTCACAGAAAGCATCTCAGCTTTTCTGGATTCGTATATTCAACCTTTGGTGTATAACCTTCCATCATACATTCAGGATACAAATCATTTCATAGACCGGCTGTCTCAAATACCTGCACCTCTACCTCCTGAAACAATTTTGGTCACCATAGATGTTACCTCTCTTTATAGAAACATTCCTCATGCACATGGTTTATCAGCTCTTGAAAATTTCCTCAACAAACGCTCAGACAACCCTTACCCCACTACACCTTTCCTTGTTCACCTCGCCAAATTCATTCTTGAAAAAAATATTTTCAATTTGAGGGAAAGAATTACTTGCAAATAAAAGGAACAGCAATGGGTACTAGGATGGCCCCATCATACGCAAACCTGTACATGGATAATATCGAAGCAGAATTCTTAAAAACTCGAACACACCAACCATTATGTTGGTACAGATATATAGACGATATCTTCGTAATTTGGACACAGGGAATCTCAACACTGGAAAGTTTTTTGAAGAACTTATCACTATTCTCTACACTTCAATTCACCTGGTAGAAATCTACAGCAACAATCATCTTCTTAGATGTAGATGTATCAATCAGAGAAGGGAATATTCATACAGGTGTCCACATCAAACCGACAGACCATCTACAATACCTACATTTCAATAGCAACCACCCTATGAATATAAAAAGGTCCATACCATACAGTCAGGCAATCAGGGGCAAGAGAATTTGTTCCAACAACATAGCATTGGAGGACTTTAATAGAAAGACCTTAATAGCTTTTTAAAAGAGAGGATATCCTAAACAACTTGTTGAGGATCAAATCCGCTTAGCTCAATCATCTGATGAACCCAGACCATCTATACAAGACAACAAACTGTCTTTAGTTACAGATTACCATCCAGCCCTAACGAAGCGGAACAAAATATTAAAGGATGGCTTCAAGCTTCCACCCACACCAAAGATCTTTTTTCAAATCCACCACATATTTGGTTCAGACAACCTTTTAATTTGAAAAATATCTAGTACATCCAAAATTACCAGATGCAAGTACTGAAAAACCGCCTAAACTTCCTCATGGCTCCTTTCCGTGCAATAGACCTAGATGCAAGACATGTCCAATAACCAGTAACCAATGTGGACTTCAAGATTCAGGGTCATCATACTTGTACATCCAGAAATGTAATAAACCAGTTGCAATGTAAATTTTGCCCGGCACAGTACATAGGCCTTACCACGGATGTTCTGATCATCAGAATGAATTACCACAGACATGACGTTGGAACCATGAACATAGACAGGCCAACCGCTCAACACGCTGCTAGTCACTACATCATATTTTTCAGTGATTGTTATACCACCAAAATAATTAAGGCCCTTCTCCTGATTGCAATCCGTCAGAATTAAGAAGATTCTCCGGAGTTATCATACCAGTGGTACACCAAATCTAGAGTCTCCTAACCTCAACATCAGATAAAACTCCTTTTACATTCCCCCAAACTTATATCATTTTTAACAACTCCATTTACCTTTCTTCTGACAGACTATTAATATCTACTCTTAAGTAATCAATATTTACATAATTCACATATAGCACTATATCATAAACTATAAATCTGTGAATCTGTGACATTTGGATATTTATACACATCTGTGGTTCACTGCAGTCTTTTGTTTTTCTCTTTTTTGATTGATGAAGTACATTTTTGATCGAAATATTTCAATAGTTTGTTAAGTTTTTATATGTGAGTCTGTCAGTCTCCTATCTAGTCCAAAAATACCTATACACACACACACACACACACACACACACATATATATATATATATATATATTTGTAGTTATGCAACACTGTTTTCTTGTATACACTTTTCACTTTCACTTATGTACTTAAACAGGAACTTTACTTGGTATTTGTGCAAGTTAACTTTCAATGACTGGTCTTGCCATTATCTTCGGGCATACTGAACAGGGTTGTTCTAGACTGCGAGCTGAGTGGATTTCCCGTTGACCTTGGTGTACCGTTCTATTTTTAGATTCACTGCACTGTGCGAGTTTTTAAAGTTTGTTTTGGGGTTAATATTGTCTATTAGATTGAATAATTTATCGTTTTTTGATTTTATTTGTATTTGTTCGTTAATGATATTATTTTTATTTTTATAAATTTCTAGTTGTTCCCAGATTGTCATTTTGAGGCCTTTTTGAACCTTTTTTATTAGGTGTACGTTTTTTAATGTAGGGAATGTGTGTTTGTTTTTGATGGCGTGTGTGGCTAAGTTTGAGTTATAAATTTCAGGTTTGATATATGCATTGAGGTGTTCTTGATATCTGTCTTTTAATTTCTTTTTTGTTTGGCCTATGTATATTTTATTACAGTCTGGGCATTCGATTTTGTATATTCCGTTATTAAGTGTGGGACATATTTTTTCTGGTTGGTTTATTTTGTGATTTGGTTTGTGTATTTGGGGTAGGTTTTAAGGTCAGTTAATTTGTTTTTTATTATTTGGATGGTTTTGTTAGTTGGTATATTAGAGTACGTGTTTGTGATATCAAATTATATAAATTTGGTTTTTTTGTTATGTTTATTGTTTTTAGTATTTCCGTTAATTCAATTGAGTTTTTTATGGTATTTATTTTCCAATTTAAGTTCGTGTTTTAGGTTTTTGTGATATTTTATAGGCAGGTGCATGCTATAAAATGCCTAAAGACCATACTAAACCAAAACTATTGCATATTCAATAATAAAATATAAAAAATGACAATCTGGGAACAACTAGAAATTTATAAAAATAAAAATAATATCATTAACGAACAAATACAAATAAAATCAAAAAACGATAAATTATTCAATCTAATAGACAATATTAACCCCAGAACAAACTTTAAAAACTCGCACAGTGCAGTGAATCTAAAAGTAGAACGGTACACCAAGGTCAACGAGAAATCCACTCAGCTCGCAGTCTACAACAACCCTGTTCAGTATGCCCGAAGATAATGGCAAGGCCAGTCATTGAAAGTTAACTCGCATAAATACCAAGTAAGATTCTTGTTTAAGTACATAAGTGAAAGTGTTAATATATATATATTTAGGTTAGTTTTGGTTGGTAAAGATTATTTAGATTTTTTGGACTAGGAGACTAACAGACTTACCTTGGTAAGAGTCCACTCTGTAGTCTTAAAATAGAAACACATAAAAAGTGATTACAACTTATATTTATTTTATTTCATTCTCTCATATTTCTTTTTGTGTTTTTTCTCTTTGATTGACAAAGACCACTGTGTGGTTGAAATATATCATTGGTTAAGTGCTTTTATGTGTTTCTATTTCAAGACTACAGAGTGGACTCTTACCAAGGTAAGTCTGTCAGTCTCCTAGTCCAAAAAATCTCTCTCTCTCTCTCTCTCTATATATATATATATATATATATATATATATATATATATATATATATATATTGTTAGGGCTATAGAGTTAATAAACAGCATTTAGTTATAATTTGATTTAATGATTTTATTTTCAACTAGCAGAGTACCCGTCCTTCGTGTATGATTGACGTATATTTGTATTGATTTAATTGATTTAATTTGTATCAAACTATAGTTAAGTGTGTATACTATATATGTTTAATTGTGTTTAACAGTGACTTTTACAGGTGATTACAAACACATTTACTATTAGCTGATTAAGCCAAATACATAATAGAGTATAGATAATTGAGTGTTTGGGGAATTTTCAAGGGTACTGGGGCAGTGCCCTGACAGAATATTTAAATAAAAATAGGCCTATGTGATAACCAGGGACCATTAAAATGTCTATGTAAAACTTAAGCTCAATGGGTCCAGTAGCTTTTACGTGATTGAGTAACACACACACACACACACACACAGACATACACCATTAGATTTTTAATAATAGTATAGATATATTAAATAATAGAACTTAATTGTAAAACTTTAAAATTATGATAAATGTTTTACGTAATTGACATATAAATATTAATTTTTATCATAGTTGAAAATTTATCTTTAAAACAATAACAGGCAAGCAATCTTGTCAATGGTTACACTGAAATGAAGTTATATCCTTAGTTAACACATATTAATAACTTATAAGGATATTTTATTGCTCTTTTGTTTTGGTATCTAATTATATCTTTGTCAAATAACATACCACCATTTTCTGTAAAATTAAAGTTACACTTTTTGCACTTTGAAAATGAAAGGGCTCTTGAGATCCAAATATAATAACTAGCTTCTAAGCAGTGGCCACTGTATTTTATCAGGATCTTACTTCTGAGGTTGCAGATGAGTCCATGAAGCTGGCCACAGCAGTTAGGCTTTTGTGTTACTGGCCTAAAAGTTATGATAATAAATAAAAAACAATGATTATTAATAACAAAAATTTACATTTTGATAAACTTTTAAAAATTGTTGATCATAGGTTTGTTTTTATAAAGAAATTATTGCTTTATTATTAAAGGAAGAACCCTAATATTATTTAAGTAATATAAATGAGTAATTTTTAAACATTAAAATTTTTACTGTTTTAATTGCTCATTGTACACCCTTTCTTTATATAAAAAACACTAAGAGTTTGTGTTGCTGTGTCAGAATTTCTATTTAATTGATTTCCACAAATCACTTTACATAATTTCATTCAATGACTATGAAATCATATGATTTCCTCCCTCCTGTAAAAAAATTTGAATTTTTCATAAATGTAGTGATTATGTTTAAATCATTTTAATATCCAATTTTGCATGCTTTATATAAATTATTTAGTTTATTTAATTGTACGTTAGCAATAGGTATTTATTAATTAATAAATTGAAATGTAAAACCTTAAGGTCTAAATTATTTCTTTTTTCAAATGTTTATATTGTTAGTTAATAAAAATGAAAAAAACTAAAAAAAGACTGAAAACTGAAAAAACCTGTTTATAAATAATTTTTTTAAAACTGACACTATGGTTTTTGCCATCATAATTAAGGTACTTTATTGATAAGATTATTATTATTAATATGTTTTTGTGTGTAAACTTGAAGACATTGTTTCATATCTTTTGTGTAAGGTAATGCCATGCAATGTTTTATTGTGTGTTATACAGACTCTAATAATGAATTTATATTTTTCAGCGTAAAGAAACACTTCTCCAAGAATATAAGGTAAAAGATAAGGCAAATAAATTTGTTGATCGAAGAATTGGTGAAAATAATGCCGCAATGACTGCAGAAGACAAATTAACAGTCAGATTTGCTGCAGAGAGAGTTCGTGTTCGTCCGAACAGAGTAATTCAATTATTTATTTTTTACTAAAATAATCCATACAGAATATTATAGACAATTTCTTAAATTCAAAGTAATTTTGTTGCTTATAATTATAATCAAACAATTTTGAAAAATTTTTCTTCAACTATAGTGTATTAACCCGAAAACTAGATCAACTTAAAATCAGTATTAAACACACTGCTCAAAAACTGGTTACTTTTTCCAACTTGTTGAATAAAGCATAAACAACTTTTTTTGCTGATTTTCTTTCTTTTGTTTTTAGGTCAGAGTAAATGAATATTTATAAAATATGCTAAGTTATAATTTGACTAGCCAATTATAAATTGGCTAGTTGACATTATTATAACTAATCACTCCAATCTCGATATTTTGTGATTTTTAGGAAACAGACTTCAGTTCAGGGAAAATTTATTTTCATTTAGGATAAATCAGTTCTTCACTACTAAACCACAATTTTCACAAGTAGAGAAACAAAATCTAATACCTGACCTCTTTGATGATACGATTTATACCTACACAGTACATCTTTGCTTTATAAATATTTTCATTGTATCTTCAGAAACTATAATTTCCAATTTTCAAATACAATTTTTGTAAATAAATGCATCAAGCTTGCATCTCTGGGAAACAAATTTGCCAGATTAAAAAAAGTTTTTTTTCATATTTAAAATTTTGTTTGTTGAAAAATATATGTTTGTAAGTTGTTTACTTTTTAAATGCGATCTCAAACTTTTTTCAGAAAACAATATTTAATTTAGCTGATGATGGCATCTTGACACATAGAGGTCAAACAGTCAATGAAATTGAAAAATTTGATGATCCTCGAAGTGATGATGATGATGAAGATGATGAATTTTCACATAATAGTGGACGCCTTGATGGTATTGTATATAGATTTATAAAAATGTTTCAAGGGAAGAACTAAATAAAGTTATTCTCATGCTCTGTCAAATACAAACAAATGTCTGATTAAATCTAATTAACTGTTAAGTCTTGAAGTTGAATATATGTAATATGACAAACTTGATGTTTTAGTAATTCTACTAACATAAGTATACCAAGACCAAGCTGATTTTGTTGTATTTAGTAGCCATTGTGAAAATCTATTTATATTTAATCTAAGTTTATTGTAGAGCAATTCATATGAACATCATAATTGTTTATACCATTGAGATTATTCAAGGGGTTTGTTTGTGAGGTTATTCAAAAAATATAAGTTTGTTTTGAGTTATTTTTTTATATAAAGTTACTATTGAAATTTTGTGCAAAATTATAGCTATATTTGATTTCTTCATCAATAAAAAGTGGTTATAGACTCTAACAGTGGTTTTGGAAAATGCATGTACAGGAACTAATTTATTTTAATAGTAAACGAATATAAATGGAAATTAAACAAGTATAATTAAATAATAGTGTATAGAGAATGTTGGTAAAAAATAAATTATATATTTAGTTAGTATTAAAATAGAGTCTGAATTTTTCTGACATATTTTTTATACTTTATCCTAATTAAGATTTTATTAGTTATTTTTAATTCACTTTAGGCCTCTTTAGGTTCTAAATTTTGATCCCTTAAGACCCTTAATACCAATACTTTGATCTCTTTGCATGTACTTTGGAGATTTTCATGACAATTTGTCATATAGCTGCTCTTATTTTGTATTTTGTCAAAAGTCCTTATACACTGTAACATTTATAGAATGGGCTATATAATGTTCTTTAAGAATTGGAAAAATAAATTAGAAATAACTCACACAAAATTTAAAAAGAAATTCATTAAAAGATTGGTTAGATTAAATTGAAACTAAATTTAGGTAAAAGCCTAGAATTGTAAACAAGGTATTTGAACTGTAAATGCATAAGGAAATTTGTTGTATCAAATAAAATTAAAAACAAGATAATCTAATAATAATAATTATATTTAAACAAAATTGTAAATATTAGTAAAATAGGGCATAAGTAATTACTTGAAGGAAAAAGTGAAAAACGATTGTAAACAATGAAAGGTTATGTTTGGAAAAGTCCAGTCAAAACACACACAATTCGAATTATTACAAAAGTAAAACACAAAGACACTTCACACACTAATAATAGTAATTAAATAAACACTGGAAGGTTTGTTAAGGATCGGAAAATTGAAACAGTATGTTAACAAAATTAAAACTGGTGAAAACAATCGTGTTATTGCATCAGCTGTAGAAACAGAAGAAGTAGGTCAGTTGCAATCGACTCTAGTGAGAAGGAATCAAACTAAATTAAAGCCATATGATTTCTTTTTTTAAGAAGGAGGCCGCCATATTTGTAACATTTAAAAAGAAAAAAGAAGAGTTAGTTTTAGTTAGAGATAGCGTGTGTGACGCTACGAGATGGGACCTGGGATGACCAGTCAAAATTTTACATTGGAAGGAATTCGTCAAAATTATACCATTTTGTGAAGAAACTTGGCAAATTTAAATAAGGATAAGAAAATGTAAAGATAAAGTACAGTGGTAATATAATTTGAAGGAACTAAAACTAATTTAAGTGTGTAAAAAGTGAAATTTGAAGAGAACAGAATCTTACGTAAGCGACCTGCAGAATTTCGGTATTTGATAAGTTAAGTATATATAGAGCTATAAAAAATAAACTTTAGTGGACCTTTAAGATAATAGGGAAGTTTAATTTTGTACATTAGAATATCTTGTGATTAATAGTAATAAGATCATAATCCAGTTCAAATAGTTTCGCCTTTTTGCTTATTCCAAATTAAAGTTTTTCCATCAGGAAAATATTTATTAAAACAAATTTCAAAATTTAATATTGTTTTTCAAAATTTATTTAATTAACAAAAGAAGTAAAAATATAGCCCATGCTATAAACCCCGAGATAGTAAGAGATCGTAAAATTAGCCTAGGGTATATAAAAATTTGTAACTAAAAATCAAAGAAAGTGAGTTTAGTATATTGTGTTAAAATTTGTTAAGTTGTAAATTTTTGTTTTGTGTTTATTGTTTAACTGTTAAAATACAATTGTTCTGTTAACTGTTGAAATAAAATAATTATAATAAAGAATTTTAAATTATTCAGGAGTTTGTGTTTTGTAACTAGAAAAATTAATTATTTTCATTCAATAGTAAAACCCCGTTGCGAATTATAAAAATAAGTTTATAACACATTAATGGTAGTTTCAGCAGTTGGTATTTCTTTCTAGATCAGATATTTGTCGTTGAGATCTAAAGATCTCAATAATTCAACCTTCTTAGTTCTTGGCAAGCCACTCATGGTGTGAAGAGGATGGTAAAAGAATAAGTTTATTTCGATACACTGGTGTTTTGGTTTTGTTTGGTATTCTTATAGGATCTTTGGTGAGATCTGGTAATTTGGTTCAAAAGGGCTCTATTATTTTGATCTCTCGACAAACTTCCGTTACTAAAACTCTCCTCCAGTTAAAAAAAATCAATCTGTTCAAACAATGCTGTTGCACTTTCGTGTGACTGAAATGCCTCATTGTTTTAAGAATAAGGTATTTTTGTGGTAAAACTGTATTTAAATACTGAACCCTTTTTAACAGAATGGTGAAAAATTCATTCCTACTATATCAGTCCCAATCTATGTTTCTGGCAGTGTCTGGCCCCTGGCTTATTATTACTTGACATCTAAAATTTCAATACTCTTCAACAATGTCTGCTGAAAAATTAAATAGTCCTCTTTTCAATTTGTTATTTTCCTCTGCCTATTCGACGGATCTTTTAGATATGTACAGTTTTTAATTTAATGTATTTTTAACAGTTTCTTATTGGAACGAATTACTGAACTAATCTTGCATATGGCAGGATTTTCAATAAACATAGCCGTTACAAAAATGCTCCATGATTTGTAAAAAACCAGTGCAATAAATGTCTGTACTTTTATATAATAAGTCTAGGTTAACACTTAGAGCATGCTCAGGTTTATATGATTGCAGTGCTGTAATTACAAGAAACACAAACAAAACACACCATCTGGGCCTATCTCATACATAGGCATTTTATTATATTGTCAATATGCAACTAAAAGCTTAATTTCTATTAAATAAATAGTCAATTTTATTAATAATGTTATAACAAAAATCTATGTTATAAGTTACATTATAAATTATTAAACTAACACCAGAAATTGATCATGCTTTGAGGTATAAATACAGCTACCTAGACATGAAATTACCATCAAAACATTTACAGAAATCCTGTTATTGAAAAAGCTAATATTCTAATAAGAAGAGGCATCTAATGCACTGGTATTGCAATGTCGAAGTTGACTAAATATTATTTGACTCACTGTGAACTTGTTATGATTGCAAAATAATTTGATCCTTATGTATTATATGGATTCCATGTTTTTAGAGGTTATTTTGCAGAGGACATAAGAACACTAAATATTCATATAGGGCAGACTTTATTTGACTTACTGAGAAAATTATTTGTCCTTATGACGATCAGTTCTTGTTTTCTTCTCCCAAAAAAGCAATGTTAGCAAGAGTTGAGTTGAAGCGAGTCGTAGTTACCACATATATCTTCTGGCAGTAACTCAATGCCTCTTATTCCTCTATTTAGCACTTTCCACATCCGATTCATAATGTAACAGAGAAGTAATATTATCATATTTATGATTACCTAACCTAACCAACCCGGCGCGCAGTATAATAGTGGCCTCTGTGTAATACGTAAGTACCTATAATTTTCATACATATCATAAAATAAACCAAAAGGCAGTAGCTAATTATAAAAAGAAATTTCAGTTTTAAGTTAATATTCGTTCATCAGTGTATAATAAATTTAATATTTTGAAATGGCCTTAATAATAGTTTAACGTGTTTAAATTCTGTTATTCTTAAACTAGATGTTTTATATTTCAGCTCAATTTGTTGAAGATGCTCATTTTGGTGGGGGAATGTTAAAAAAAAGTGATAATGGGCAAAAGTCACGTACTACTCTTATAGAAGAATTAATTGCTGAATCTAAAAAAAGAAAAGCTGAACGCCAACATGCTAAAGAAAAAACTTTGAAACTGACTGAAAAATTGGATGCAGATTGGAAAGACCTTTTACCCCTTGCATTTGGTGGGAGCAAGAAGAACGAAGAAGACACTGAGCCACAGAAAGAATCATATGATATTGTGATGAGAGAATTAAAGTTTGAAGCACGTGGAATTGTAGGTTTATAAATTGTATATTTTGTAAAAACAACTTTTTAAATATAACAAAAATATATATTTATATGTATAGGTATCCAATTGTCTCAGAATGTAGGTCTGATTTACAAGGATCAGAACCTTATATTATCTAATCAGAATATTATTTGCAAAGAATAAAGACAGAATTAGCGACTTGGAGTTCAAGTCAAGCATTTCCAGGTACCTAATGAGTACTGAAGTGTCTTTAGCTTAGGTTCCTTAGTATTTTGAAAGAAACAATGTACTTGGGTTCAACAGGGACTTATTGTGAAAAAAATTTTTGTAACGGAAAAGTTAATGCCATAGCACAATAGTGTATGGGTGTTTAAAATTTAATATATCAATTAAATGTAGATGTTTTTATAAATACAATGCAAAATAAAAATTTATTAAAAATAATACATAGATATAGTATATTTAAGCTAAAAATTTAAAAAATGTTATTTGTCATTAAAATACAATTAAAAAGTTGTTTTGTTAAATAAGTCGGCAAACCATTTTCTCAACTAAAATTCATGACAAATATTTTGTGAACTCTTATTTGATTAATACAGTAGATTCTCGAAATTCCGAGTCTCAATATTTCGAACTTTTGTTAAATTCAAGCCTATTTTATCTATTTGAAATAAAAGGATGAGTCTGGTTTCCAAGAAACTTTTATAGTCATACACTATACAAAGGAACTTAGTCGGGCTTTCAAGATATGTTTATATCAATAAGTATGCAAAGGAAATGAGTTAGGCATTTTTATATCTATACAGTATGCAAAGGAAATGAGTCAATGAGTCGGGCCTCCAAGAAATATTTATATAAAGTTCTATAAACATTTTTAGTGCATATTAGATTACCTGTAGTATTAGGGTTCATTAAAACTCCTATTTTGTCTAACGCATACGAACATATTTCCATGTAATCTGAGTTTTTCGGTAATTCGAGTGGGTCTCGATCCCATTTACCTCGAATTATTGAGACTCTACTGTATTACAATTTCGCAAAAGTAAAAATTTGGCATTGATTGATTTTAAAAAGCATATTTTAAAACACATCATGGCTGAAAAAAATCATGGCTATATTCTTTTCTTCAAAGAGAAATTCACCATACATTTATATTCTGTAACTCTTCCTTAATTATAGTTATGGCCATTAATGGGTTAAATAAAATACTGTCATTGATATAAGTAATGGTTGTTTCACTTTGTATACTGTTTGTATACATGTACCATTTACTTTTAATTCACATTTATTTATTTTTAGGTTAGTTCTAGTAGAGCCTAAAGTTTATTTAGGACTTTTTGGACTAGATAGGAGACTGGCAGACTTACCTAATGGCAATAGTCCAAAACTGCAATCTCTTGGAAATAAATTAATAGACACATATAAAAACTTATCACACTATTGAAATATTTCGATCAAAATGATTTTTGTCAATCAGAAAAGAGAAAAAGCACTTCAGTCTTTTCTGATTGACAAAGATCATTTTGATCGAAATATTTCAATAGTGTGATAAGTTTTTATATGTGTCTATTTATTTATTTCCAAGAGATTGCAGTTTTGAACTATTGCCATTAGGTATGTCTGTCAGTCTCCTATCTAGTTCAAAAATTCCTACATTTATTTATTTGAAACATACAATATCTAGATTCATGACTATAATCAATTTAGATTATCGTATGCAAATTTAAATAATCATAGAAGTTTTGTTTTAGCCAAGTGATAAATTAAAATCAGAGGATGAGATAGCTAAAGAAGAAAAAGAGAAATTAGAAAAATTAGAAAAAGATCGTCTTGAGAGAATGAAAGGGATTGACAAATCAGAAAAGAAGGTTGTAAATCATCGTAGTGCTGATGATTTGGATGATGGGTAAAAAAGTCTCTTATTATTAATATACTCATTTTATAATCACAAGGTTGAACTTAAATAGAAAACATTTAATTTTTTCACTATGCACAGAATTATTTATGTTAAAATTTAAATAATATGGTGTAAAGAAGATATACGGTAAAGGCTTATTAATGTAAATAATGCAGTGTAAACATAGTCTGACTCAAAAGGGATGAAACTTACAGAGGAACCTTCAGTTTTGTCTGCATGACCATCACCTTTGGTTTTGTTTTATTCTAAAAATTTGTTCATTATATAACTGAATAACTAGAAATTTTAACTTATTAGAACAAGTAGGGTGTAGATTAACATAAGCTTTATTATTACTGTCAACCATTTCCTCTAAAACCCTACAATTAACACTTAAACAATACAAATCAAAAATGATTCTTTAATTTTGAACAATAAGCATATGGACTAACTTATATTTACTTAATTTTTTTTTATAAATTGAATTAAAATTCTATTGAGATTGCTTTTTAAATTGAAAGAAGATAGCCTCAATTAAGAATTTGTTACGGAATTCAAAAACAGAGCTTGAATTTTGTACACTAGGAGGGAAAAATAGTTCTAGACCTAGTAGTCAGTAATCTTCATTCAGCAGTCTACTCCTAGGCAGTGTACCAACTCTTTTCAGTTTCTTTTATACACATATTTTGCTTAATCTGAAAATCTGTACTCAAAACTAATGCAGTATGGATCAATCTTACTAGTTTATTCTTCTCTCTGAATATAAGGTAAAACTAGTATACCTGTTACAGAAACTCTAAAAATTTAAAAAAAAAAAAATATTTAGGCCTAATCACTGTCGAATCACAGATAAGGAGGGCATTTTCTAAACTTGATGATGTTTGCATAACGCACAAATATTTTCAATTTAATAACTATTATCAACAAATAGATGGTACAGTGGTGGGAAATTGTCTATTATATTTTATGGGATGTATCAACGATATGTAACATCTACAAACAGTTAATGAATCTACAAACAACATATGCAGAAGACGTACTATTCAAAAACATTATACACGAGACTCAAGAGGAAACGTGTATGACGTCAAGAAGTACCAACACCACGGACCGAACACCCTCACCAGAAAAATTAAGAAAAAGTAATCAGTGATTCGACAATGGTCAAATGACCGAAAGGTGCCTCATCACACAAGGTAAAATCATTGCACTTAATGGTGGATCAAATTACTTACAATACTAATATATTAACTTCATATATATATTGATATTTTACGTTGTCCATTATTTTTCCGTTGCACTGACTTTATGAAGTTGATATATTACTGTTGTAAATACTTTTATCCACCACTAAGTGCAATAATTTTACCTTGTTGTGATGAGTCACCTTTAGGTCACTTGACCATTGTCGAATCACTGATATTTTTCTGGTGTAGATGTTCGGTCTGTGATGTTGGTATTTGTTGACGTTACACGCATTTTCAATTGATCTGCGTGTATGATGTTTTTATATAGTATGTCTTCTGTATATGTGGTCTGTAGGTTCATTAAATTGTTGTGTATATATATGAAGTTAATATTTTACTATTGTAAATACTTTTATCCAACACTAAGTGCAATAATTTTACCTTGTGTGATGAGGCACCTTTCAGTCATTTGACCATTGTCGAATCACTGATGAAATTTTCTCTATTTTTCTGGTGTGGATGTTTGGTCCGTGATGTTGGTATTTGTTGACGTTACACGCATTTTCTCTTCAGTTGCGTGTATAATGTTTTTGAATAGAATATCTTCTGTATATGTTGTCTGTAGGTTCATTAAATTGTTGTGTATGTTTTTATAAATGTGGTATTTTTGTAGTGAGTTTAATTATATTGGGTTATTATTTATTTCAAGTATGGTTAGGTTATTTTCGTAATTTGTTATTTCATGTTTATGTGATATTAGGTGTGCTGCAACATTTGATACTTTTGTATTTTAATTTTTGATTGCTCTGTAATGTTCTTCAAATCTTATTTTAAATGATCTGGTCGTTTTCCTATGTAAAATTCGTTGCATATAATTTTGAAAATTCCTGATAGGTTATGTTTTTCTGTAATTGTTTTGTGGTTTGTGTTATTAAGATATTTTATTATTTTGTTGTTTGGTTTGTATGTTGGAGTGTAGTATTCTTTGTTGTTTTTTTTTAATTTGTATTATTTTTGTGTTCAGGTTGTTGTGTTGTGATGAGGTTAGGTTTTTTTGTAAATTTATTGTATATGTTTTTCATAAGGTGTTTGTTGTATCCATTTTCTAATGCTATTTTTGTAATGTTATCTAATTCTTCATTTAATTTTTGATTGTTATCTTGTGTGTATTTTATTGCTTTATTTATCATGTTACTGTAAGTGTTAATTTTGTGTGTCCAGGGATGGTTAGATTTGTAGTGTATTGTGTGTTTGTTTTATCTGATTTTAACATTGAGTAGTAGTTATTTTCTAGTTTTTCTTTGAATTTTATAATTTATTTTTTATTTATATATTTTGATTTTTTGTTTTTCGGTTTTTATTAGGTTAATTTTATTATTAATGTTGTTTCTTATGTGTTCAGTGTTTTGGTGGGTAATATTATGGATGTTAGATTCTTTGTCAACTTTGTTGACTTAATACCCTTATTGTTGCTTCTTACATTTAATAAATAAACAAATTACAGTTATCAATAAAGCGACAAAAATAGCTAAATTACACATAGTTAAAGAAAACATTCAGCTGCTTACCATAAAAAATGTCAAATCAACTTACAACTTTACACAACCAATTTAGAAATAATGAAAACCTTTGATAATCTCACACCTATTATACACGAAAATATACAACATATCATAATAAAACACAAAATAAACAGAATAAATAGACATATCAAAAAAATCGAAAAATTTAACAAAACAACATAACCTAAAAAATAGCTTAACACCAAACCAACACCCAAACTACACTTCTAACAACAAGAAATTCATAAACTTAACTAAAACACAATTCACTGAAAAAGAAAAAATAATAATAACAAATGCTTTCAAATATAACCTACCCAATTTTAACAAAAACCAAATAATAAAAAACCTAATAGTTGACACAGAATCTAACATCCATAAAATTACCCACCAAAACACTGAACACATAAGAAACAACATTAATAATAAAATTAACCTAATAAAAACGGAAAAACAATAAAACGAAACAATATATAAATAAAAAAGAAATTATTAAACTCAAAGAGAAACTAGAAAACAACGACTACTTAATATTAAAATCAGATAAAACAAACACAGTAATAATAGAAAATACCAAATACATCAATTCAATGACTAACCACATAAAAGAAAATAAATACGAACAAATCCCAGACCCAACTAACAAATACCTTAATACAATAAAAAACCTAATAGTCACACACAGAAATACCCTAAACTATAACAATAAATTAAAATACCACACAAAAATACTAGACAAAATATAAAGATCTAAAATACAAATAACAACACATACAATATAAAAAATGGATATGAATTAATTAATAAAATAAAAAAAACATAGGAACAAACAACAACACAAAAATAATAAGTTATGGTATAACTAACATGTACCCTAGTATCCCAATAGATGAAACCATAGAAATAATAAAAAACAAACTAATACACAATATCGAAAAAGAAAACACAATAAATAGTATCATTATACTAACCAAACACATATGTAACCTAAATTACTTTCAATAAATACTATAAACAAACAACTGGACTCCCCATGGGAATACCCATATCATCAGTCATGTCAGAAATATATCTATTGTTGTTAGTTTTTACTTTGTTTTAAAGTGTGTAGAACATTTAAATTAGTGTGTATGTCGGCGTGTGTTGGGTGTTTTTAGGTGTTTTGCGTAGCTGGATGTAGGGTTTGTTTGTTTTTTTTTGGCTAATGTGTTCTTCGAAGCGTGTATAGAATGACCTGCCGGTTTGGACGATGTAATAGTTGGGACAATCGTTACAAGTTAATTTGTAAATACCTGAGAGTTTGTATTTGTCAGTTTCTTTTTTAATAGGTTCTATGTGCTGTCTTAAAGTGTTTGTTGTTTTTTAGGAGATTTGGTAATGGAGTTTTTTGAATGTGGAGGCTATTTTGTGTTTGTTTTTGTTGTGGTAGGTGGAGGATATGTATTTGTTGTTTTTTGTGTGGTTTTTTGTGTGGATTATTTCATGGTGAGTATTCATACTCACCAAACTCATCACATCACAAAACTACTTCACAAACCAACACAAAGTCTACACACAGAAAGACGGCCTTGCTATGGGTTCCTCCATCTCAGACATCCTAACAGAAATATTCCTGCATTATATCAAAACACAATACATTCTACAGAACAATAATCACAAACATAAAATAATTTATTACCATAGATATGTAGATGACATTTTAATATTATACAATGACAACAAACGGCAAATCAAACAAAGATACAATTACAATAATACCATACACCAAAATCTAACATTTACCCTCGAAGTAGAAGAAAACAATAAAATAAACTTTCTAGACCTAACCATCACCAAACACAACATCAGACATAATTTCAAAATATACAGAAAACCAACAACTACAGATATTGTCATACATAATACATCTAATCACCCCACACAACACAAACACGCTGCTTTTAATCATATGTTACACCGCCTTATCAATATACAAATGCTACAGAAAGACTACGACAAAGAACTTAATACCCTAAATTCATCGCTCAACAAAACGGCTACCAGCACACACTCATATACAGCATAGTCAGGGAAATTAAACATAAACATCATCAAACAGCCACGCAGACAAACCACAAAATAAACAACAAATACATATCTCTCACCTACCACAACAAAAACACACACAAAATAGCTTTCACATTAAAAAAATTCCATTACCAAATATCCTACAAAACAACAAACACTTTAAGACATCACATACAACCTTTTCAAAAAGAAACTGACAAATACAAACTCTCAGGTATTTACAAATTAACTTGTAACGATTGTCCCTACTATTACATTGGCCAAACCGGCAGGTCATTCTATACACGCTTCGAGGAACACATTACCAAAAAAAAAAAACAAACAAACCCTAAATCCAGCTATGCAAAACACCTAAAATACACCCTACACACACACCAACATACACACTAATTTAAATGTTCCTCACACATTAAAACGAAGTAAAAAACTAACAACCTTAGAAAAATAAGAAATATACAAACGCTACGCAACAGATAAAGAAAACGTATTAAATGATCACACACACTTTGAAGCCAACAGCCTTTTCTATTATATGACACACAACCAAAACAACCCACCCCATTCCAGTCATAAATCCATTCCCGTTAAAGCCTTTACACACAACCGATGTGGCCAGTGGAGGGTTAGCTTCATAAAAGGAACGAATGTTTTGAAACGCTCAGCAAGTAAGCATTTACTATTCACTTAGTCAAGTATTTTAAAATTTTTTTTTTTTTTTTTTTTTTTTTTAATTTGGGAGCGGGTTTGAATTGCCCGAAGCACTGCTACCTTAAGGTATATTGTACTTACCTCCCTGATCTAGTCAAATAACCCCTTCCCTCTTACCAGGTTTAGGAGTTTCCTGACTAGAGTTTTACCTTCAGCATCCACCAAAGCCGTTCCATCACCAAAGAGGTTGAAGCGCCTCTCAGCAAGTAATTCACATCTGTAAATAATGTGTGTGGCAGTCTCCAGTTCCTGCCCGCACAATCTGCACACTGGTTCATCCTTGTAGATACCCATTTTATGCAGATGTTTCCTTAGTCCACAGTGTCCCGTGAGTAGACCTGTGGCTATCCTTAATTTAATTCCTGCCTAGACAGATAGATGAGACTCTTCTGCAGCCCCAAGGAAGGTTTCCTAAGGGTTAGCTTACTGTGTCTTATCCCTTCGGCCCTGATCCAGTGCTCACAGTGTCTTTCAGCCATCCACCTTCGCACTGTCATCCTGACCATGGATTTGGAAATACCTACCTCAGGCTCCGGTCCAATCAGGGGAGTCGAAGACCCCTCCCTGGCCAGCGCATCTGCAGCTTCAGTTCCAAGTATTCCCCTATGCCCTGGCACCCAACCTATCTTGACTTGATTGTGCCTTGCCAGAGCTTGTAGGTTAATTAGGCACTCCCTGACTATGGCCGAGGTGACCACATGTCCGTTTAGTGCCTTAATTGCTGCCTGACTGTCGGAGAAAATGGCAATCCGGGCCCCATGTGTTTCCCTTCTCGCTATCTCTCCCAGACAGGCATTTATAGCATATACTTCGGCCTGAAAGACAGAGGTATGCCTCCCCAAGGAAAAAACTAGTTCTACCCTTGGGTTTTTACAATACACCCCCGCTCCAGTGCCGAAGTCCATCTTGGAGCCATCTGTGTACCAGATCTGAGCTCCCGATGTTAATGTCCCTGACCATTCCATCACAGTTTGGTGGACCTGATCAGGTGCAAACATTCGAGTAATGTGGTCGCTGCCCATTTCCAAGACGGGTTCTTTGACCACGCACTCGATACTCATATGTCCCGAGACATCTGGGAGGTTAGCCCAGTTGCTCGAGTTGCGCAATCTCCATGCCGCTAGCCTCGCCTCTCCCCTAAGGACAAGCTCAAGGGGAGGGAGGTTAAGCATTACTTCCATTGCTGCACCTGGTGTAGTTGACATCGCTCCCAGTGTGCACAGACAGGCCAATCTCTGGATAGAGCTCAGTTTAGCTCTTGTCTGTGCCTGGTTGGCCTTTGTCCACCACACCAGAGCTCCATAGGTAATCATAGGTCTTATCACCCTCAGATACATCCAGTGCATCATTGATGGCTTCAGTCCCCATTTCTTACCCACCATTCTTCTCACAGTCATCAGTGCCCTTTTGGCCCTGTTAACTGTCCTCTCAAGATGTGGGTTCCAGGTGAGTTTCCTGTCCAGAGTAACTCCCAGGTACTTCACCTCCCCCACAAACTCAAGGTATTCACCAAACAAGCGGGGCATCCTGGTCGTCAGATCTTTTCGCTGTCTGGTGAAGTTAATGAGAGCAGTCTTTTTTGGATTTACCCTAAGGTTCTCCTTTTTACACCACTCTTCAATCAGTCGTAGAGGATTTCTGATTACCTCAAGGACTGTATCAAGGAATCTGCCCAGGATCAGGACAACTATGTCGTCCGCATATCCTAGACAGAAGTACCCCTGTTCATTCAGGAGTTCAATAAGGTTGTCAACCACTAGGCACCACAACAGAGGAGAGAGAACCCCCCCCCCCTGTGCACAGCCCAGACTTGTCTCCGCCCTTCTGACCTCCCCTGCCATCTCTACAGAAATGCTTCTGTTTGTTAACATGGAACTTATCCAACCACAAGTGGTCGCATCCACTCCATGACGTCTTGCACCACTTACCATCGTCTCCACTGAGGGGTTATTGAAAGCCCCTTCAATGTCAAGGAAGGCACCTATGGCACAACCTTTCTTAGCGATCATTTGCTCAATCCTACCAACCACTTGATGGAGAGCTCCCTCACAGGATTTCCCCGGTTGGTAAGCATACTGGTTCCAATGCAGTGGTTTGATAGCCAAAGCACCCCCCCTAATATGCCTATCAACCAGTTTTTCAAGTCCCTTGAGAACAAAGGACATGAGTGTGATAGGTCTGTATCCTTTCCCTTCTGATTGGTTACTGGTGGGCTTAGGTATAAAGACCACCTTACTAGATTTCCAGGCTGCCGGCACATTCCCTAGAGCAATGCTTAGCCTGTATAATTTAGTAAGTACCAGCACCAGCATATCCATTCCCTGCTGCAGCAGCACAGGATAGATCCCATCTGGACCTGGAGATTTGTAGGGTTTAAAAGTGCCAACAGCCCATCTTACCCTTTGTGGAGTTACTATCCTCCTTGCCACTTCCCAGTCCTCCCTCTTACCACGTCTTGTGGAGAGTTTGGTAACTGGTTCAGTGTCTGCTCCCCCAAGTTTCCTCAGGGTACTGGAAGGGAAATGTGTTCTGATTAATTCTTCCACAGTTTCCCCTGCCGTTTTTGTTATATTTCCCAGTGGGGTTCTTAGCATCCCCACCGGGTTAACTGGGTCCTTAGAGAGCACTTTATACAGTCGTGCCCCTTCCCGAGTTTTGTCAATCTCATGACAAAACTCCTTCCAGGACTTCCTGCGCGCTTCTCTAATTGCCCTGTTGTATTCGGTTAGTGTTTTCCTATACAGGTCCCACTCCCCGTTCTTTTTTGCTCTATTAAAGAGTCTCCTGGTGGTCTTCCGAAGTTTGGCTAGCTTCTTGTTCCACCATGACGGATCCCCTACTTTCCTCCCCTCACTGAGAGGGCAGTTATCAGTAAAGGATTCTATTATAGCCTCGCCAACCAATGTGGCAGAGTCTTCTAGCTCTCTCCTCCCACCATACTCCAATCCAGCCTCCTCAATCCGAACACCTAGGTCCCTCCTGTAGGAGTCCCAGTCTGTTCTTCTTGGATCCCTGGTTGGGCGAAGCATGGCTGGATTTAGAGAGATATCATACCTAATATGTCTGTGATCAGAAGAAGATGGTTCATCCGACACATACCAATTTAGTACATACCTAGCCATCTGGTTCGATGCCACCGTAATGTCCAGGATCTCCTGTCTGGCCCTAGTGACAAACGTCGGCTCTTCCCCCTGATTTAAGACTAGTAAATTCTTAGAGCTAAGATCAGCTAAAAGTTCCTCACCTCTAGTGTTGGTACCTGTACTTCCCCACGAAGTGTGATGGGAGTTAGCATCCATCCCCACTAGCAGCTCCTCATCCACAGCCTCGCAGTGCTCGACCAGGCTCCTCAGCTCTTGTGTTGGTAGAGCCCCCGCGCAGTCAAAGGGAAGATATGCCGTGGCCAGGTTCAGCCTCTTCATCCTCCCCTCCACCCGCAGCTCCACCGTCACTGCTAACAAATCCCTGCAGCAGAAGTTCGTTAGTACAAAAGCACACAACCCCCTCCTAACCAGGATACACGTCCTGGGAACACCGGAGTCCTTATCATACAACAACTTACCTCCAGATGTCGCCAGCCCGCATATTCTTCCTCCAGAAATCCATGGTTCCTGGATGAGCACCAAGTCCACCTCTCCTCTGTCCAGCATCCTACACACGACAGCACTGGCCGCCCTGCTATGCTGTAGGTTCACTTGGAGGATCTTGATCATTTTCCTGCTTACTCTGCAGTTGCCTGGGTTCGCAGAGCAGCCCCAGGACTAGAGAGCACCTTGAACTTGGCCTGTCTCAGCCCCACGTTCACCCTCAGGTTGTTGTTCCGCAGTGCCCTGAGGGAGCCCTCTCCTATATACAAGATCAGGGTAAGACCTGCATCCTCCCTTTTCCTAGCAATCACCTTCCAAGTATCCTGAACAACCCCAGGGTTCTGGGTTTTGACCACCTTCAGGATCTCTTCCGGCTCCTTGTCATTGTAGGGTTTGGGCACCCACATTGACACCTTTGCAATGCAAAAGATCTCCTTGGGTGGCCCTGCCCTCAACTTTACCCCCTCGCTCAGGGTGAAGCTTGGCAGGACCCGAAGGACCCACTCCAGGCTCTCCCGTGAGGAGCATACGACATTTAGAGCTCCCCTCTCTAAGTATGCTGTCCTAAATCCTCTATCCCCACTCTCCGCCTCAGCGGACAGCAGTTCCGAGAAGAACAGCTCCTCCAGCTCCAACGCCATCTCTTCCGAGAGTTGTCTCTCAGGGTAACTAACTGGGACAATTGCTAGCTTTTGCCTGAGGGTATCGCCGTATGTGCCCGAAGACACTTCAGCATCCCCCCCTTGTCCCAGTTTCACTTTCTTCATTCCTCCCTCCACTGGAGAGGGATTGGACGTCTCACTCCTAGGCCTTTTTGACGTGCTGGGGTTTGGTGATTTCTTCCCTGTTGCACCTCCCTCCTCACAACATCCAAGCCCTGGACTTTGACAGACTCAGCTCGGTTTTGGCCTCCCCTCCGTTTTTTCAGGGTTGTTGGCCCTCCCGCTGCTCTCGCCTGTTCTTTTCGGAGCCGCCTTTTGGCCGCTCCACTCATTCGCTTTCTCCGTAAAGAGAGCGTACTCAACTCTGCAACCACTTCACCGGTTTCTGCAGTCGGCAGCTTGACAGCCGCCCCCGCACCCCCAGTGATGGTTGCCGTTGGCATCTCTGCTACAGACGCACGGTTTGCCAACTCATTGGCTCCCGCCGTCTGTGCAGTCTCAAAATTATTATTTGTATTATTCTGGTCCATAAACGTCCCACGAGTATGGGGGAAATAAAGGTCGACCAGAGCAGAGCCCCCATTGCCCTGGTAAGACAACATACAATGAGGTTTTGTTTGGTTCCTCAAGGGGATCGTGTGGGACTGCATTTTATACCCTGCAGCCATTCATCCTTCGGCACAATGCCTTCCACCTTGGATTGGGTATTCAGTCACTGACCTTGAAGCACACCCCAAGTTCAGGACATTATTAACTGCTCAGAGCGAACAGCCTGCTTTACTCTCTTTTTTACAACTGTGTCGTTAGGGTAGTTTCCCGCCCATACTTCACTGTCGCATTGCCCTTGGTTCACCCGGGAGGTGAGAGTAGCATTGTGAGGACTTAATTCCCAACTACCCCAGTCTCCCCAGTCAGAGTACTCGGTTATTTCTACCACGCCCAACCGGTTGACTGACGAGGAGGGATAATTCCTCACCTTTGAACCATAGCCTTGGTTCAGAGACCTTCCGGAATCCTTATTCACAGGTAACCTACATTTCTGTAGGCCGTCCCACTATCCGCCACCTGTAGACCCGCCCGGTTGCTCAGGCCAGCTTGCCGGGATTTTTAAAATTAGTGTATATAAAAGGTTAAATATCCAAATGCCACAGATTTATAGTTTATGATGTAGTACTATTTGTTAGTGTTATTTGTATAAATATTGATTAATTTAATCCAGATATTAATGAGAAGAAAGGTAAATGGAGTTGTTAAAAATGGTAGAAATTAGGGAATAAGGTATTTTCGCAATATTAGATAACTTCTCTTCACTTCCTTTATATTTATAGCCTTGCCTTCTCTTTACCTACCCCAGTTGTTATCGTTACTCTGTCATTACCTTTTATTTATCAATAGATTATACCTAGGCATTTTCATATTGTAATGTAATCTCGAACAATTGTAAAATATTTCTTTATTTTAGATCTGGAAGGGGGCCACCAAACAAAAAATATTACTTGATTACTACCAACTAAAACTGTTAAAAAAAGACTCACAATGACGACCTGGTATCGTCATAAGAAGTCAACGCGTAAAATATTTAATTAGTTAAGAATTATTTATATAAAAATATTTTTAATGTAATAATGTTTTAGGTTTGATATGACAGATGATTTGGATGACAATGCAGATATTATGAACGAAGGAGATAAAAATCATGAGGAAGAAAGCTCTAGTGAAGATGAATCTGAAGAAGATGATGAGGTAATGGAAGCTACATCTGAAATGAAAGAAGATATACCTAATTCTGAGAATTTAAAAAAAAATGTTGATTCGAAACAAAAAGAAATTTCTGAAAAAGATTATGATGTAGAAGAAGAAAGTAATGCTCATAGTGATGATATTAATGAAGATGATGACAATGATAGTGATGATGATAATGGTAACGAAGATGATGACAATAGTAATGATGATGAAGATGATAATGACAGTTTATCTGATATGAAAGGTGAATTTTTTGAAGAGGGTTCAGAAGAAACAGAAGATGAAAATAACAAAGAGTCTTTGAAACGCCAAATAAATCTTGATGAAAATATAAATAAAATAAAACCAGATATCACAGAAAGAGAAATAAATTTGAATAAAAATAAATTTGAAATTCATAAAGAAGGAGATGATATTAAAATTAATGATTCTAACCATAACCAATATAAAATTGATGTAAACAAATTTAAAATAGAGCTCTTGGAAAAGAAAAAGTTAATGGAACAGGCAAGAAAAGAACTACCTTATACATTTTCAGGTATTTAAAATTTTTATGTATTTTAAATTTTACTTATGAAAAAAATCTTATACTCTTTAGTGTTTAGAAAAAGTGAATAACAGTTTTTAACCCAAAATAAAGCTCTAAATTTTGTGTCTTTGTAGACAGTAATTTGTCAATGTATTGTTCTTCAAAGATTGAAATTCTATCAACTAATTTTCAATTAAATTCTGCTTATAGGATAAGATTTCAGACTCTATAGGTTATTACAAGAACAAAAGTTTTAACTATATCTAATTACAAATACCAGTTACCTTTAATTTCAAAGACAAAGAAGTAATTCGGACATTATATATTGATATTGTTGCTTGATTTATTTTAGTCAGGGCTACTATATTTTAAATTGTAAGTTAAATACTAAAGGGTGCAATAATAAAATATGCAACCCTATCCAATATCCATATAAAGTCAAACTTGGTTATAATGTCCATAATATAACGCCACCTTGGCTGTAACTTCAATGATTTTTAGTCCTGTCATAATACAGTGCAATTACCTTAATAAAACTGCTTAATAAAAAAATTTCCTTAACCTCAAATATAGCGTTAAGATGTGGCCTAAAAAAAATGTATGTTTTATTGAAATGAAATTAGAAGGCGGAAACCTTTATTAATTGTTCTCGCTTCAAGAATTGAGTACAATATGTAATGCTGCAGTTGCAAAGACTGCTTTCTTGGAAATGAACAGTACTCTGGTAGTAGGCCTACTGTAAATTTCTTAGGAAGGTTCGGAAACTGCAGGTAGCATTAGAAATCCTTAGCAGAAGTTGTATAGTTACTCAGTTTGCAATCGTATCTCATACTGTATGGACAAAATTCTTCTGTCAATTCGTTTACACTAACGTTTGAACAGCATGCAATTGCAGTAATCGAGTTATTTACTGTTAACACATGGCAATACAGTATGGACATTTATTGTGCTAAGAGAAAAGTTCTATCGATTAAAGAGAAAGTTTCTGTTATTAGACAATGAAAGAGGGGGAAGGAAGGTTGACGTGTGTAGAAATTTTATGTTAGTTAATTCCATAGTGGAAACAATTTTAAAAAAGGGGCAAAATTTCAAACACTTTTGAAGAAAGTCTACTCAATGTAAAAAATAGTTTGGAGATGTGAAAAAACTGATGTCAGTGACGAGCTTTTAAAATCGTTTAAGTAGTGAAGAACTTTGAATTTTCCAGTAAGTGGGCCATTGATGAAAGCAAAAGCTGACGAATTTAGTAAATAGTTTGGTATTGAATTTTTTGTTCAAACAAATGGCTTGACCGTTTTAAACTCGACATTCTATCCTTTGGAAAGATATCAGAGAGGTTAAAAGTATCGATACAGTAGTATCTGACAATTGAATACAAAACACTTGGGAGGAATTAGAAAAATGTACAAAGATGAAAACATATTCAATGGGGATGAAACTGGTATTTTTTACAGACTAATACCAGATAAAACTCTAAAATTCAAGAACGAAAAGTGTGTCGGCAGCAAGTTTTCTAAAGGTCAAATAACGGCTTTAGTTTATGCTAACAAAACAGGTTCCGAAAAAAGGAATCTTCTTGTTATCGGTAAAAGTATCCACTATTAACGTTTTTAAAACGTGAAAAAACTTTCTATGCACTATTCTATCAACAAAAAATATCCTGAATGACTCCTTGCATCTTTGAAGTGGAATTGCGAAAATGGGAAAAAGAACTTTCAGCAAATCATAGAAACATTCTCGTATTGGTTGACAACTGTCCAGCCCACTCAAGGTTAAATTTAACCAATATTAATCTTTTCTTCCTGCGCATCAATAACATGAGTATTCTTCAAACCATGGATCAGGGAGTTATTAAAAGTTTAAAAAGCTACTGCCACAAACAACTGTTAAAGAAGATTTTATTTCATATGGATTCAATGAGTTGTGTCAAAATTTTTTTCTTGGATGCAATTGAATTTGTGTACGAGACGTGGAAAATATAACACCGCAAACAAATGCCAGTTGGTTTAGGAAAGCAAAGGAAACTAATAATGAGTTTAATGTCAACGATGAAGACAGCATACTTCCCTCACTGTGGATACAGTAATTCTCTACGCTCATGAGTAAGGAAATGAGGTTGGCACACATGAAACAATGGACAAGCATGCGGAAACATTTGAAACTTTTAGCGATTCACAGATCTTGGTAAGTGTTAAGAAAGCTGCAGAAGAAGACGATAGTGATGAGGAATTAGCAGTACTGTATCTTTTACCACATCTTTTAACAGTATCTTTTACCACTTTGTGTCTTCACATGCAGCATTAATTTAGAAATTTTTATTTTGCCCTTTATATTGGAAGAACATACAGCTCTCTTATTTATTTATTTATTATTTTTTTCAGTGCCTGAAAATTATGAAGACCTTCAAGAAATGTTCTCTGAAAAATCAGCTGAAACTAGATCAGTTATTATAGAGAGAATGATTAAGTGCAATCATCCAACTCTTGGAAAAAATAATAAAGAGAATCTGAACAAATTATTAATTTTCCTGTTTCAAGCACTAAATGATGCCAAAAATAATGTAAGTTACCTTGAATTATATTTAACTTAACCATGCCTTATTATTTGTATTTGGAATGAATAATGTTTTAATAGTACAAAAGTAAAAGTTATGTGTTGTCTAATCACCATGAAAAACTTAATATGTAAAATATCACTCTCTTTCTATCTCCTTTAAATTGTACCTTTTTTTTGTATTACCACCAAACGGCCGATAATGGTGGAAAGCAGTTGCTAATTTCAATAGTTGCCCCGTGAGGCAGCACACTGAACTTCCCCATTTATAAACAGCTAATTACCACTATCCTGATTTTTCTGGACTTTTTAAAAATAAAAATCAAGTTTAGTTGAGTTGCATAGATAAAGTCCAATAGAAGTATCCAGATAGCAGGAAGTAAACTTATTTATGAAAGACCACGGCACATGATAAATCTTTTAAGTTTATATATATATAGATTTTTTGGACTAGGAGACTGACAGACTTACCTTGGTAAGAGTCCACTCTGTAGTCTTGAAATAGAAACACATAACAGCACTTAAACAATGATATATTTCAACCACACAGTGGTCTTTGTCAATCGAAGAGAAAACACAAAAAGAAATATGAGAGAATGAAATAAAATAATTGTAATCACAGATTGTGTAGAGTAGAAATCAGATGTCACAGATGCACAGATTAAAGATATATATATATTGTTTCCATGAGCATATGAGTGATTATAGTTTATATAAGTCTGTCAGGGGAAAAGAGATAAGGTTATTAGGGGGGGGGGAAATGAATGGATTTATCTGATGTTGAGGTTAGGGGATTCTATGGACTTGGTATACCACTGGTATGATAGTTCCCACCTTCTCAGTTCTGAGGGATTGCAATCAGGGGGGAGTGATTTAATTATTTTTGTGGTATAGCAGTCATCAAAAGTTGTGATTTTCATTATATATAAGATAGGAAAGGAGGAAAGAACACATACAAAGATAGGGAAGGAATATGAAAATGGAAAGATTAAATATATGTTTATATATTTTTAGGTTAGTTTTGGTTGGTAAAGATTATTTAGATTTTTTGGACTAGGAGACTGACAGACTTCCCTTGGTAAGAGTCCACTCTGTAGTCTTGAAATAGAAACACATAAAAGCACTTAAACAATGATATATTTCAACCACACAGTGGTCTTTGTCAATCAAAGAGAAAACACAAAAAGAAATATGAGAGAATGAAATGAAATAATTGTAATCACAGATTGTGTAGAGTAGAAATCAGATGTCACAGATTAAAGATATATATATATTGTTTCCATGAGCATATGAGTGATTATAGTTTATATATATCTGTCAGGGGAAAAGAGATAAGGCTATTAGGGGGGGGGGGAATGAATGGATTTATCTGATATTGAGGTTAGGGGATTCTCTGGACTTGGTATACCACTGGTATGATAGTTCCCACCTTCTCAGTTCTGAGGGATTGCAATCAGGGGGGAGTGATTTAATTATTTTTTTTAATATTTTTTTTATTTTTGTGGTATAGCAGTCATCAAAAGTTGTGATTTTCATTACATATAAGATAGGAAAGGAGGAAAGTAACAACTTTTGATGACTGCTATACCACAAAAATAATTAAATCACTCCTCCCTGATTGCAATCCCTCAGAACTGAGAAGGTGGGAACTATCATACCAGTGGTATACCAAGTCCATAGAATCCCCTAACCTGAACATCAGATAAATCCATTCATTTTTTTTTTCTAATAGCCTTATCTCTTTTCCCCTGACAAACTTATATAAACTATAATCACTCATATGCTCAAGGAAACAATATATATATATATATATATATATATATATATATATATATATATATATATATATATATATATCTTTAATCTGTGCATCTGTGACATCTGATTTCTACTCTACACAATCTGTGATTACAATTATTTTATTTCATTCTCTCATATTTCTTTTTGTGTTTTCTCTTCGATTGACAAAGACCACTGTGTGGTTGAAATATATCATTGTTTAAGTGCTTTTATGTGTTTCTATTTCAAGACTACAGAGTGGACTCTTACCAAGGTAAGTCTGTCAGTCTCCTACTCCAAAAAATCTAAATAATCTTTACCAACCAAAACTAACCTAAATATATATATATATATATATATATATATATATATATATATGAAGTTATTATTATTACTTGTAAATAATTGTTTCCACCACTAAGTGCAATAATTTTACCTTGTGTGATGAGGTAGCTTTCGGTCACATGACCATTGTCGAATCACTGATTATTTTTCTCTATTTTTCTGATGTGAATATTCGGTCCGTGATGATGGTATTTGTTGACGTCATACATATTTCTCTTTGAACCTTGTGTATAATGTTTTTAAATAGTAAATTTTCTGCATATGTTGTTTGTAGGCTCATTAAATTGTTGTGTATGTTTTTATAAATGTGGTATTTTTCTAGTGAGTTTAGTTCTATCGGGTTATAATTTATTTCGAGTGTGGTTAGGTTGTTTTCGTAATTTGTTATTTCATGTTTATGTGATATTAGGTGTGCTGTAACATTTGATGTTTTTGTATTTTTATTTTTGAATGCTCTGTAATATTGTTCAAATCTTATTTTAAATGATCTTGTTATTTTCCCTATGTAAAATGTGTTGCAGTCGGTACATGTAATTTTGTAAATTCCTGTTAGGTTATGATTGTCTGAATTTGTTTTGTGGTTTGTGTTAAGATATTTTATTATTTTGTTATTTGGTTTGTATGTTGGAGTGTAGTATTCTTCATTGTATATATTTGTTAGTTTTTCTATTTTGTTATTGGTATATCTATATTTAAGGTAGATTTTTTTATTTTTATTATTTTTGTGTTCAGGTTGAAGTGTTGTGGTTAGGTTTTTTTGTAAATTTATTCAACCCGATCCAAGTACTGAAAAACCGCCTAAACTTCCTCATGGCTTCTTTCCATGCAATAGACCTAGATGCAAAACATGTCCAATACACATCCCAACAAATAGTTTCCATAGCCTAACAACCAATGTGGACTTTAAGATTCAGGATTATCATACTTGTACATCCAAAAATGTAATATACCATTTGCAATGTAAGTTTTGCCCGGCACAGTACATATGGCTTACCACGGATGGTCTGAGCATCAGAATGAATGGCCACAGACATGATGTTGGAATCATGAACATAGACAGGCAAACCGCTCAACACACTGTTAGTCACAACATCATATCTTTCAATGATTGTTATACCACCAAAATTATTAAGGCTCTCCCCTCTGATTCCAATCCTTCAGAATTGAGAAGGTGAAAGTTGTCATACCAATGGTACACCAAATCTACCGAACCTCCTAACCTCAACATCAGATAAAACTCCTTTTACCTTCCCCCTAACTTCTACCATTTTTAACAACTCCATTTATTTACCTTCCTTCTGACAGACTATTAATATCTAGTTTCAAGTAATCAATATTTATACAATTAACATATAGTACTATATCATAAACTATAAAAATCTGTGGCATTTGGATATAAACATCTGTGGTTCACTTCAATATTTTCTTTTTCATTTTTTTTATTGACAAAGATCATTGTGTGATGGAAATATTTTAATGGTGTGATATGTTTTTATGTGTCTATTTATTTATTTCCAAGAGATTGCAGTTTTGGACTTTTGTCACTAGGTAAGTCTGTCAGTCTCCTATCTGGTCCAGAAATTGCTATTATATATATATATATATATATATATATATATATATATATATATAGATTTTTTGGACTAGGAGACTGACAGACTTACCTTGGTAAGAGTCAACTCTGTAGTGCCAATCGATTGACAAAGACCACTGTGTGGTTGAAATATATCATTGTTTAAGTGCTTTTATGTGTTTCTATTTCAAGACTACAGAGTGGACTCTTACCAAGGTAAGTCTGTCAGTCTCCTAGTCCAAAAAATCTAAATAATCCTTACCAACCAAAACTAACCTATATATATATATATATATATATATATATATATATATATATATATATATATATATATATATATATATATATATATAGATTTTTTGGACTAGGAGACTGACAGACTTACCTTGGTAAGAGTCCACTCTGTAGTCTTGAAATAGAAACACATAAAAGCACTTAATCAATGATATATTTTAACCACACAGTGGTCTTTGTCAATCAAAGAGAAAACACAAAAAGAAATATGAGAGAATGAATAAAATAAATATAAGTTGTCACGTAATAAATGGACAACTTGTATTTATTTTATTTTATTTTATTTCATTCTCTCAAACGATCCATTCCATACAGTCAACCAATCAGGGGTAAGAGAATCTGTTCGAATGATAGGGAATTGGAAGGTTTTAATAGAAAGATATCAACAGCCTTCCAGAGAAGAGGATACCCAAAAAAACTCATTGAAAACCTAATTCATTCAGCACAATCCTCGGTTCACCATAAACCACAAACAGAACAAAATAAACTGTCTTTAATAACAGACTACCACCCTGGTCTACATAAACTCAACAAGATATTGAGAGATGGCTTCAAAATTCTTCAAGCTTCCGTCCACACCAAAAATCTTTTCACCGATCCACCGCAAATTTGGTACAAGCAACCTGCCAACTTGAAAAACATCCTAGTACATCCTAAACTACCAGACCCTGATGCAGAGAAACCACACAAACTTCCTCATGGCTCCTTCCCATGTAATAGACCTAGATGCAAGACGTGTCCAATACACCCCTCAGCAAATAGTTTCAACAGCCAAACAACAAAAATGGTCTACAAAATACAGGGTCATCATAATTGTACATCGAAAAATGTCATATACCAGCTACAATGTAAACTTTGCTCAGCACAGTACATAGGCCTGACCACGGATGGTCTGAATATCAGAATGAATGGCCACAGACATGATGTTAAAATTATGAATATGGATAGACCAACAGCTCAACATGCTGCGAGTCACAACATCACAACTTTTGATGACTGCTATACCACAAAAATAATTAAATCACTCCCTGCTGATTGCAATCCCTCAGAACTGAGAAGGTGGGAACTATCATACCAGTGGTATACCAAGTCCAGAGAATCCCCTAACCTCAACATCAGATAAATCCATTCATTTTTTTTTTGTTTTTTGTTTTTTTTTTTTTTGTTCCAAATAGCCTTATCTCTTTCCCCCTGACAGACTTATATAAACTATAATCACTCATATGTTCATGGAAACAATATATATATATATATATATATATATATATATATATATATATATATATATATATATATCTTTAATCTGTGCATCTGTGACATCTGATTTCTACTCTACACAATCTGTGATTACAATTATTTTATTTCTTTTTGTGTTTTCTCTTCGATTGACAAAGACCACTGTGTGGTTGAAATATATCATTGTTTAAGTGCTTTTATGTGTTTCTATTTCAAGACTACAGAGTGGACTCTTACCAAGGTAAGTCTGTCAGTCTCCTAGTCCAAAAAATCTAAATAATCTTTACCAACCAAAACTAACCTAAAAAAAAAAAAAAAATATATATATATATATATGAAGTTAATATATTACTATGTAAGTAATTTTATCCACCATTAAGTGCAATAATTTTACCTTGAGTGATGAGGCACCTTTCGGTCGTTGACCATTGTCGAATCACAATGGTGATTCGACAATGGTCAACGACCGAAAGGTGCCTCATCACTCAAGGTAAAATTATTGCACTTAATGGTGGATAAAATTACTTACATAGTAATATATTAACTTCATAAAGTCAGTGCAACGGAAAAACAATGAATAATGTTAAATATCAAGAATATATATATATATATATATATATATATATATATATATATATATATGTATGAAGTTAATATATTACTATTTTTGAGTAATTTTTGAGTAATAAATAATAAAATTACTCAAAAATAGTAATATATTAACTTCATAAAGTCAGTGCAACGGAAAAACAATGGATAATATTAAGTATCAAGAATATATATATATATATATATATATATATATATATATATATATATATATATATATATTAAATATGGTGATATATTTTCTTGTAATATAGTTAATAAATTTAAAATATTTCAAAAACAAGAATGCTTTTAATGAATATATTTATTCAAAGCTTTTCGCCGATAAAACAGTACCAACATCTTCAGGAAAATAATTATCTAATCTAATTATCTAAAATTAGATAATTATTTTCCTGAAGATGCTGGTACTATTTTATCGGCGAAAAGCTTTGAATAAATATATTCATTAAAAGTATTCTTGTTTTTGAAATATTTTTAATTTATTAATTTATATATATATATATATATATATATATATATATATATATATATTATACGTTTGTATACCCTCCACTGGCAGAGGAGGGTTATTTGTCAAAGTTCCCTTTTAAATGGGGGATATTCTAAATGCTATTTTGGGAAATAACTTAGCTATTTAACCATCCTATTTAAAACAAAATAGTTTAATGTAAATATTTTGGCTTTTTATTTGCTTTCAGATGATAATAAAGCAAATGTTCTGTAATTTGTTTGTTTTTTATTTAGCCTTGAAATGTGTCTGTTGCTTTTGCCGCACCCTATATTAGAGAACATACAACTCCAAAAGCAACCTCTCTGACAAGTGAGTTTCTCCGTAGTGAGCGTGTACATATTAGTTAATATGCAAATGTTTATATGTATGAGTAATTGATAAACATATTCATATTTTGTCTTTATTTCCATACAGGATTGTTGGAGGCTTCTAGACAGACTTAGCCCTCATCTCTATGACTTAACACAGTTTTCTCCAAACGAAGCAGCAAATTATATGTCTGAAGTCCTTAAAGAAAAACATGCTGATTTTAAAGCATGTCAACGTATATATCCATTTTCTGATACGGTTAGTTTTCTTACTACTAGTGAAAACAATACTGTTTTATAAAAAGGGCTGATTATAAGGTGTAATATTATTTTAAAATATTAAAGCTATATATTGTAAAGCTAAAAAGAGTGATTTTTTAAAAAGTTTATTGATAAGTATTTATATTAGCAATTCAGTTTAACTTTCCACCTTGTTTGCGGCTCGAAAACAATCTGATTATCTAGCGATGGAGAACTTATTAAAGTTTAATCTTTCGAATTCTCCAGTCTGTGTCTTTTGTGGAAGTGGGGATGAAAGCAAAACACAAAATTTGTTTGCGGCCACACATTTCTTATCCAGTGAGGGACTTCCTGATGAGTGAAATGACAGCATAGCAAGACGTTCTAATGTACAGGAAGCTTTGGGGGCTGACAAAGATCAGCTTTACCATGGACATCAGACTATCGACCACTCCTTAAGCTGGATGTATGTGTGAAGAACGATTAACATCAATAAAATGATTGATTAGCAAAAATAATGCAAATTAATCTACAAAAATATGTCATGAAAACAGGTTTTTTTAAAATTCTACAAAAGTAAACTATTAATCACTTACAGTTTCCGCATCGTGTTAGTTATGTTTTTTACTACAAAAATGTTTTGTCTCCATTGTCAAACTGCACCGGAACTGCTTCTTAATGGATTTTTAGCAAGCTCTCCTGTATAAAATCAAAATCTGGTCAAATATTAACAGATTTCTGTCATCTAATATGTCTTCATTTTCAATTTCATTAGCTTGTTTATCATTTACAGAAAATCCTTTCAGAATCCCCATAGAGCTGTCTAACAAAATTTCCAGAATTTTTCTCTTAACACTTTCAATGCGTCTACAGGGCCAACCTTGGTTTTCGCCTGTGCTGATTTTTTTTTCTTTTATTATATTCTTTTTAAGCGTCTTTCAAATATTTTTACATTTCTACTGATTTTTTACCGTTTTTCTTTTTAAAAACCCGTGTGCTACACGTTGTTGACAGCCGCCTGGCAAAAGCATCTCATTATGTGGAGCGGATGTCAACACATTGTCGACATACTATTTTTTTATGTTAACAATTTGATTGGCGGCCAATTTCATTTTATATTATTTTTCAATTGGAATAACTCATTCCCAGGGATAAATTCTACCTGACATTTACCTTCTTTTGACCAGGGAAAATTCTACCTGGCAAGGGTCTCGCCCTTTCACTGTTCTATTGTATAGAACAGTTCCTTCTCCTTTCACTTTCTACCCTTTTTCCTACTTACCGCAATCCTAACAACATTCCATAAAAATGAGGATATTTTACAAATAACAACACCAAATTTAAAAAGAAATTATATTGTCTATTTTATATTCATTTTTGTATGAAAAAAGATATTACAAACTAAGAATTTTAGAAAAAATTGAATTACATGTAAAAACTAATTAACTATACATAAATAAAACCCAAAGCATACCTAACAACATGTGTATTCATTTAAAAAAATACATAAATAATGTTATACATAAAACTAATACATAATAATTATACAAAAGTTAATAAAGATTCAAATCAACCTAAACAAAATAATTAACTAAACTAAAACTGCCTACAAAATACCTTAGTCCCCACAAAATTTAAAAATACCAAATTTAAAATGAAATTATGTTTTCTATTTTATATACATTTCTGAGTGAAAAAAAGATATTACAAGCTATGAATTTTAGAAAAAATTGAATTACATGTAAAAACTAATTAACTACAAATAAATAAAACCCAAAGCATACCTAACAACATGTGTATTCATTAAAAAAAAAACAAATAATGTTATACATACATAATACATAATAATTATACAAATATTAATAAAAATTCAAATCAAACCTAAACAAATAAACTAACTAAACTAAAACTACCTACAAAATACCTTAATACCCATGAAATTTTTGGAAACATGGTTGTAAACACAACCCCGGATTGTCTTTGCACTGGTTGCAATAATAGGTAGTCTCTACCCTCTTCTTACCTTTGTAAAACCCAAAAAAAAATTTTACGTCGCTTCTTGAAATGTCCTTCCATCCTTGAGTTCTTAACTTGGGCTTTGTGGTCTGGCTCATCAAAAGTTGGCCCTGGTGATTTGTTTCGGAAATTATGAGATCAAACATTTTATCACAGAAAATTTGAAAAAAATAATCAATAGGTTCATTGAAATCTGGTAGCTGTTGCAAACCGGTATCTCCAGAAAAATTAATTCTAGGGACGTTGGGAGGAGAGGAATTCCAAGTGGTCTGATTCTGGGGCAGAGTCGGTATGGGGCGGACAGAGGGGCTGGACAATTGTCTTAGCATTGGAGATAGAGGACCTGGACTAGGCGATCTACATGGAGATGGTGCCTCTGGTACAACAACGATTACGCCACTTACGGTTTCGTCCTACTCTTCCTCCTTTGAATATGTATCTGCTTCATCCATGTCCTCCTCATTGTCGGAGTTTTGGAGCATTTCCAATATTTCATTCTTCTTCTCACCGGAGCAGCCGTCTTCTTAGAGGTTTCTGTCCTGGAGGCATGAGGTATTTCCCTAGAACTTGGTCCAGCAGGCTGGTTTTCAGGACTCAACATCCTTTTACGGACTCTTCCACTTATCTATAATGAAATTTTTTCCGAATTATCTATCTATACCTAGCTATATTATATACAAAATTGAGAAAAGAAATTAATTTGTTTAAAAATATTTGTGTAATTTATTTATGGAAATAATAGTTGAAATAACTTTATTTGCTAAGTATTGAAATACCTAGGGTTAATTTTCATAATTAGGGTAAATTATTTTACTTGGCTGCATATAAAAATGTACAAAAGAAATGAAAAAAATCCCAAAATTTTATTATTATTGGTAGATATATTGTTTTATTTACGTAAATACTACTGCAAACAACTTTATTATTAAGTTTAAAAAAACCTAGGTATAATTATCATAGTAGAAAAAAGTGTATTACTTACATTAGAAAAAAATTGGCTGAAAACCACGTGAAAATGATTAGACATAACAAAAGCAGCGGCAGAGTCGTAAATACAAACGTGGACCTTATGTCTAGGCGGCAGAACGAGAACTGAACCGTTAAAGCAGGCTAGTAAATGAGGGGAGCCATTTGAAAGGAAAGGGATCGTGACGACAATAAGTCGACCGACGCCGGGTGGTAGAGGGCATTATTGTCGACAGGTAGTCGACCGCTGCGCTGAAAGTGTTAACTTAATCCTTTTTGTCAGAATCACCATAAAGCTGTCTATCAAAATTTCCAGAATTTTTCTCTTAACTTATTACTTTTCGAATTTTCTCTTTCCCGACACTGTCCAACATTTTATGAAGTATCTCCTCTTTAAATTATCCATTAAAACAACAGGAAAATGTAAAACTTAATAAAAATTATGACACTAAAAAACATAAAACAACAATAATAATAACACTAAAAGCAATTATGAGTATAACTTCACAAAGTGTTTTGTAAGTGGCCCATGAAGAACATTGCTCCGCACAAATAACTTAACGAGAGGGTGCTTTTGGACAAAACCTCCCTAATCTGCCTGCTCCTGACAGAGACTAAATTTACACTAAGGCTTGAAGGAAAAAATTAATAGAAATTATACTTAATTAAAAAATGTTTTTGAATTAAGTACAATAAAAGAAATAGTTTTTTCCATCTTGATATTGAACTGCTGATTCATTTATATATATTACAAATATATTTATGCCCAAATTAGTATTTAGGCTACCTAGTTTTCAAATGAGAACTGCATTTGAATGAATTTTGGTTAAGTTGATAATAGAATAGTTTAAAGTGTGTCAACATGCGGTAGCAAAATATCTCTTACCTTTACTATATTGACACCTAAAACACGTACAGTAGCAGCAAAGGGACAGAAAAGTTATAATTACTTCCTTCACTACGAGGACTCTCAGCTTCCTCCTACAAACATTCGCAGATATCCAGCCATATAACCCAAGCGATGGCATGGGCCCTTCAGTGCTCCTCTGCTCTGAGCTAGTAGATATAATCAAAGTAACATTTATACTTTTGATCACATATGAATTATTTGTGCTGTTCACATAGACAAGATTATGACAATTACTGCAACATGGGTCTTGTCCTGAGATACTTTAGAGACATCAAAATTGTTTTCTTAACCCTTATCTAAAAAATAGTTTTGCATTTGCCTTCGTTTTATTAATTATTTAAATAAACTAAACAATGTTTTTAAAAATTGTTATGAGTCTACATTGTATTTTATTAATATTATGAAAATTTTCTCTTTTTTATAATCACAATAAAAATATTGGAAATAACCCCAATACCACAAAAGTAATCAAAAATAACAAATAATAAAGCTACTTAAGATTAAGCCCTTATTTACATCAGGTCACTCTAGTTTGTAACTTCTTGTTTGCTAGATTGTATTTTGTTTGACACTCTCTGATGATAACGACATGGTCATCGAAATGTACATAAAAGTTTAATCTTAAGTAACTTGTACTTGTTATTTTTGTGGTATTGGGGTTCTTTGGGGGTTCCTGAAGTTTGTAACTTGAAGTTTAAACTAGAAGGTCACTCTAGTTTGTAACCTCTTGTTTGATAGATTGTATTGTATTACAATACCTTCTGATGATGACATGGTCATCAAAATGTACATACGGGTTTAATCTTAAGTAACTTGTATTTGTTATTTTTGTGGTGTTAGGGTTCTTTCCAATATTTTCATTGTAATATATTGTACCACTGTGCTCTTGATATTGTATATTGTTATAACTAAATAAAAATGTAATTGTCAATAATTTTTATCATAAGTAATTTTATTCTGTTTTCAGCTAATATTCTTGCAACTTATTGCTGTATTGTTCCCCACATCTGATGCTAGACATCAAATAACAACTCCAGCTATGGTCTTCTTATGTCAGATATTATTTTACTGTAAGGTTTTAACAACAAGAGATGTAGCAAGTGGACTCTTGGTAGCCACAATCATATCTCAGGCAAGTATAGAGTTAAGCACCTATATTTTTTAACCCATTAGCTGGCATTTACAGAAGTGATTTCATGATAGTTGTATTATTTATAGCTTAAATGCTGCAATAAATATAAATTGTGATTGTTACCCTGGCTAGTCCACTGTAATGAAGCTCTACTTTATTAGTATAGCTGCCAGAATTCACATAATTAAATTAAGTACACTCTTCTGCCATCTGTATTTAGCTAAGTAGTTGCTTGGTAGTTTTAATGTTGATAACTCAAATACTTTTGGTGTGCCTTGCGGTACCAAAGTCTAACACATATCACTGACAACACTCACTTCATTATTACACTATCTACACACAACATTTACAACACAATCTCTATACATATCGAAATTTATACAAATTTTCTTAGGAATTTTTGACGGGTTAGAATCGTTGCACACTTGTGGTACTGAAAAGACCAGAACTTGACAAACTCTGGTAAATGATGCTGATGTGGGCATGCACTGCCAAAGTTATAAGCACTGTTGCTGGTCTGCCAGCCGCTTCAGCCCTTGGAGTGTCCTCGGTGTACAGGTGGTCAACCTGTGGACAGCATTACGAGTACTGATGCCCATCCAGCCAATCTAAGAAGGAGTTCTGGGGGTTGGAAATAATCTGTATGTGATCCATGGATGTACCCATATCTACAGTCCTGTCCGTAATGCCTGACACGATGGCTGGTTTAAACAAATTTAATGGAAACTAAACTGTCACACTCAATGAGTTTAAAGAAGAAACATCAGGATTCACTTGACAATCCTAAGGTTGAAAACGGTTTAAGAAGTTAATGGTGGGTCATCACCTAAATATTTAATAGTTTCTTGCACAAATATATAGTTAAATATAAAGAAATAAATTAAAGAACAGTCTGGAGTCTCATACTAAATATATCGACCAAGTCGCCCAAACCGGCAGAATCCAAGTCCCCTACAGACAATGAACTGGGTAACTTCCTTGACCAGATAAAAAATTTAGAGCTTGATCTTCTATGGTCTGCATAGAGAAACTGGCAACATAAAACCTCCCTCTCCAGATCATCAGTCATTCGGTCATATTTTCTTTAGATTGCAACACCCAGTCGAAAGACTTCTGTTCACACTGCCAATTATGGGTTGGATGTACCCGTAATGCTAATTTTTCTAAAAATATGCATGAAATTATATATACTTTTCCCCGAGATTCGACACGATATGCTTTCGCTAATTACACCTTATGTGCGAGGTCCTCTAGAGTCGAGACTAATTAAGCACACGGACTACTCCGATTTCCATTCCGAAGCCCTTAGATCTTTTGTCCCCCGCAAGTGATTAATATCCCTCATCCAGAATCTTTTCTACAGACCCCATGGGTCCGAAGAAAATGTATACAGTTATATTATCGATATAATAGAAGTAGCAGAACTTTTAAAACTAAATAAGACTGAGTCAGTAATCACCAAAACTATAATCAACGGCTAATCCCCTGTGATGAGAAATTGTTCGCACTTCAAAACCAAACCACATAATTTCGAGGAACTCCACTAGTTGTGTGTCATTATGACCAACACCCAATATAACGACTTCCTTCATAACCAAACTAAAGATCGTGTTCTATATCGTAAAAACAAAAGTCTTTTGGCTGAACCACCCTGAAGTTTCCCAATCTTTAAACATTCATGCGTGCCCCAGATAAATGTTACCCCAAGGGTCAAGTCTAACATCCCAGTCTGTAATAGCCTGCAAGAAACCTGGATATTACATCTAATATTGCAAGGCTTTTAAAAGAAAACGCATTATACCTCAAAAAAAGCCCTAAGTACCAAAGCACCCATCTGAGTAGCAACCATCAGTAGTGGGCGAACCATGTGGCAGCAGAGCAAACCCTTCAGTCGGGAAGTTAAAGGTATTCTCTCGGGAATAGATGAGAGACTACCGTTCTCAAAAACAGTCCTTTTGGGGCTCTGAAACAAGCCATCTCGCAACCCCCAGTCCTCTGAATGCCAGATTTTACATATCCCTTCATTTTGCAAACTGACACCGGTTCTTGCGCACTAGCTGCTATCCTGTTACAGGAAACTGATGGTGTCAGACAACTTATCGCTTATTCTTCTAGAACCCTAACAGTAGCAGAGAAAAAGGCTTCATCAGCCTACGAACTCAAATGCCTAGCCATATTACACGGTACCAAAAAGGTCCACCAGTATTTAGATCATAGAGAATTTATTTTAGAAACCAACAATCAAGCTCTTTCTTGGCTTCTCGTATGTCCCTATCAGCTAGGCAAACTTGGGTTGTTGGATCGCCAAAATCACTTTACTAAAGTTTACCGTCAATCATATACAATGAGCGCAAAATATAGTCGCCGATACACTGTCTTGCATGCTCAACCCTGAAGACCTAGACTCACCGACAGATAAAGAAAATTACCTGATAGTTAATTTATTATGTCAATTCCCCCTAGCTTTTACAGATATCAGAGTCCAACGGGAAAGTGACTCAGTACTGTAAATAATAATCGATCAATTTGAAAATAAGATGGAGTCAAATAAATTCTGTCTCAGCAAAAATGTATTGTGCCTGAAAAATCACCTCGTTATTCCCTCATGTGTATATTTACCTAAATCTTTAATAGACTTGGTTTTTGCATACTACCATGATTCCAGTTTTTGTGGACACTTAATCCTTTTGAAAACCAAATTCAAAATTAAAGAACTCTTCTATTGACCATCTCTAGCCAAGGATGTCACACAAACAGTGAAGGCTTGCCAAATCTGCGCTACTTGTAAACCCGCCAGAAGTGTAAGTATAGCCTCCATTCTGCAGAACCACCCCAAAGACCCATGGAAAAAATTCACATTGACTTCATCGGAAAACTCCCTCGTACCGGCAAGGGAAATATCATAATACTGGTCGCTGTCGACCAATTCACAAAGTTCACCTGGTTATGTCCTCTCCACCACGCTAATATTGACAATACCGTACAAACACTTTCATCTAACATCTTTCAGCATTTTGGATTCTGAAAATCATCGTTTCCAACAACACACCTGTTTCACTTCACATATGTTTTGCAAAATCTGCTTTTCCCATGGTGTCAGACACGTCGCCCTGTCACCCTTAGCCTTCTAACGCGGAACGCTTCTATAGAAATTTAAAATCAGTCCTCATAGTCTTCCACTCTTGCGACCAAACCACATGGGACACGTCCCTCATGTGGCTACAATTAGCTTTGAATGCAGCTATACACGAATCCACAAAAACTTCACCAGATAAGCTAATGTTTAATTTTAATTTAAAATCCCATGAACTAAATTTCTTCCTCCGAATTCTACGATCCCCTCAAGCTTCTGGCACCAGATAAAACAAAACATCCTCAAGTCCCAGCAAAGAGTAAAAGGGGGCTTATAATAAGACTTGATATTCCTTTAATTCACATACCTTTAAAGTGTGCTTAAAGCCATGTTATTAACCTAAACGCCTACGTAGATCACCCTCTCACAACTTGACCTTTGAAACTCCCTATTACCTAACGTTTTTTCCTACACTGGGAATTTATTGAAATATTATTATTTATATATATTAATAAAATTAATTTATTTAAAAAATTATCATAATTCTAATAGTTTTAGATTCTACAGATATCATTTGACTTTGTAAGATGTTCTTACATATACTTACTAACTTTTCTGTATTTTATAATTTGACTTCAATTCAAATTTTTGTACCATTGTTTCATAGATTCATTAAGTTTTTTATATTTGATATTTTTATTTTAAAAATATAATAATATTACTATTATCTAAAATTAGTATTAGTTCACATATATTTTAAAATTAGTGCTTTGCACAATCCTATAATCTTAGCAAACTCACAACAATTCCAAGGTCATTAATCCTGGTTTAAACATAAAGTTCATATAAAGATATTTTTTATTCTAACGCCAAAAATATATTATATAGAAATTTTTTGGAAATAATTTAATACTCTTTTAGCATGATTTGTTTTGAAACTTTATTATACTTCAGTTTTTCTGTTTAAACCAGGGAAATTGCCTGTTTTAGTGTGTTTGTGTGTGTGTGTGTGTGTGTGCACGCACATAGGAACTACTTTTAGTAATTACTAAAGGTAACTACTTATCTACCGCAATTCTCTAACTGTGTTTCCATCATCCTTTTCTCATCTTTTTCCTTTAAATACACAAGAAAAAAATATTGAACACATAGAGTAGTTTCAATTCTCAAAACTACATCAATCCTTATTATATCTATTAAGTTGAGGATCAATGTATGACTTCAAATCACCAATAATTTAATGAAAATTAATTTTCCACAGTATGTTTCCATATCAAAGAGGTTTTGTGTAGAAGCAATCAATTTTCTCAGAGGATGTTTAAGTATGGCTCTACCTCTGGATGTTCAAACGGAAACTATTCCTCCATTTAAACCCAGCCACAGGTTGTTATTGCTGTCCCAACCACAAAACATCTTGTAAGTATCATAAATTTATCTCTCAAGTAATCTGCTTACTGTTACTGAATGGTTTTATGAGATTGTATGTATTAACACTCTCTAGCCTATGCCCGAATATATATCGGGCATTTAGTTAATGCTAGTCGCCTACACCCGTGTATAGCTCGGGTTCCCGTATTTATTTCTACAGCAACATTATTTCCACATATTCTCAGTTTCGTTAATATTGTTCATAATATTGGTTATTATACTTTACATGTCTTTACCTTTAGACATTCAGAGTTTATTTTACGAACAAAAACTCATTTGGTCAAGTGTGGCGACTGAGAACTATCAGAGATTTGCTTGACAGATCTTGGTTTGGTCAGATAATGAATGTTTTATTAGTGCATGTTGTTTACGTTTCAAGTTTGTTGCTGTCTACTCTGAACTTTAACTATCTCATTTTGTTTATTTAATTTATGTAATTTTTTGTTAGGGTTTGAGTTAGTTGTTTTTCGCTTTAAATTTATCTTTCAGTTATTTAGTTTATTTAATTTTTATTGTTAGAGATATTACGTTATAGATATAATGGGTAAAGACACTTTAGGAAGGAATTTAATACGAGATATGTTGCTTTTAGACAGTAACAGTACAGTGAAACCAATCTAGGCTGAGATACAATCAACATATCTTTCATTGATGAACTGAATGAAAATGGAAATAACCCGATTTCTAAATTTTAAAAGAAATACTTCTAAATTACGTTTTCTGTTAACTTTAAAATGATATATAATTTGTAATATTTATTTTCATTCCAATGTAAAATATGTGTAGTGAAGTGCAGTGTTGCTATTTTATTTTTTTTTACTTTTTTATACATTTTTCAAAGGATCATAACACCATCTATATGTAAGTAATCAATTCATGTATATATTTCCTGATAGTATCCCAGGTATTCTTTTCTTCAAAACTAGGAACTGTAGTTGTCCTTAATCTCTCTCAGCATTTTCCATTATTTGCTTCAACAAGTTGTCATCTGTCATAGTATTATTCCATTGAGTCTAATTGACTCAAAATTTATTTTAAATGTTCTGGTTGTTTTTCCTATGTAAAAAGCGTTACATAGGAAAAACAACCAGAACATTTAAAATAAGATTTGAAGAACATTATAGAGCATTCAAAAACAAAAATTCTAAAGTATCAAATGTTGCAGCACACCTAGTATCCCATAAACACGAAATAACAAATTACGAAAATAACCTAACCATACTTGAAATAAATAACAACCCAATAGAACTAAACTCACTAGAAAAATACCACATTTATAAAAACATACACAACAATTTAATGAATCTACAAACAACATATACAGAAGACATACTATATAGAAACATCATACACACAGATCAAGAAAAAGTGCGTGTAACGTCAACAAACACCAACTTCACAGACCGAACATCTACAACAGAAAAACATCAGTGATTCGACAATGGTCAATTGACCGAAAGGTGCCTCATCACTCAAGGTAAAATTATTGCACTTAATGGTGGAAAAATTACTTACAATAGTAATATATTAACTTCATAAAGTCAGTGCAACGGAAAAACAATGGATAACGTTAAATATCAAGAATATATATATATGTATATATATATATATATATATATATATATATATATATATATATATATATATATATTTACCAAATATGCAGGTAAATAAATATACATACTGAATGTCATTAATTAAATATTACACTTTAATTTTCTATATAGCTTTTTTTAAATAAAATTTATTAATTTATAAATAGTCAATAGATAGAAGTTTTTAACACGTTCAGCACAGCTAGCAAACCCGCACTCTCTGGGTTTCCTTACGAGGCACTGAGAGCGTGCCGGTGTGCTCCCCGTTTTCCTTCAGAGAGACGGGAGCGCACCAGCATGCTCACTCCCAGTCTAATTGAAACTTCTCTAGCGTCAATACATGTTTGTATAAAGATTTGATTTTTACGTCAGTGCTTCAGAAGAGTTTGGAGAACATTGTGCCTGAGTCGTTTTTAAATCCGACCATCCCAATTTGACTTTTGATGCTTCAGGGAGTTTTATGAACAAATTTAATTTGGATTAACTTTTATATTTTTTTGTGTTTTTTTTAGTTTGAACCATTCTACGCTGCAAAATATCTGGTAAAAACAACAATCATAAAAATAAACTAAGCCCTCTGAACTAACACAAGAATAAACGATAACTGTCCTATTAGAGGTAACCAACTCGAGGTGGGAACAAACTAATGTAAATATGAGTCATTGGCAAAATGCTTGGACGCCCGGAAACCTAATGTGTCATCATAAGATTGTAGTAAACAAATGTGAGCTAATCTCAGCTATAAATAGTCTCTGACGTGACATATGCATTATCTGTATCTGCATTTACATTATCGATCTCTATCGCTTTGTGAAACACATGACATAGACAGAAACATACATTCCAAGTTAAAAATTGAATATTAATATTAGTATGTAGTATATTTTAGTAGTAGGTACTTTAGATTTTTATGTAAATTATCTTTTTTTCAGTCTCTTTTATTGTGTTTAATTATTTGTCATACAGTATTTTATCAATTGTATTTCTTTTTTTTTAATTGTGACCCGATAAATAAAACAATATTTTAACGTCTAATACACTGTTTTGATGTCCTCAATAAACCTGTATATGTTGGGAATAAAATTATTGAGATGAAAACCATGGTCACGATAATTAGATGCTGCAACAAACTATGCAACCCGCGTAGCATTCCACTGCCGTCAGAGGTGGAAGTTAATGAAAAACATACAGTAGTTTGATGAGATTACCAATATCGCCGCCGTGCTGAACGTGTTAAACAATACTTGGGAGTGGATTGATAAAATTTATTCCATTAATAATTTTTATACTCAGTAATTGAAATTTGTAAGTAAATCAATTTATTTCAATGCAAAACATTTTGTTAATTTTAAAATTTCAATAATGTAATTATCTAGGGACATTATTTTAAATATTTATATTTTCAGAGAGGACAGTGAAAATGACTTGCGGATGAGGTTTTCTGATTTGACACCTAATAATATTTGTGATGACATCTTTTGCCTCCGTGCTATAAATACAGTGGTGTTACTACTGACCGAGTTTGCAAAATATTATGAACCATTGTCTGCTTCTCAGGTCATTTTTAAACCCTGCCTAAAAATTCTTCAGCAGTTGCCGGTAATAAAATGATTTTGTTTATGTACGTTAAGTGATTGATAACATTAGAATCATTTGAAATGTTGAATAATTAGAAATTAAGATTTCGCCAGTTATTTAAGACAAATCTTGTTAGAGAAACATGAATAGTGTTGTCAATAAATAATTTGACATGAACCCTTTACCTGTCAAATGAGGAAATGATACTCATAAATTGCGCTGACGAGAAAATCATTATATTTTATCATGCATTCATTTTTTATAGCATACTGTTATTTGCTATAAATAGCACATACTAAAAGTTTTACCAAGGATACAGACATAATTTTTTTTTTTGTAAGCTGCATACTGTAAATATTTTCATATTCAATATTATCAAAGTTTTAGTTATAAACATTAAATTATTTTTTTTTTTTTTTTTAATGAATCACCTATAAACAGCAATTTGTTTACACTTTTCTACAATTTTATTTTAAATTTTTTTATTTATATTTGATTTGTTTTTGTATTTTGCTAATCAGAGTCTCGAAAAAAGGAAAACACATAGGGTCATCACATTTTAACACACTTATCTCATTTCTTCTTAGTTTTTTTACTCTTTTACTAGAAATTACTTTCTAAATTTTTCAATAAAATCGAATGGAATAAACATAATATTCTTAAGTAAGTAAAACTGTGGACTAAATAATTTAAATCTAAAATGTTTTAGATACATTTTAAACTTTTAAATTCAGTTAAATTAAGGCGTAAAGAATTTCAAGTAATTACAACAGAATCCTTGCAAATAAACAAAACAGGTCAATCATAATAAACTTAATCACATGTTTGTCCAACAAATTTTTTAGTGAATATAAAACAACTAACAAACGTAATATGAAAGTTTCTTGATGTAATAAACGTAATATGATGATTAAATAGCAGTAAACTACAGTTGAACCAAGGTTCAAAGTTTAAATCACGTATTATCGATCTTAACACTGCCAACAACAAAATCTTTGAAAACAGAAAGCAAAGAGTTGAGGCTTATAATTTTTTTTTTGATTTATATACACTTGCCCATTTATAAATTCGATAAATATTGTATGTTTTCACCATCATACTCCAAATTTCAAACACTTATAATAGTTACAATTAAGTAACTTTGTTGACTAGCATATTTTAGGGGATTTTTTTAGCTATTGCAGCATTACTGTACTTTTTTAAAAAAATTGTTCGTGCCAGTTATTCCATTCAAAAGTTATACTGAGTTATTATAAGTTATAGTGGACGGATTCACAATCAGAATATTAACAGAACTTAGGTTATTATTCAATATCAGCCTTTCATATGAGGTTAAGGGCATATTTTTTTCTATTTGCCTATTCATTTCATTGAATATTTTTGAGGCACAGTGTAAATATGTTTAACACTATAATGGTTTTAACATTAAATATAATTGATCACTTTTACATTAGTTTATGATCTTTAATTTTGTAAAAACTTACCAAGACAAAACCGTTTCGATCGTTCCATGGCGATCTTTATCGGTGTTTTCTGCTTGAAGTTGTTGTTAGGTTAAGCTGTGATGGTTTTAAAGGCAGGTTTTCGATAATATCAAAGAGTATGTGTGATTTGTATTGGGTTTGATCATTTACTTTGTTTGTATTTTGTGTGTTTGTAAATTTCATATTGTTCTAGTGTGTTGAGATGTGGACACATCAACAAAAAAGGACCATATCTCAACACACTAGAACAATATGAAATTTACAAACACATAAAAACACAAAATACAAACAAATTAAATGAACAAACCCAATACAAATCACACATACTTTTTGATTCTAAAGAAAACCTGCCTTCAAGCCCGTCACTGCTTAACCTAACAACAACTCCAAGCAAAAAATTTAGCCACTGATGAAGATCGCCACGGAGCAATCGAAAACTTTCTGTCTCAGTAAGTTTTTACAAATTTAAAAAATTAAAGTTCAGATAGTCATAAACTAATGTAAAAGTGATTAATTAAGTTCACCGAACATAATAGCTACAAAATTCAAGTAAATATAAATCGTACTTTTGTTCACATTTATAAGGCAGTTAACAGCCGTTAAGTGATAACCGTGTTGTTCATCACACACTACTATCTTGCTGACACTGCTGCTTCTTTGCTTTACTGATATTTTTATTACAATAATTAAACAGATTTATGGAATTTATCATATTCCAAATTTATTTGTGAAAAAAATAAAACTTCTTGTACAAGTGGTTTTACATTTACTTTTTAATTATTTACCCACACTTCTCTAAAGTTCGCATTTAATGCTTTATATTTTTATTACAATTTAAAAAAATTAATATATTTAAAACCAATTATTTATTCTGACCAATAAAAATGAAATTTAAATTTCCCAAATTTATATTTTTTTCTTCTACAAAATGAAAAATCTTTACTTTAATTCGAAGCACTCTTCTGTTCTCCCTACCCCCTAAAAAAAACTTTTCTTTTCTAACATATATATATATATATATATATATTATTTATTAATTTTACTTTATAAAAATTTTAAGCTTTTCTGTTTAATTGGGGAGCACATATTTAAAAAAAAAACCAACCCTATCCCAAGTCTGCCTAAAGACGCTCTAGTTCAAAATATCAAAATGCAAACAATTTTTTTTTTAATTTAAATTTTGTTAATTTTAGTAGTTTCTTTTTTACTTTTAATAATATTTTTCATACATGAATCACTTTTTGTTTTTAAAAAATAATTTTTTTAATATTTCCATTCAAAATATAATGATTTTTTTAGGAGGGAAAAATAACTAAATTCGATATCATATTATGAATCATCACATTATTGAATTTTTTATGTGAATAAACACTTTTCCCGAGATGTACTGTTTTTCGTCAAACTGTCGATATAATGTTAACACGGTACAAACATAGGATCTTGTATTCCCCCCTCTCCCCTAATAATAATGCAGTTTTTTCTTAAAGCTATATAAAATATAATTTTAGATAATTATAAATGCATTTATATATTTAAAAATTTATTTTTTTAAAAAAACGCATGAGAAAATTTCATTAAAAAAATGCATTATAAAAATGTATTTAAAAAAAATTTGCTATATGAAAATGCATAAAAAAACATTTTGTGTTTACTCTTGAGAATATGTATTTTTAAAAAAATAATAATAACTTGGAGACTGGTCAGCCTAAAAAACGGTTCAATTTCAAATTTTGCGTTTACCCTCGAGATTGCATATTTTTTTTAAAAAACCCGTTACCTGGACACTGGTCTACCTAAAAAACTGTTTAATATCAATTTTTTTTAATGAATTTTTCCGACGTAAAAAATTGTACAAATGTAAATCGTCTACCGAATAATTTGCCATAATTTTTAAGTCAATTTATTATGGGGGGGGGGGAGGCATACAAGACCCTAAAAATAAATTATATGTGATTTTTTCATTTCATACTTACTTTTAGTTCACGGTGACGTCACAAAAATTATTGACACCCTCGTTTCTTGGAACTAACAATTTGGTTTTATTTAAAATTAACAAACTATTATTTTTTTTTTAAATCACTTTACAATAATGTCTTTTCCACTCAACAATTAACATTTTAAAAATATCACTCATAAAAACAATTTTTTTTCACTAAACAATTAATGTTAAAGATTAACGTGTAAAAAAAATCACTTTTTTACTCAAAAATGTATGTTGAAGGTTAACGTTTTACAAATTCAAGTTTAAAAAATATTATTTTCTAAAACAATTTCTTTTTCAACAACTAACGTTAAACGTGTCTGTTACAAGAATAACACAACTGAATCCTGTTTTTAATAAAAACTGATTTCCACACGTGGCCTTCTCTTTTCTAAAACGTAAATGCGTTCTATTCAAAAAAGTACAATGGACTCAAAAATTTTAACGTGTACGTTATAAAAGTATATATATTTATACTAATGTACAGTGTAACCCAAAATTTTTTGGACCTATACAATGAATATTATACATAATATATGATTCAGGTAAACGTACCACTAAAGGTCTTTTGATACGGTATATTATAAAAACACTCATCTCGATACACATGGTTATTCTAAAAGGATGTCTTTAAAAAAAAATAAAATATAATTTCCCATCAACAATTTTAAAAACCATGAAATAAAAAATTGTTTAAATTTAATAAAAAAATTTTTTAAAATTTTTTTGGAGTGCATAAAAAAATGCATAAAACGCACTTAAAATGCATTTTTTTAATGGTGTATCGACTTATAAACTCGATATTAGTTCTCAGCGTCCTCAAAAACCCCTAAAAATAGTTTTTATGTACTTTTAATTTTAAAAAATTTTAAATGCATATAAAAAATGCTGTATATGCATTTTTAACCCTTTTTATTGCATTTGTACCGAATGCAAGAAAATTACATTTTTTCTACACAACACCACGAACATTTTGCAAAAAACCCCACTTCGATACCTGTACTCCCATCCGGATTCGTAACTTTGAACTAATTATCCTTGACTAACACATTACGTTGGCTGTTTAATAAATTGACTTTATTTTAAATTGATTTCTGTTTAGTTAAAATAATTTTTCTATTAATACCATTTTGGAATATCAATAAAGAATGCTGTAAGCTCAGTTTTGTAGCATCCATGTTCTGTTTAAGGACTAATTAATGCTTTTCTACAAACATCCTATCTAAGGCTCTCAACTAATTTATATTTCTTTATTTGATAAAACTGTAGTGCTTAATGAAACTTTAATTTCATCCTACATTTTTTGTTTAATGTTATTTTTTATTATCACTTCACACAGAAACAAAATTGTTTTTTGCAACTGAAACCTCTGGTTTCTTAAATAAAAATAGTAATTATATTAGTTTAAACCTCCAAATGATTGACTGTCAATAAACATTTAATCATTTAAATTTTTTTAAATTCTCATTACCTAAATTTACTACAATCAGTACCATGCCAAATTAAGATTAAACCTAGTTGTAATTTATTTTTAAAATATTTTGATAAAAAATTTTTATTTAAATAAAATTTTTATTAATAATTTGTATTGAATTTTTCCTCTTAGGTTGACAGGTATCCAGAAACAATTAAACAGAATATAGAAACTTTACAAGATATTCTGGACAAAATGTGTAAAAAGAAACTTCAGTATGTTATGTTAGAAAAGAAAAAACCCAAACCATTAAAAATGTATGAGCCTGATATACAAAAAGTGTAAGTAAATATCTAGCTTTAAAGATCTAGATTAAAGAATCCAACTTTAAACCCCATCTTTATATACTGTTTATAAGATTTTATAAGGTTTGTAAATATTAACAAAACCTTATAAACTTTTGCCAAAGCCATAGTGCAAAAGAGAGTAATAGGTTTCAATTTTTGTAGGCTACTCATAAACATGTTGCCTTTAGTTAATGTTGCAGTCATACAGTGGTTGCTTGCCTAAAACCTATGGGGGTTGCAGATCTTAAAGTGTTAATTTTTTTTTAACGCAAAGAAATCGTATCATAAAAACGTAAAGGGCTGTTATAGAGAAAATAGTCTATAGTGCTTAATACTTTGTGATTTATTCTATTGAAGGAGGATGTATTCTATGACATTTTTTTTTAATTTTTACTTATTTAAGACACCCGATCTCAAGTCATGGGCTCATTTATTAACAAATTAATCTCAATTCATTCTTAACTGTGAACGAAATATGAGCGGAGCAGAGATCTGTCTCTTCGGATGGAGCCTATCTTTATCGAAGACTCCCACGGTTGCAGCCTGTGTGCAACCTAGGCGCCTTATGGAGCTGCTTAGCTATTTCAGTTTTTCTGGACCTTCCAATGCTTCTTCTCAATTAGTAGTGACATCACAGGATGTTGCAGTTTTCCCTGCAACCAGGGCAAACATGACTTTCTACCACTGAGCGAACTATCACATGGTCGTTGCGCTTCTGACATTTTTATTATTATTTATAATGATAGATCATGTTATTTGATGAATAATCGCTCACAACATTGTACATAATAAATACATTTATTTTTTATTTGCTATTTATCTCTGGTTTGGGGGTTGCGCGACTGTGCAACCTGCCCACAAACCGCGACTGCAGACCTAACATATTACATTTAACTAGTAGTGAATTATTTGTAAAGTTTGACAATATTTTAGTTCGCAACCATACAATTATTATAAACTTAGCGACCTACAGTTTTCTATTTAGTTTTCAGAATATGTAATTGAGCAATAAAAATACATCAGCTTGTTAATTATAGAAAAGTGGTATAATAGAAAATTATTTGTATATAGTTTAATTAGTCTAGAGTAATATACACATTTTAATTTATATTTTTTAACTTTATTTATTATCATATTCTCTGTACTGTAGAACATCCATAATCCAGATTCATTAGAATCAAGCTACTTCCAGACTATAAAAAATTCCATATTCTCAATATCAATCAATAAAAGAGTTAATGTACATCTACAATGCAAACATTTTTTATAATCATTGCTAATTAATTTATTATGGAGGTTACAGAAGTAGAATAAATGAATGAAATTATAAATTTAGTTGAATAAATTTGAGGTTTTGGAACAAGTTCTGGATTATTTAGGTGCATTAACCCATTACTGATCTAATTAGATGCACTCAGTAGGTCTAATATTTCACTAAGAAAATATTCTCACTTTATAAAGAACTGGGTATTATATATTTATCCAGGTGGGGTTTTTTCATTCATTAATTTGTACTTTATTTAGTTTATTATTTGTTATCATAATTAGTAAAAGTAAACTAAAGGTTATGATTAGAACTTTAAGTTAGATTCTAGGCTCCCACTATTATTGAAACTGATGCAACTGAAATGGGATAAATAGTCATGTTACTACAGCTTTGATGATTCCTTTTTCACTGTTCTTTCTTTTATTACACAATTTGAAATTTAGCCATTGTAAGTTTTACATTTCTTTTATCATTTTTAATTTAATACATATCTATTTCATAAATTTTTTTTTTTGAAAAATTGGAATCTGGATTAATAACTTTTTTTTATGTTTCATTCATTCATATTTTTCTGTTTTTGTTTATGTAGAACATTTTTTTACTCTATGAATAATTTCAGATATGATGGAAAGCGGTATAGAGATTTACCTGAAGACAAATTAGAACAACAAAAGTTAGTACAAAAGTGTAAAAAGGAAATGAAAGGTGCTTTGAGAGAAGTTAGGAGAGATAAGTCTTTCTTGGCCAAGATAAAATTTAGAAATCAAGCAAAGAGGTAAAAAACCAAGTGAAAATTTGACTTTTTTACAAAAAATGAAATAAACCTGGACTAGTTATTTTTTCTTGTGTGTGTGTGTGTGTGTGCGCGTGTGTGTGTGTGTGTGTGTGTGTGTGTTTCATAAATCAATAGAATTTCTTCTAGACATATTTTTGCCTGTAGAATTTTTCACTCACAAATCAGACTTGAAGGCAAAGATATATTTTAATTACTTTAGCAATAAGTTGTACTTGAGTGCAAAGTAGTTTGTACCGCATCTGCAAAAATATATTTTTTTTACAATTTTGAGGATATTTTGTAATTTAAAATTTTTGAGGATACTTTCTAAGTTATTATTTAAAATGAAATTAAATTTGCCTAACTAAATATAAGAATGTTACTGGAGAACTTTATTTTGGGCATTCTATAAAATAGTAAATCTACTATACAATAACTTCAGTTTAAATAATTTTAATGGAAACATTCGTTCTTTACAGTGACGAGGAAAGAATGCGACGAGTCAAACAGATTTACAGCTGGGGTGCAAATCAAGAGGGGGAGTTGAGAAAATTGAAGAGGAAAAAGTCTTGAGTTAAATAAAGTCATTTTATAAATAAAAGGGCCATTTTATTTCTTTATTATATTAATATTAAAAAAGAAAACAGACAAAGCATTTTTAGAAGTTAAAGAACTTATTGTTCTTCCATTTACATATTTTTGAAACCATGTTTATGAGTTTTGATAACAGTGTTTTAGTTAATCTTAATCTACTATTTAAATTTGAACAAAGAAAACTAATGCATGAATATTTAAACTTCAAATATTATTTAAAGTTATGTTTTAAGTAATATTCACTTTATTATATTATTGATTATTATTTCCATTAATTTTACCTTTACCATGAAAAAATATATATATATATATAATTTGAGAGTTAATTCAATACACAGTAGAGTTTTGAAATTCCGTGTCACGATTTTTCGAGCTTCCGTTAAATTTGAATCGGCTAAGCCCTCGGCGTTGAAAAACATTTATTTCCATGACAGCATTGCCAGTTTCATATTAGAACCAAAGAGCTGATTGGATGGGTAGAGAACTGTTCAAAGAGTGTTTTTATGTCGAGTTTGTGCCCGAAACTGAATTGTTTTAAAAGTAAAGAATTTGCCTCGGAAGGTTATTTTACTGTTAGTCAAGGCACCGTTGCATCGCGATGAAGATCAAGTGTGCTCTAATGATATGCATCCTTTATATCTTCCCACAAATCTTACAAGTCTAATCTAGCCGATAAATCAGTGTGATCTGTAATGTATGAAAAAAAAACATAAGTTGCTTTTTACAATCTGTCTTGGAAGCGTCTGAAGGGAAAAAAGATTTGTAGGATTTCTAAAAATAATTACAGTTGTAGGAGTTGAGTAATTCATAGCTGAATAATCTAGCAAAATAAAAGAAGTAAGTGAAGTAAGTCGTGGAATAAAATCCTGAATCATAATAAAACTGTTGACTGTGTTATTTATCCACAAGAAGAAACAGATTTGACACTTCTTATCAAGAAACTTCTAGGTTGAGAAATTTCTGATATGGACAAATTGAGATAACAGGTGTTACGATTATTGAAACTTTACAAAAAACTACTCAAGGCAGTGATGACGAGCATAAAAATGAAAGTTTGACCGAGGCATTACAAGACAGAAAAATTAGCCACGGTGAAGGAACGTCCGTCTTGAAAACTGCATTATATTGAAAAACAGGCAGACACCACTCTAACAGATGTACTTCTGCTAAGACGTCTATGCGACACTGCAGCACAAAAACGATCTGACAAACACAGAAGACAGATAGAAACTTTTTCCAAAAAATGTACCAACCGTGATGAACAATATATTCTAAAGCAACATTAAATTTGTAGTTACTTTTTGTAATCAATAAAGTTCTATAAGCATATATTTTTCCTAGTTATAGTATTGAGGTTCATTCGAACTCCAGTTTTTTCTAATATATAAGAGCGTATTTCTGTGTAATCTGAGTTTTTAGTAATCCAAAGGGGTCTCAGTCCCATCTACCTCGATTTATCAAGAATCTGATGTTTTCGGTTATTTTCAATGATAATTTTTATTAAAAAATTCAGCTTTTTAATGTATTATTTTGAAATGGTCAAGAAAAAATTGGCCAAGTAAAAAGCCAACTTATGAGATTTACAAAACTAGCTGCTGCATCATTCCAGAGCTGTTAAAATACCACAGCTCATTGTTCCTTTATCCAAAAAGTAAAATGTTTATCATACGTACATAAAGTATATACATCATATGACATACTTGCCATATGTAGCTCCCTGAAACTTTGCATTATTCCTTGAAATGAAAATTCAGTATAGGTTGACTTTTTTAATCTATAGAAAACATTAATCAAGAGAGATCTTTAATAGCTTTAAGGAGAAGGATTTTATTGGCACTCTTTTTTATAATAATTCCCAAGAAAATGGGGGCAATTAATACCTTTTGTAATTAAATTATTTTGGGCCTGAATGGACTTTTTTGATTGTACCTCAGCAATGCTTACAAATGGCAACAGATCTCTGAATAAGGTTTTATTAGGGCAAAACATATTCTATCTAGGTTAATCATATAAATATTTGGTTGTGACTTCAACAACTAAAATGAGCTGCAATTCAGCTCATTTTTTTGACACAAATCATCAAAACCAACAGAGCTACCTGACAATCTATTATGAAAAATCAGCTCTTAGATCTCAAAGGACTCAAGTATGCAGTCCAGGACTGACTCAAGATCTTTTGTTATCAAAAGATTTGGGGGCTTGGTAGCAGATTTCTCGAATATTAAGATTGACTAGATTTACATCAGCAGTGAGTATCATATAAACAGACTTGGCACAGTTTTACAATTATAGACCATATTTTTGACAAATTCTTGTTTTAATATGCTCCCATGCTTTTTATTACAATTGTTTTAAAAAAACTAAACGACCTACTTAACTAGATTACTTCAATAATATATTTCTTAAGATATTTACTATGGTACAAAGATGAAAGTGGAAGAATAATTTTCTTTTTTTCAATTGTAGCATTTTTATAGTGAAGGATAAAATATGTTACTTAAGTTTTTATATTGTAAATAAATGTTCAGTTTTAGTAAAATTTGTTATTTTTCAAATTTAATTTTTTTAACACAAAGCTTGATTATAAAAAAATTGTCTGTTTGTTTCTTTTAATACTGATACCTAATTTTCATTCCTTAGAACCTAAATACCATAAGTTTGATAAATATAAATTTTGCCTAAAACACTTGTAAATATTTTACACCTTGCCTATAGAAGCACTTATTTATATTTGTTGAGGATGGCCGTTCTAGGAGATGTGTCCCATTGTCAACTCAAGACCATAATTTGACACATCTCCCAAAACGGCCGTCCTCAACAAATATAAGTAAGTGCTACTATAGGCAAGTTGTAAGATATTTACAAGTGTTTTAGTGGAAACTAGTTGCTGATGTGAAGATGGAATCAACAAATATTAATTTTTTCTATACAATTTCCAAACTAAATAAATAAAAATATTCTAATAGAAAAAAATATTAGAAAATCAATTAGGTCCCATCTATAAATATTTGAAATTGTTCCTTCAGAACTTTAAACAGTTTTAGATAAATACAAATAAAAGACATACACAAAACTCACAAATTAATCATTTATTAACTCTGATGCGATTTGTTTTAGAATAGATATGTTATGTTAGAATAATACCATAAATACTATCAACAACACATTCTAAATGATAAAACACACCACAATCAAATACTATATTTGAACACATAATTAACAATTCCTCTATGAACAATAACACACCATACCACAGAACAGAAATACACCACAGACTCACACCAACACAACACACCTGAGTAACAGTCTTGTCAGTAATTCACAGCATTGAATAATGCACTGACCTGGCGCAAAACACATCTGCTGAATAAATTATTAAGTAGTGGTTTTTTTGCCAAGTAAATATAAAAAAGTGTAATTTACAACCATGGTCAGAAAAGTTCTTCACTTTCAATTTCTCAATAATTTGCTGAGCACTGATGGCAGGAGTTCTTTTTTCTAACTTCTGTACTCTAACTGATCAAACTGCTTAGTACAGCAAGAGTCTTGTTTAGTTTGGAAATAATCCCACTTTGTGTAGCACATCATGTAAATTCAAACTGTGCACTATTCAGGTACAATTTTAAACTGTTTGTTTGAAGTTTTTTTCAAAAGGCCTTCTAAACTGTCACATAATGGTTTCATCTATTATAATGTAATTGGGGGATATCATGCTAATATAATTTTCTTTTTTTTCACAAACGAGGGTATTGATACCCTGGTACATCAGTTTGATCAGTCTTGTCGATAGAAGAAATTGGACTTTTATTTCGCCATCTATAAATCGCCTGGTGGACATGGTGTGTGTTGTCCACTATTAAATTACCTTTGGCTGGTAGCTTTTTTGTAATAAAAAATTGTTTGAATTTTAGAACGAGCTGTTTGTAAAACCTATCTACAAACAATTTCAAAGACATCCACACATTTTTCTGTGCTTGAGAACTAACTGGTATTCAATTAGGAGCAATGTTTATCAGAGCTCCAGACCTATCAGCTTTCCCTATAGAGAGTAGAGGAACTTTAAATGAGTCAGTTGCATTGGCTGCTGCATTGGGTGATTCTCTTGTCCAATTTTATTATAACTAGGTATTTTGTCTTATAGTACAGTCTTTATAATAAGACCTTGCGTCAATTCGCCACATCCAGTAATCTGGCACAGCACTGGTAACAATAGGTTGGTAGGTCGGCGTTGTATTTTCATGTCACTAAATGTCAGTGTCAGAAATCTTTACACTTAAAGGATTTCAAGGTAAGGTGTTGAGGTATTCTTTTAATGCCAAAAAGCTGAAAGCCATTACACAATTCTTTTCTGACACCAATGAATAAAACCATTGATTTTGTATATATTTACGTTTATTAATCACTTAAACAATAGTTTATGACTATCCCGACTTTAAATTTAGTAAATTTGTTAAAACTTACTGAGACAGAACGTTTTCAATCGCTATGTGCCGATCTTCATCAGTGTCTATATTTACGTGTTGCATGATATTGTTTCTTATCACTGTTTATTTTGCTGTATATTATATACTGTGCCCTATGATGGTTATAACCAAACAATAAGCACACATTGTTTACTTTATTGTCAACTTCATAATTTTTAAATTGTACTGTACAATGTTATATAACTATAATTTTCATTGAATTTCAACATGCATTTGTATGTTTTTAACCCTTACATCCACTTATTTGAAAATTTCAATAATCTGTTGTAACACATTTTGATAAATTCTTAAGGAGTTTAGATGTTAAATATTGTAGTTTTATGTTACATAATTAATTAAGTGACCTGCAAAGTCAAGAATTAAATTAAACTTGAGAATGGTGCATTCAATAAATTTACCAAATCTTTCAAAATAAAATTAATCAAATTTTAATATACAAAATTACACAAAAGATAAAAAGGAAATACATTTACCCAAGGAAACGTTTACACTGTTTTAGATCTGGTTTTACATTCGTTTAACATGTTAAGAATGTATGCAAACATTTTTAATATTTTAGAATTTATGGCATTGACATATGATATCCACAAAGAGATTGCTTCTATTTAAAATAAAATACATTTCAATTTAATTTATATGACAGTTGAAAAATTGATATTGCATCATACAAACTAATTATAACTTCCTGCATTATTAAAATATAAAAACTTGTACTATTTTGCCATGCCCAGTTAAATTTTGATTTCACATCACTTTACATTGAATTAATAACTTATCTGGAACTGAAATTTATGTTGTACAACTTGGTTCCTGGATCAGACCTTGCCATTATTCATTTTGGATTCGTGTTGGGTAGCACCCTCGTCCAGTGTTGAATATTCAGTAATGAAACATTTCTTGAAAAAAATAAAGGCAACTTTTAAATACTTCTACACCTATTTTATTTTAAATTAAATAACTTCTGAACTTCTGCGCAACTTTCCGGTGCATTTCTAAAAAAAAGCCTTGTGGAAATCATATCTCGACCAATATTACGATACATAGAATTATAATTTACAATTTTTTTTCTATTTTTATTTTTAAACTAATATCTCGGTTTGTTTTCTGATGCTGCTGTAATATGTAACATTTTTGCCTAAAATAATGTTACACTGTCACTACTTTTCCTGATATAGTGCCGGATTAACCCATTTCTTCCCAACGTTGCATAAACACAACAGTATATTATATTGCACACAATTCCTCCATATAGTGAGTAATTTTCAATTTGAAGTGTGTTATTTATTCTAAGAATAGAGTATTTTTCTATCATGCATTAGTTATTTTTTTTAATGATATTTCTTTCTCAATAAGGACTTCAATTACAATAAAATATACTTCAAGAAAATCAACATTTTCGGTGTAAGAAATAACCATCTGTCGATTCTTGGAACAAAACCTTTTGTTATGTCAGCTATTCTTATCATGTTTACTTTACTGCCGAGTCGTTGCCTAGTCTACTACTAAGGTTCGTTGAACCACAGCTGTCCACTTCCCCTTTATTCAACAGAGTTCGCATGTGTTGCATTGACGCAATGTTGGGAGTTTCCCGGCAGTTGAGATATATATCGGCCGTGTTGAAAGCAATTGACCAGTAGATCCACTATGAGTTTTAAATGTAGGTGTTATAAAACAGCGTAAGAATTGCTTGCAGTTCTTGATGAAATTAAGGAAGAGGAAACTGCATGCGGTGTCGATGCAGTTATCATATCACCTGACGTTGATGAAAATACTGACGAAGAAGATATCGACGATAATCAAATTGTCATAAGCAACAGTGGTGATAGCGTTCCTTCGGATATCGCTGGTTCTTTTGAAGTTCACCTTTCCGTAATTACAGACAAGTAATCAAAAAATTAAAAATCCAGTAGTGAAGAAACCAAAATTATGTCCAGATTGGGAAAATTCTTTACCAACTACATCAAAATTTCCAAAAAATGTAGAAATAAAAAACCTTATAGAACGACTAACAACTCTTGAAACATTCAATTTATTTTTTAATGATTTGTTCCTGGACAAAATTGTTGATTTTTCTATATCTTATATCAAGGAAAAAATCACCATAGCTTTTCTTTAACTCGTCCAGAATTGAGAAAATATTTTGGAATTGTCATTCTGACCGGGTATCATTTGCCACCTCAATCAAAAATGTATTGGAGTAAAGATCAAGATAAAGGTGTACCAATTGTACGAGAGAAAAAAGTCCTAGAAATAAATTTGATGAAATCAAAACGTACATTCATTTATCAGACAACAATAAACTAGAAAAATCCGATAAATTTTCAAAAGTCCGTCCCTCATTTTATGAATTAAATACCAAATTTCGTCAGTTTGGAGTGTTTTCACATAAATTGATGAGCAAATGGTGCCCTATTTTGGACGGCATTCAGCAAAAATGTTCATGAGAGGAAAACCAGTGAGTTTCTGTTTCAAAATATGGTGCTTTGCTTCTGTTGATGGTTATGTATACAGTTTTGAGCCATATGGGGGAAAAGGTGGTGAAATAAACAACGGCTATGGTTTAGGAGAGAAGGTTGTTTATAATTTATTGAAAATAGTTGAAAAACCAGAGAATCACAATTTTTTTGATAATTTTTTCAGTATTTATAGTTTAGTAAGTAAACTGACAAAGATGAATTTCTTAGTAGCAGGAACAATAAGGGAAAATAGATTGCACAATATTCCGCTCACATCAGTGAAAAAATTTCTAAAAGCTTCGAAAGGAAGTTATAAATTTGCCTTTGATAAAAAGGGGGTACAGTTATAACAAATTACGGATAAATGCTACAATCGAAAAGAAAGGAAACAGGACTTTGTAAAGCAGCCGAATGTTATCAATGATTATAGTAAAGGAATGGACGGAGTTTATTCTCATGATAATGGTATTGCCAATTACGGAATTAGAATATGAGGTAAAAAATGGTGGTGGACCTTATTTGTAAATGGAATTGATTGTACTGTAGTAAATGCATGGAAATTTTATATTTTATCAACCGGAAATAAAATCAGTCAAGATAGAGTTTAGATCGCAGCTCGTTATCTCTTTACTTCAATCAGCAAATATTGAAGAACCTGACAAATGCAGCAAAATTCTGCTATTAGGTCACTTTAGTAAAATTACTTTACTAGACGACGTACGAAAAGACAAAACGGACCACATCGTAGACCGAAATAAAAGTAATGGAAGTCGGAGATGTAAAGTGTGCCACAGTCAAACAGTCTACACATTCAAAGAAATGTCAAGTGTTTTCACATGTTGAATGTTTTGAAACATTTCACAATTCAGATTGAAATCAATTGTAAAAAGTAAAACTATGTGTAAATTGTGTTTCAATAAACTATTTCATGTAATGATTGTCGTGTTTTTTTCAGCACACGCCATTTCCCGACGTTGCGTTAACGCAACGCCGCGAGATGCAAAAAACTCCAAACGTTGTGTGAAACAGGTCATTACTCAAAAACTAAAATCATCAGATTCATAATCAGGTTTTATTTTAATAATTCTATAGTAGAAATGTAAAATAAATAAGGAAAAATCATATATAATATAGATGTTGTCCTATTGGGAAGAAATGGGTTAAACAGATTATACTGTACATGAACCCATAAATTATTTCTTTCACTTCTCTCTTAATTTCACCTCTACTGCTTGATGATCAGCTGATATTTTCTGAGAGACTTAACCTCACCTAAGTAGGAAAGCTGGGTTGCATCTTGTATTATTTTATGTACTGAAATTTAATATATTAATAAATCAAAATTTATTATTTCTAGAAATTTCTAATACTCACTTATTCAATTAATAATTACAATGATCTAAATTTTCTAATAGTCAACAATAAAGCAAAATCTACTAAATTTAATAATTATAATAATTGTAAAAAATTTAACAGACTTTTTATGATCAAGCTGAGAAGTACTTGGCAAGACTCTCTTAAAATGTTTATCTGTCTTGAACCTGTGTGCACATACTCTTATTCCTTTTAGTGGGTAAATAAATACCTATGGCCTCAATAGAGATTAGTTCTACTTCCAGGTAAAGATCCTGTCCACATGATATAATTTTTCTCTATTTCTCTCCAGTATAAAGAAATTTATAGTATTAATCTTCCTTTTCCTACAAGTGTTAGTGCACTTTTGCTCTTACCCTATGGAAATGTTCAGTTTTTATTTAAACTGCATTGGGTTTAATTCATAAAACACACAATTAAAATATAACTGTTTGTGGCAAATGCCTAATTATAGTAAATGCCGTGCTAGTTGAGTCAAAGTAAAGTCCTAACACTAATCAAAGGTAGTAGCTTATAACTAGTGCTACATCTTCCAACATCATGATCCGCATAATAATAATAAATTCAAACATTAAGAAGTCACTAAAAATTTGAAAAGGTTCTATATAACTTTTGTGTTATCTTCTCATGAATGTCTTCAGTTGATTAGAAATGCAATATATTCTTATAAAATATTCATTTCATTCTTTTTCAATATTTACTAAATATTTGTGCACAAAAATATTTATAAATTATAGTTCCTTTTATCCTTTTGTTGCCAATATTATAGATGTGTTCATGTACAAACCACACATACATAAAAATCCATACAGATTAGTTTTACTTATATCACATTTTCTTTGTAATATTTATGAAAATTAAAATTCAGTTCTGTCTTGAAACTACAAACATAATAGAAGTAAAGTTCAAATTTTGAAGAAAAACTGAGCAAAATTAATATCTTATTCTCTTTGTTACAACAGAAAATTAAAATTTTGTTCATTTTTAATATATCAAAAATCAAGTTTTCGTAAAATAAATAATCTTTCAGAGGTAAATTTAGGAAAAAAATACAAAATTATTTTTCATTGTGCATCTAACTTTATTTAGTCTTTTAAATAAATCTAAAATAAACTCTATAGTATAATTACATTATTTTGTAAAGTACTCAAATAAATTCTTCAATGCTAGTTGGTAGTTCTCTGAGTTGTAATAACTTTTTGAAGTAGGCAGCTGACGATTTAGGTGTTCTTTTTCTTTCAGGACTATCAAAATCAACATGTACTAAACCATATTTGCCTCTGAAAAAAATAATTGTTATATTTTTATTTTTGATAATTTAAAACCTATTTGTAAATATTTAAAGAAAGTTACCTATTTTAAATTTATACATCTTACTTCTTCATACAGGGGCCCAGCTTCAGGTGTAGCCATAGCCCGATGTCCATGGTATATGATAGATGCTAGAGCTCAGTATTGTTTATTCTTTAGTATTTCCTGCCGAGCGGATACTCGGGTTCACAAAATATCCCTTTCAGGAATCGAGTAGTGACGATTCAGTAATATGTGCTCCAAGCTCTTCTCCATGTTGGCATTGCGGCGAATCCGGAAGGCTAAAATGGAACAAATATTTTTTAATCATAATGTGACCTGTATGTGCTCTAGCTGTGAAAGTAGCAATCGGACGTGGTATATTCCTGTATATGTCATCCTTAGGAGGCTTTGGTTGTATTTGTTACAGGTTACGACCCGTGGTCCCCAATTTCCAAATATCTGTCCAGTTGCGTCTGAAATATCTTCCTTCTGGGCTTTTGCATTGCAATAAGGAGAATCTCTTTTGATCAGCAGAGAACATTGAACAGACCTTCCTGGCAATTTGGTTTGCTATTTCACTACCAATTATACCACAATGTAATGGCACCCACTGCAAAGTTATAGTTTTACCTTCTGAGTGAAAATACAAAAACTGTTTCCTGATTTCACCAATTCCGAAGGAGTAGCAGCTCGCCTTGGATCCGGATAAAGCTTCCAAGGCCGATTTAGAGTCACTGAAAATGCAAATATAATTGCTCTTCAGTGAGTAACAACTTGCAGATTGCTAGTAGTTCAGAGTCCATGCTGGATAAGCATTTGCAGGTCATAATACCGATCACCATTGCATTGGTTAAAGTAGCCCGCACAAATTTATACACCTAACATTTAGGTTTTACCACCTAAGTAAAATCTTGATTTTTTTCAAGATTCAGATTGGTGTAGTTGAAAATTATTTATATTACATGTGTGGAAGAATTTATTGTTCATGACAGTCAGCTAAACCATGAGCTTCAAACATTTATATTACATTTACAAAAATTAATGTTAACATGAATTATTACCATTTTTAACCCTTGTAATTTTAAATCACAACAAACCTAATATAGGATGTTAACTTGACTGAAATGTTAAATAATAAGATCATTATAACAAATAATTTTCATGCAAAAAAGTTATTAGCTATATAAAATTTTAGTAATACCTCTGATATCCGGATCAATGTGGTGACAGCTCGATCCGGAAAACAAAAATTCTCGTATATGGGAGGAGTTATGTAATGATGTATGTCTATACTACATAATCACAACCATTCTGTTTGTAAATAAATTTATGGTTGTTTTACGTAAATAAGTTACACTAATTAAAGATTGTAATTATACTTTAACAGCAATATAGAACTCTACATACAATTTTGTTAAATGCCTGTAATACTGTACATTATAATATGTAAATGTATATTAATATCAGTTTTGGTAATAGAGATGTAATGGTGGTTTGATTGTTTCTTTGATGAAATATCCCTCCACTTTCGAAAAAGGAGACCATCAGCTGCTGTTGCTTTGCCTTGATGTACTCGATTAGCTGGTCAAATATCTGGAAAGTTTTACTATGCGTCATGGTTTGTTTCCTTTTGTCATCTTCGACAGGCACTAGCTGTGTGCTCACTAAGTCTATAATACACTAGTATTAAACTCATGGATTGTTTTATGATCCAAAGTTTTTGTCATGATTTAACTAGTGTTATCAGCCTGATTTCATCCCATACTGTAGCAATCCATAAAGCGACATATGGCAGGTCTATGTTTTTTAGGCACTCTGACACTTCTTCCCACATCCATAACTAACTACCTAAAATTACACAAAATCCTGTAGAATATAGACTGTGTAAAGTGAACAGTACGGAGATTCTAACTCAATTAGCTGAGTCAGGAAATAAGAAAGACCCGACTACTAGCACCAGAGAACTGGGCCGGCAAGGCAACTTGCGGAATAAAGACACATTTTATTTTCGTAGCTGTTGTTTATAATCTATTCTGTCTACTCGGTTAGTGTCTGAGCAAGGGTTTGTGTTTTTACTTTTTATAATCAAATTCTTTGGGCTACCCCCGAAGCCCATAGATCTTTTATCTATGAGTGTTCAAAATATTCCTTGGTTAAAAGTGCCGATATTTTGAATAAACTTGTTCTTTATACTCTTTGGAAGTAGAGAACTTTACAGAAACAACAGTAATGATGGTGAGAGTGATCATGTTGATGAAAAAACTATTATGTCATATCTTGGAAGAGAATGAAAACTATGATCATCTACAAACGGGTTCAATGGCCAATAGTGGTAATGACTAGCTTGTGGTAACTTGTTGCTTTTTCTTCATTTGGCCAAAGCAAAATATATCAAATAGCCCAAAAAAATGGATATAATAAAAAACCGTGGATAAATTTGAAATTAAAATGTTAAATGAATTAAAACAACCTAAAAACGAACCACAAAAGAAAATAGGCCACATTCACATATACAGGATACAACATGAAAGGAATAACTCAAATAATAGAAATAACATAACTTACAAGAATACAGGAAGCATAATCAATAAAATAAACCACCCAGAAAAATATGCCCCACACTTAATAATGGAACATATAAAATCAAATGCCCAGACTATAACAAATTATACATCGACTAAACAAAAAATAAATTAAAATCTGTCAAGGCATACATCAAACCAAACATTTACAATTCAAACATGCCATCACAAACAACCATACACCCCACATTAGTAAACATACATCTAATAAAAAAAAGTACAAAAAGGCCTCAAAATAACAATCTGGAAACAGCTACAAATTTATGACACAAAAATAATATCATAAACAAAGAAATACAAATAAAATCAAAAAACGATAAATTATTTTAGTCAGAAGACACTGATGAAGATTGCCACATAGCGATCGAAAACGTTCTGTCAGTAAGTTTTTACAAACTTTAAAGTTCAGATAGTCATAAACTAATGTTAGAGTGATTAATTAAGATAAATTATTATTCAACTTAATAGATAGAATTAACTCCAAGACAAACTAAAAATGTTCCCACAGTGCAGTGAAACCGAAAACAGAACAGTACCGGTATACCATGTACCAACAAAAATACCATACACCTGGCAATCTACAGAAGTACTTAGTTTCAGTTGATGCTCAATAATGAAGACACTGTAATTAGTCTTCTAAAGTTTACTCACATAAATGCCAAGTAAAATTCTTGTTTAAGTACATTATAGTGTACATGATAAGTGAGTACAAAAAAACAGTGTTGCGAAGTTAAATATATATATAAATATTGCAATATGTATTCTTGTGTATTAATAAAGAAATAAGTCAAAATACAAATACAAGAATTATAATTGAATTTACAATTTTAATTCAGGTAATTTTCATTCCTGATGATGTTGGTACTGTTTACCAACGAAAGGCTTTGAATATAAATTAATAAATATTTTTTTACTTGAATAACCTATGTTGTTTTAAAATACATATATATATATGAAGTAATTATTATTACTTGTAAATAATTTTTTCCACCACTAATTGCAATAATTTTACCTTGTGTGATGAGTCACCTTTCGGTCACTTGACCATTGTCAAATCACTCTATTTTTTCTATTTTTCTGGTGTAGATGTTCGGTCCGTGATGAGACTCCTTTTAACATCCACACCAGAAAAATAGAGAGAAATTAAGCAGTGATTCGACAATGGTCAAGTGACCAAAAGGTGCTTCATCACACAAGGTAAAATTATTGCAATTAGTGGTGGAAAAAATTATTTACAAGTAATAATAATAACTGCATAAAGTCAGTGTTATGGAAAAATAATGGACAAAATTAAATATAAAATATATATATATATATATATATATATATATATATATATATGTGTGTGTGTGTGTGTGTGTGTGTGTGTGATACTAGTACATAAGTGATGTTTATTTGAGTGGTTTAAATATTGAAAACAAAACCAGAACAAATGAATATGCACTTAGATGTACTCCAGTTGTGGACAAAGGAATAATCTATACTTACTTGTAGCCAGTGGACCATTCAAAATTGTCCATAAAGCTCCATACAGTGTAACCAATAATATTACAGTTATCTATGTAAATAGCATTCAGCATTTCAGTTAAATAACCCTACAACAACAAAATCAAAGAAAAACAACTTATTGCTAGCAAATAGTAAAACATTTTATAATACTAATAAACAATAATACTTGCGAAATTTATTGTAAAAATATAACAATTTTATATTTTTTTAAATAACTAAACTAAATTTTTTTCTATTTTCCAGCAATTAATTTTTTTGTGTTAGCTGACTGAAGATTAAACTCATCTTTAAACCAATTCCCATTAAAGTTATACATCTTCAAACTACTTTTGCGTAAATTATTCATGTAATTTGGTATCTAATTCTATTTCAAAATCATTGAGTATAAAAAAAGATATGCCACTACAATGCAGTTTATACAATGAACTATATATCTTTAATTTGATCAACATTTGAAATGAAATGTTTTACTTTTTAGGAATGTGTAGTTTACCTGATTCTTGAACTACACTGGTTCACAATGAATTGTCCAAGAAGTTTCAATTGGCTGAAGGACAGTGTACCTATTGAGTCTACAACTATTTTTTACTTATCAATTTTACAGTTACTCAGATAAATATTTTTTAGATATTTTTTATTATCATACAAACAAAGAGGACCAAACAAAATTCAAAGAGATGATGATTGCCTTTTTCTATATTTATGGAATAGTGTACTGTCACTGGAGATTTCTGAAGATCAATCTATTATCATAACCTTTATGTTCTTGGTCATTTTCTGAAAAAAATTTTAAACAAAATAAAATTGCCTGAACTGTGAAGGAACAAGTCTTTTGTTATTATCATAACAACTGCTCAGATTGCCTTATCAGTCAAGATGTTTTTATCCATATTTAACCCTTTATAAGGCAAAGATTTTTTGATCATTTTAAAAATCTGCTAGGGTTAATAAACTGGTCACATTATGTTTGGCACAATATTGCTTGAATGTTCAAGCAAATGTAAGCTGCGTGGACTCAAACAGATTCTCTTTTATTTTCAATCCTGTTTATGTCTGACGACAACAGTGTGTTGATAGTGGTTAGATAAGTGATCATTACCCTTCAAACACAACTTGACAATACAAGAGTAAATTTGACACTATAAAGTAAGATATTCTTCTTTATTTGTTATTTATTACATATGTAGGCAATATTAATTATGTTTCCTGACATAAATATATACTTAATATAATTTAAAATTGTTAGCTGCCACACATTCTATTAATATAAGTTGTTCAAATTGTTAACTTAAAATTGGAGGTAACATATTGTCTAACAACTTCTTCAGCCTCTGAAGTTAGATGAAAACGTTAGCTCCAGGTGCAAGTTAACAATTTCAACAACTTATATTAATAGAATGTCTGTTTGCAAGTCATTTCAAATTGTAATAAGTGATTAACAACTAGCTCGTCATGAACAACAACAAATTTTCCAAAAAAATATATGTTTTTTAATTTAGAAATAGAAAACCTTACTATACTTCAAATTTTTACATATTTGTGTAAGATTTTATTTTTGTTTTTAAGTCAAGAGATTGTGTGCAATATCTTCTTTAAAAGTAAAAAATAATTTACAAAATCTTATTATTTAAAACTTGTTTTAAATCTTGTTTTTAAAACTTTCAGATAAGGTATTACATGTATTTTACTATAAAAATTCACTTCTTACAGAATGTGGTAAGAAATTGATTTGATATTACAGACAGTGAAAAACTGTAAAAACTAATACAGTTAAAAACATTTTATCTAGTAGTTATTTTTTCAGAATGAATGGGGGTCATGCTCGTCTTTGTAAAAAGGTAATTTCAATTGCTTCAACTAAACATAATTCAACTGAAAGGGCAGTCCTACTTCGGAATAAGAAAGGTGAAAGAGTAAGTATTCAATGTCCCAAAGTAGTTTTAGACTATAACAAATTTGTGGGAGTTGTTGCCCAATTCGATCAACTTCATTCATCTTACTGGATTGCATAAAAATAAAGTATTTAGCGGGTAAAAATATATAACAGCTTAATTAACTTTGCCATAAATATTTCGTCAATATTGTATACTTATATTTGTATGAAAACTTATGTATTAGTATGGAAAAACCATTGAAACACACTTATCTTAGGAAATTGATTGCCAAGGCCTCTAGGTAACTATTGGAGTAAAATGAAACAACAGAAACTGGTCTTCATGAAATATAGATTAGGGATTAGAAATATAAATAAATGTACAGTTTCTGAAGTAAGACAAAATATGGTTATAAAATGCATTGTAAGATTATGTAACAGATTCAGTACTAAGGCACATATAAAAATATTGACAATGACTTGCTGTAGTACAGTGACTAAGGTAGTACAATAGAGTCTCGATAATTTGAGATAAATGGGACCGAGACCCCCTCGAATTACCGAAAACTCTGATTTTACGGACATATGTTCCTGTGTGTTAGAAAAATAAGAGTTTTAATGAACCATAATACTATCAGTAATTAAAAATGCACTAAATAAGTCTATAGAACTTTATAAGAACATTTCTTGGAAGCTCAACTCATTTCCTTTGCATACCATATTGATATAAACATTTCTTGAAAGCCTGACTCATTTCCTTTGCCTGCTGTACTGAAATAAACATTTCTTAGAACCCCAACTCATCATTTTCATTCGAATGGATAAAATAGGCTCGAAATATCGGGACTCAAAATTTTGAGACTCTACTGTACTTCCAAATATGTTTTGATCCATTTCATTTCAAGTAAAAAATATATCATGTTAGACTTACTATTATTTCTTTCGAATCAAGTAGCATCAAAGTTCATTTATTTGGCATTATATTAATTACTAAACCGACATATTATTACTGTATATATATATATATATATATATATATATATATATATATATATATATATATATGAAGTTAATATATTACTATTGTAAGTAATTTTATCCACCATTAAGTGCAATAATTTTACCTTGAGTGATGAGGCACCTTTCGGTCAATTGACCATTGTCGAATCACTGATGTTTTTCTGTTGTAGATATTCGGTCTGTGAAGTTGGTGTTTGTTGACGTTACGCGCACTTTTTCTTGATCTGTGTGTATGATATTTCTATATAGTATGTCTTCTGTATATGTTGTTTGTAGATTCATTAAATTGTTGTGTATGTTTTTATAAATGTGGTATTTTTCTAGTGAGTTTAGTTCTATTGGGTTGTTATTTATTTCAAGTATGGTTAGGTTATTTTCGTAATTTGTTATTTCGTGTTTATGGGATATTAGGTGTGCTGCAACATTTGATACTTTAGAATTTTTGTTTTTGAATGCTCTATAATGTTCTTCAAATCTTATTTTAAATGTTCTGGTTGTTTTTCCTATGTAAAAAGCGTTACAGTTGTTGCATGTGATTTTGTAAATTCCTGATAGGTTATGTTTTTCTGAATTTGTTTTGTGGTTTGTGTTATTAAGATATTTTATTATTTTGTTGTTTGGTTTGTAAGTTGGAGTGTAGTATTCTTTGTTGTATATATTTGTTATTTTTTCTATTTTGTTATTGGTGTATTTATATTTTAGGTAGATTTTTTTATTTTCATTATTTTCGTGTTCCGGTTGTAGTGTTGTGTTAAGGTTAGGTAGTGTTATAAATTCACAAAAAAACCTAACCTCAACACAACACTACAACCGGAACACGAAAATAATGAAAATAAAAAAATCTACCTAAAATATAAATACACCAATAACAAAATAGAAAAAATAACAAATATATACAACAAAGAATACTACACTCCAACTTACAAACCAAACAACAAAATAATAAAATATCTTAATAACACAAACCACAAAGCAAATTCAGAAAAACATAACCTATCAGGAATTTACAAAATCACATGCAACAACTGTAACGCTTTTTACATAGGAAAAACAACCAGAACATTTAAAATAAGATTTGAAGAACATTATAGAGCATTCAAAAACAAAAATTCTAAAGTATCAAATGTTGCAGCACACCTAATATCCCATAAACACGAAATAACAAATTACGAAAATAACCTAACCATACTTGAAATAAATAACAACCCAATAGAACTAAACTCACTAGAAAAATACCACATTTATAAAAACATACACAACAATTTAATGAATCTACAAACAACATATACAGAAGACATACTATATAGAAATATCATACACACAGATCAAGAAAAAGTGCGCGTAACGTCAACAAACACCAACTTCACAGACCGAACATCTACAACAGAAAAACATCAGTGATTCGACAATGGTCAATTGACCGAAAGGTGCCTCATCACTCAAGGTAAAATTATTGCACTTAATGGTGGATAAAATTACTTACAATAGTAATATATTAACTTCATAAAGTCAGTGCAACGGAAAAACAATGGATAACGTTAAATATCAAGAATATATATATATATATATATATATATATATATATATATATATATATATATTTAACATTATCCATTGTTTTTCCGTTGCACTGACTTTATGAAGTTTATATATATATATATATATATATATATATATATATATATATATATATATATATATATGAAATAGTAGAATCAATAATTGTTTATTTGGTTTTAGTTTATTTTTCTAGTTTTTTATTTTATAAAACATTATTCATTTAGTTTTGTATACTTTTCCGAATATACACTTTTACATACAATTTTGTTTTGTATTTATTGTATTTTTTAACGTGGTTAATTTATCAACTACTGAGCATAACTTCCCATTGACAGTCTATATTTAGTTGTCAACAGATGTATACAATGATACAATTTCAAAATTAAAAAAAAATAACGTAGTTTTTAGTTTGTATTTTGATAGGAGTGTTCGGGGACCAAAAAGAGTAGGTGGGGGATGCGTGTTGGACAGACCTGACGTAATGTAAAATCACTAACCAAATTCTACATTCAAACAATATATTATATGTAATTAAAACAAAAACTTGCATATGATACATAGTTTAAAAACTTACATGAAAAAAGTTCATGCGCTGAATATCGACAATTTCACCAGAATCACCATATCCATTTTCGGTTACAAATAGGGGCGGATTATCATAGTTTTCTTTTATCCTATTTAACACTATTCTAAATCCAACTGGTACATCCTGAAATAAAAATCACTTGATTATTGGTTTTTATGCTACTAAACCTTAGACTCTTATTAAATAAATAATTAAATAAGTCTATTAGGAAGTATGGCAGATTCCTTGACCATTTTTGTTGAAACTATTAAACCTCGCATTCTCATTCAACTCATATCAAACCACAAGTCTTTAAAGGATGGATGAAGGGATCCTTGACCATTTTTGCTGCATTGTTTTTGAAACACACATAGCAGCAATTTAATTATATATACAATTTAATATTTTAATACTCATTATCTATAGCCCATAGTAAGTTAAATAATCTATCATTTTGTAGAACAAGGTGCACCTAAAAAGTATGTTTTGCATTATAAAGCTAAAAGTAAAGTTAGGAATATCAGTAATTTATGGGGCCAAAATAAAACTTGGTTGACTTGGTAATAATCTGTTCTGCCTGCAATATATTTAGAAACATTTTATTTGTAAGCAAACTCCAAAGATATATTTGCTATCAATCTACACCAATTTTAATTCAGTGTAGTGGTATGGTAAATAAAATGACATTTTTTGTGGAATTGAATTTAATTGTTACCCTCCAGTTCCATTGTTAGTAACATTGGACTTTCATTACGTCCAATTTGTATTTCTTCATTGACACTATTTAAAAAGTGACACTGTAGTAATTGTTTCTTTTATCTTACAAGCCAAAGCAGACATAATGATTCTTAATAAATCAATAACACTAACAGCGCACACACAAAATATAAAAGTGTTATTTTTTACACTATGCCTAATTCCAGGAAATGTGCATGGTCCAATCAACTGCTAACTGAATATGTAAGTAAAGGGATGTCAACTAGACAGAAGATAAAAGATGATTCACCAACCACTTAGTGGAAGAGTCTCTATATTGGTATTGAAAAGGTCCAAGTATTTTATACTCGTGGCATATATAATACCTTTCAATTTGGCAATATACTGAAGTATTGCCAGTTTGATTGTGTAAAATATAATCCTGCTTAACTTACCTTTCCGATGTTACTTTTTAAAGCAGGATCTGGCAGTGTAACTCGTCCTTGAACTTGTGTTAAAAACCGATTAGCTTTACACTAGCAAAATATTTAATAATTTGTTCTCAAGAGTGAGTTCTTATGGTGTCAAAATAGGCCTTTATTTATTTGTATTTATTATATTATAATTTCAAAAAAATTAGATATGTATATGACAACCATTAAAGTTGCTAGTTGGAAAAAATGGAAAAATTCTATTTATTTGTCAACGCGGAATAATTTTAAACAGTTACTTGTATGATAAATTTAATGATCTTAAGTTCTAAAAAATAATAAATAAATAAAATTTAGCAAAATATTCTTCTTTACAAATTATAATGATTGTTTTCATTTCTAGGTGTAAATAAGTTAGAAAACATCAAGAATACTTTATATATTTATTTAATCACTTTTATATTACTTTATGACTATACGAACTTTAAATTTTGTAAATTTATAAAAACTTAGTAAGTTTTTATAAATTTACAAAATTTAAAGTTCGGATAGTCATAAACTAATGTAAAAGTGATTAAGTTTCACCAAACATAATGGACTACAAAATTCAATATATTTATTATTTTTAAATAGCTTCCTTTGGACTTTAAATTATATTTCTTTGATAATTTTACTAATAGAAAATCTTTGTTTCTTCGTGATTATTATGGTTGTCTTTATTTTGCACATTAAATATTTATTTCTGTAATTAAATAAACTTTATTTTATTTATAAAAAAATGCTATTAATCATACCTTAACAATTTTATTTGTTACAATTCGTTTACTTTAACACAACCTATATTTACTTATATAATTAATTATCCTGATGCTCATTTGTGAAATAAATTTAAAAAATGTTTACTTTGCTATTTCATAAAATACTCATCTAGATTTAGTAATTGTATACTTAAGGCTTTCATAAATTTGTGTTATTGAAGATGACAGCTTTTTGTCAAAGCTATTTCTCTAATTTGGATTAATTTTGGACTATTGGCAGTTTCTTGGAAACAAAACACATTTAAACAATTTGATATAGAATTTACCTAATTTATTCTCTAAACTGTCTCGCTTTAGCTTTTTCTATAAGTTAAAGTATATTTCATATTAAACTATTTTTTTAGTACCATTTTGCACATTGAAAATATACATTTTATTAATTAACCATTTATAATTTAATTAAATAACATGATTTTCAATTGAATTGAAGTCATGGTTTTTGTTATAAAATTTTTTAATTTTCATAAATATTAGTTAATGAATTCACATGAATTTGATATAAAGTTACTTGCCAATAATTAGAACTGTTTTTATTCTCGTTTCATGGTATCTAGATCTCTTTATATTGGATATATTCTGACTATTTTGAGTTCTCACAAAGTAGAAAAGTTTTAAATCATCGATAATGTATTTACATAATAGATTTAGAAACACAAATTGCCGATTTTATGACTTATACACAATATCAAGAGCACAGTGGTACAATATATTACAATGAAAATATTGGAAAGAACCCCAATACCACAAAAATAACAAATAAAACAAGTTACTTAAGATTAAACCCTTATGTACATTTCGATGACCATGTCATCATCATCAGAGGGTCTTAATACAAAATTACATTCAATCAAACAAGAAGTTACAAACTAGAGTGATGGTGAAGTTACATCACTCTAGTTTGTAACTTCTTGTTTGCTTGATTATAATTTTGTAATAAGACCCTCTAATGATGATGACATGGTCATCGAAATGTACATAAGGGTTTAATCTTAAGTAACTTGTTTTATTGGTTATTTTTGATTGTTTTTGTGGTATTGGGGTTCTTTCAAATATTTTCATTGTATTATGACTTATAAGTTATAAGCAGACAGCAAGTTTTTTTGTAGTTCATCATTTTATCCCACAGATCATAAATTCTAGCTACAAACTGACATTACAATCACCAGCAACTATTTAAATTTTATTTTTTCTACTCCCCTAACACTGCTTGCGATCTGACTTATATGTGTTAAAACTGTTTCCTTCTCTCCCTACATAGTTTTTTTTTTTATTAATTTTGCTGTATTTTTATAATTATTTGTAGCTTATTGTTTTAATGAGGACTTATTTTTATTTGAAATAATTACCAATTTATTGCAACACGGTTGTTTTATGTGGCTTAGTTCACAAGTTAGTATTTTCCACTTCATTATCTATTTTAGTACCAATTTTGTCACTTGCGGTGTCAAATGTATTAATTAATTACATTTTACTTTATTTAATTCATGCACCTAATATTTTCACTCTATCCTTTTTTTAGTAGACTTCTAATAAAATGATTAAAATTTTAAATAATAAAATAATTAAATTTTAACAATTTTAAGAAATTATTAGTTTTTTAATTTCATTGCATGATAATGATAAACTACTCATTATAGCATGTGCTCTTATTTTTTCATGAACCTTATAAGTGTTTTAACCTCAAATGAAACTACTTTTATTTTTCTCTTTGTGTTCATGAACATTTCAAAACAGTTGTATCCAGTCTTAGCAAACATTTTACCCTCTAAATACAATAGCCACTTGGAAAAAGACTATGCATATCCCATCAAATTTAAATACTCTCTGAAGTGTAGGACCATCTCATCAAAAGTAGGCTTTAATACGTAATAATTAGTGCCCGTTAGCAATATTTTTACTATAATTCAAATCTTGTCCATAACCTCTTTGGCAAATCTTATAAATCAAGCCAACTCACAGATTTGTGTTTTTAATTTTATCTATGTGGTTTTCTAAGAAAAATTATTTAAATATTTTTCTTCCACAGTGTAAACATATCCATTTTTATAGAGAAAATTAATTGTACCTACCTAATGAAATCATGTAAGACCCCAGACAGAGTAAAACTGAAAAGTGATTTTATTTTTGTTCCCTTTAATTTAGCTACTTGATCATGGTTTTATATTTACATCTGTCACCATTTTGCAGAAGTTTAACCAACATTCTCTCCAATTTTTAATCTGACCATTTAGTTTCTTCTTTACTTTTGTGTCAGATTATATACTCCATGGGAAATATATAAAACTTTCAAAGTATAATTTATAATCCCTTCTCTAAAATGTATTGAAAAATGATAAGAAGAATAATACATACTTTTATTTTGACAGTACGAAATACCTTACGAAGTACTAAAATGTGTTAAAACAACTAAGCAAAATGGGGATAATGTTAACAAAAGAAAATGTTAAGAAAACCTGTAAAAATATTATATATATAAAGTTATTATTATTAATTGTAAATAATTTTTTCCACCATTTACCATTATTTACAATTAATAATAATAACTTCATAAAGTCAGTGCAATGGAAAAATAATGGATAAAAACATAAATAATGGAAAAAAAAACAATATATATATATATATATATATATATATATACGAGGGTGGTCCACAAAGTAACCGCCGTTTGGGCGTGGCGCGATAAGTAGTGGGGGTAGCGCCGCCATTCTCACATCGGTGTGCGGAGCCGTTCAGTATGCTTCTAGCTGTGCAAGGGAGAGTATCGTACGATCGCGCGTTCTTTTGTTATAACGTAAAAACACGAGCCCCATGATAGAAAATCCCACCAAGTGTGAAGTGCGAGGTGTAATAAGATTTCTGTGGTCGAAAAGTTACACAGCAGCTGAAATTCATCGTGAATTGATTGTGGTGTATGGCCCAAACATTATGAGCGAAGGTGTAGTCCGTCAATGGGTTCGTTTTTTTTAAAATGGAAGAACGAACGTTCATGATGAAGACTGGAGTGGTAGGCCATCTCTCGTCAGTGATGACTTGGTGAACAAAGTGGATGAGAAAATTCGCGAGAACCGTCGCTTCACAATCTCGGAACTTTCAGATCATTTTCCTGAAGTTTCTCGAAGTCTTGTGCATGAGATAGTGACAGAAAAACTAGTCTATCACAATTTTTGTGCTCGTTGGATTCCAAAAGTGCTCACCGATGATCACAAAATGAAAAGAATGATTCTGCCATAGACTTTCTTACTAGGTATGACGTTGAAGGAGAAACATTTTTGAACAGGATCGTTACAGGAGATGAAACTTGGGTAGCCTATGTGAATGCTGAAACAAAACAACAGTCAATGTAATGGGGTCATACCGCTTGGTCAAGCAAGCCAAAGAAAGCTTGCCAATCCTTTTCAGCGAGAAAATTGATGGTTACAGTTTTTTGGGATTCTAAGGGCATCTTGCTCGTTGATTTTATGGAGCGTGGTATGACCATTACAGCTGCAGCTTATTGTGAAACCTTAAAACAGCTACGATGAGTGATTCAAAACAAGCATCGTGGTCTTCTGACATCTGACATCTGTGTTTGTCCATGACAATGCCCGCCCTCACACAGCTCAAAAAAGAACTGAACTTTTGGAAAAGTTTAAATGGGACGTTTTTGACCACCCCCTCTACAGCCCGGACTTGGCTCCCAGTGATTTCCATCTTTTCCCATACATGAAGCGGTGGCTTGCATCTCAGAGGTTTGCAAGTGATGAAGAGCTTTAAAACGCTGTGACAGGCTGGCTACGTTCTCAGGCGGCAGATTTTTTTAAAGACGGAATATCAAAAACTGTTGAAAGATATGATAAGTGCTTGAATTTTTATGGTGAATATGTAGAAAAGTAGAGAAAAGCGGTAGTTTTAAAATGTATATAATAACATTTTTGTATCTCAACTGGTTTATTTTTTATTTCAAAACGGAGGTTACTTTGTGGACCACCCTCGTATATAGTAGTGTTTAATAAAATTGGCAGTGAAAGTACTTGACTATACATATATTTCATATAATTGAGAGATTTAGAAATATGGTAAATTAAATTTGGAATTAGATTTGGTAACGCTCAAAAACTTTTTGAAATTTTTAGGCTAGATAAGAGACAAACAAATTACATTGTCAATAATTGAGTCAGTTTTTACACACAGAAAAACATACTGAAATACTATAACTAAACTTAGTACTTAACTAGGTGAATATTTAAGGGCTTACTTGCTGATGCGTTTCGAAACAATCTTTCCTTTTACGAAGCAAAGCTTCTACTGGCAGCGCCGCGCAAGGTATAAAGGTTGTCGGCATGAGATTTCTAAAGTTGTTAGTTTTTTACTTTGTTTTAATGTGTGGAGAGTATTTAAATTAGTATGTGTGTTCCGTGTTTTGTAGATGTGTTGTGTAGCTGGATTTTGGGTTTAGATTGTTTATTAAGTTGATGTGTTCAATGAAACGTGTGTTGAATGATCTACTGGTTTGGCTGATATAATAGCTGGGACACTCACTACTTGTTATTTTGTACACAACATATTTCAGTTCCACTGTACCATTATCAATCAGAGAGAAGCTCCATCATCTTGGAGCGTCTCTCTGACTGACTTTACTAAGTTTCAAATCATATTCTATTAAATTTTTATATTAAATTTAACTAAATATTCTGAAGGTTTTGCTAACATTATATATAACACAAAATATGTGTTCATAACATACATAAGAAAAAGAATATGGTCCAGAGACATTCCATGTTGGATCTGGTTTTGTGTCCACCATCAAATCACGTGTTTGGTAGTTTTCAGTGCCTGTGATCACTTTCTTTGTTGATGCCATATAAGAAGTGTAATGGTTTAACGAAAAGAAATCAAAAGAGCCTATAAAAAGCAACAAAATATGTTTTATTGTTATAAATATTGTTTTACTTATTTATTATTAAAAATGTTTCACGTTGATCCAACTTCAATTACAAAAGTGCATAATTATTACACTTGTTAATAATAATTCAAGTAAATGATTTTGAAGCTTCCTCCTCAAAACAAATAAATAACTAAAAATAATTTGAATAAATGTGTAAGAGAGTGTAAAAAGTTACTGGATTGGTCAATAAACAACTTATACTACAGTATACTACAACTACTTATGAAATAATGTACAGTATTCTTGATGCAGTAGATGGTTATCTTATCTTTTTTTTTTATTGTTCACTACTCATAAAACTGTATAAAACATTCCTAAAATCATTTCCTTCTTTGGCAATGTGTTTTATTTCATTTTGCTAACAAATGTTTTGTCTAAAATTTCTACATTTCAATTATTTTATATAATAATTTTTTTTTCAAGAAGATCTTAAGGGCTCAGGTGTTGAATTTTTCAGCAATATCCCAGATTTATGTTGGGATTTTGGTCTGAAGATGATGTTCTACAATTCAACAAACAAACAAAAATGCTTGATAATAAATTCTCTGTCTATGGATCAACAGCAACTAAAATAATTGTCACTTTCCTGTTCTTGTAAAGAAAGTAATAAGTGGGATTTATATTATCTTTCACAGAAGAGATTATAGGCAATACTGTTATTGCAACATAATTATGATATATTATTTAATTATGAAATCAAATATTGCATAATCAGAGTTTTTCAATGTTGAGTGGTTTACTAAAGGGTACACCGAGCAAGTGTTCAACTACCAAAAGTAATTTATAAATCAGGGACCTGATAGAGATTTAGCCTCAAGCGGGATCTGAGGGGTTCATCGTTTTCTCTGAAAGTTAATGAAAATACCAAGAAGAAAAATAAGGGAGAATGAAGACAAAAGAAAAGGGGTTTTGATACAATGATAAACTGATATTGATTCATTCTAAGTACATATACCTGTCCAGAAAACAGAGTAATTGGAAATATATAAAAAATTAAAAGATCAGATCCATGGTAAAAAAATATACAGATAATGAAATTGAAAAGGAAAACAAAAATTTTATGAAAAGGTAACTAAAGTTAAATTGATACAATTAATTTATTTTCATTAAAAATGATTTTAGTTGATAATTTTATATTGAGAATTGATAAATTGTTTGTTAGTGTAGTTCATAGCAATCCTATGAATGAATAACAAATAGTATTAATTCAATTAATGCACTTTGATTACATTAAACTCTCACTAATCCTGCAGATATGGGGCTGGGGTACTGCCAGGTTACTGAGGGTCTGTTAAAAATACAATATACATTGAACAGTATTTATGTGTATGGCACAAAAATAAGGAAGGCATTGGTAAATAGTCCAGTACTGTACTAGAAATGATTAAACAAGAATGAATGTACTGGTCTGTGATTTACAATAAAAGATTACCATAACTTAAATCGTAAAAACAAAAATTTTAATATCTTTCCGTTTACACTACAATGACATTGTTCACTTGCACTTTAGTAACAGTTACTGTGCATAAATTCTCCAACAACATACGGTTTGACATTGTTTCTATATCACAAACTGGAGAGGCCAGATTACAGAGAGTTTACTGTACCTTTAGTTAAGCTCATATCATAAAAAGCAGAGCTATTTTCCTATCTGCAAGAGGTATAAAAACGTTTTTATATAAAGTAAAGACGTGTTGGTTGCTATATCTTACCCATAATGTCTTTTGCATTGTCCATTTTTTTTTTTTTTTGAAGCAAAGTTTGATACCATTAATCCAGTTAATTTGTTTATTTTATTCTTTTCTTTTATTTTTAATCTTTATTACGTTGTAATAAGAATTAACAACCAGCTCGTCATGAACAGCAACAAGATTTCGATATTTTTAATCTTTGAGGATTATTGATTATATTATGTGTTAACCATGGCAACAATTAAAGGTTATACAATGGAGATTTCAACGACAACCAGATGGTAACAAAAGAAAAATTCATATACTTCTTTGAGGTATTCACTTCTAGCTATGAGAAAGTTAGCTCATTTCAAAAGTCCTAGACTTTGAAAATGAAGATACTATGTTTGAATCCTAAATAGACCTCCAAATTTTTATAGTTTAATTATTGAATAAATATTTGAAAAAACTGTGCCATCAATTGTCATCGACTATGGTTTAAAAAAAAGTATTTGAACTTGAATGGATAAATTGAAACGTATTTTATTAACGATTGAAAATTATAAAATGAATTTAATAAGTATACATTACTTAAAGTAGCATTTAGTTTGATTTTAGGAGATGTGTTCCTTCCTCAACATGATCCTCAACACTAAATCAAAATAAGTGTTAGTTTAGGTAATTATGTATAAATTTAAAAGTCTATACATATTTGTGTTAAATGCGTTTATAAATGATGTTTGTATGCGTTTGTAAATGCATAAATGTTTATAAATTCGTTTGTATGTGATGTTTGCTTCAAGCTGCATATTTAATACAAAATGCTAATAGTTCATGCTTTGTACTGATTATTTAGAAATTGCCAATTTATGAAATTGTCTGCAGTTTTTTCTATTTAAATATTATAACAAGTATATTTTGTTTGCTATTTAATTGGATGATTATTCATTAGTGTTTTATATCACTGAGTTTATTTTTAATCTAAACCTTATTTTGTTCCATTGTTAATCAACACTTTATTTCTTGTAAACCTTTTTAAGTGAAAAGAAATTGTATAATCATTAAAACTTGCACAGATCATTATTTAGAGAGCAAATCGTTACAATTAAAAAATTTATAAAACACTTTGCTTACAATTTTAATGTCAGAGAGATTATTTGTGTTCCTTTTTAAATTCCTTCTATTAGTTAACACTCTCCTGATATATATCTTGTACACATTTTCCATCATTAATAAAGTATGTTTTAATTCATCCAATCAAGTTCAAATACATTTTTTCAAGCTATATTGGATGACAATTGATGTTAATAAAGTTTTTACAAATATTTATTCAATAATTAAATTATAAAAATTTGGGGGTTCTAATTCCAATTGGAGTGAAGTATCTTTGTGTTCGAAGTCTAGCACTTTTTGGCACTGAGCTAACTTTCCATAGCTAGAAATAAGCTTTTCAAAGATCTATATTAAAAACCTCCATTGCATAACCTTAAATGGTTCCCATGGCTACCACACAATATCATAAATAATGCTCTTAGACTAAAAATGAATGAAAAGAATAAAATAAACAAACTGGATGAACATTATCGAACCTTGCTTCACAAATGGACAATGCAAAAGGAAAGCAAAAAGAAACACAACACAAGCAACGAAAAAAAGAAAGCGTATAAATAGTAACAAATAAAAATAACAGTCCAACAGCATTGATATAAACAAAAATGGAAAATTGAAAGGAAATTTGCTTTTATTTTGCCATTAATATTGTTATTCTGACATATATATGTACATACATATTTATATTATTTGTAATTATAAAACAAATAGAAACTAACATAACATTTTTAAATGTCAATTTAAGTAGGAATTGACTTGAAAAACAAAAATATATTACCTGTTCTAAAAATGTTACTATTTATCCACTTACCTTTAATTTCTTCTATTTCTTCTGGTGTAAATTTAGGCAATCTAGATCTTCTCCTATTTTCAGAGGCACTGTTTTTATCAATAGTATCCCTCAATATTTGAGGATAATCGCCTTCCTTGCTGTAAATTGGATGAGCAAACCAATCGGACTAGAAAAATACATAATGTTTTAAGAATAAGGTTTTTTCTATCTGACGTTTTAGACATAGCTTGTAATTAAAGTTGTTATTAAGATATTATAGAGGTAGAAATGCAGTAGCTAGAAACAGGGATCTTAACTAGTGTTTTAAGTGATTCAACCATTTTATTTATAGGCTCAAATGTTTATATACTTTGGTTATAAATTTACAAGTATAACCCATGATTTTGACTTATACATTTTGACATGTATTAATATGTGACATTTGCCTAGAATAGCTTGTTTAATGAGAATGACTGTTTTCTAGAGATGTATCCCATTATTAACTTACACCATAACTGACATCCTAGTTGTTTTAGGTTGAGGTGGGGTGGGGTAAGTGTGAAGGTTGAGTTCAGAGTTCAATATTAGGATAGGTGATATTAGGTATTTTGGGGATTGTGATGCCAAAACGTGTGTTTAATTATAATCTAATTGGGTGTTGATTATGTGTGTTGGAAGTTGTTTGAATATTTTGTACTGTTCAGTTATGTGGTGTCAGCTATTTGTATTTAGTTTGATTAGAATTTGTTTATTTGCTCTTATGATTTATAGTTGTGGTTTGTGGATAGGTTTTCATCAAAGTTTGATTGAGTGTTATGGTTTGTAAGTGCTTTTTTATGTTTTTGGTAATGTGTATTAAAATGACCAACCTGATAAACTTATGTAGAAACTGGGATGAAAGATAGCACCAGCCTTATGCTTTAGCATTTGGTCGGTAAATATTTCTTTTACCGCTCTTATGAGAATAAGTTAATTGAAATAGGTTCACCATTATTAAAAAGTACATCCAGCTACAAAACTTTTGCTAAATACTTAGTTTCAAACTTGAATTTAATAGTTTTATATTTAGTTGAAAAACTTTAGTACAAGAAAAATTATTAGATCTGATTATAAATTTCATTACAGAACCTACAGGTAAATTTGTTTGCTTAAGAGAAAGTGGCAGTTTTACACTCAGCAGGTAAAGTAAAAAACCCCTTTTTTCCCTAGGCATGAGGAATATAGTATATTACAATAGAAATATTGAAAAGAACCCCAATACCACAAAAATAATCAAAAATAACAAATAAAACAAGTTACTTAAGATTAAACCCTTATGTACATTTCGATGACCATGTCATCATCATCAGAGGATGATATTTCATTCTAGTTTGTAACTTCTTGTGTGCTAGATTGTGTTTTGTAACAATACCCTCTGATGATGATGACATGGTCATCGAAATGTACATAAGGGTTTAATCTTAAGTAACTTGTTTTATTTGTTATTTTTGATTATTTTTGTGGTATTGGGGTTCTTTTCAATATTTTTATTGTAATATATTGTACCACTGTGCTCTTGATATTGTGGAATATAGTATATGTTAAATCAGGAGGAAAAGTAAAGAACCCTGAAGTTTATCTTTCAAAAATTGTTTTTACACAAGAGTTCAAAATGTATAAAAACACAAAAACTGTTTAAAAGAGCACAACTTTTTTACATAAATTATAAACAAACATATTATCATTTTATGAAGATCATAAGTATATTCTAAAGTACCAATGATCTATTATGTTCAAATTTTAAGTATATTATTCATTTTATACATTTTTGTGGAAATAAATATTCAAAACTTTTTTATACATATTCTCTATTGCATATACATTTCTGCCTAATTTTCTTAGTTCTTACAAATATTTTCTTAAAGGAATTTCCTACAATTATAAAAACACTTTAGCACCCCTAAACCGCCGGCACCAACTACCTTAAATACCCCACCCCCAAAGGCTGGTACTGGTGAGAGGTGCAAGTTAGTTTGTAAACACCAACATAGTTGTAAATATCTTTGCGTCTGATTTTTGGTTTAAATTGTTTGTTGAGGTCGTTACATGGGAACAGTTTTCAAAAACTCCTAAAAAGTCATCTAATATTTTTATACTAACCTTATCACTACCCCAACCAAGAAGTCATTTATGGTCTGAGTTGACAATGGAATACTTCTCCCAAAACAGTCATCCTTTTTAAACCAAAAAGTAAGTTCTACTATAGGAAGTGTGACATATAATATAACCCAAAGTATTTAAGTACAAACTAGTAACTTAAGTTGATGATAAGATCAAATAATACATGATTTTGAATCATCTGCAAATGTTATTAACACTACACAAATATTAATTCTTTATGTAAATAAACCAACAAGATAATCCATTCTTTTTCCCTCTTTAATAAGCAACTTGTTTTAGGAATTACAAGCAATTGAGGAATAATTTTGTAAGCACCATTTTACATTAAAACTATTTTGATTTGTATTGCAATATTTTTAGGAGGCTTATAAAAAATAACAGAGGCATCGAGAACAAACATTTCTTATTACAATTTTTTACTTTATCATAACTATTCTTAATATTAGGACCAATGTGTAATTCTAGAAGAAAATACTTTTAAAACAATAGTAAGAGCGGCTTACAAAAATATATTGTCTTATTATTGTATTTAGAAATACTTATTACTTTCACTTTTTGATTCTATAAATTTCCTACATGTAAAAGGTTTATAACACTCACATTGAATTGGAAAGCCTTATCAGCAGCTCTTTTGTTTTCTTCACTTTCATCAAGTGGTATATAAGTATCAATATTTAAAGCAATACCAATCTGACCTGAATTTGAAAACAATTTGAAATAAGTAAATATTTATAACAAAAGTTATCTATTAATTAGTTTTAAATCATTTCCAATTTTTTCAAAACGAGTTTTTAAAATACCTCAGAAACTGATTATTTATTCGTAATTCAAGTAGTTTTTATCCATTCTAGCTCTTTATAAATCTATTAGAACAGCAAAAAGAAGTTAAGTCATAAAATAATTTAAACAGTAATACATCAAATGAAATATAAAATCATTTGAACATGTATATCCTAAACTCGATGATACTACTACATCACACAATCCTGAGTCTAGTAAGTAGTAACATAGCCTTGTTACACTGTATGTATAAAAACATAACTTCACTCATTTACACTTAGGCCTACACTCCTTATAAAGGTATATTAAACTACAGCAGAACTTTCTAATTTGTCACGTTCGGGGACGAGGGGGTGACGAATTCGAGAAAAAGAGTAGTGAAATCACAGAAGTAGTGAAATAAACATGTAATTGTGTAATATGTAAACTACATATTTATAGCACATAAATATGTAAGTAGGTATGTAAGGGTATACTTATGTGATTTATGTCAGCCGAAAACTTAACAATAATAAAAACCATATCCTACAGTCATGGGCGCCCATACACACGGGCAGGGGGGGCCGTGGCCCCCCTAGCTCCCAGAAAAATTAAATTTAAAATTATTAAGACTATCGTACAAATATTTCTTTTTTATTTTCAGCTGATGTGGAAGAACTATATTTTAATTATAATAAATTTTCAGTAAATAGTATATTTATGCGGTTCTGCTATATTAACACCTTGACTGAAGGAAGTAGGTTTTACAGTCAGAAACTATCGAATATCCATATTATGTGATTATGTCAATGTGGACCAGTTAATGGTTGCGTCAAATAAAGGAAAACAGCTACACAGGACACGACTAATATCCTAGACGCTGACACAGCGACCCAGCTAGCCCAATGATAACGAAAACGTGACAGGAAGGACAACCTAGGGCCTGACTGACGCTGCATTTCTTCTCTGTTGCATGTCATCTGCGTTCGACATTGTAGTACTGTATTGGGTGCAAGTAGGAAGCAGTGAGCAGATTATATATTGACTATAGTGTACAATACCGTGTTACGATCTACAAAATTGATAAATTATTAGCCTAATTGGTAAGTGAAAACATTTTCTAATAACGAAACATAACAAACGGAAAGGATCAATTTCAAAAGAATTCCTATGTGTATTAATACGATACATAGATATTACGTATATTTCTATTAAGTTAAACAAAACATACCATTTTGTCCACATATTAATTTTAATAGTTTATTATATGATATAGCCTATGTTACATTACCTTTAATTGAATTGTAGAAATTGACGTTTTAATTTGATTTATCTTTAATATTAGTCCAGGAAACGAAGCTTGAAATAGGAAAAAACTTCTCAAATTTTTCGGAAAAGACCAATTTACATACAAATTTTGATTAAGTTCAACTTACCCTCTACTTCAAAATCTATATAGTGCCGACAGGTGCTTTTTATTTTTTAAGCGTGAAAACTACCCCTTATTGTCAAAATCTATAAAAAGAGTAAAAAGAGTGAAATTTGGTTGAGATGAATTAAAAATAATGATTGTCTGATACTCTAATTGTAATTGTTAAATATTTCGACCCTCTAAAAATTCATTTTCAAGGGTGAAAACTACCCCTAATTGCTCAAATTTATAGAAAAAGCTTAAGGAGGATAAAATTTGAATCTGATAATTAGGGTAATAATAGTTTGATATTCGTAATATAATTTCTTAGTATTTCAATCCTTAAAAAAAATTTTTTAAAGGTGAAACTACCCCTTATTTCGAACTACAAAAAACCAACGTAAAAACACAATTTTCAATTTTTTACCCAAACCGATATATTGTCATAACTATTTAATACACAAAATTAAACTATTTTTGATAAATTGGTGCAGCACGTAGAGTGTGTTTAGATCTTAGAACAATACTGGCGAGCTGCTCCAAAATGAAAAAGATACCTACATAAGTAAATACATCAGCAGATGTTTCAACTTTCAACTGGCCCTGCGGGCGTAGATTCGTACCGCCTATATATACGTACTCGTATGTGCTCTATGGTTCCATGAGTCGAATATGAATGAATGTATGCATGCATATAAGTTTCTATCGTACAGAATACAAAAAAAACTCCGCTAACGTACATTATTATGCTTCCTATTGGACTTCTCCAGATGTTTCAAAAAATATATATTGGGTTTTTAACCGGAACCTGTTATTTTTTTTACTTTAGAAAATTTTGTAAAAAAGCATTTTGTAGGTTTTTACAATAGATACAAAGCTATTATTATTCAATCTTTTTGAAACCCTCAGTTTCAAAAAGGGGTGACTTTGAAAGGGTTAGTAAAGGTAGTTTTTGCTTTGCAAGTTGGTACAAATTTTAATTGTCAATATATCACTCAATTTTTGTCATACAAAAGATTTTTGCAAACCAAATTCTTGAAAATTAAACATGCTACAATTTTATATATAAACATTTTTTTCGTATCTCTGGTGCTAATCTTTCTATTTTGAAGAAAACAGCATTAAGAGCATTTATACCAAACTACAAAAATTCGTTATTCGCTTTCAACTCCAGTTTTTTTAAACTAATCCTTCTAAGTTGGTAAAACTTCTAGAATGTGCATATGTGATGGTCCAACAGTGGACGTTTCCGAACGTCTTCAGCCATACGATAGAACCTTTTTGGACGTTCCGGAACGTCCTTAGCGTTGAACCATGGAAGTTCTAATGTTTTCCGTTCTATTTTAGTGACATGGATATCAGACATTTCTTTGGGCCAAAAAATAATGGTGGTACTTTGAAAAGAGCCGGGCAGGAGGACTCAATTACATCTGAACCTGGACTAACATCTTCAAAAGTGCCACGCCAAAATATCTCCAATCATATTGTCATTGAAGAGTCGATTGTGCTTGATTATACACAGCCCCAAGCATCAACATCAGTTGCTAATCGAAATCAGTTTGATCTAGGTGAGTACATAAATCTAAATCAGGACGTATCTGTACTGCTGTCAGATGACATGAAGTATAGTTTACTAACCAATCCAATTGTACGAAATTCGACATGTGACTTCAAACAAGATGTTGAAACTGGCAAAATAAGAAAAAGAAGTTTTCAAAAAAATTGGTTGGAAAAATATTCATGGTTGGTCTACTCACCAAAATTTAAAGGTGGGCTTTGCAAATTTTGTACGATATTTAGACCCTTTTTAAAAAGAGGATTCTTTGGAGCATTTGTTGTGAGAGCTCATCAAGATTACAAACATTTTCATGAAGATGCTATCATGAGTCTATAAGTAAAGCGAAAAGTTTTACTGATTCCATAGAAATGAAGAAGAAAAATGTCATCGAGCAAATAGACAGCGGGATCACTGAACTTATAAATGCTAATCGTGAAAAGCTAAGACCCATTCTAGCATCACTAATATTTTGTGGCACCCATGATATATCAATTCGGGGGAAACATTCAAATCAAGGAAATTTTGAAGATTTACTTCAGTTCAGAGTTAGTTCATGTGACAAAGTCCTGAAAAATCATTTGGAAAACCATGGCAGTAGGGCAAAATATACGTCCCACAGAGTACAGAACGACCTAATAAATGTGTGTGGCTCTGTTTTACAAGGAGAGATTGTTGATGAAGTTAATAAATCAGTGGCATTTTCGCTTTTAGCAGATGAAACTGCTGACATAAGCGGTAAAGTACAGTTATCAGTCGGTGTACGGTTTGTTGTTGAAGAAGAGCCCATGAAGTTTGATGTGAAAGAAGAGTTCTTAGGATTTTCTGAACTAAACCAGTTAGATGCTGAGGGAATCTCTTCATCAATTTTATCATTTGTTGAGAATATTGGATTAGATATGACCAAATTGATTGGCTTAGGGTTTGATGGTTGTTATACAATGGCAGGACATGAAAGTGGTGTGCAGGCTAGAATAAAGGAAAAATACCCTAAAGCAGTGTATTATCACTGTGCCTCGCATAGACTGAACTTAGTAGTTAATGACCTAAATAATGTTCAAGAAATTCGGAATAGTGTTGGAACCATAAAACAAGTTATACAGTTTTTTAGGGAAAGTGTTTTACGTAGAAAGAGCATAAAAAATATTCCACTATTCTGTGAAACACGGTGGTCACAAAAATATAAATCGATCAGGCTATTCAAAGAACACTTCCTGACTATTAAAGAAAGCCTGGGCAGACTTGCATCTGATCGAAATGTCAGTCAGGAAACAAGAACACATGCCAACCAGCTAGATACTGCTACATCTTCGGCAAAATTCATTATTTGCTTGATTATTATTTCCAGATACTCTTCTTATCTAGAGCCTGCAGTTAATAAGCTACAGAGTATCGATATGGACCTTCACAAAGTACATCAATACATAAATACAGATTTACTGGGGACTTTTAAAAGCCATAGAGAGAAAAATTCGAATGAATTCTCAAACATTTTCGAAGAGGTCACGCGTACTTGTAATGAACTTGATATTGACATAAAAATTCCAAGATTGGCTGGCAGGCAGACCAAAAGATTTAATGTTGAGTGTGGTACATGCGAGGATTACTTCAGAGCATCAATTTATAATCCTTACATAGATTCATTAATTATGTCTTTATCAACAAGATTTGAAAACAGTAATGAGGTAGCGTTCAAAGGAGGAATTTTACACCCTCTTGCAATAAAAAAGCTTCACAGTAAGGAAGATTATATGACAGATATTAAAAGACTGCAAGAGTTCTATAACATTGATAACTTGGAAGGAGAGGCCAGATTATGGTTCGATTTATGGAAATCCAAAGAATTTTCGGAAAAAACAACACTCCAAGATGTTCAGAAACCACATTTCATCCAGTAGTGAGGGAAATGATAATTTATTATCAAACTATACCTCCTACAACTTGCACAGTGGAACGTTCCTTTAGTACACTCCACCGTGTAAAGACTTGGCTACGTAGTACGATTGGCGAGGAGCGTCTTTCTGGATTGTGTCTGCTCAGTTTACACAGAAACAGAGTGAAATCAAAGTTTGCTAGTTTCCAAGATAAAGTTATTGATCAATTTGGACAGAAAAAGAGAAATTTGCAATTTGCATTTTCAGACAAATATTAGTCTAGAGTAATCTGGCGAATACGAAGGCCTGTAGCCGCGTCCAGACATGAGCCGCGAGCATTATGGTGTAACATTTTGGCGTCATTTTGCCGATCAGCGAGCCTTGTCGCGAGTGCAGTATCGTCATAAATAATCGTAAAAATAAATTAATCGATACAAAAAAGCCTGTAAAAATTAGACGTTTTGAATTTTCTAAAGTGCCTTAAAACTCACCATTTTAACCATAATTTTTCAAAATTTCCGCGGACCCCCTTCTCATGGAGGGAATCCCATTCCTCCAGGTATCAGATTTGGCCCCCCCCCCCTATAAAATTATACATGGGCGCCCATGCCTACAGTATAGTTCGTAATTACAAATTCTGTGTGTTATTCTATTTTCTTAAAAGACATAAAAAACATATTGCAGTACCTTGTAAGAACAATAACACTAACAAAAAAAAATACGGTATATTAATTCTATTTACAGATTGCACGCAATGAACCTAGAAATGCAGAATGAGTGGTTAACAATACGCGGGTTTTACATCCCGTTAGCTTTGAAGTGGTGTACGTTACCCGCCCTACTGAACTTTTACCTTAATGCCTTCCAGATGACCCTCCCAGATCAGAGTAACTTGGTAAGGTGGGCGAAAGCCTCTGAAAAAACTTGCTATAGTTGTGGTGAGGCAATAGGTACAGTCAGGCATTTATTGGTGGGATGTAAGGTGCTTCATGTTAGATGTCATTACTTACGTCGCCATGATAGAGTATTTCAAATTATACATGAGGCTGTAAGTCTCTCGGTAGCTAGAGCTCAAGAAGGATTGACCTCAAACAGAAGTGGAATCCGCTGTAGAAGCAGGCACAACTGTAAACTCTAAGAGCAAGCCCTACTCAATTCTAGGTCCTGCAACTGATTGGACTTTTCTAATGAATACATATGAAAAGCACTACAAAATCCCAGAGGATGTTGGTGTTTCATCATCTAGACCGGAGATATTCCTTTTTTTTCGGAAAGTTTAATGTATCATCCTGGACTAACAATACTGTGGGAAACAAATATACCCAAAGACCACACAATAAAAATGAAAAAGTATTATGACCTAATAAATGAATTAACTAAAATTAACTATATGGTTCATGTATATGCAGTTGAAGTGGGAGCAAAAAGTATAACAACAAAATCTCTCTACTACCTAGTAAAAGACTTTGGCCTGTCAAGAACTGCAGTAAGTTCTACTTTAGAACGAGTATCTAAAGCTGCATTAGCAGCTTCCTATGAAATTTGGCTAGGTAGAGAGGGTAACATGAGTAGTAAAGGTGAGTATCGATGATCATCACAAAGAGGCCTCTTTAGCTACACCCGGAACCACAAGTCCCACTGCTACTCAGCGCTACTCCCTCTACTACACGATGAACCCGGCACCTTCACAGTGAATCCATAGAATGCTAAGATTTTCGTCTCTTAATTTTTAAAAAGTTTAATTTTTTTTTCTAAAGAATTCTCTGATGCCATCTATAATAAGTGACAGGGGAGATAATGTTTGTTATTACTGTGATGCGTTAGAGAGCTTATACTCTATTCTAATTACCTCACTGTTCTTGTGGTCTCATTGTTGTTTCTGATGGATAATTAAGAATGTTTTTAAAGTTTCATTCTAATTCGTGGCTGTTGGTTATTGTTAAATTATAAATCGTGATATAAGTGGTATAAAAATTGTAATTTACTTTGCAGTTTAGCAAGTATTTAATCAATTTATTGTTTTCTATTGTATATTGTTTTCTTTTGTTTGATTAAATATTTGATGATATCAGTACTGATATAGATTTTGTGGGAACCTTTTTGAAGCTACTTGGTTTTGTATTTAATATAAGAATTGTTTATATAATGTGAAAACATCAGTTCTATTACTGACAAAAATTTATTGAAATGCTTATTTGCCTCACAAACAAATTACTTTAAGTTTTGTTATTAAACCTCTAACCATGTTTTCAATGACTTTTCCTTCATTTCTATTAGCATTAGTTAGTAGTCATTTTTATTAATTACTTTTGTGAATATTTGAAGTATAAACTTCTTTAGGTGTGTCTCATAGGTTTTATCAACAGCAGTAAAACTGTATAAGTATAACATCATATGTAGACGATTTTTCCAACATGTTTTCAAATATGGAAATATTATTCCAATGATTTCCCATAATCAGTAGGTGAACACCAACAGTTGGTTTTCCTTTTTTTCTGTATTTAGAGGTTATGTTTATTCACTTTTATATATAATATATTAAGAAATATTGTATATTGATTCAATTATGTAATTTTCTTGGAAGTCCGACTCATTTCCTTTGCATACCAACTTCATTGGAATTCTGACTCATCATTTTCTTTCAAGTAGATAAAATAGTAATAGCCTCGAATTTAACAGAATCGAAATATCGGGACTTGGAATTTCGAGACTCTACTGTGTGTGTAAGTGTGTGTGTATGTATATATATATATATATATATAGTATGTGTGTATTTAGTATACTTGATATGATAATATATCAAATATGAATTGTTAAATAACATTACAAACATTTTGGAAACATATAACGTAAAATTATCACAGAATATAAATTACAAAGTTTAAATTAAATAATTAAAGAGTACTAACCTTTCTGAGTTTCTTTGAACAATCGTTCATATAGCCTATATGCTTTAGCATGTGCTCTTAAAGCATTATGACCAGCCAAATACTCTCCACTTCCATTTATATTTAATCCTGGTGCCATCATTTTAGAGTTGTAACCAAAAAGTATAAAAGATAGAGGTTCATTAATAGTTATCCATTTTTTTACCTGTTAAAGATCAACTTTGATGAATTATCATGATAAATTTTTAATTTAAGTTTAAAAATCACATATACAAAGCACTATAAAATATTTGAGAAATTGCTTGTATTAAATTGCCGTGAGTTAAAAGTATGATATTTTTATATATGTTTTCAATTTTACTTATAGTTTTTACAAAACAAAAGATATGAAATTAACACTTGGTATTCAGTCCTGCCAAAATATAGTTGGTTAATTTAGACATCTCTTGGTATTACTTCTGTTCCAATAAATATATCCCCCTGAATAAGCTAATCATATTACTTCTCTAAACTCTCAGCTTAATAGAGTGAAAAATATACCACCTAATCAATATACCTATGCTACAGAAAGACTATAACAAAGAACTCAATACAATAAAATACATCGTTCAACAAAACTGCTACACCCATAGACAACATACGTATGAAAATTAAACATAAACAACAACACCAAACTGCCACACTGACAAACCACACAAAAAACAACAAATACATATCCTTCACCTACTCCAACAAAAACACACAAAATAGCTTCCAAATTCAAAAAAACTTTTACCAAATATCTTACAAAACAACAAACCCTTTAAGACAGCACATACAACCCTTTCAAAATCAAACAGACAAATACAATCTATCTGGTATTTACAAATTAACATGTCCCAGCTATTATATTGGTCAAACTGGTAGATCATTCAACACACGCTTTGATGAGCACATTAACAAAAGGAACAACAAAAACCAGCTATGCAACACACCTGAAAAACATGTAACACACACACAAAAACGGCCATAGATTCTAATTAAAACATATTTAAATAAAGTAAAAAACTAAGAATGTTAGAAATATACAAAATATACAAACACTAAGCAACATGTAAAGAAAACATATTAAATGACTGCAACACCCTGTTCTATTGCATAATAAACAACCAACCTAACCCACCCCCAATACACTCATAAATCTCATACCGACAGCCTTTATGCCTTGCGGGATGCCAACAGTAGAGACTTTGCTCCGTCAAAGGAACGATTGTTTCGAAACAGGTCAGCAAGTAACCCCTTATGTACTCACTTCGTTAAGTATTATTTAATTATAGTTTAGAGATCTGTTGGTGTAACTTCTGTTGCAACATATATCCTCCTGAATAAGCCAATCATATTACTTCTCTAAACTCTCAGCCTAATACAAGGGCTAGCAATTTCTTTTCTTTACCAATTTAAGCTCCCATCTTCTCAACTCCACTCATAACCTGTCTTCTTGCTCCAGCTCAAAAAAACATTTATGAACCTGTATAATCAATTTTATAAATATGATTTCTTAATTTCTGTGAAATGGGCCCAAGGCTTGTCTAGAAGAGTTGAGACAGTGTATGCTTTAACAAAATCATCTTCAAAAACTCCTTGTAACAAACTCATTTTTTGTTGAAGTTTTTATTATAACAAAAACGCCTTCTGGTTACTAGTTAATGTCCATCCTGGAAAAAAGATCAAAATAGGCTCTCTAATTGGAGATTCTATTTCAGAATCTTTAATTTGAATTATGATATCATATCAAATGATTTACTGTCAAATGACAAAAGGGACATTGAAATGCACCAGAGCAGAAAGCACCTAAACATCCTTCTATCTGGAACGTATACTTTAGAATTGGCAATTCAAATATTTTAAATTCTTACTAATCTAATATTTTTGCAGTAATAACTTCTTTACGCAAAGTGAACAAAATATGAGATTAATTCATTGCTTTCTTGTCACACTATTTCTGAAACACATACCTCACAACATATGATATAACATAACAACTAATGTTGTAGAACAGCCGTTTTAATTGTAGATTATTATTAAATAGTTTTGATCAGTTAATAAGTATTTTAAATTATTTACATTTTGATAAATCACAATACAAATAATGATAATAATAAGTTTGTATTTTTAATCTAATTTTTTAAAGGAAAACATTTTTAGGCCCTTCTTATAATTTTTAAAGAAATAATTTCAACTCTAGTTAAAAAAATTGTATTCAGTAAACATCTGATAAATATATTTTATTTACATTTTTTTATTATTAACTACAATTAATATTTGTCGTTATTAAATACATTCCTCAAATAAAGATGTAAAAATTGAACAAAAGATGTAAAAATTCATACTTTCAGGGATTTTCATTGAAACTTTTGCAAAACTATTAGCTCTATTTTGTTATTACTTATCGGGACTCCCCTGAGTACCATAAATTTTTTTTCATATAAAAACATTTTAAAGATAAAAGTAACTAATGAAGATAAACTTAATTTTTTAATGATCATTCTAGTTTGTAACTTCTTGTGTGCTAGATTGTGTTTTGTAACAACCCTCTGATGATGATGACATGGTCATCGAAATGTACATAAGGGTTTAATCTTAAGTAACTTTTCTTATTTGTTATTTTTGATTATTTTTGTGGTATTGGGGTTCTTTTCAATATTTTTATTGTAAATTATTATTGTTTAATAGTTTCCTAATAATTAAATTTCTAGGAAACAAATTAATTAAAGTTAATAATACCCTAAATCGTAGGAATTCCAATATGCAACATTTTCAGTTAAGTATTCATACAGCAAATTTAAAAAGTCAGATCGTTTCAAACAATACACATTCACTCTTGTCAATAGAAGGAAGTCCTATGTTTTGATAATATACTAACTGATTTAATATGGCGGTATGAAATACTGTATAGCTACATATATAACCATGAATATGAGAGCCAATGAGTTATCATTACTCAACTAAATATCAAGTTGTGTGTGCTGTGGTGGTTGGTTTTATATCTGCTGAGCTTGTTTTTACATTTTATCGACCTGGAAATTGATGAAATCATTGTGGAACATCTCAGCATCAAGTTTTTGGGGAAGCTCGGGAAAGGTTCTCAAGAAATTATTCATATGTTAACTGCAGTTTACATTGTTAATAAAGTAAAGAAAACATCCAATTTTAAAAATAGAGTTAGAGTTTTAAAGATAGCTGAGTAGTTGCTAAGAATATTGCAATGCCAGGACAACCTTCAACCTACTATGTTCTTGAAAATATTGATTTTCTCTGGTGCTTTGTCCATAACGATTGCCAAAAATTGTACTAACTACTGCTGAAATTAATTTAGATAAATCAATGGTATATACAATCCTAAAGAACATTTTGATCTAATAAAACTTTAAACAAAAATCTTGCACAAGTTACTGTTATCAGATCAAAAGTTGATTATGTTGCTGACTAGAAAAATTCAGTTAAAAATTCAGTTCAGGTAAGTGTACAATTGAACGTCCACTCAGGGCTGTTAAACTACACACACACACACAAATATTTGATGGCTCAAGCTGCCCCCTTCAAAGTGCAACCTATTGCAGGGGCACAGCCAGGATTTTGTGAAACGGGGGACCAGAACTACAATGGGGCTGTGGAGGGGTTTGGTTTGTTCACCCTGTAGAAAATATTGAATTTTTACCACTTTACAACTTATGTTTTAACCATAAGCAACATAAAAAAGACTTAAATTGAGACTAAATCTGTGTTTTTTATGTCACAGTAAAGTAGGCTGTTTACCATTTTTCGACAATTTTAATATTTCCCCATAATTATCAATTGTCAAGTAAATTCAATGCTTATTTTGTTATACCTTAAAGCCCCAACTCAAAAACTGTGTATTTTACCGCAAAGGGAAATGTTGAAATTTTTAAAAATTAATAATACATTTAAAAATTAGTAACATTTTAATGCTACTTAAAGCCTCTTAAAAAAGGATACTTCAGACACAATTAAAAGTAATAAAAGCATGTATTTTATCCAACGGTGGATGGCGCGATAAGAATAAATGTAGACTATTACAGTACGTACACTAGAGGAAATACTAACTCAGAGAATTCAATTTAAAAGTAGGATAAATATTATTTTCTATTGACTTTTTTATTACCCTACACTTAAATTCAAGTTAAACATAATATTTTTCTTGTCATTTTTAATTTATTTATGAATTTTTATTTTTTCTCATGCTAAGGGGAGGCCTGGGCTCCCATGATCCTCCCTTGGGTGCACCACTGACCTGTCTCTCAGTCCCTGGCCATGAGTAATATTATGATTAGTTGTTTGTCTTATTATGATTAGTTGTTTGTTAGTTGAAGTATTGTACTAACTTACTGGAAACTTCAATTTTTACCAGAAATTTCATTTTGATTGCTATGATTATAATAACATCATGGTTATTTCAAACAACATGTTAATTGAAATTTCTAAAATAACCTGTTTTATTATTTATTCATATATTGAATTAGTTTTATAAATATATTTGAATACCTTACCCGATCTCCAAAACTTCTATATAAAACATAAGCATAGTCTTCAAAGTAGTCTGCTATCACAGAATTTGACCATCCTCCCAAGTCTTGCAGAGGCTGAGGTAAATCAAAGTGGTACATTGTAACCTTTGAAACAAGTTTTAATCAAAAATTATTATAAAATTATAAAAACCTTCAAATAATATATTTTATCAACAATATAAAAACTAAACATGTAGATCAACTATGATTACAAAACTTGTGAACTATTCAAATTTTATTACACTTATAAAGTATTTAAAAAATACTTTGGTCAAAAAAAAATGGAGTAGTAATAAATGAAAATTTTCTTTTTACTAAATACAATTTTTATAAAATATATATAAGCAGGTCTGGTTTTACCACTAAGTATAGTAAGTCTATGGGAGAGGATGGCACACAATAAAAATTATATTTCAAAATGACAAAGAAAATTTGAAATGAAAATTTTAATGATAAGGTCGGAAAAAGTCTTGGTTTATTTTTTTTAACATAGTTTTTTAGTGGGTAGTTTTTTGAAACTGTGTATTTTTTAGTAATAATAGAAACATATAGTGGAAAAGAGGTGACTCAGATCTATTGAAGACACGGGCGGCTCCTGGGGAGGGGCAATTGCCCCTCCCTGAAAGTTTAAGTACTATTTTTTTTTAGAAATATTTCGAATACATTTAAATTTATCCCAGTTTTCTTTAAAAAGTATTTTTCATTTGACTTTGCAATGTATATTGTTTTTACGTTTATGTAATGTTAAGTGTAGAAATTCATCTATAACATTGGTAGTTCCACCCAGCATAAACAACACTAGCATGTTACAAGTCGCGCACTAGTTCCGTACCGGCTCGGCTATACTTACAGTCTATGTACTACGACTCCTCGTCCTTGTCAGACTGAGCCGTTTGATGAAACAATAAAAGTAAAACAGTATTTTCTCTGTGACGTTCATTTTACCACTGCTTGGCCACGGCAGCTACATCTTGAATCTATGTAATTTCAGGTAAAATGCATGTTTTGATGAAAACAAATGCCAAATTTCCTGTGATTGTTAAGTACAAGAATAGCTTATAACTTCATTTCCAGGCCTTAATTTTTGAAAGTTTTCCGCCCCAAACCCATCCCATGTTTCCCTGCTATTTTACCCCCCCCCCTATAGTCTATCCTGGAGCTGCCCTTGGTTAAAGACTGCTGCTGGATTGTCAAACACTTGGCTGCCAGTACAGTATAATGTGCCTCCTTTCTGTGTTCCAAGGTCAGACAGGCGCACAAGCAAACAAATATTCTAAAATAAGATACTCAAATTATTTTTCTAGGTAGTGTTATTAAGTTTATCATTGCCTAGTAATAGTATAATACAATATTGTTACTATTAAAAGTGGTTATTAAAAAGATTATTTTCTTAAGGAAAATTACAGGGTCAACTGTCTTTACATCGTGGGTAGGAAAAGGAATAACAGAGCCTCCTGGGTTTAGGGGGTTCCTAACTTTAAATCATGTCCATTAGGCGTATATATTGCTTATAATCTAAATACAGTAGTCAATTTCAATGGTGACAAAAATGTTAGATATAGTTACTGACTTTACTGGCCTGTGTGTTTGTCTATAATACCTTAAATTTCTTAAAAGTTCATTATATTTTAAAAATTTCTGATATATTTAGCTCACTTTAAATAAATAAATATACATGAAAAATTATAATAATACAAACATCTTTTGATAATTTTCTAGTTTTCTACTAGGATTTACACTCTTATTTTTATTTTGAGTATCATAATTACCTGCCAATCCTAGCATTGTCTATCCCTGCTGACACATTTCGGAGGACCTCCATCAGTCAGAACTTATTATGTACTTCTTAATGAGTTTATAATAACTTCTGACTGATGGAGGTGCTCCGAAACTTGTCAGCAGGGAATGGGACAATGCTAAGATTGGCAGGTAACTATGATACTCAAAATAAAAACATCTGTTTAGGAAAGTAGGAACATGGGTGCTAGTTACCTTATCTTTAGGAAACTTTTAATTTGCCATGTTGAATTTGCAAAAGATTACCAGATGTCCTCTTTTCAACAGGTCTGAAATTTTTATATAGTTTGTGTAAATGTGGATTTTACCTTACCTGGTTTCAGCACATTCTTAATTTTATGTTTAAATATAACTTTATTTCCAAATTAACATATAACATATAACATATTATTTTCTTGTATATATTTACATTTTCCTTTTTTATAATTTTATTTTACTCAATAAATTATTAAAAGCTGTGTTTTAAAGGTTTTTATTATTCGTAACTATGGAGCAAGACAGGAAAGTTCTACAAAGTTAAAGCAAACAAATTATTTCAGAAGATCAAGTCATTTTGCACTGAAAAATGAAAACTTATTTGAAACAAAACATTAAAAAACTGTAAAAGTATAAGTATTAAATAATAATTATGTAAGAAACATCAAAGATATAATTAAAGAAAAATATACTTACAAAAGGCTCAATACCATTCGCAAGCAATTCATTAATAACATTGTTGTAATAATCAATTCCTTTCTGGTTGATGTCAGTTATTTCTCCTGTTGGCATAATTCTGGTCCAAGCAATAGAAAACCTGTAAAAGTCAAACTGAAACAAACCCAACTTATTAACTATTACAAACAAATTCATAAAACAAAAAAAGTAAAACATTTCATGAGTTTAATATCATATTTTGAATGGTGTGTGTGCATGCATGCATCTGTATGAGAGCATGCCTTAACCTACCATAGGAAACAACCATTCAAGTAAGAAAGTTAAAGGTCTTAGTATCACTATCCTTTACAACATGCTCCTATTTATTGAATATTGTGGAATTAATAAAAATCACAATAGTAGCGCAGAATAATATAGTTTATAAGTGATATGGAGGTGTTTTTCAATAATTATGTCTAAATTGTTGCTCTGTTAAAAAAAAATAGTAAAAATAGCATTTAAATTGGAAAGAACAATAATAACTAACTCCTTCCTATTGATAAGTGGTTGCTTTGACTCCTAGATTGTTTGAACTGAGGATTTTTAGAAATTAGTAGTTCAATTTCTAATTTCATAGATTTTATGTTTGTTACATTTGCCTTGTTCCCAATACAAAAAGAAAATAATATAATACCACATACGTATATTGAAACAATACACACACTGGAACGGACCGGCCTAACGACTCAACACCCACAACCCTTTTGCGCTGCCAAGTGCCGCCGCCAACCCTAGTTCCTGCTGCTAGATAAAAATTTTGAAACCATACCTTAAATATTAAGGCATATTTTGTAGGTACTTACAAATACACAGAAAACACTATGTATAATTTATACATATAGCCTTAAAAAAAAATAGAGAGATTTTTTTCTTACACTTAGATTTTTAAGTAACTGGATATCTTCTTTGTATCTGTGATAGGAATCTGTAGCAATATCCCCAGTCGAGCCATCTTCAATTGGACTTGGAATTTTGTGAACAAATGTATCCCAAACACTCTCACCCTTTCCTAAAGTAATAACAACATAACGTATTACAATTGAATGCTTTTACTAGAAATATATTTTATCCCAAACAAAGCATTTGAAAGGCAGGTTTTAATGAAATAAGTTTAACTTTTATTGAAATCATTTAAATATTAAATACAAATTGTGTAGTAAGAATATATTATAAGTATTATAAAATTTTACATAAAATTTCATTTTTATAATCTTTTACACTCTCATAAATTTCAAAAATGTATATTCAACTTATACAATTATAAAAAATACTATTTATTATTTGCTTTTGTACTAAGTATAGTTCTAAAATAAAATTACCTTAATGGGAAGAGAAATATTTTTAATTATATTTTGAAAACGTTTTAATGTTGTTATTTTAAAGTTTACCATAATGATCACAACTTTATTTTGATGAACAGATATTAGAAAATTTACTCTGACCTAAAAATGTCTGAGACTATATACTATGAAAACCAGCATTGGAAAATAACATTACTAAAATACACACTGTTAGCCACTAAAATGTTTTTTTTTAATATTCCTTTTGTTAAAAGATTTATAATTTAGAAATACATTTCTCTCATAAATTAAAATATTTTTAAAATGGGGTAGAGTAATTATTTTAAAAAATAGCAACATTTTTTGAGAATTTCAATTATTTAAACAGAAATGCCACAGTGGACTATTTAAAACATCTTACCATCTTCCATAGCAGCTCCTTCTATTTGATATGCTGAAGTTGAAATTCCTATCATAAAATCTTTAGGAAAATTCCTTAGTTGAGGAATAACACATGCCAACAAACTAAAAAGGTAAAATAAGAAAGCCAGCTTTCTAAGTTGCTTCATCATTGATTTATCTACAACAATTATTTATGACAAATATAATTAAATAATGAACTGAAAATGAAATTACAAAATTAATAGGGACCTTTTGAAATTGTTTTAACTACTCCAAAAAATGTATTTATGAAATTAATTTGTAAAACGTTCATCTTCATTATTAGTTCGTCTAAATGTAATAATCAAATTTAATGTACTCAAAATGAGATCATTCAACTCTATTGCAGATTAATTTGAACAACTGCTTAGTTCTATAAACTATTAAATTGCATTTTAAAAACAAATTTTATTAATTTTGGTAGAATAACTATTCATAAATGTTCTATGGTTTCAACTATCTATCAAAATAAGTAGTTTTTTATTACCATTTTCTATATTACTCAAGTGTAGTATACATACTATATAACAAACAAAAAAGACAATATTTTTATATATAAAAATGACTTTTTTATACATGAATAAACTCATAAGCATTCAAAATTGTGACATTTTATATACATGAAACAATATTATAAATGGATGAATGCATGTTATAAATAGAAGAATGGAATGCAACCTTGGGTGTAACAAATCCAAGGTACTGTGGGGTTACTCAGGAGATTTGTGGGGCAAAGAACTACTCTCCTTAAGTAAACTTCAACTCAGAGTTACTGTAGAGCTGGTCACAGGCCATGGGAATCTGAGGGGGTTCCAATACAAAATTGGTAAATCTAGGACCCTTGTGTGCCAGAGATGCTACGAGGACCAAGAGGAATGCCCAATCGGCGTACTCTGTGAGTGCCCTGCTTTGGGAGCTGCAAGGTGAAAGTGGTTTGGCTGGCAGATACCAGAGGATATCAGAAGATTTAGCATCAGGTGGGTACTTAATTTCTGCAAAGAGGTAGGTATCCACTAAGCTAGTCCTGTGGTAGGGATGGGAAGAGAGTACAAAAGCTGCAGCTAAGTGCTCTGCACCGATAAGGTCCCTCCGAGTTTTAGTAGTAATAATAATAATAATGGTATAAATACATTAAACAGTAATTGATAATTATTGATTATACTTGGAAATAAAGCACTACTTACTGATGTGTTTCAGCAGACATGATTCAAACTTGGCCAGTGCACTGCTCAATGCTGTGAGTTGTAGATAAGACTGTTAATCAGGTGAGTTATGTTATTGTGAGTCTGTGGTGCTATGTTATTCTGTCTTCTGATCAGAGACTCATACACCATTATTGACAAAAATATAATATTAATTGATTCTATCTTCACGTGAGCTAGTAGTTTCAAACTAAAAACACTTGTAAATATGTTATACCTGCCTATTGTAGGACTTACTTTTATAATTGTTGACGATAGGCTTTCAGGAGATGTGTCCCATTGTCAACTCAGACCTTAACGGTCATCTCATGGTCTGAGTTGACAATGGAACACATCTCCTGAAACAGCCGCCCTCAACATGAAAGTAAGTACTACTATATGCAAGTAATATAGTAGTACTTGTTGCTCAGTTTTATATTTTACTCCTAGTTGTCTTAGTGGTAGTAAGTCGTAGGTTCCCAAACTGGGGCACATGAAGGCAAGTCAGGGGGGAGACCAGTTTATAGTAAGAAATAGACCAGTTTATACTATATCGAAAATAATAAGATAAATTGCCATTTACTTAAAATTTAAGTACACTATTTATCAAAATTTAAAACTAAATTTACACCTCAAATTGTTTTTACATAGATAATCTTACTGACCATGATTTTCAGAAAACTTTAATGAAATGTGAGCGCCACAATAGACAAATCTTCATTTTGGATAAAACAAAAGTGTATCACAGGCAGCTGTTCGATTATACCTGCCTTTTTCAAGCACCTACTTGTGCAAAAAAAAATGTCAGCACTAGTTGCAATAAAAACAAAATATAGAAATGATGTTGCTAATGACTTCCGTTCTGCCCTTACTAAAACAAACCTCAAATAGGAATGCTAGTAAAATAAATGCATGGTCCTCCATCTTAGTAACAGATTTTTTTTATCTGTTAAAATTTACCTTGCAAATTAAAACTTGAAATGTTACATCATGTTTCTTGTGAAAGTAAGTATAAGTAAATAAAAAAATTGTTTTCAATATATTTAATATTTGTTTATTTTTCATATGTCCATACCATTTATTTATAGTGTAAAGTGGAGGGGGCATGAGAGGCTTTCATTTGAAGAAGAGGTGGGTTCTGGTACCAAAAGGTTTTGGGAACCCCTGTAGTAGGGGTGGTTGGTGAAATAAATAAGTAATATTAGCTCTGCATATACCTTTAAGTACCGATGTACTTGAAAGTTATGTTTGGATGAGAAAAGATTCTTTAATAATAATTTAAATAATGATCCATTATTGTTATTTAATTAGTAACTTGATTAATATTAATTATTATAAGAAGTATAGTAACTTATTTTCTTTATTAAATATATCACTTTAAAATGTACGTAAATTGTTTAGTTTAGAAAGTAATGTCAATAATCAAAAAAGTAACTGCTACTATAGACAACAGTAAGATTTTAACATGTTTTAGTGTTTTTAGTGTAAAACTAGAAGATTTATTTCTGTGTAGGGTTATAGGTGTACTTGTATAAAATATATAGTGTGGCTTGTTTATTTTATGAAAAATTTTAAAAAATAACTTGACTTGTTACATTAAATTTTTAAACTGATTTTTAGTTAATTATATTAAAAAATAATAATAATTAAATGTTATATTACACACAGATGTGTGTAACAACAACATTAAACTACAAAAGTTAAAAATTTATTAATACAAATATTGATCTTACAAATATTGATACATCATTTCAAACAAATGCCCACACAATTCTAAAAATCAAGTGCTCTCAACAGTCCCATGTGTATGTTAGTAACAACTATAAATATATTATATATATATATATATATATATATATATATATATATATATATATATATATATATATATATATATATATATATAAAGAGTGATTCGACAAAGATCAAGTGACCGAAAGGTGCCACATCACATAAGGTAAAATTATTGCACTTAGTGGTGGAAAAATTGTTTACAATTAAAAATAATAACTTCATAAAGTCAGTGCAACAAAAAAATAATGAACGACGTGAAATATCACGATTTTAACACCAACCAAGGTAAACAACTCTACTGGATATATCTCAATTTAAACATCAAACTTCAAAACTGCATTAACAGGATAAATTTCAATAAAAAATTTATACTCATAAATTTTACTGTTTAAAGTTAATTGTATCTAACCTATAATGTATTTAACATATAAATAATAAAACCTGCAAAAATATTTCAAAAACTAATCACATAATAACCTGCAAAGAAATAGAACATTGAACAAAAGTTTATTTTATAATATTTTCTTTTTACTAATGGGGTGTTATTTCATTTTACAATTCTATTTAATTTTTATTGCTTGACAATTATTCACATATTTTATTTCAGATTTGTTATCAAAATTCTCATTTATTATCATAAAATAAAATCAAACTTATTTAAATATATACCAACTTTATATTAAATGTTTACTTCCAAAATTAAATTTCTATAATTAATTTTTATTAGTTTCTTAATTTTTTGTAATCACAATAAATTCCTGAATAAATTTGTATTAATTATCTATCATTATAAAAACATTACACGTAAACAAAAACCATTTGCAAATAACCACATAAATTTAATATAACAAAAACATAAAATATTAGCATATATAAACTAATGTACTTATAAATCTAGACACTTTATGTATATCAAGTCAAAAATTATCTTTCTATTATTTAAACATTTCAAATTATTTCATTTAATATTTGTAGTTTCAGCGATTTTGAAAATGTATGTGTTACATTGCACATTCACTTTTATACATGTATATTTATGAGAGTATATGATTGTTTTTGATATTTAGGAACATCATGTATCACAAAATCAACGACTTTAGGTTTTTTACTTTAAAAGACAATCTGAGTAATCTATTTGCCAGAACATTATCTAGTAATTATAAGGACCTGTTTATCCCTATTTCTAGTCTAAAATACCAACTAAAACCATGGAAATATTCTTAAAAATCACAAGTTTTAACTTGAGGAATAATATTTTTAAAAGGAAAAAATCTTATTTTCTTTGGTGCTTCTAAACACATTTATTGAAAACTAGCAATATAAATTTTTTTTTAAAAGTCAATTCATTCCTACTTAAGCCAACAAAGAATTATTTTATTTTATTTTTTTTATTTTATAACTACAATTAATATAAATATATATATATATATATATATATATATATATATATATATATATATACACATATGTAGGAATAACAATATTAAGTAGCAAAATAGAAAGAAAATTTCCTTGTAATTTTCGATTTTCCTTTCAATGTATGCTATTGGACTATCATTTTTGTTTTTTACTATTTATAGGTTTTCTTTTTTTTTGCCACTTGCATTGTGTTGTTGTTTCTTTTTGCTTTTGTTTTGCATTGTTCGTTTGTGAAGCAAGTTTCGGTTGAACCAGTTTGTTTATTTTATTTTTTCCATTCAATTTTAATCCTTGAGCATTTATGATATTGTATGGTAACCATGGCAACACTTTAATGTTGCACAATAGAAGTTTCAACGAGAACCAGATGAGAACAAAAAAAATTCATATACTTCTTTGAGAAATAAACTTCTAGCAATGGGAAAATCTGGCTCAGTCCCATGATCGCCTGATTTTGAATATGAAGGTACTGAGTTCAAATCCTGCCAAGATCCCAAATCTTAATCATTTAATTATTGCCTAAATATTTGAAAAACTGTATTAACAGCAATTGTCGCCCACTATAGGTTAAACAAAATGTATTTGAACTTGATTAGATCAATAAAAACATATTTTATTTAACAATTGAAAATGTGTACAAGAAATATATCAGGAGAGTGTGAGCTAATAGAAAGAATTTTAATAAAAGAAAAGAATATGAATTAATCACATAAATTGCTAGTAGATTTTTATCATTTAAGAAGTCAAAATATGAATTAAATTCGTATATATTTGTTGTTGCGATATTCATAACGTATAAAATATATTAAACACAACAATGTAAAAGAATCCATACCTGGCTGAAGGCAAAGCTGTGTTGATAAAATGGTAATATCACAGAAATGAGAAATAAAAACTGTTTGTGTCAATTTATATGTTGATGTTTGTATAGATAATTGAAGTGTATTCACTGAAGCATAAAATACAAGTGGTCATATTGTTGTTCTGCATTTCCTTTGTATATGACTTGACATTTTAGTTTTTTAACAATCAGTCTTTAAAAAATATGACATTTTAGTTTTAAAATTATATAAATGAAATTATTTTAAGAACTATGTTAAATACAGTCTGGATGGTATATTCATTGTGGATGCCTTAATGACAATAAATATTATGGATGGATTCAATATTTCTAACAATGACATACATGTAATAAATTATCCTTACAAAACCACTCGTATTTCTACAATGAATCTTCTACAGTTGTTTTGGTCTAGGAGTAACCAATATTAAAAGTATGGTGCTATTTAAGTATATAAATATACTAACTGTATTTCGTTTAAATAAATTAAACAGTAACAAACCTTTTACCAAAAGAACTTGATACGTAGTTATAAGAAGTATTATCTCAGTTTTTCAATGAAAATAATTTATAAAAATTATTAAAGTAAAAAAATTTATCAACTGTTTTAAATCAGTAAACATGTTTTCTTAGTTACTAATGGTAAATACTACTTACACTTGTAAATATTTACAAACTTGCCTATAGTAGCACTTACTTATATTTGTTGAGGACAGCCGTTTTGGGAGATGTATCCCATTATCAACTCAGGCCGTAACTCCGGAGTTTTGGTCCAAGTTGACAATGGGACACATCTCCCGAAACGGCCGTCCTCAACAAATATAAGTAAGTGCTACTAAAGGCAAGTTTGTAAATATTTACAAGTGTAAATGAAAACTAGTAGATCACGTCAATATGGAATCAATAAATATAGGTAAATACTAAAAGAGGGGACGTAAAATCTTACTGAACATTAGTATTTAAACAGATTAGTTTTGGCAACCATATCTCTTATATCAGTAACGGGTTAACGTCCATCACTTTTTGAGTCACTCTTTTACTATTTACCTTTGGTGAATTATTCTCATTAGCTAATCTCTAATTAGTTTGTACTCTATGTTATATATTAAAAAAAAATTGCATGGATTTTTAGTGCAGAATTTAGTGAAGCCTTAGTAAAAACCAAATTTGAGTAGAGTTTAGGAACCTGAGGGTTTTTTTTAAATAGCTTAAGAATAAGATGGCCTTTTTTAACTTGGGGTTTAGTTTATTAAATAATTATTTATATTAGCTACATTTTATATATTCGTAATTATTTGAATATATTTTTCTTCATTAATGTCATTACTAAAATTTCAAAAGAGGATACATGAGTAAAATAGTGAATTTAGTAATAAATAAATAACTAATAAATAAATACATTTTTTTTATTTGTCTTACACACACACACACATATATACATATATATAGATCTATATATATATATATATATATATATATATAGAGAGAGAGAGAGAGAGAGAGAGAGAGAGAGAGAGATTTTTTATTAGATAATTCGGCAAAAAGCTATGAATAAATATATTCATCAAAAGTATTCTTGTTTTTGAAATATTTTTAATTTATTATATATATATATATATATATATATATATATATATATATATATATATATATATATATATCCTACTCACACACTTTCATATAAACACTGTAATGGTTAAATTATATTAATCATCCAGAACAGGAAGAAAATTTTTTAAAACATCATATTGGTATATTCTTTTTTTATTTATGTGTACAGCATTATAAAGGTGAGCCTAAAATTTAAGTCAATTTGAGAGTTTGCAAAAGGCATCCACCATGAGTTAGTGAAACCATGGGTATAAGTATGTTTACAAAATCTATACAGACCACAGTAGCGTAATTATAATAAATGAACAACAACAACCCTTGCTAAAATAATAATAATTTGTTATTATTCAACTTTAGTTCTATTTCTTTTATCATTTATTTTTATTATTTTATTTAGTACCCATACATTTTTGTAAATTAGTTGTAACTTAGATCTGTCACAATAGTTCAGTGATCGGCGTGCTCTTGTTCCTGCGTGGAGCGCTGGTAAGGATAAACCGGTTACTGGCCAAAGGAATAGGATACCCATTGCGAGTAATCATTAGGCTTCTAATTTTAGGATGATGCTAATATTGTTAGCGAAATGTATATTAAGGGTGTTTAAATATTTGTAGCAAAGATTATTAGTTGTTTATTTACTATAAGTATGTTTAGAAACTCCAAATTTACAAAAAGTATACTCCTGCAATGTATTGCAGATATTTTGGGAGTATTGTTACCAAAGTCTCCTATTGAGTCATCTTTGACAATAACCAAGAATAATTGCAAAAATATTATCTCACAAAAGGGAAAATACATGCTGCTGAGCATGGAACAATCCTATTTGTGCTAGTCACCTCAGGAATATTGTATTGAATGTGGTGAACAACTTTTGAAAAATTTCACACAGAACAATATAAATGTAAGGGGATAATTTAAAAACTAAAATAAGTATATTTACCCAAACTAGTAACATAATTTTATTGTTTTATTACATTATTATTTGCTTATTGTGGTTAAACCTATAATAGTGTGTTCACCTTGTGCATTTTAAATTATTTAGATAAAAATTATCTTTATTCACGGATATAAGGGCTTAGAATGTAATCCATTTCTTTCTCGTTTCCTTACATACTGAACCACTTTTCATGGCCAGACATGTTACAAAATGCAATAACCCATCCCATTTATAAACACTTACAATTAAAAGTAGATTTAAAGTCAAATCTTTTTGGATTGGTTTTGTTTCAGCTTTTTATACATTTCCTTCATTTCTCGTCGTAATATTTTTCCAGAAGCTGATTTAGGTATGGAATTAACAAAAAAAAATTCTGCCGGTTGTTTAAAAATGGCAACTCTTTTTGCCATAAATGATTTCACATCTGAAATGGTTACAGTATCGGTTGTAGATTTTACAATGAAAGCAACTGGAATCTCTTCTGACATTTTATCAGGTACTCCTAAAATACCAACATCTGATATTCCAGGCATACTTCTCATGATCTCCTCTAGCTCTGCTGGTGGAACCTATAGATTCAAAATAACATGTATTTAATTTCATTAAATATCATAATAAATTTCATCAAATAAACAACTGTATTATATGTGTAATTTATAATATCTTTCCTTAACAATAACAAAGTCATTAAATTTATCTATTTCGTTTATTTTTGACACACAGGTGGGAAATTCATAGTAGATTATAAATTGATTTTTATATCTTAAAAATGTAAATTATTTCTATACAAATAAATAACTGAATGGTTATTTAAACGGTTAACCATTTTTACCCTTAAGGCGGCATCCCTAAATTACGTAATCCTGCATTAAAATATCTTTTTATTCAATAAATAAACCCTCCCCGTTTTAACTTTTGAGTAAGTAAAATGTACTTAATATTAAAAATGAATTCATAACCTATTTACAAAAAAAAACATGCATTTAAAGTATTCTATTAAACTTCCTAAGTATGAGCGTTATTGGAGAAAAAGTGTGGGGGACCGTAACCTTGAGCGCGGTATCGCAAAAATGTACACAGTATGATGATCAGGAGGCTTCTGGTTGTACAGACATGCCCCACGGTCTTCACGTATCAGATAAAGTAGTTATCTGTAACGGTTTTTAATGAAATCATATTTTTTTTAATTCATTGGGAACATCTTTTCACGCCGGACCAGTGAACTCAGAAGTATAATGAAACTTGGTGAAACTCGGTCATGACTCGTCATGAGAGGTAAAAAATTCATATTGCACATGACTGAGTTTGGTGGACTTCTGAGTTCTCTGGGTTGAACACAAAATAATACTAGATTGTTTATAAATTTTTTAAATTTTTGGTATTTGTAAACAATGTGCGGAGTTTAAGTCACGCATGAGGTCAGATATTTAGAAAATTGTTACTTAATCCTGTTTTACTTATATAACAAAATTCTTTTTATCTTTCATTATATTATTTCTGTAATATTTATTGGGACATTTGATGTACTTCTTTATTGAGCTACAAATTCAACATTCAAAACCGTTGACTCGATAAAGAAGAGGGATAAGACTAAGTTACATAATAATGGGTGTTTGGTACTACCGTTACCGGTTCATTACGGAGGGTGGTTAAAAATCATCAGTTTTACCGTTACGTAATTTAGGGATGACCCCTAAGACCTGGATTATAATCTACATTGTAGAAATATTAAAAACCATATTGTGTATGTAATAGTGGAATTTTAGGCTGCAAATAATGACAAAAGTAAGAAATTTCATACCGGTGAGGGGTGATAACAGTATGTATGATGTTTGTAAAAACAGGTATATGAGAATTAAAATAAGTATTAATCTTTATATCTGAAAAAAAAAATTTATTAAACATTTTATGCAAATATTATTTTTTTTAATTTCGTACAAAATGTATTATTTTACAGAATACATAAATGATACTTTATTTTAAATTTTCTACAGATAATAAAAAATATTTGATTCATGAAATTCCCTGGATGATATTGTTTCTGTTCAGACACAGTTGTAGGTTGCACTCGATGCATATTAATACAGTTTGTTCTTTAGAATTAGGTCTTTTTCACATCTGTGTTGCTTCAGGTAGCAGACTCTATGATGGCTAACGAACTGCTCCATCTGTAAAATACACTGATCTGTCGTAAGATTTGCTAGAGTCCTACACTTTTTCATAAGAAACTCAGTCACTATATTTAGAGATGATCTACCTTTTGTTGATTCCATCTTCGAGTGAGCTACTAGTAATCACTAAACACTTTTTAAATGTTTTAAACTTGCCTATAGTAGCACTTACTTTGCTTGTTAAGGACTGCCGTTTCGGGAGATGTATCCCTTTGTCAACTCAGACTGTAACTCTGAGTTACGGTCTGAGTTGACAAAGGGACACATCTCCCGAAACGGCCGTCCTCAACAAGCAAAGTAAGTGCTACTATAGGCAAGTTTAAAACATTTAAAAAGTGTTTAATGATCTACCTCTCTTTTTTCTTGTCATGTCCTTAACATGCTTGAACAGAACTTTTGTAATTCTTGATTGAAATTTCTAAATGTTAATTTGTTTGTTAATATGAATTCCAGAGCTGTTGCAATATCTATAGTATGGTAACCGAATAGTCATCGCAACAAGATTGACCAAGTGAAAACACAGTCTGCGACAATATTTCCTTGATTTCATAAACATTCTACAGTAATACACCAAAGCATCAAGCAAATCCACACAACTATTGTAAGTATTACAACCATTTATAAATATTGTACCCTGATATATTTCTTAGTCCGCTCCGTTCCTTCAAAGGAGCCTCTATCCTTCTTTGATTTAGATTTATTGACTATCCTAAGAGTAGATTATTCACTGATGAGGGCAATATGAATGCCAAAACCAAGTTCTGATTGAAAAATTGCTTTGAGAAGTTATGTACAAGTATATTTCTATATACAATACACTTTTGTTGTGTGTAATTTATTGATAATAACTTATCCACAGCATTATTCTATGGGTTTTATCAGAATCTTGTATCATCCCACAACACGTTTTACCTACATTTTTTTAATGAAGTACAAAATTTTCTTCATTCAAATTTCCTGCACTTGTTTAATATAATCTGTTCATTTTATCTATAACCTCGAATTATTATTCACTATTTTGTTACTATATTGTTATTCATTTGGGAAACTATTGCTAACTATCTGAATCATTAATTCAAGCATAGCTGACCAATCTCAATCTGTTCTCTTCTCATTTTTCACTCTGTTGTCATTTTATTTTTATTTAGTTGCAATTCGTAAAATTATTTGTTAAATATTTTCTTAGTAATGTATGTAGATCTATAATCTTCCTAGCCCATTTTTCATAACATGTTATATATTTATTTATATTGCTGAACAATCTCTTTCTTCTTCTATATTTTAAACATTTATAAGATTACAACCTATAAACACTACAATTTAGTATAAATACAATTTCTGCCATGAATTCTAACAAAAAACTTCCACATGCATCATGCTGTTGAGAAATTTGTCCCTTGGTATTTGACTGTGGGTAAGAAATAACATTGTGTATTCTGCAATAAACCTAACAAACCTGCCTTTATTTTCAGCAGTGCTAAAAGTTCATTTATTAGCAAATTACCAGTCATCCTACTATAATACTCCAAGAACATCATAGAAAAAAAATGGCAGGTCAAAAATGCAGTAAAATGATGATTATATTCTTTTAAAATAAAAAGCATTTTTCATCAAGAATTTGTAAGAGATGGTAAGACATTGAACTCTGATTTATATTATTACATTTTGATATGACAGAGAAAATGTGCAATGAAAAAAACGTTTTGCACAGAAATTTATTTTTTAAGAAAACAATTTTTTATTAGTTACAAAAATTGTTTAACACTCTTATCAAAACCCTATTTTCATAACACCAACCGAAACCCTGGGCCTGAGAGACCCATTTTTATATTAGTAACTTACAATATTTTTTCCTATGGTCATTTTTTAAACCTAATATTAGGGGTTAGCTAATAAATAAATAACTCCAATATTCTTTAAAAAATTTATTTACATTTAAATAGCCTACATTTATATGCATTTAGTAGAACTTGACTACAAAAGGATTCAATTTTTAAGCGATACTATAAAACAAAATTAGATACAATCGTAAAATGCACACAAGCAAGCAAAATTTACTGGTTTATATTTACATTTATCTTACTTTACACTGTTTATTTACAACTCACAAACTACTACTATCGCTAACTATTACAAAAAATTAAAAATTTGCATTTTCAACGAACACGAAAATTTTATTTTAAAAATAAGGTATTTTTATCAAAGTATAAGTATTAAAGCACCTTCTTCTGATTGGAACAAACATCTCGTCTATTGTAACGACAGATGAAACTGAGTAGACAAATTTGCAGTTAGAAATAAATTGTTGGAAAATCTCACTAATAGGGGCTGACTTATCTTGATTTCGTCTTTCAATTCGGGTCGCTGCATCATCAAACCTCAAGCATATTAGTAATATTTCAAATCTTTTTTCGGAAATTGCTGAAGAGTATATTGGTCTATCTTATATTATTAAATTATTTTTCATCATTTCAACTTAGAACAGAAGACACAATAAGTAAACCAATCAGGGCATTGATTTCATCTTTGTCGGTGTCTCTATAATTACTTTTGTTTGTATTGTCTGCCAAGGTCAATCTAACAGATTTTAGCTTTTTATTTGTATTCATCACTATTTGATTCATAATATTGTTGTCAAACAGCAGTTCCCAAACCTCTCGTTTTGTTGGTTTGCTTCCCAAAGTCCTAGCTCTTCCTTGAATTTCGGGTAATGTACGAATAATATTTCTGGCTGGTATTCTTACATTTTTGGGTGGTGGACGACTGCACCATGCATTTGGCACGCTAGCCTCAGTGTTTTCCCTTCTTTCTAAAAAGTACATATTCGGTAAGTTTTCTTGAGGTATATTATGTGGTAAAGTTTGACCACGATTTTCAATTTCTAACAAATGTGACTCATTGTGTTCATCCTTAGATGTAGGCTGACGATTCTCGTCTCCACTATCTCCTCCACAATGTTCGTCAACTGCTAGAATAAAATCGGGGTCAGCATCCGAGTCATCAACTTTACTGCCTTCACTAAAATCATCCTCTTCTTGAAGGAAATCATGTATAGTGTCACTAAAGTCAGGATCAGATATCTACTCTTGTAACATGTCGTCGTGTTCTTCCTGATTCACCTGATGGTCCACATTGAACACTGGAGCCCTCCATACTCCTTCCACATACAAAGACACAAAAAATACAAAAATAGTTCAATATATATACAAATAATAAATAATAAAAACTCACTGAAAACTGTCTTTGACACAATCCGAAACCGTGGGCCTGAGAGACTACGCGAGAAAGAGCGCTAACCGAAACCTTGGGCCTCGGAGACCGGTTCGTGTTTGACAAAGGGGCTGTTAAGGTCACATGCTTCACTCAAATTGAACAAACAATGGTTGTTTGTGTAGGGATAGAGAAGGGAGGAAGGTACTAGGTAGGTGACATTCCTGAATTCACCAGTTCAGCCAATATAAACACGGCAAAATTCCCCGTGGGCCTGACAGACCGGGGTTTCGGTAAAAGTGTTAAATATTTTTGAATTCTGGAATACTTTTATTTTCTTTTTAGAAAAAGTAATAACTTGTTTAAGTAAAGCATTGCATTATTCCTTTTCAAATAAAACTTTAAAAATATTGGTCTATTTTTATCTCAAGCAGCACTAAGAATTTCCAACATTAACACGTTGGCTACCGACATGTTTAGAAAAAACCCTAAGACAGACCGGCGTCAAATGTGGGTGACACGCTGTTTCTCTACACTGACCAGCAACAACTATAGTTGATTCCCAGGCTGTTTAAAGTGGACGGATGTCAACTATATTTGATGCAAAGACCAATTGTATTAATGGCCTTTGCTTGCTTGTCGGTGTATTGTATCAACTTAATTCTTGCTTGTCAGTCTATGTGGAGGCACCTCACCTATGTTAGACACATAGTCCAGTGTGTGATATTTTTTTCGTAATTTTGTCAACCCTGTTTGTTTACATGAGATAACCTTGGTCCCTTCTACGCCAGTACCAGTGCTGTTGCCTGCACATTTTATTGTATCAATTATATTGTGTATTAATTGTTTTGTACAACAAAAAAAAAGACTGGGTTTGACCGCAGTGATCAGATGATCTCGTACTATTCCATGCAAAGGAAGTCACTGAGATGTTATATAGAAATATTCTCTCATTTGATAGCTGCTTCATTGTGGAATAGTGCATTTCTCCAAGGCTAGATCAATGAAACAACTTGCAAATATTTAAATATGACTTGCAATAAATTTGACGTTGGTCTGGTAACAACATACTACGGTTATGCACAGTGTTTGATGTTATAGACCGATCCAACCTATATTTGACGTAAAAAATTATTGACAATTCAATGTTACAAAGTAATTTTTTAAAGTAACATATTTTCATATAATAGTTATGTTTGTTACATTACAAAAAAACATAAATAACAGTTGGTCTAACCATAAGTTCACTTCATTATGCTTGGTCTTGACAGTAACAAGATTGACACTATCGGGTAGTGTCTTTGGAAAAATCCCCTGCGTCAACTATAGGTGATGGTTGATAAGCAACGTGTTTAAGAGAATATAATAGTGAAAACGTATGAATAATTATCTCAACAAATTTCAGTGATGGTTATACAACAAAACATTCACTTCTCTTATTGGCTATACTGTAAACTTAAATACCTTTGAGTTAGTCTCCTGTTACCAAAAAATTATTTACCTACCTTAACTCCTTTTAGATTTATAAGATCATTAATCCTGTCCATAACATAAAACAACTTTTTGTCGTCATAGTAATCTAAATCTCCTGTATGTAGCCAACCTTCTGCATCGATGGTGGAGGCTTTTGCTTCTGGATTGTTTAAATACCCAAGCATTACCTGTACATCAGGCAACAATCTTACTTCTCACGAAATAATATTTATTTTTTTAAAAATATTTCTCAAACTATTGCTTCAGACAACAGCATATACTATTAACATAAAATCATAAAAGATTTTACAATTGAAAAGTATATTTTATTTTACATTAATTCAAACTCTTACACTCATGGATTTTATTTTTCAAGATTATCAGCAAAACTAAAGCAACTTAACAATTTGTGAACTTATAATTTAAGTAAATTGATGAAAAACTTACTGAGGATAGATGTTTTTCATTGTAATAAGCAATCTTAGTGTCAAGTTTTTCATAGATTCACTTGAATTATAAGTTCAGAAAGTTCTTAATTTGTTTAATATCAATGTCAAATACTATCCAGTATATCCAGCTGTGTCATTTGAAATTGGAAAAAATTAAAATTTTTAAAATAAATATTTTTTCTGAAAGCTTTTAAACTTAAAGTGCTTTGTCTAAATTTTATTTTTAAAAACAGTTTACAGTATCGTCTTCAACAAAAGGAGCATTAAAATATAGCTTAAACACATTTTACTGGTATTAGGAAAATACTGTTAACACACTAACTACAGAGATACTTGTTTCTGGATATGTGTCCCTTTTTTAATTTGATCAACAAGATCTCTTATGGTCATATCTTAAGCAAAATCTTTCATTTAAATATAAGAAGAAACCTCAGCTAAAATAAATTGTAGCTCTTGTCAGAGTCCTTGATCACTGTTTACTGTCTTATGATGTTTATGTACACTATAGTCTTTAAAATTATTGAAAGTACTTTAAGTCTCATTACATTTTGTAAAGGAAAATGTAACTTATTTATTGGTGATATCATTATATTTCCTTACATCATCAGTGTCCCAAACTAAAAAGAATCAGTCACAAGTGATAAACATGTGATATCCAACATTTATGGTTTTCTTTATCTTCAGTTTTTTAACCAAAACTGTTTTGTATTGTACATCTTGAGGTTTTTCTATAATTACACTTTTTTGCATTAACTTTGCAAAAAAACCACTACTTACTGATATTTTCAATCAGACTCGTTTTGCATCAGTAATATCGAAAATAACAGTAAGTTTTTTTTTTGCCAAGTTAATACCAAAAAGTGTAATTTTATCTAAAGTTAAAATTTTTATTGAAGTTGGTTTAAGAAATATTACTTTTTGCAAAAACAAACCTACAACATTGTTTTATTCCTAACTATAAATTTAAGGCAAATTTTAACAAACTGTAGCAAAATATGTATAGATATTGCAGATGAACAATTGTGTTACTCATTAAAATTAACTGTTAAATTTATAAATAATTATTTGAGTAGCTAACTGAAAACTATTAACTTACTTGCTGAGAAAACAATCGTTTCATTGAGAAAGGCCGATCCCCTACTGGTAGCAACCATATGATTTATAAGTGTGGAGGGGGATGTGGGATAGGCGGGTTTTATTATATAGTGGAATAAAATATTAGATTCGAAGTGTGTTTGAGATCGTTTAAGATATATGGTTTTTGTGTTGTGTAATGTTTGAATATTTCAATTTTCTGTTAAATTTAATTAAATGTAACCACCATTAAATTCTAAATAGTAAATAAATTTAGCCATATGTTTTATAGGCAGTTTAAAATTTATAGGGATGAGATCACTTATCTATCAACAGAAGCAAATTTTGCTAATAAGGTATAGATGACAAATTTGAATTAAACTTGTTATACTATAGATGTTCGATTATTAAAAGATTTAATATCTGACTATAAACTCAATTTATATTCAAATAATTTTGACAAATCCATTCCAAAGGAATCCCAACTCTAATGATGTACTTTCAGGATAGAAAGATAAATTACAGTTTCAATTATGAAGGTACTAATGAATTAAATTAATGAGTAATGCTGACACTTACTTGTGGGCCTTTTACACAAAGTTCACCTTTTTCACTAGGTCCCAATGTTTTACCACTTTCAATATCAATTACTTTCATCAAAGTGTTTGCTATAGGTGCTCCAACAGAGGACAAGTTTGAAACATCACGCGGGGGAAATGTAATAGCAGATGATGTTTCTGTCATCCCATAACCTATATAAGTATTGAAATCTGTATTTTAATTTGCATAAAATATAAAATTATAGAACATAATCTAATTTTTAAAACAAGCTCCAATTCTTTAGTTTGTATAACTTGAATGAGGCTATGCTATATTGAATTATTTATATTGAGATTTATCCAATTTAATTAAATTATTATATTTATTACCTGATCAAAACTATTTATTAAATAATCTAAAAATATAAATGAATAATAATCACGTGTAAAACAGCTGTTCTACAACATAACCTATAACACAGTCAGCTGTTACGTGAAATCATATGTAATCATTTAATACATTTGAGTTATCTGGTGGAAATATATGCTGTAAGGTATGTGTTACAGAAATAGCTTGACCAAAAAGCAATAATTTAGTCTCATGTTTTGTTCACTTTGAATATAGAAGTTATAACTTTAAAAAATTTTAAAAATAAAATTTGGAAAAACTAATCATGATTTATACTATTTATAAAATACTATTTATACTACACTATTTATACTACCATTTATACTATTTATACATAGTATACTATTTGTAAAATAAAAACTTTAACATTGAGAAGGGATATATGTCACCTGACTCTTGCAGTCAATGTTTTGAGATTATCCAAGAAAACAAATCCTAAATTTGTTGCATTTATTTTTAAACATTAATTTTTTTAACCCATAAATAAGCACTTTAAAACTACAAAGCATACATACTCAAGAAGCAAACAGTTTTTCATTAACCCTTAGCACTCGGATTTTTTCAACATGCTATGCTTCTCCACTTGTAATTAAATTGAGACAAATACCTCTCCCGCAAGTTGCATTATTGTTTATGGGAAAATTTGTTTTCTCTTACATTATTTTAATAAACTAGGCTAATTGTATTTACTAATATAGTATTTATATGATTTTATTACCTTATTTGTAGTTTTTCAGACTATGGAATCTTTCAAAACAGTCTCCTGGATGAAGTCCTGGTTTTGCAGTAAAAAACTGTTTCCCTTCTGCCTCCTTTTATCTTCCTATTACTGCAAACTGCACAATCCTTAGAGTTATTTTTATCATTGGAATAAATTAAATGTAATTTCCCATTCAGTCTCTCTTCCTTGTTAGTAGTTGACAGCCTCTTCCTACACTGCTTATTCCTGGTATCACCAACGAGTTCCCTCGCCAAGTTTTGGCGAAATCATTTTTGTTTAGCAGGATTTTCTCTCCTTTCCTTTCTTTTGTTATTATAGATAATAAAGCTATAATACAGCTACATCTAATAGCCAGAAAAACATTTTCCTCCGCCATTTATTTGTTCTTTTTGTATGGTTCATTATAGTGATCAGCTAAATCTACACCACCCATAAACTGGTTATATTTACAAATGACTGTTGGTTTAATTATTTTGTTTATGACACCTGTTTTACCTTTCCTATCAATTGTTTGCATGCTATTGTCATAAAGTGTACTAATCATGGCTATAGTCTTGTTGTCTTTCCAAGTTAGAACCATTGTATTTGAACAATTGTTTGCATGCTATTGTCATAAAGTGTACTAATCATGGCTACAGTCTTGTTGTCTTTCCAAGTTAGAACCATTGTATTTGAACAATTGTTTGCATGCTATTGCCATAAAGTGTACTAATCATGGCTACAGTCTTGTTGTCTTTCCAAGTTAGAACCATTGTATTTGAACAATTGTTTGCATGCTATTGTCATAAAGTGTACTAATCATGGCTACAGTCTTGTTGTCTTTCCAAGCTAGAACCATTGTATTTGAACAATTTTTTGCATGCTATTGTCATAAAGTGTACTAATCATGGCTATAGTCTTGTTGTCTTTCCAAGTTAGAACCATTGTATTTGAACAATTGTTTGCATGCTATTGTCATAAAGTGTACTATTCATGGCTACAGTCTTGTTGTCTTTCCAAGTTAAAACCATTGTATTTGAACAATTGTTTACATAAGCTTTGGACTCCCCTTTCTTCAGTTTTATAGACTTTAATTCAGCTGGTAGACCTTTTCGGTTTGTGTTAATTGTTCCAGTTGTATGAGCTCCTGAGTTCAGTAGTTCTAGACCTAGTTTATAGCTGGAATAGAACCTACCTGTATAAATATGAAAACCTCTTCTGTTTGTGCTCTCAAATAATATACCTACAAGGTGTATAACGATTCTTGATGTGAAAAGTAGGTCCGGCCTGACTAAGGAATTGGTAGTTTGTGACTCATAGTATGGTTCAAAAACACTTACATAACCAGTAAGGGCTTAAGCAAGGACATATACTCGAATTCCCCATTTTGTGGGTTTCATGGGGTTGTACATTTTTTAGCTAAATCTCCCTTTGAATCCAACTCATCAACACTGATAGCTTCACCTGGAGTATAATATTCTCTAAATTTGTCATTTAGATATGAAACAACATTTTTTATTTTTTGTCCTCTAGCTGTACAATGCACATCAACAGGTGGTGGACAACAGTGGAAATTTCAATATATTTGCAAAAATCTTTCCCTTGTGAACACATCTTTGAAAAAAGGGCGATAGTCGAACCAATCCTCACAATAATACTCCTGCAATTCAAATTTTGGATGCATTGCCATATTCAAAATTACACCAATAAAAGATTTCAACTCAACTAAGGTAATATCAGTCCATGTCTGTGTACTTGGTGAGTATTAGGAGTTATTATGTTGAATAGTGTGTGTGAGTTATAATGTAATTGGGTGTTGAGTATGTGTGTAGGGTGTAGTTTACATTTATGTATATTTCGTATTGTTTGGTTATGTAAGGTTGGTATTTCTGTGTTTTTTATGAAGAATTTGTACGTTGGATGCTATGTCTATGTAGTGAGATGGTCAATGAAGTGGTAATTGTTGTTTGTTACCATCTTAATTATTAAGATCTTTTAAAAATATGTGTGCTCGGCGTGTGTTGCGACACTGTGTCACATGGGAATAAACATCTCAATTCCACACACCCCAAAACTAACATACACCATCTAAACAGAACAAATAAAACTCTCTCAACTCCCTGGACCTTACAATTAAATGTACAGACAAACTAACACATAAATTCAACATATACCGAAAACCCACTAACACCAATACCGCCATTCACATCTCTTCAAACCACCCACACCAACATAAACTAGCTGTTTACAACACTATGATATATCCCCTGCTTAAAATACCGTTATACAAAGAAGAACACTGCCAAGAATTTAACACCATAAAACATATAGCACAAACTAATGGATACAACACAACAATGATTGACAAATTATACAACCGCCTAAAAAACAAACCCAATAACCCAAATACAAGCACATAACACGACAAATCCACAAAATACTTAACAATACCATACAGATCATCCAAAACCCACAATCTAACCAATACACTAAGGAAATACAATTAAAAATCGCCTACTCTACACACAACACTCTCAATAAACAATTTAAACCCAACAACAAAACATTTACAATGCTGCTGGAGTTTACAAACTAACTTGCAGTTTGTGCCCCAGTTTTTACATAGGCCAGGCTGGGAGGTCTTTCTACACACAGTACCAAGAACATATAAACACACTAAAAAACATTAATTACCCATCAAACTTCGCCGATCATCTGAAGTCCACAAAACATGACTACATAGACATAGCATCCAACCTACAAATTCTTTATAAAAAACACAGAAATAACCAACGTTACACAACCAAACAATATGAAATATACAAAAATTTTAACTACGCCCTACACACATACTCAACACCCAATTACATTATAAATCACACTAGTCTGCGTTGACAATGGGACACATCTCCCGAAACAGTTGTCCTCAACAAATATAAGTAAGTGTACTATAGCCAAGTGCTTTGGGTTGGATACACAATGCAATTAAAAAAAAACCCCTTTAAAATGGAATTTTATAATAAAACCTGCAACAATTACATTTAGACCATTTGAGTCATGAAATAATCTACTTATTATTTTTAAACTTTGACTTACTTTGAACATATTTGACTTCTGATGGGATTTTGTTAAGACATCTTTCAAGGTCACTAGCTCCTAAAGGTGCAGCACTACTCACTATATAACGGATATGGCTGCAATGCTCTTTTGTTATTTCATTATTAGATCCCATGAAGAATACTAATGGAGGCCCAAAGTAGAGAACAGAACACTATAACATTGACATTTATTTTATAGGAAGACTGTTTATTGTTGAAATTAATAATCATGTCGGTAAATTTCTTAAAAATCAAACAACTATAGTAATTATTCTACAAAGGTTATGAAATCCTTGTATGGTAAGGTATGTATTAAAATGATTATTGGTATTGTTTTATTTACTTAGAAGGAATATCTATATTCAATGTAAATACACAAATATTTTTCACTCTCGTTTTGATGGTTATTCAATAAAACCATATAAATAATTTTTCTTCACAAAGTATGCTATGGATACACGGATTAATCTCAAACCTAAGTTCTAATTTATATGCTATGAATAGTTTTGTATATAGTTTTCTACATCTTTAATTCATGTATGAATCACTGTGTCTGAAAGTAGACTAAAAGCACTGTGATTGTAGTATAAAATTTTTTTTATCATTACCGAACAACACGAGCTGCGCCTCTTTGGTCTATTGTGTGGCCTCATGTCACTCGAAAAGCAATAGATCAGATTTCAAACGAACTGATCAAACTCTAAACTCTGCCTTTCTTAGTACACCGACTCGGTGCAAGTGTTTTGTAATTTTTTTATTTTAATAAAAAATACCTCTTAAACCACAAAAACCTTTTTATTAAAATCCTCATGTACATTTCAATTCCAAAGCAATCTTCTTCAGAGGAAATTATTACAACAATAACTAAATTTGATCTAATTAAATTTAATAACTAAATAAATCACGTTGCTACAAAGTCCTCCTTTTTCCTATTAGTTGGCCTAGGCTCCTCAGTAACATCCAGTCCATCATTTTGATGTGGTAAGGGAAATACCATTACAATATTTGAAATCACAGTTTTGTTATTAGTGTTAAAACATTTTATATAAAAGAACAGGAGACTAGAACTCTTTACTAAAGAATACAATAAAGAATTCGGGATAGCCCTTTGTCAGAAATCAATAAGTGATTTTTGTCATATTTGTTAATAACCACTTTCAAAACTGTTCTACATATATTTTTATTTTATATTTTTTACTCATTTAAGATCTTTTATTTTTAATTTATGTTTAGTTTCTAAGATATGTTCAGCAATGCTTGATTTTTCTGTTATAAATACTGTTTCTTATTAGTAAAAATACAAAAATATATTAAACTGTTTTGAAAGTCTGATTATTAATAAATATGACAAAAATAACTTAATTAATTCTGACAAAGAGCCTAACCAGAATTCTTTATTGCGTTTCTTAGTTAAAAGATAGATGTAGCCTTATTACTTTTTGTAATTTATTTTAACTTTAGTAACAAAACTTTAGATTATTCAAATAGTTTCTTGTTATAATTATGTTCATGTTTTGTTAGGTAACATTTGAAAATGTCATTTGAAATAACATTTGATGTTATTTCATTGACATTAAATATTTACAAGGGGGTAAAGATTTCTTCATTGTTAAAACTTTTAAAATTGTTTCTTTGATTGATCACACGTGACTGAATCAATGAAGAGACTATTGCCAAAAATTCTCAACTGCTGAGATCGTGACGCTTTTTCCAGCCTGATAGCCAACTTAAATTTGTTTAAATGAGGAATCACCTTCTAACATTTTTTTAAGCTTAGAGGTTTTAATTGAAGAAGAATAAGGGGTGACAGAGCAAAATTGGATGCTTTTCAGAAAACCACTAAATGTACAAAGCCTTATTTAGGTTCTCTTGTTTTGCATACTTCAGTGTAGCTCTAAATCGTAAACTACATTTAGCTCCTATGTATTTAGCTACGTAACTACAATAGCTCGTATTTGGCTACGAATTTTGCACAAAACCTTTTTTTACACACATACTCAATACACAATTACATTACAACTCACACGTACTTTTTGACATCATAACTCCTAATACACACAAAATACACCCACACCACCAAAATATCCCACCCCCACCCTAACCTACGTAAACCTTGTGATCAATTACGGTCTGAGTTGACATAGGGCCACGACCGTCCTCAACAAGCAAAGTAAGTGCTACTATAGGCAAGTTTAAAACATTTAAAAGTGTTTAGTGATTACTAGTAGCTCATGCGAAGATGGAATCAACAAATGTTAAAACCTTTTTGATTGTGAGTCTGTTTTTTCCAGTCAAATATGGTACTGTTTTTTGTTCACAACTTCTAACTCAACCATAATATTTTGTGCATGTTTACTTTATCAATTTAAAACAGCAGACGTTTTATGTGTTGTGTATGTCCACTCTTTAAAATATGAAACTGTAACATATTTTTTCCCACAGCTTTAGCCGCCACCACAATAAGCACCACTTTCATTAAGCGTGTAATAAAATGTTCATAGTACACTGGCTTTTTTACACATATGAATTACAAAACTTATACCACTCAATAATTATCTTCCTTTTCTTCAGAAAGACGAGTCCTGATCAGCTGGAGATTCAGTCCATTAAAGTATAGATGAATGAAATTCTACTGTACTCATTCAATAACATCCAACTTCGTTGGATATCATTTGTTGCATAAACGATTTGTTTAAAATATAACCCCTCTCCTGTTGCTATTATGCTGCTATTGTTAATTTGTAAATTTTGATAATTAATTTACTTTTTCCTGTCATTGTGGAGCCGTAACTCCATACTACAGAAGTTAATACCACAAGATTATTACTTGTAATACCATGTTTAATTCATTTTTGTCAGATGGAATGGATTAACTATAAAACTATATGACATGTTCACCTATTGCTGATCTAATTACATGCGTACCATGGACAGGGGGTACGAATTAATTCCTTGTGTCAAAAATACAATTGAGTTGTAATTCGCTACAAAAATATTCTTATACATAAACCTCTGTTATAGTTTTTATATGGGTGGAATTTTTTTATTTGTTATTTTGTACCTTCGTTAGTTTAATATTTGTTGATTATTTTGTGTAACCATAATTAGTAAAAACAAATTAAAAGTTTGACGTACAAATTGATCGGAAATAATAGACAAAACAAAGAACCTGTATCATTAACTATAATACATTTATTATTAATTAAACTTCCAATTCAATTCTCAGTACAGTACATTATGGTTATCTAATTAAATAATGTCAATTGAAAGACGTATCATTAACCACAATATTTATTATTAATTAGACTTCCAATTCCAACACATATGGTTTCATATTTCAATCTATCTTCACAACCGAGCAAAATAAATCCACAGAAATAAAAAAATACAATAATAAAAAAATAAACAGCTGATCTCTACAGAAATTAAAAATAGTTCATTGAGAGTTGGTTTGGGAAGATATTCACTACAATACTACATCAATTCACCTTCGGTTTGAAGTTTACTTTAGATTCTAGGCTTCCACTATTATCGCTCATTTCGTATATAGACAAGGATACACTAATTATAAAAACACAATAAACATCAGCTACTGACCGACACCAAGTAAAACTTATTCTGAGCTTCTCACATAAAAACTGCTGATATATCTGAATGTTTAGATGTCTGACATAAGCTCAATGGGTCATAAATATCTTTTTATATTTATGCTGTAAGTTTCAAGAGTCAATAAATATCCCTTAGAAACCACAGACATCTCTTTGTGTGTGACATATCAGAAAATAAACTCTCTTGAAGTCAACAAATGAAACAAACAATGATGTCATTCATGACTAGCTCAGCTAATCTTCATACCTGCTACTAACAAAATTGTTATGACTAGCTGACCTAAACCTTAAACCACAATGGGTTAAAGAAGGTCTGGGTTGATGTAGTCAACATATTTATACAGATTCTAGCAGAACTACAGAAAAGATAATTTAAAGAATTAATACAACGACATCTGCTACCTGATAAGTATAATTAAATTAGTTTTACACTACTTAACTAAGTGAATACGTAATTGCAGTAGGAGTACTTAGGGGTAGAAGGTTAGCTTTTTAAAAGGAACGATAATTTTGAAACGCGTCAGCAAGTAAGCAATTACGTATTCACTTAGTTAAGTAGTGTAAAATTAGTTTAATCAGTGAATTCAAGATGATTACATCAAAAAAACTTTTATAATTAAATGCTGTATTAAAACAGAACTCTAAAATTACTAATTAAAACAAACATTTAAGAACAATTCCAAAATTGAACTGATGTAACTCAGAACTTTTTAGTTTATAAAAGTGTTCAGTTCACATTTGTGGACTTCAACAATATTAGTTACAAAAGATGTATATATTTAATTGAGCATAATTAAAATTTTGAACTGAATCTATGATCCTAAACTTACAATTTTCATGGCACAAACACTCATTATGAAACTGAAATTATATAAACTATTATTAATATAGTTAAATTCATATTCTTTTTACATTTGATTATTTTTCTAAATTTAAAATTAAAAGTTTGTTCTTGACAGATACCATAAATTGGATATAATATAGCTTGACTAAACCATTTGAATCTGTAAAAATCAAACCATCCTAAAGTTTAGGAGTAGAAACTTCTAAATATATTTTTGAAACTTACTAGAAATACAAACCTCATGATTTTTCAACATGTTAAGGAAAGCATTTGGCTCAAACTTTGGAAGCGTGACTACCTTACAGCCATATCTTAGACTGTTGCCTAATATCTGTGAAAACCCATACACATGGTAAAATGGCAGAATTGCCGGCACTACATCTTGATAATTGTCTGTAAATAAATTGTAAAAATATAAAAAATTGTTCAAGATAATACATATAACAACCTAGGAAAGGGACCCTATCCAGTAATTTCTTTACCAACATACTTTTTGAAGATATTTATGTAATTTTACTTTACCATTTTGTCTAAATAATAATTTATATTATAGAGTACAATATTACTCACTTCCACAGCATCCAAGCTATGTATGTCTTTAAGGGGGCGTGAAGGCAAGTCAGGGGAGGCACGAGTCCAGTTGGAAAATAGTAACATGAATTCTCATTTAGTTAAAATTTTAGTACATATTTTATCAAAATTTAAAACTAAATTTACAAATCAAATTTTTTTTTACATAGATAATTTTATTGACCATGATGTTCAGAAAATGTAAATGAAATGTATGCATTTATAAAAGAAATATATGTAAGGTTTTGCAAATTGTGTAAACTTGAAATTAAATAAATTTGAGAGCTTGAAAAAAATAATAGTACAAATGTGTTATGAAATGAATGTTTGCCATTTAATGTGGCAATAGCACTGTTCGAGTCAGCGCTCGAAGTTTTGAACGTGTTACCGCGGCCTACATTCAAACGCTCAGCTGGCCTGTACAGTGATGGTCACGTGATGTCTGATCTGCCAATCGATGTATGGATTTGAGTATTGATTTTCTGTGGCATCTGATCCCCACTCCCTTAGCTAGCATTTCCGTAAGTTAGTCGCCCGTTGTCTCTGAACCTTCGTGCAGTTAACAGCCTCGTTAAAGTACCTCGTTGCGTAAAGTTGCACCACATGTGCAAAGTGCCGTTTTTGACCGTGAAAACCTCGTACAAGTGTTAGAACTGTTCGTCTTAATGTGTGTTCGTGTGAACGCGTCATTATATACGTTATTTGCGGATTATTGACTTTAATTTACAATCGCCGTTTTGTAAGATCCTTTGTGCCGTTACGCGCCATAGTTATAAATGACTTTAGGATTTTAAATGCAGCTTATTGACTTCTCGTTTAAGTTCTAGTTTGACCTCGCCTGGCTAGGATTCCTACAAACTGGGTACCCAGGACTTCTACAGCTACGAGATCTACGACCACTTCAATTTTGCCCTTTCTTGCTTCACGAGGGTAAGTGCTGCATAAGCTTAAGTACTTATAATTCATTTATGTGTAAATTCAGTGCGAATTATTCTGTTATTAAATGTGCTTGTACGGAACCAATTATGGCGTTCAAACTTTCGTAATTGCGTGCTCAGCGATTGAAGTAAGGCACATTTGCCGCAGCTTATTATTGTTACTGAACATCTCTATTGTATTATTTCGGATCTTTCTCGAACCTCGCTTTCTTCTCATTTTAGCTAAGCGCCAGTCGCTTCATTTGGTCCTCTTCGAGCCGGATAGATTAAATTCAAATTCATTTGATTTATATGATTCATGCAATCTTACCAAGTGTTGCGCAACCTTTGATTTCTGATTTCCTTTGTGCGAGTCACACGCGCGGGAAGTTAGTCATACGTGACGTCATAGGTATACGTCACTTGATTTTGATTTGCTTTGTGATGAGGAAATATTTTACGTTTATTAAACTATACAGTCCACTTACCGCTATTTAAAAAATTTGTGAAATTAATTTGTGTTGCGTTTTATTTGTGAACTTTATTAAATTATTTATGATGGCAATTAATACTGAATATTACCTCGCTAAATTAAAAAATATATTAAATGATTTGGAACAAGTACAAACCCTTCTTGACGATAAAGAGATGCCGGAAGGCATCGCTCGAGAAATAAGACGCATTCAGGCCAATTTCGTGGATACTTATGAGATATTAGAACAAACGTTCGCCACCCAGGTGGCAAGTTTAGCTGAAAGTGCGTTTAATATCAAAAGACAATTTCAGGACGTGTATTTGCCCATGTTAGCAAAATACCCTAACCTTATCAAGGCAGAGGTGACATCAACCTCGCCCGTCAAATCAGCTGTAGGTTCACCTAACCTCCCTAGTCTTGCGTTGCCTATTTTTTCAGGAAACAACAGTGACTGGACGGACTTTATAACAATGTACGATTCAATAGTCCATTGCAACGACAGTCTTAGTAATATACAGAAATTCCAATATCTGAAATCTGTACTTAAAGGCGACGCTTTAGCAATTGTCACAGGCTTGATAATATCTGAACAAAATTACAGCATTGCATATCGAGCTTTGCGCAATCGGTACGCTAACCCACGCCGTTTGGCTGACCACTATTTTAAAATTATTCAAGACTTTAAACAAATTAAGAATGCTTCGCAAACTGAACTGAACCGCTTCTTGACCGCGCATTCAAACGCTGTGTGTGCGTTGAAGGTTATCCAGCTAGACGATTTGGCTGATTTCCTGCTTTTTCAGATGTCCATTAATAACTTGGACCCCCAGACTAGATTAAATTTTGAAACGAGGCTAGGCACAAATCGTATGCCTACGTACAAACTGTTGAATGATTTTATAACGGAACAGGCCAGGGCTCTAGAGTTGTTGGATCAACCGCCTGCCGCCGCTTCTACTAACGCGAGAGCTGCTCAACAACCCCGCATACTGGTGTCGTCAGTGAATGAGTCTGATTCGCAAGGGGCCCGTGATTTAAATTTTGACCGACTGGAACCTAACCTTAACACGGCACATAGTACAATGGTCCAGCCTTCGGTTTCGCCCGACAATTCTATTACACCTAAGGCTACGCAATATGTATACGAGCCTAGACGTGCTGCGTCAGGCCCTACACGGCCATTCAACGGGCCGCGCCCCGTAAATATACCTCCTGTTATGAACACTCCTAGGATGTCAGTATTCCGTCACCGATTACCACCGCTTCACATGAATCAATCCCATGTTTCTACGACACACGCAGGCATGTGTTATTATTGCGGAGAAGGACATCGCATCATTGACTGTCAATCCTTTCTCGAACTGCCTTCTGTGGCACGCCAGGATGCCATCATGAAACTACAACGGTGCTTCAATTGTCTTGGCTCACATTTCCAAGCTAAATGTAAGTCCAGCCAACGCTGCAAGCAGTGCAACGAGGCACACCATACTTTGTTACATAACAACCCGCCGTCACAACAGTGACTAGTCACACCGCGACACCCGAGGCCAGCAACTAGACGCGCAACCGATACTCAAGCTCAACCTCGTTCGCTGTCATGTAATATTCAGGAATCTCTCGCCCTGTTAGGCACCGCACAAATCGTCATCCAAGACCATTACGGTCAACCTCGTTCCTTTAGAGCTATTATTGACCCCGGCAGTCAGATATCTGCCATTACTAAGAAAGCAAGTGTCCTGTTGAGCCTACCTTCTCGGAGTTCAAAGATGTCTTTGATTGGTGTCGCCGCCAAGACCACACGTATCCACGAGTACGTTACGTTGATTTTATTCTCGAGGCATGACCCTGGTGTAATGCTAACTACTGAAGCCGCCGTGCTTAACCACATTACTGACCCGCTGCCGGCTACTAGGTTAGCCTCTCAAATAAGTGCTCAATACCAGCATCTACCTTTAGCTGACCCTCATTTCGACTCGCCTGCCGGTGTTGACATTATACTAGGGGCAGATGTTTTCACCCAAATACTCACTAATGGGCCTTGCACTATCATTCATGGCCAGCCCTCCGCGCTTAACACTCGTTTAGGTTGGGTCATTATGGGATCCATACCGTATAGTATGCCCCATCAACCTAGAGTGTTCATTACCTCGCTACAGTCTATTGATGACAATATTCGACGGTTTTGGGAAGTCGAAGAAGTGACTGAGGCTAAATCTTTGAGCCCTGACGAACAGCTTTGTGAAAGCCTGTTTACTACAACTACTGAACGCGATGAAGTCGGGAGATATGTTGTCGCCCTCCCCTTCAAACCTGACGCTGTAACACTTAAGTCAAACCGCAACGTTGTCCTCGCTAGTTATCATGCTCTAGAACGACGTTTAAGTCGTCAGCCGGAGGTAGCTCGGCAATATCATCAATTCATGACAGAATATATGACTCTGGGTCATATGTACCCCGCGCTTAATACTTCTAACTATTTGATCCCGCATCATTGTGTTTTTAAGACCACCAGTTCTACTACTAAGTTACGAGTAGTATTCAACGCATCCTCGCCTGATTGTAACGCGAATTCTTTAAATCAGCAATTGCTTTCCGGTCCTAAACTTCAGAAGGACCTGTCTAACGTCATCATTTCCTTTCGCCTGTATGTTCACGCCGTTTGTGCTGATCTTAAAATGATGTACCGACAAATTGCCGTGCGCCCAGCTGATCGCTGTCACCAGCACATATTATACCGACCGACGCCTCAATCTCCGCTTGTGGAATACGAGTTAGCTACTGTCACGTACGGACTAACCCCGTCTGCGTATTTAGCGTTGCGGACGCTTGAACAACTCGTAAAGGACGAAGGTAGCCGATACCCTGCCGCGTCGCAAGCAATACTTCAGCAGACTTATGTTGATGATGTTGTCACTGGCGCCGATACGCCCGAAGATGCCAAGGAATTGATACAGCAGCTCATTAACATTTTCGCACTCGCCGGCCTGGAACTCAGGAAATGGTCATCAAGTGATCCTGCACTATTGTCAACGCTACCTTCCGCTCATCTGGAGAACCCGCTACTGTTCCAGGACGATTCTACCGCCATCAAAATACTGGGACTGCAATGGAATCCTACCTCGGACTCGTTCTCCTACCAGAGTCAGAATTTCGTTTCGGTGCCTACGAAACGCACCATACTATCTTATGTCGCTCGGACTTTCGACCCGCTTGGCTTCTTAACGCCTATTACTTTCTGGATCAAATGCTTTCTCAAACGTTTGTGGCTCGAAAGGTTATCATGGGATGAACCTTTGCCAACCGCGCTTCTAAATCAATGGGACAGCTTCATTGTTCAATTCGCCAGTTTGTCTTCTATCCAAATACCTCGACACGTTGGCACACGAGCTGCCAAGCATCACCTGTTAGGGTTTTGCGATGCTTCCGAAGCTGGATACGCAGCAGCTATATATTTGAGAACCGAATGGAATTGAGTCGTTACCGTTAGCATTCTGAAGGCTAAGAGCAGGGTAGCTCCAGTTAAACCGATCACCATACCTCGCATGGAGCTTTGTGGCGCAGTCTTGCTGGCCAAACTCTATAAGTCCGTTCAGCCCGTTTTGAATTTTGTGTCTGACGCCGAGACGTTTTTCTTCACCGATTCTGAAATTGTGTTGTATTGGATCAACACCCCGCCTTATTTATTGAAGACTTTTACTGCCAACCGCGTCACTGAAATCGTTTCAAATACCTCCATGGACCGTTGGTTCCATGTCTCGACTGCTGATAACCCCGCGGACGTTGCTTCCCGTGGGTGTCTACCTAACCAGCTTGCTGAACATCCGCTGTGGTGGCACGGCCCACCATGGGCGCTACAATGTCCTACTGCGTGGCATTTGTCTAAGCCGACCTGCCTTAACCCGGACCAGACCGAACATAAATCTGAACCTAGACTGCTATGTACGGCCGTTCAAGAGCCTAATCGACTATTGACAACTATAGAACGACATTCGAACTTAATTACTCTTCACCATGTTTTCGCTTACGTCCTGCGGTTTGTGAATAATTGCCGTCGTAAAGGCCAGACTACTAACCACGGTCATAACACCCGCTACAAGGCCAAAGTCGCCTTGAGTAAAACTTCATTTACTACGCCTTCGGTGCAGGAGTTAAGTAACGCCAGAGATCTCTGCGTCAAGCTCATACAAGAGCTGGCCTTCAGCGCAACATTGCAACGGCTCCGTCGTGGCGCTCAAATCATCGATCCGCTCCGCAGCCTAACGCCATTTGTCGACGCCCAGGGCTTACTCAGGGTGGGCGGAAGACTTAATCATTCTGAGATGTCGTATGAATCTAAGCACCCCCTTCTGCTTCCGAAACATCATCAGTACGTCAACTTGATCTGCGATCATTACCACAAGTTAGCCTTACATGCCGGACCGCGCACCACTCAAGCGCTGATTAACGGCGAATTTTGGATCATTGCGTTACGCTCCTTACTTCGACAACGCATTCATGCGTGCATGCGGTGTTTCCGTCTGCAATCTAAGCCTCGTCCACCTATGATGGCTGCTTTACCATCATCTAGAGTCACTCCATCGCCGCCTTTCTGCAGGGTGGGAATTGATTTCGCTGGACCCTTTGACACAAAGGCAAATCATTTGCGTACCTCGAAGCTTTTAAAATCTTATCTTTGTCTATTTGTCTGCATGGTTACTAAGGCTGTGCACTTGGAGATGGTATCCGACCTATCCACCGATGCCTTTCTCGCAGCTTTACACCGCTTCACGTCAAGACGAGGGCTACCCTCTGATATTTATTCTGACAACGGCACGAATTTTGTTGGAGCCGCGAACCGCCTGAGTGAGGTCTATCAACTGCTTGACCACTCGAAATCGCTTATCAAGCGCAAACTCGCCGACCAACGCATTGAATGGCACTTCAACCCTCCAGCCGCACCACATTTCGGCGGACTCTGGGAGGCTGCCGTCAAATCCGCTAAAGGACTTATGCACCGCACGATTGGTAATACGGTATTAAACCCTGAGGAATTGTCTACGTTGTTTACCCGGATAGAGGCTATTCTTAACAGTCGCCCTATTTTCGAGGTTTCGCCTGACCCCAGCGAAGGATCGGCTTTCCTCACTCCCGGACATTTTCTTATTGGACGTCCGCTCCTTGCACTTCCGGAGAGATGTTACCCCGAACCGCCTCTTAAATCTCGTTGGTCCATGATTCAGCAAATGACCAACCGTTTCTGGAAGACTTGGTCTACTCAGTACCTGCATTCGCAGATTCAACGCCGCAAGTGGCACAAGAACTCCTCACCGCTTCAGGAGGATCAACTCGTCTTCATCACTGGAGAGCATCCGAGCCCCCTTCATTGGCCTATGGGTCGGATCATACATCTACATCCTGGACACGACCAAGTATCCCGTGTAGCTACTGTCAAAACCTCGCACGGCCAGCTGAAGCGACCTGTCCACAAGCTTGTTGGTTTTCCGCTGCAGCATTGAGTTTCACCTTTGGTTTCTTCGGCACTCTTGCCCCTTTTTTGTTTTTCTTCTCTTTCCTTCGTGTTCCCCTGCTATTTCTTCGGCACCCTCGGTTTCCGGTGCTTAAATAGTTCTTCGCCCTCTACCCACCTGGCGGATTAAAAACATTCGTTTTGGTGGGCGGTATGTTCGAGTCAGCGCTCAAAGTTTTGAACGTGTTACCGCGGCCTACATTCAAACGCTCAGCTGGCCTGTACAGTGATGGTCACGTGATGTCTGATCTGCCAATCGATGTATGGATTTGAGTATTGATTTTCTGTGGCATCTGATCCCCACTCCCTTAGCTAGCATTTCCGTAAGTTAGTCGCCCGTTGTCTCTGAACCTTCGTGCAGTTAACAGCCTCGTTAAAGTACCTCGTTGCGTAAAGTTGCACCACATGTGCAAAGTGCCGTTTTTGACCGTGAAAACCTCGTACAAGTGTTAGAACTGTTCGTCTTAATGTGTGTTCGTGTGAACGCGTCATTATATACGTTATTTGCGGATTATTGACTTTAATTTACAATCGCCGTTTTGTAAGATCCTTTGTGCCGTTACGCGCCATAGTTATAAATGACTTTAGGATTTTAAATGCAGCTTATTGACTTCTCGTTTAAGTTCTAGTTTGACCTCGCCTGGCTAGGATTCCTACAAACTGGGTACCCAGGACTTCTACAGCTACGAGATCTACGACCACTTCAATTTTGCCCTTTCTTGCTTCACGAGGGTAAGTGCTGCATAAGCTTAAGTACTTATAATTCATTTATGTGTAAATTCAGTGCGAATTATTCTGTTATTAAATGTGCTTGTACGGAACCAATTATGGCGTTCAAACTTTCGTAATTGCGTGCTCAGCGATTGAAGTAAGGCACATTTGCCGCAGCTTATTATTGTTACTGAACATCTCTATTGTATTATTTCGGATCTTTCTCGAACCTCGCTTTCTTCTCATTTTAGCTAAGCGCCAGTCGCTTCAAGCACCACAATGGACAAATCTTCATTTTGGATAAAACACTTAAAAGTCTATCGCAGACAGATCTTCGATTATACTTGCCTTTTTCAAGCATCTATTTGTGTGAAAAAACACTTTCAGCACGTTGCAATAAAAACAAAATATAGGAACAAACTTAATGTTGCTAATGACTTACGTTGTGCCTTTACTAAAATACTACCTCAAATAGGCATGCAGTGAAAAAAATTCAAGCTCATCCATCTCACTAACAGATTTTCCTCTCATCAGTTAAAATTTACCTTGCAAATTAAAACTTGAAATGTTATATCATGTTTCTTGTGAAAGTATGTATAAATGAATAAATTGTTATATATATATTTTTTTTAAAACAACATTTATATATGTGTGTGTGTGTGATACTCAGCGCTGATCTAGTGTGAACTCGTCTGTGAATAAATCAGTAAATAGTGGTTTTTTGCCAAGTTAATACAAAAAAACATAATTTTACAAAAACCTCAAGATGTACAACAAAAAAACTGCAAGTTTCTATAAATAAAGTTTTGCTATTATATTAAATGTCACCAAGGAAAAATAAAGGTAATTTATAATAGCAGGTTTTACCCAATATTTAGTCATCAAAAAACAATTTTGCATTTTATATCTCTAAAGTATTCTACTTTGAATGATATATATTTTAAACATAATACTTATTTTAAAAAATATGTATCCAATTTAATATTTATTTTAATTGTAGAGAATTGTTTTACTTTTATAATGTTTATGCCCTCATAATTTTCAACAAATACATGTAATCTAGAATTGAAAGAGTATAAAAAAGCTATTTTTAAATGTCCTTTTAAAAAACTGCTTTATAAATAATGATTACCTTTACATACCTGTGGCTTCTTCATGAACTGTTATCTCAGCTAATTGCAAGAAATTAACAGAAATATTATTATGTGACAATTGTACACCTTTTGGTAAATCTGTAGTACCGCTTGAATAAGGTAGACAAATTGTCTGAGAAGGATCTAAAGTCTGTTGGATGTTTACAAATGAAGTTAAATCTGATGTGTCAACATAGTCAGCAGTGAGCTCACTATAGCGGCCAATACCACATGCTAAGCTGTTAATGCCTGGCTGCGTATCCAAAACAATAACATTAACATGGTCTTCAGGCTTTGATGATAAGTTAATTTTAGCTATAGCAACATTAACATCTTCAAGTTTTTCAAGTGCCGAAACAACACAAGAAGCTCTACAGTTATTTAGCTGGTGGTAAATTTCACCTAGAAAACAAAATCGTTACAAAATATCAAAACAGGTTTAACAATACTTTTAGAGCATAATGAAATAGTGTATATAAGTTATGTTAGACTTGAAGTGCTAAAGGAATAAAAACAAATATTTTGACAAATTTTGTCCTACAAGTATTCTGATTTATGGTATTTAGCTATAACTATATATTCTAAAAGTATTGGGTTCAAGTACTAATATAATTAAATATTGAAATCTTGTTACTGTTCATGACGAGCTGGTTGTTAATTCTTATTACACTTTTGCTATTACTTGCGACCAGACTTTTTGTTAACTACAGGTTGTTAAATTGTTAACACACACTTGGAGGAAACTTTTTCATCTTACGACTTCTTCAGCCTCCCAGGAGGCTGAAGAAGCCGTAAAAGGAAAACGTTTCCTTCAAGTGAAAGTTAACATTTAACAACTTTTAGTTAAGAAAAAGTCTGGTCGCAAGTAATAGCGAAAGTGTAATAATATAATTAGTTTTCTGTATCTGTATTATATAATGAGTATTTATATTAGTTAATAATATTAGCTGATTAAGAATGAGTATGTATAGTGCTCATTATGTTATATAGACAGTAAACTAAGGGAGAATAATCCCAATAATAATCTATATATATATATATATATATATATATATATATATATATATATATATATATATATATATATATATATATATATGAAGTTAATATATTACTATTGTAAGTAATTTTATCCACCATTAAGTGCAATAATTTTACCTTGAGTGATGAGGCACCTTTCGGTCAATTGACCATTGTCGAATCACTGATGTTTTTCTGTTGTAGATGTTCGGTCTGTGAAGTTGGTGTTTGTTGACGTTACGCGCACTTTTTCTTGATCTGTGTGTATGATGTTTCTATATAGTATGTCTTCTGTATATGTTGTTTGTAGATTCATTAAATTGTTGTGTATGTTTTTATAAATGTGGTATTTTTCTAGTGAGTTTAGTTCTATTGGGTTGTTATTTATTTCAAGTATGGTTAGGTTATTTTCGTAATTTGTTATTTCGTGTTTATGGGATATTAGGTGTGCTGCAACATTTGATACTTTAGAATTTTTGTTTTTGAATGCTCTATAATGTTCTTCAAATCTTATTTTAAATGTTCTGGTTGTTTTTCCTATGTAAAAAGCGTTACAGTTGTTGCATGTGATTTTGTAAATTCCTGATAGGTTATGTTTTTCTGAATTTGTTTTGTGGTTTGTGTTATTAAGATATTTTATTATTTTGTTGTTTGGTTTGTAAGTTGGAGTGTAGTATTCTTTGTTGTATATATTTGTTATTTTGGTTGAAATACAGTACACCGGCACTATACGATATTTTGGGAAATTGTTCAACAGCACCAAATTGGACGATATCCACAAGAAATTAATTTTTTGTGACCTCGGAAAGTTACTTTTTTTCAATTTAAAGTAGGGTACTAAATTCAGCGCGGATGTAGAAGTTGTGAATAGGCGCGGAGTGATACTTACGTCACAGTGCTGCGCATAAGGTTGTACGCATTGTCCGCGGTACGTCACGCAACCTTACGTGTGTAGATATTTGAGAAACAACTTCTACAGTTAGGATAGATTGGTTTTAAATTTATAAAATACTGTATACCTATATTAAAATATACCGAAAAAGTGTAAAGTCAGGTTAGGTTTGGTTTTAATTTTATACATTGAAATTCAGTTGTAAAATCACGAAGCATTTGCATAACTCTGCGCCTATTCACAACTTCGCGTAATTTTTATACATATATTTAAATATACTTATAAAGTCTCCAGTTAGGATAGATTTGGTTTTAAATTTATACAATACTGTATACCTATAATAAAATATACCTAAAAAGTGTCGTCAGGTTAGATTTGGTTTTAATTTTATACATTGAAATACAGTTGTATCACGAAGCTGTTGTATCACTCCGCGCCTATTCACAACTTCTACATCCGCGCTGAATTTTTTTCGCTACTTTAAATTGAAAAAAAAGTAACTTTCCGAGGTCAATTTAAAAAAAATTCTTGTAGATATCGTCCTATTTAATGATGTTAAACCATTTCCTAAAATATCGTATAGCGCCGGGCTTCTGTATTTTTACCGTTATTTTTTCTATTTTGTTATTGGTGTATTTATATTTTAGGTAGATTTTTTTATTTTCTTTATTTTCGTGTTCGGGTTGTAGTGTTGTGTTGAGGTTAGGTTTTTTTGTGAATTTATTGTATATATTTTTTATAATGTGTTTGTTGTATCCATTTTCTATTGCTATTTTTGTAATGTTATCTAATTCTTCATTTAATTTTTGTTTGTTATCCTGTGTGTATTTTATTGCTTTATTTATCATGTTACTGTAAGTGTTAATTTTGTGTGTCCAGGGGTGGTTAGATTTGTAGTGTATTGTGGTGTTGTTGGAAGTAGGTTTCCTGTATACTGTAGTTTCTATTTTATTATCATTTATATTTATAGTGATGTCGAGGAAGTTGATTGTTCTATTTCTTTCTGTTTCAACGGTGAATTGTATGTTTTCGTTGTATGTATTTAGTTTGTTTATTATTATGATGTGTTTGTTGTGAATGGTAGGTTGGTATATTACAAGTTCACAGACCGAACATCTACAACAGAAAAACATCAGTGATTCGACAATGGTCAATTGACCGAAAGGTGCCTCATCACTCAAGGTAAAATTATTGCACTTAATGGTGGATAAAATTACTTACAATAGTAATATATTAACTTCATAAAGTCAGTGCAACGGAAAAACAATGGATAACGTTAAATATATATATATATATATATATATATATAGGAATTTTTGGACTTGAAGCTCTACTAGAACTAACCTATATATATATATATATATATATATATATATATATATATATATATATAATACAGTTTGTCTGTATGTATTTATGAGCCTTATACATTACTAAACCACTGATCCAATTGGCCTGAAACTTTATGAAATTGTTGAGTACATTCCTGAGAAGGTTTCTGGCATAGTAAGCCTTTCCAAATCTAGTTTTTGATTTCCCAAGAAGGAAAAACTATCACGTGCCCATCAGAAATAGATGAGAGAATGTTCACGCAGCACTGCAAAGACCTGAGTAACGCTAGTGAAATGTGTTCACCTCAACTAGCCAATTGGCCTGGAGGTATGATCCTCACTTAGAGTACGAGAAGTCCCGGGTTTGAATCCTGGATAGGCTCCTTAACTTTTGTATTTACGTACATTAAGAGATTATTCATGTATTTCTTTTTTTTTAATTTACTCAGCTTGAGTTTTTTGTTTACATTAAATATTTTTGGTACATTATTAAATTTAATTGTAATAGTACACTATAGTGCATAAAAAACCTTTAGAAGCACTAGATCGTACACTAAAGATTTAAGAGAAAATCAACTACTCTTCAGGGGTGCAATAATTTTATTGTCTAAACCTCTGTAGTAAAGGGATATCAAAGATGATGTTAGATCTGGTTTTTTATTATCTGAAAAAATTTCAGTATCAAAGATAAACAAATAAATCAGTACCAGAGGAGTAAGGAAAAATAAACAAAACTATATCAAATAAACCCACTAAGTTTCTGAAAAAAACAAAGCATGGCCCATGGAACCAACGAATAGCCATATGGAATGCTGATAGGCTTCTTATAGAATGAGAACATTGATGTATACACTTTCTGTTAAAATATGTCATGAAGAGGGTTAGAAAATACCTGAAATACTAAGTATTGTGAATCTGGGAAACCCCCAGGTTTCAATATCAAATTCTCCTTTCGTCTGATATCATTGCTTCCAATGCTGTCAAAGGCTTTCAAGAGACTGTTTTCGAAACACAAATATGGTTTCTATGATAGGCCAAAGGCATTGACCGGTGGAATTTGTTTAGGAAACATTGCACATGGGGAGGGTTTCTTCTGGTATCTTCCTTAACGTCTTCCAGGCCTTTGATTGTTGCTGGTAAGCCAGCTTGCTATTTAAAATTCAAAGTGACCTTCCTAAGGAATTTTGGCAAATTTTCAAGTCTTATTACGGACAGAATCTTCCAAGTCAAACAGGGTATGTAGAACTCTAGTTTTAAGGACATCGTAGCTGGAATCCCTCAAAGTAGTATCCATGGCACGGTGTTGTACTTTACACAAGAGATATACTGTTAAATGGGACCACCAATATGGCAACTTTTTCAAAAAAACACTGCTATATTGTCCATTGAGCTAATTAAGCCAGATGGAACACCAAAATTCAGTGCACCCTTTATGGTATCAATAATTAGGTCAGACAGTGGCTCATAAAACTAGTAAGCTCATGTTATATATACTACGGTAGAGAGCAAAACTGACCTCACAATCAATTGTCGGCTTGTCCTTCTATAGCAGAAACATAAAATAATTGGTAATAATGTTAGACTCTTAAACTGAATGGGAAATCCCAAGTATATGAGAAAAAAAGATGAATTAGAGATCCAGTAGAGAGGCCTAGAGTGGCTCATGGGTAGGTACTCTGACATGAGTTCCTATATTAAATTGCCTTTACACAAACAATCGCTTATGCCTAAATGGACATATGGATTTTAAGTGAAGACTTACAAGATTAGTGACTTGCAAGTTATTGATTGATTTTAAAATAAGGTGTTGAGAGCCATTACTTGGTGCGTCCAAAACTCTGCTACACAAAGAGACCTCAAGATGAAGAAGGTGAAAGAGGATGCTACCACTGTAGCTAAAAAGGACTTTAAACTTTAGCAACACAAGAAATCTACAGTTTTACGACTGAGGAGGCCATAGAGTGCTAGTGCACAGACTCAGGTGCCCTAACCCTTTGGACCTGATTCCAAGGCTACATCAACTTCGTGTCATCATATCGACTTTAGAATATGAAATTGCGTTGTGACTTTGGATCAGGCCTGACAACTTATGAATGGTCCAATCCTTCAGAGAAGGATCACCTTCAGGTAAAAAGCTCCTAGATAGGATGTCGTATTAGTTCCAGCATGAAAAATGTATCTGTGAGGGCTGTTGCAACTGGGTGCAACAAACTTAGTAAAACCTAGGGGAAATAAATCAAAAGCTCCATAACTAAAAACCAGAATACTTTGTAGTATTTCCATTCTCAGATCTGTCTCACTTCTTATTTACAAGTAAGATTGTTTTTCATTGCAGTAAAGAATTTAAAATGTTCTCAATGATCCAAGTGAATAGCATGATAGCGCAGCTAGTTGTCTACAGTTTTAGAACAGTCTGACACTGATGATGAGTGATCTAAATTAGGCTAAAATAATAAGTTATTTTCTAAACAGCACTTGTAAATTTTAAACATCTTTATTTAAACAACTATTCTTTGAGCTTAGCTTGTGAGGCTATGTTAAAAACAAATAAAAGATGTCACAAAACACAAATTAATTATTTATTGACTCAAACGCATTTCAATGGCAAAGTCATCATTATCAGTGAGTATTGCTACTACAAACTCTAACTTACAACTGAATTATATAATCTGTATTCAAACACAGTTGTATCACTAAAACAGACTACCATAATAATAAAATACAAAATTAATTCATTAATAACTTTAACATTATAAGATTTACCGAACATAATGGACTACAAAATTCAAGCAAATTAATCCAGTAAAAGAGTAATAATTTGGATTTAAAACAGTTGTAAATATATTATAATGTAAAGTCATACATCCCTCAATATTAGGTTCTGTATTTTTTATATTTCTAAAAATAACGACCTCATTTTATTAAGAAGTGTTTCATAATTCCATTATGCAACTACCTGAAGTGAACATATGATTCATTGGAGATATAACTAAACCAGCTGCCAAGCAACCTAGAAAAATGATGAGGTACTCGGGGCAGTTTGGAGTTATAACAGCTATAACTTGTCCAGGTTTTAATCCAGCTTTCAGTAGAGACACTGCAAACTTTTGACTTAATCTTTTTAATTGGGAGAATGTATATTTTCGTCCAGTAAGGCCACATTCCTAAACATTGAAAAATAAATCATTTTATTTTCTGACTTAGTACAGTAATGAAATACAAAAATACTAATAGCTTAGAAATTAGATTTCTTTACCATTAACTGTCAAGTTACACTAATATTAACCGAAAATATAACTAAAAAAATATGTGGTTATAGTGAAAACGTCATAATAATCTTACATTTACACTGGATTTTAGAAATTTTTTAGACACTTTATAATTATGTTGGAAGTGGCTTATTCATGTTTATCAATGCACATTCTAAAACAAATGCATATTCACACATATTGTTTGTCAAACAAATTCTGAATGTTTTAATATTTACTGCTGAGGCTGAAATGATAATAAAATTGATAAAATTTAACCAAAAATATCACAATACAACATCCAACACATTTACACATAATAAAGTGTTTAAAATTATGACCTTTGTTTGTTCCAGAGCCTGAAGCAATGCAAATTTGATTGCTACATTTATTGAAATCTAAAATAATTCTGTAATAGGCTTTGTTATTTTAATTGCTTATGAAACCTCATCACCTGTACTTTATTAGACTTATTTAGTGATTAGTATACATCTAAGAGAGTGAAGGTGCTCCAAATATGTTTAATTACGTTACTATTTATCAGAGTGAAATAAACTTTGTTTACTATTGTAATATACATCTCATAAAATTAATTTGCATTCTTCATATTAACCTTATTTTAAAATATGTTTTCTCAAATAATATAACTATCTATGTTATTATTCTGAAACATAGTTTGATACAAAGTTTACTTCCTCAAGAGAAGAACTTTATGTAAGACTATAGCCTGATCCAATCATATCTTATCCTAAATAACCCTTTAAAAGTAAGAATGAACTTCTTTAGAAATGACAAAATATACATCTTATAATTTAGGATATAATAATAAAATAGAAATTTATTAAAGTAATTTGGTTAATTTTTTTAAATTATAAACTTAATTGTAATAATTTTTTTTTGGTATTGAGAAATCATTTTTTTTCTAAAATGGTATTGTTTTATTTTGGTTTGGCCTAATAGATATTAAATTACATTAAATATTTGATTTACTAATAGACACTGATGAAGATCACCATGATCGAAAACATTCTGCCTCAGTAAGTTTTTTCAAATTTACAAAATAAATTAAAGTTCGGATTGTCATAAACTAATAAAAAAGTGATTAAGTAAAATATTTGTTCAAGAATGTTTCATTGTATATTTTCCTTTTTCAATTCAATGATAATTATCTATTACAATATTAGAAATTAAAATGGTAGAAAATGTAAATGAGTTTTATAGCACTGATCTCAGTTACGCTAACATTTCAATACCAAAGACTATTTATCAAATCACAGAAATTAACCAACTTTTGTTTTAATCCATGCATACAGTCATTTTTATCAACAAGCTATTGTGATGTTTAAAATTTTATTTCTGTGTCTATCGTTTTTATTGATATTTTATAAATTTTCATTAAAAATATACTTTATTTAAGTTTTAGGACATCTTTACAATTTAAGAATATTTATCTCAAAATAGTGTACTAAGACATTTACAAATAAATTACTCACTATAGCGATATGTTTTGAGTGTTTATCAACACTCTCCATGAAAAACTCCAGAAGAGTAGTGTTTGGTACAATTATGTCTTTGAAAGGAGATTTAATAATGTTTATGTCTTGAGTTTCAATACACCTTTGTTGGCAGTATAAATAAGGTAAACACCAAGATATTTCCATTTTCTTCAAAATTGTAGATCTATTTGGTCTTAATAACTTATTATTACAATTACTGTAATTATATGTTATGCTATGAATGCCTTTAGAAACCTTAACATTGACAGTTCGGTTATACAAAAAAAAGATGTTCTTTGGGATCATTTTCTGTAAAATAATAATGAAACCATTATATCTGAACAACTATATCTAATAGCTATACTGTCTAGAAACAAAATTAGACTTTAGGTAGCAAATATTTCCTGATTTAATAAAAATTAAAAACAGAATAGTTTATAGAAAATTCTCTTTCCATAGACATGGTTGTATACATGATCATTGAGAATATATATAGATAAAACTTTTCTGAAATAAATTTTTCAATTTTGACGGCCAACAAAATAAACAAGAAAGAAAACATATAATTTAGTATCGAAATCTTGTTGCTGTTCATGACGAGCTGGTTGTAAATTACAAATTCACTTTTGCTATTACTTGCGACCAGACATTTGTTAACTAAAAGTTGTTAATTGTTAACTTACACTTGGAGGAAACGTTTTCGAGGCTGAAGAAATCGTAAGACGAAAACGTTTCCTCCAAGTATAAGTTAACAATTAACAACTTTTAGTTAACAAATGTCTGGTCGCAAGTAATAGCGAAAGTGAATATAATTTAGTATTCCAAACAATACATTCCAAGAAACAGAGGAAAGAAAGACAAATATTACTTAACCTTCGAGAGAGCGCATGGAGTTTCGAACGGGAGAGGGCGCTTGCAGAGGTTTATTCCCCACAAATACCCTTTAACATTTAAACGGTTTACTATTTTATATTTGGGTGACTTCACAATTAGATACTATATAATTGTATTGTAAATAATTCTAGACATAATTATTAAACAATTTAAGTTTTCTAAATGTCATATTTTTTAAAAAATTTTAAATTGTTAAAACGTGAAAACAATGTATACTAGACCACTGTTTTCATTACAGGAGAGGTATTTGCGGGTTATTTTTCTGTAATAAAGTAATTCAACATCGAAACATAAATTTGCCTTTATAACACAACAGGTTCTAGCACGTAAACCCTGAGATCAGTTATGGTCTGAGTTGACAATGGGAACCATCTCCCGAAACGACCGTCCTCAACAAATATAAGTAAGTGATACACATGCAAGTTTACAAATATTTACAAGTGTTTAGTGAAAACTAGATCACATAAAGATGGAATCAACAATTTATTTATAGTATTAAATGGGGTCAAGGGAGGCTTTTATCTCAAGAAGAGAGAGTATGGTACCAAAAGGTTTGGAAGCCCCTGTCATCCTAAGCAATATTGAGATTGAATTATACATAGAAACTTTGGGCTTGTTTATAGTAAGTATTTGGTATAAATATCTGAAAATATTGAAATGATTTATCTACTTGAAAAGCTAAAGATGGTCAGCTCAAGTAAACAATTCTTCTTTAATAGAATGCTAAACCTGTTCATACCTAACTAAAATAAAGTTATTTCCTACACTTGTATATTTTAAGTAGGTTTTAAGCTTCAAGCTCACAAGAACATTATGCTATGCAAGATATTTAATAAAATAACCTCACAAATTTGGATCACTGAAGTAGAAAAAATCTTCAACTGGGAATCACAAAAAAGGTATCAAAGAATGTAATTCTCTTTCAAAGAAGTTGAAAATAGAACTTTTAAGAAAGACCTATAATGAACAAACGAAAAAAATGTAGGCTATAATTTAAAGTGCACTTTTACTATGGACTTTAAAAATATACAATTTTTCAAGAGTAATATAGTAAAACCTCCAAACAGCAGACATCGTCTCTACTTCACCAGTTGTTGTTTGGAGGTGTCCGCTATTTAGAGACGTCAATAAATTACAGTAAAAATTATTTGAGACGTTGAATGAAATTAAAATCATTGAAAGACATTTATAATAAAGTAAAAAACATGGAAAATGTATTCAATCAAAATTTTTAAGCTTTAAATAATTAGCTTTCTGGAAGCAGTTGATTACTGTGGTTTTCTTAACAGTTTTACAGAAGTGAGAAGATACAATCTATGAAACACAATTATAGATTTACACAGGTTGTGTAAATTTCAAATGTTTGCCAATTTTTAATACTAGATCAAATATGACGAGCTAAGACTTTTCTATACTGGGATTTAAAATTATGGATTATACCCTGATCCGACGATTATCAATGTGAAGTAGCATTTGGAAATAAAAATTGCCTATATAAGCTAATCTAATTTGAGGGTGAGATGATCCAATATCCATGAAAAGGATTACATTTGGATTACTTTTGGAATTTCTGGCATTATTACTATTCTGTAATTATTTCGTGTGTAATCCATTACTTTCTGTTAGCTTTTCAAGTCACACCTAAATTATTCACCCATGTTCTTGAAATATCTTGGTTGACATGCTATACAGATTATTAACGGTTTTTCAAAATCATTGATCATATTTACAGATAACATACCAGTTAGTCATTCTTTGGATGTTTTTCCTGAATTACATGTTTTTTTTAAGACTCATAGTTTTGTTCGGCAATGCATAGAAAAATAAACCTGTCTCATTAAGATTGTAAATGTTTGATTCATCAAATTCTAAATTATTGTTCTCCATATTCAAATATTCCATTCACAAACTCTCTTTGGATCAACAGATTTACCTCACCACAAATTGCTTTAAGACTTATAGCACGACGAATTCTAAATTTCGGAAGCCAACCAATTGAAGCCTCAAAGCTGTCCAAATTTAATTATTTGCTCATTTTTATAGCTTATTCTGGGATCAGAGATCTACTTATTGGCAATTATTTACCTAGCCACACAGAACCAATCAAAAACGAGTGTCTACATTGCACTTGAATCGGTGTCTCTATACTTGACGTTTTTCATGTTTTCTCTTGAACTTTTCTCCTTTCTACACTCTAAAATTTCAATCTTTTCCTTTATTGTAAGAACTTTACGTTTGACACTCATTTTGTGTAAAAAGTAAATACAAAAATACAATATCTATTCAAAAACACTTCATTTAGCTGTAATTATGAACTTTACCACTTTCAATTGGCCGTTTAAACTTGCGATACATACTGTATGGTATATAGGCTCTATCTACAACTAGACTGAATAAACTCTGAAAACACAACACAAGAAGTAGGCTATGGTTCTTGGAATGCTGGCTCCTGACAGCTATTGGAATACGCAGTCACAACAGCTATTAGTCTACAACAGTGTACCAAAGGAGAATGATGACTCACGACTAACGATAGAGTTACCTATCTGTTTACAATTACAGTAATGCTTTCTTTACATTCCCAACATGAAATTTTGCGTATACAGATAACAAATTTACATTAATTTTATGGCTGAGAATTTTTTTCCTACAAATACAGTAGAGTCTCGATAATTCGAGTCCCAATTTTCCGAGCTTCTGTTAAATTCGTTCATTATCTATTTAAAAGAAAATGATGAATGGGGGTTCCAAGAAATGTTTATATCAATACAGTATGCAAAGGAAATTAGTCGGACTTCCTAGAAATGTTTATATCAATACAGTAGGCAAAGGTAATGAGCTGGCCTTCCAAGAAAAGTTCATAAAAAGTTATTTTGTGCATTCTTAATTATAGTAGTCTACATACTGTATTAAGGTTATATTAAAACTCCTATTTTTTCTAATGCACAAGAACGTAATCCGTGTAATCCGAGGAGTCTAGGTCCCATCTACTTTGAATTATCGAGACTCTACTCTCATAGTAGATAAAATTGTAAGTGTAAGAGAAAATATTTTACATTTATTAGAAAGAAACTGACAGAAATTTAATAATTGAAAATATGATTCGTGAAAATATAGGAAAAAAAGTATTAAACGGATAAATTTTTTTACTTCTTGCTTAGAACCGGATAATCGAATTTTCCTCATGAAAGCAGCTGTTTTCGATGGTCTACCCATATTGATACATACGTAACTTGGTATAACTCAAATGAGGATAACCCAAAATAAATACATTGAAAATAGGATTTAGCTCATTTACCACAAATGAGATATTTAATAATCCTCTGGTGAAAACTTTATTACTTCACTAAATATCAACAGATAAATTCATTAAATATAACTTTACTATCAATTTTCACTTTATTTTATTAATACAGTATTTTATGTAGGCCTATAGTTTTTTCTAATAAATATTAAAGATAGCATTTGTTTATTGGCCTGAGATTTCGCATTACATGATTAATAGCATGTTTTTAAACGGAATGAAAAAAACAATTGCAAGATAAGATTTAGGAAAAATCGTCAAGGAAATTTCCAACATAAAATACTTAATGTATTCGTCTGACGAACTGATATGCTTATCGTATTGTTCAAGGCTGCGTCAATGATTGCAATAAAGATTAAGCAATTTGTATAGATAAATAGGCCTATTGGTAAGTTTTCCAACATAATCAACGGCATGAAACAATATTCAATTAAAATGTAGATGGGAATTAGGGGGATCATACCTCTAAAAATAATAGAATATTTTTTTTAAAAAACAACCTAATTCAAAAAAAAAAGAGCCCGAATATATAGTTTTTACTTACTAAAAAGTAAAAAATAATTTTCCAATAACGAAAACATAATTGATCACAAACTCATTACCCACAAAATTTTGAAGTCGGCGCTGCAATCATGCCTTGCATTTGCTAATCCATGAAATCTATTCTAAACATGTCCGAAACAATCATTTTTTTATTGCTTGATTTCCCAGATTAATTATAGAGAACCTTAGAATCTTCTCAGGAAACAAAAATTTCATGAGTTCAATATCATGAAAGTACAAAAGACCATACGATTTTGTGGGATAAAAAGTATGTGATTGCATATTTTTCTAATAGATATACAGATTGCCGACAATTTAACCTTCTTCGAAAGATTTACACGGATTGTGATTATTGTAGATGCGTATAAATATAAGTGATAATATGTCCTTAAATCTCTTGAATTATAAATTTAATTAATTTGTAATCTATAAAATATGCCTATGAAAGACATGATTGAATAAGATGTGTTTATATCATAACTGGTTAATTTATACGCCAAAGAGCTCCAACGTCATGAAAATTTCTTTATTTGTCACGTTCAGTATGTTAAATACGAGTCCAAGTACGAAATTCTGGTTCGACTTCAAAATTTTGTAGATGATAACCTTATGATAAATTGTGTTTTTGTTATTAGAAAATTATTTTTTATTATTAAGTAAGTAAGAACTAGCCCGGCAAGCTGGCCTGAGCAACCGGGCGGGTCCACAGGTGGCGGATAGAGGGACGGCCTACAGAAATGTAGGTTACCTGTGAATAAGGATTCCGGAAGGTTTCTGAATATGCAGGCCTGGACCAAGGCTATGGTTCAAAGGTGAGGAACTATCCCTCCTCGTCAGTCAACCGGTTGGGGGCGGTAGAAATAACTGCTCTGACTGGGCAGACTGGGGTAGTTGGGAATTAAGTCCTCACAATGCTACTCTCACCTTCCAGGTGAACCAAGGTCAATGCGACAGTGAAGTATGGGCGGGAAACTACCCTAACGACACAGTTGTAAAAAAGAGAGTAAAGCAGGCTGTTCGCTTCATGAGCAACAGTTAATAATGTCCTGAACTTGGGGTGTGCTTCAAGGTCAGTGACTGAATACCCAATCCAAGGTGGAAGGCATCGTGCCGAAGGATGAATGGCTGCAGGGTATAAAATGCAGTTGCACACGATCCCCTTGAGGAACCAGACAAAACCTCATTGTATGTTGTCTTGCCAGGGCAGTGGGGGCTCTGCTCTGGTCGACCGTTATTTCCCCCATACTCGTGGGACGTTAATGGACCAAGTAAGTAAAAGAATTGATTTCGAGACTGCACAGACAGTGGGAGCCAATGAAACAGCAAACCGTGATCAAATTAAGCAGAACAATGATCAAGATCCTCCAAGTGAACCTACAGCATAGCAGGGCGGCGAGTGCTGTCGTGTGTAGGATGCTGGACAGGGGAGAGGTGGACTTGGTTCTCATCCAGGAGCCATGGATTTCTGGAGGACGAATATGCGGGCTGGTGACATCTGGAGGTAAGTTGTTGTACGATAAGGACTCCGGCGTTCCCAGGACGTGTATCCTGGTTAGGAGGGGGTTGAGTGCTTTTGTACTAACGGACTTCTGCTGCAAGCACTTAATAGCAGTGACGGTGGAGCTGCGGGCGGAGGGGAGGATGAAGAGGCTGAACCTTGCCACGGCATATCTCCCCTTTGACTACGCGGGGGCTCTACCAACACAAGAGCTGAGGAGGCTGGTCGAGCACTGCGGGGCTGTGGATGAGGAGCTGCTGGGGATGGATGCTAACTCCCATTACACTTCGTGGGGAAGTACAGGTACCAACACTAGAGGTGAGGAACTTTTAGCTTATCTTAGCTCTAAGAATTTACTAGTCCTAAATCAGGGGGAAGAGCCGACGTTTGTCATTAGAGCCAGACAGGAGGTCCTGGACATTACGGTGGCATCGAACCAGACGGCTAGGTATGTACTAAACTGGCATGTGTCGGATGAACCACCTTCTTCTGACCACAGACAAATTAGGTACGATGTCTCTCTAAATCCAGCCATGCTTCGGCCAACCAGGGATCCAAGAAGAACAGACTGGGACTCCTACAGGAGGGACCTGGGAGTTCGGATTGAGGAGGCTGGATTGGAGTATAGTGGGAGGAGAGAGCTAGAAGACTCTGCCGCATTGGTTGGCGAGGCTATAGTAGAATCCTTTACTGATAACTGCCCTCTCAGTGAGGGGAGAAAAGTAGGGGATCCGTCATGGTGGAACAAGAAGCTAGCCAAACTTCGGAAGACCACCAGGAGACTCTTTAATAGAGCAAAAAAGAACGGGGAGTGGGACCAGTATAGGAAAACACTAACCGAATACAACAGGGCAATTAGAGAATTCCTTCTGGGCACGCAGGAAGTCCTGGAAGGAGTTTTGTCAAAAGATTGACAAAACTCGGGAAGGGGCACGACTGCATAAAGTGCTCTCCAAGGACCCAGTTAACCCGGTGGGGATGCTAAGAACCCCAATGGGAAATATAACAAAAACTGCAGGGGAAACTGTGGAAGAATTAGTCAGAACCCATTTCCCTTCCAGTACTCTGAGGAAACTTGGGGGAGCAGACACTGAACCAGTTGCCAAACTCTCCACAAGACGTGGTAAGAGGGAGGACTGGGAAGTGGCAAGGAGGATAGTAACTCCACAAAGGGTAAGATGAGCTATTGGCACATTTAAACCCTACAAATCTCCAGGTCCAGATGGGATCTATCCTGTGCTGCTGCAGCACAATGGATTTGCTGGTACTGGTACTTACTAAATTATACAGGCTAAGCATTGCTCTAGGGCATGTGCCGGCAGCCTGGAAATCTAGTAAGGTGGTCTTTATACCTAAGCCCACCGGTAACCAATCGGAAGGGAAAGGATACAGACCCATTACACTCATGTCCTTTATTCTTAAGGGACTTGAAAAACTGGTTGATAGGCATATTAGGGGGGGGGGTGCTTTGGCCATAAAACCACTGCATTGGAACCAGTATGCTTATCAACCGGGGAAATCCTGCGAGGGAGCTCTCCATCAAGTGGTTGGTAGGATTGAGCAAATGATCGCCAAGAAAGGTTGTGCCATAGGTGCCTTCCTCGACATTGAAGGGGCTTTCAATAACCCCTCAGTGGAGACGATGGTAAGTGGTGCAAGACGTCATGGAGTGGATGCAACCACTTGTGGTTGGATAAGTTCCATGTTATCAAACAGAAGCATTTCTGTAGAGGTGGCAGGGGAGGTCAGAAGGGCGGAGACAAGTCTGGGCTGTGCACAGGGGGGGGGGGAGTTCTCTCTCCTCTGTTGTGGTGCCTAGTGGTTGATAACCTTATTGAACTCCTGAATGAACAGGGGTACTTCTGTCTAGGATATGCGGACGACATAGTTGTTCTGATCCTGGGCAGATTCCCTGATACGGTCCTTGAGGTAATCAGAAATCCTCTACGACTGATTGAAGAGTGGTGTAAAAAGGAGAACCTTGGGATAAATCCAAAAAAGACTGCTCTCATTAACTTCACCAGACAGCGAAAAGATCTGACGACCAGGATGCCCCGCTTGTTTGGTGAATACCTTGAGTTTGTGGGGGAGGTGAAGTACCTGGGAGTTACTCTGGACAGGAAACTCACCTGGAACCCACATCTTGAGAGGACAGTTAACAGGGCCAAAAGGGCACTGATGACTGTGAGAAGAATGGTGGGTAAGAAATGGGGACTGAAGCCATCAATGATGCACTGGATGTATCTGAGGGTGATAAGACCTATGATTACCTATGGAGCTCTGGTGTGGTGGACAAAGGCCAACCAGGCACAGACAAGAGCTAAACTGAGCTCTATCCAGAGATTGGCCTGTCTGTGCACACTGGGAGCGATGTCAACTACACCAGGTGCAGCAATGGAAGTAATGCTTAACCTCCCTCCCCTTGAGCTTGTCCTTAGGGGAGAGGCGAGGCTGGCGGCATGGAGATTGCGCAACTCGAGCAACTGGGCTAACCTCCCAGATGTCTCGGGACATATGAGTATCGAGTGCGTGGTCAAAGAACCCGTCTTGGAAATGGGCAGCGACCACATTACTCGAATGTTTGCACCTGACCAGGTCCACCAAACTGTGATGGAATGGTCAGGGACATTAACATCGGGAGCTCAGATCTGGTACACAGATGGCTCCAAGATGGACTTCGGCACTGGAGCGGGGGTGTATTGTAAAAACCCAAGGGTAGAACTAGTTTTTTCCTTGGGGAGGCATACCTCTGTCTTTCAGGCCGAAGTATTTGCTATAAATGCCTGTCTGGGAGAGATAGCGAGAAGGGAAACACATGGGGCCCGGATTGCTATTTTCTCCGACAGTCAGGCAGCAGTTAAGACACTAAACGGACACGTGGTCACCTCGGCCATAGTCAAGGAATGCCTAATTAATCTACAAGCTCTGGCAAGGCACAATCAAATCAAGATAGGTTGGGTGCCAGGGCATAGGGGAATACTTGGAAATGAAGCCGCAGATGCGCTGGCCTGGGAGGGGTCTTCGACTCCCCTGATTGGACCGGAGCCTGCGGTAGGTATTTCCAAATCCATGGTCAAGATGACAGTGCGAAGGTGGATGGCTGAAAGACACTGTGAGCACTGGATCAGGGCCGAAGGGATGAGACACAGTAAGCTAACCCTTAGGAAACCTTCCTTGGGGCTGCAGAAGAGTCTCATCTATCTGTCTAGGCAGGAATTAAGGATAGCCACAGGTCTACTCACGGGACACTGTGGACTAAGGAAACATTTGCATAAAATGGGTATCTACAAAGATGAACCAGTGTGCAGATTATGCGGGCAGGAACTGGAGACTGCCACACACATTATTTACAGATGTGAAGTACTTGCTGAGAGGCGCTTCAACCTCTTTGGTGATGGAACGGCTTTGGTAGATGCTGAAGGTAAAACTCTAGTCAGGAAACTCCTAAACCTGGTAAGAGGCAAGGGGTTATTTGACTAGATCAGGGAGGTAAGTACAATATACCTTAAGGTAGCAGTGCTTCGGGCAATTCAAACCCGTTCCCAAGTTAAAAAAAAAAAAAAAAAAAAAAAAAGTAAGAACTATATACAGTACAGTCTCGCTAATCCGGTCTCCGGTAATCCGGACATCCGGCTAATCCGGACGGCCCAAAATTTTGTTTAGTTATAGTATTTTACAGTGCACAATCAGTCTGCCGTTCACAAAAATATTTATTTTTATACGTCTATATTTGTTATTTTTTAAAGGGGGTTTCCTACTCTAATAGACAAATAATATAATTTATTCATTAAAATATGAATTTACCATATTATTTGTTTCTTTTGCCTATTAAAGTATCAGAGACATCTTGCGATAAACGAAAGATAAAGGACGTCAGGTCAGTTGTGTTGTCGGACGGATGCCACCTTTACTGCTTCTCGCAAGATTTCTGCTCAGTTGTCATTTAATTCTAGTGCGATATTGATCTGTGTTTTTTATTTACGTCTCGTTCAGTGTTCAGTGAAAATGGCGAATAAACGTAAGTCAGTGACAATGGAATAAAAACTCCAAGCTTTATTTCGTATTGATGGGGTTGAATCGCTTACTAAAATTGCAAGAGTTAGGCGTGGGAAAACAAACTGTTTCCGATTGGAGAAAAAGCGACAGGAAATTTAAGATTTTTTTGCAAAAATGGTTAGTAAAGACAGTTTAGGCGGCAAAAGCACTTTAAAAAACCAAAAAATGAAACCTTAGTTTATGCTTTGTATGTTTGCTTTTGCCAACAACGGGAACAGGGTGTTCTATTATCGGGTGTAAATTTGCAAACGATCGCGTTGAAACTGAATGAAAAGTTAAAACCCACACATTTTACTGCCAGTGTGGATTGGCTGTCACGGTGGTAGGAACGACACGGCATCCGTCAACTCGGAATAAGTGGTGAAATTTTGTCAGGTGACAGTGATGCCAGTGAAAAATTCAAAGACAAATTTGGCAAGTTTCTCAGAGATGAAAACTTACAACCTTGTTAGGTGTTCAACGCTGACGAGACCGGATTAAATTATAAAATGTTCCCAAAAAAAACTTTAGCTTCCAAATTAGATACAGTAGCAAAGGCCATAAAGTTAAGAAAGAATGTATGACTTTGCTGCCCTGCAGTAATGCTTCTGGCGATCTAAAATATCCACTTTTGGTGATAGGGAAATCCGCAAAATCTAGTGTTTTTAAAAATGTAAATTTAAGTGTTCTACCGGTTCAATACAAGTTCCAAAAATCAGCGTGGGTGAACAGTCAAATTTTTAAGGACTGGTATTTTGAAAACTTTGTTCCAACAACAGAAAAGTTTTTAAAAGAGAAAAAACTCCCTCAAAAAGCGGTTTTACTCATTGATAATGCGCCATGCCACCCAAATGAAGAATTGGTTCATGGTGACATTTTTGTTAAATTTCTTCCTCCTAACGTCACGGCTCTCATTCAGCCGACGGAGCAAGGCGTGATGGAGGCGATAAAACGGCAATATAGGAAAAAGTTAATTTTATCGCTTTTGTAACAACAAGAAGCAGATCCAGCTACACAATTTATTGAAATTCTTAAAACAGTGACTATAAAGGATGTCATTTATATGGCTGCAGAATCATGGGAGGAAATTCAACCGTCTACACTCCAAAAAAACTGGAAAAATTGTGGTCTGATATGCCACAGGAAAGTGAAAAATCCGACAGTCAACCTACTAATGATGACGCGGAATTTGTTCAGATTTGTCAACAATTGGAGGGTTGGGTCGAGTTGAAAGAAACTGATATTTCCGAGTGGATTATCAGTGATAATGACATTGGTTATCAAGTTCTCAATCGTCGCGGTGTGCACTGCAAACGCAGAAAATGACAGCTCGAAAGAGGAAGACTACACAGACGAGCCGGACAGTCCAACTCATGATGGGACGGCTGCAATGCTGGAGGGGTTGATGACTTACTTTGAGAAACAAACTGATACGTCAACTGCGGAGCTACTGACCTTGAAACGCTTACGAGATCGTACTGTAAAACGACGTCATTCATAGTTAAAACAAAATAACATTACGGACTTTTTTCACTAAGTTTTTTAAAGTTTATTTTTGTTTCAGTTTCATTTTTGTTTCAGTTTTTTGTGCGTTTATACAGTATAGTGTAAATAACTTTATGTCAATACATTTATTCAACGAGGAAGATGCTTTGAAATTTATTTATGTCATACCTTTTCTGTTACAATTACAGGATTTTTTTGCTAAATAAGCTATGAAATACTGTACTGTATAGCTATATTTAGGCCTCAATTTCACTAAAACTACAATTTCAATATGTTTTCCCGCCTAAAACACATATTGTATGCATTTGTTTGGCTTTTTCCGTCTAATCCGGACTTTCGTTGATCCGGACAGGGTCCGGTCCCATCAAGTCCGGATTAGTGAGACTGTACTGTATTCGGGTTCTTTTTTTCAAGTCGGTTTTGTTAATGTTAATGTTTTAAATATAGCTATATTAAACAGCTTCAAATACTTGAACTTTGTAGTCCATTACGTTCAGTGAATCTTAATTAATCACTTTAACAATATTTTATGACCATCCGAACTTTAAATTTTGTAAATTTGTGAAAACTTACTGAGACAGGACGTTTTCGATCGCTATGTGGCGATCTTCATCAGTGTCTCGTGTTGGCGAGATTTAAATGAAGTTGGTATAACCTATAATTTAGAAAGTCTATACTTTTGTATAAGGTTTTAGTGTCTTTGTTTAAGTGATTAATTAAGCTACAAATATCTGTTAAAGGTAAATTTGTAAAGTAAAAGGGAAAGAAGTGTCTCGATTTTCTCCAGCCATGTAAAACATACAGTACTCGTATGTTACAAAATATAGTTTTACAAAATAAATTACTATAAGCCTTTAGCTATATTAAAATATAGCTACAGAGTGTCAATTTAGGTAGGTTTATTTAAGAAAAATATTCCCTATTTAAAACAACGTTTGCTGAAATAAACTCTAGCCTCTATTTGTTAGTCCTGCAACATAAGATTTTGACGTATGCAATCCGCCTATATTATTTGTAAAGTTAACTTTGTTTCTCATATAGAAGCCTATATTAACCAGATTCTTTGTATCTATGTTTTAAAACAATTATTTATTAATTAAATGTAGGGCTTTCTATTGAACAGGGTAAACATTGGGTGCAGAAAATATGTGAACTACTACCAGATCGAGTAAAGATTGCTGCCAAAGAGAGGGATATTAGCACCACTACTACTGACCAGAGTGAACATTATACATGGAAAATAAGTGAACTCCTGTTACTGAGCGGTTAGTATTCGCCTTATCGGCCATAATAATGTTTCTTGGTTGGGTAGTAGTATAAAATAGTATGTACTCAGTATTATAAATAACATTGAGTTTTAAAGTTTCAAGTGCTTTTGTAGGACAAATATAAATATTTTGAATTTTAACCAGTATATTTATAATCACTTTTTTCATTTAGAATGTATTTTTTAATAATAAATTTTAAAAAAATTATTAGTTATCTGCTAGTATAGCGGTCATATTAATTTTTGTTGACGCATTTTCGAGAATGTCAATCATTCAGAATTTTCTATGAACTGTTCCTCCCTTCGGTCAGTCAGTCAGAGGAGCATCTGAGGTTAGGCAGCATCCGTCACCGACAGAGGCCGCGGCTAGGAATATGAGAACAGGGTTTTTGGTATGGGCTAGATGTAGGCGAGGAATATGCAAGGCCGAGCGATTAGTGTTCCTCCCTTCAGCCAGAGGAGAGGGTTTGGTGGCCCCCGAGGTTAAACAGCGTCTGTCACTAAAAAGGCTGCGGCTAGGAATATGGGGAAAAGGTTTTTGGTAAGTGCTAGATGTAGGCGGGGTATCTGCAAGGAAGGACGATTAGTGTTCGTCCCTTCAGTCAGTAGAGGGGGTTTGGTGGGCCCCGAGGTAATGCAGCGTGTGTCACCGACAAAGGCTGCGGCTAGGAATATGAGTACAGGGTATTTGGTGAGGGCTACATGTAGGCGGGGTATCTGCAAGGCAGGACGATTAGTGTTCCTCCCTTCAGTCAGAGGAGGGGGTTTGGTGGCCCCCGAGGTAATGCATCGTCTGTCGCCGACAAAGGGTGCGGCTAGGAATATGAGTACAGAGTATTTGGTAAATATTACAGGGTAGTTGTAAAAACACAATGTAAATATTGCAATAAGTAAACTACATCAAACTACCTTCAAAATAAACTAAATAATAACATAATGGGGTTAAACAAATATAATCAAAAGTGGAGTTTATAAAATTACAAATGAATGTAACACCATAGGGGAAGGTGGGACAAGACGGGGAAGGAGACCTATTTTCTTTCCCGACAAGTACTGTATTCTGTTGGCAGTGATCGTAACTGGCTTGAAGGAGAAGGAAAAAACTACAAAGCGGCATCTTTCTCGAGTGAAGCGTTTTGTTTTCCTCTCCACTGCACGCATCGGCTACAACCTATAGACGTTGCCTTTATGAAGCGTTTATTACGATCAAGTTTTCACCAAGCCGTTACAATGGCAAAAATTGCTGAAATATTGAAGAAAGCCTTTGTCAGAGTTGCAACTATGACAACTGCAATAAATAGGTTTTAAAGTACTGGAATCTGGCCATTTAATTCAAACTATTTTCTTGATTCAGTTTGCAGTGTCAGGTACAACAGATCGACCAGAAAATACAACTGATCCTGAAATACTGTTAAAAAATTGTTATACTCATCGTAAAAAAGTTCTACATTTTATGGGGTTATTTTTAATCAAAGAAAACTATTTACTGTGAACTTTGGTATAAAATTTAATTTACTAGGTTTTATGAAAACCTTTCAAAAAATTCAAATCCCTTATGGGCCCTATTTTACCCCACCTTCCCCTATATGTAGGCGTAAGAGGTAGAAAGTTTAAAACTAAGTATAAAAAGCACATAAGATTATATATAAATCACCAAGGGAAATTGAAAAATCATTCAAACTAATAAAATTAACGGAAACGCCTTAACTTTATTGATATTAATATTCAAAGCCCAGTTGAAAAAATTAAAATAACAAAATAACAAATTCAAAATCAGTTGACCGTAATTGTTATAATATAAAATAACAATTATATTATAACAATAATTATTAAAATAACAATTATGGGAATCCCTACGGGTTACCCCATCTCAGACATCCTAGCAGAAATATTCCTACGCCATATCGAAAAACAATACATTCTACAGAACAATAATCACACACATAAAATAATTTATTACCATAGATATGTAGATGACATTTTAATATACAATATACAACGGTAGCACACGGCAAATCAAACAACTACACAGTTACATTAATACCATACACCAAAACCTCACATTTACCTTCGAATTAGAAGAAAACAATAAAATAAACTTTCTAGACCTTACCATCACCAAACATAACACCAAGACATAATTTCAAAATATACAGAAAACCAAGAACTACCGATATTGTGATAAATAATAGCCTACATCTAATCACCCCACACAACACAAACACGCTGCATTTAATCATATATTACACCGCCTAATCAATATACCAATGCTACAGAAAGAACGTAATACCATAAAATACATCGCTCAACAAAACTGCTACCAACTCACCCTCATAGACAACATGCTCAGGAAAATTAAACATTAACACCATCAAACGGCCAGGCTTACAAACCACACAAAAAACAACAAATACATATCCCTCACCTACCACAACAAAAACACACTCAAAATAGCGTCCGCGTTCAAGAACCTCCATTACCAAATATCCTACAAAGCAACAAACACTTTAAGGCAGCACATACAACCTTTCCAAATCAACCTGACAAATACAAAAACTCTCAGGTATTTACAAATTAACTTGTAACGATTGTCCCAACTATTACCATCGGCCAAACCGGCAGGTCATTCTATACACGCTTCGAAGAACACATTACCCACAAAAAAAAAAACAAACAAACCCTAAATCCAGCTACGCAAAACACCTAAAAAACACCCAATACACACACACACACACCGACATACACACTAATTTAAATGTTCTGCACACATTAAAACAAAGTAAAAAACTAACAACCTTAGAAAAATATGAAATCTACAAACACTACGCAACAGATAAAGAAAACGTATTAAATGATCACACACACTTTGAAGCCAACAGCCTTTTTTTATTGACACACAACTCAAACAACCACCCCATAAATCCATTCCTCTTAGAGCCTTTAAACATAACCGAGGCCACCAGTAGCGGGTTAGCTTCGTAAAAGGAACGAATATTTTAAAACGCGTTACCAAGTAAGCAATTACGTATCATTTAATTGAGTATTTTTAAAATTAGTTTAATATAAAATATTTAGAATCTAAAATTGCTTGAAAACAAATAATATAACAAAAATTCAAGTAAATTCCTACTGAGGTCAAGAAAGAAATATTTTATCATTGTTTGCTTATTTCCAGTTTATTTGTTGATTTTATTCGTTTCATTCATTTTTAACCTGACAGCACTCTATGATATTTTGTGATAACCATGGCAACAGTTTAAGGTTGTACAATGAAGGTTTCGACAACAACCAGATGGGGTGAATTCTTATAGATCTTTGAGAAATTTATATTTTGACATTGGAAAGTTGGCGCAGTGCCAAAGCCCGTTAGACTTTGAACATGATGATTCATAGTTCGAATCCGAATAGACCCCAAATTTTTATAATTTAATTATTGAATAAATATTTGAAAAAACTTTATTAACATCAAATGTCATCCACTATAGGTTTCAAAAAAGATATTTGAACTTGAATGGATGAATAAAAACGTATTTTATTGACTATAGAAAATTTGTGCAAGACATATATCATGAGAGTGTAAGAAAATAGAAGGAATTTAATAAAATATAAAAGAAACAGAATGAAGAATGTATTTATTTTCTTTCTCTACATAATCGATATTGTCATACAAAAATTTTACCAAGCCATGCAATAAGTCATCAGAAACATGTAAAAAATAGCAAAAACTTTCGCTTGTTGCTTAACAAAATTACAAATTTTGAAGGCAAGGTTTGTAAGGTTTTAGATGTGCCAGGGCTGGTTATGGTTTATCAATACTCTACTAAGTTCACGATTTTTATTATAATGGTATAATAAAACACAGCTACAAAGTAACCAGTTATACGAGATTTGGTAATAAAAAAAGTGATATTTTAAAATATTTCAAGTAAATTCCTACTGAGGTTATCAAACAAAAGTTTTATTTTATTTGCCCTAGAGCACTATTTATGATATTGTGTGGTAGGCATGGCAACAGTTTAGGGTTGTACTATGGAGGTTTCAGCGACAACTAGATGGGGGGAATATGCATATACATCTTTGAGAATTATATTTCTAGGTATTGGAAAGACGGCGCACTGCCAAGGTCCACTAGACTTCGAACATGAAGATTCTCAGTTCTAATCCGGCTGGATCCCACAAATTTTATATTTTAATTATTGAATAAATATTTGAAAATACAGTATTAAAAGCAATTGTAATCCACTATAGGTTGAAAAAATGTATTTGAACTTGTTTGGATAGATAAAAACGTATTTTATTAGGTATACTCTCAGATATATATCAGGAAAGTGTGAGCTAATAGAAGGAATTTAATAAAAAGTTGTAATTATGCAGTTTAAGGTAAATAAGCTTTAGCAACGCAAGATAACTTATTAACAAACGAATTGACGAATTATTAATTTTTGTATAGAGTAGGCCAAGGTTTTTTTTGGAACAAGAATATATTTTTACATTCAAGGAGTGAATTTAGGTAGTTGATTGATAATTATTTTTTATAAAAACCAAATTCATCCCAACCGAATGCTTAGTAGTCACATTCTAAAGTAGCTACATTGCAATGTACAGCTCTATCTTTCAAAAATAAAAACTGGATTTTATACCAGGAAAACAATATGCAAAATTCCTATCTGCTCCAAATTCAAACAAGTTTGATATTTCTAAAATTAATCATCTATGATTATGATCTTAAACATATTTCTAAACACTTCTCGCAGAATAATTCATAATATTCAGAGGGTACATCCTACATTTTACACATCACTTTAAGATTATTTTAAAATTAGTAAATGTTTTTATTATTTAAACATACCGTAATTGTTAAGAATCGCCTTCTAAAATAACAATGCTACATAAAAAACTGCAACCAGTAAACTCTAGTTGTATTTGACACTGACAGATATACTGTACTACTGTTGTATGCTTCCGCGGTGATACATGTGATCAGTGACGTCACAACGTAGGTGGATTGTTAAGCAAGTATTTGTCTAATAAGTAAAAGTGACCACCACGATTTATCAGACTGTTTATAGGATATGTCTACCACTTTCTTTTAAAAATAAAATGAAGTGCAAGGGGTAGAAAGGTTATTGCTTCGTCCGGTTCCATTGTAAAGAGCCGACTGACGTTACGGGCCACATTCAACGCCCGTGTGATGCCATCGGCCACGTTCGTCAAAAGTACGTCCGTTGCACTCATGTGGGCCTAGCCTAACAAGATAGGGCACCAGAAGAATTTTTCTGTAAAATCTATTTACTTGTGATTCTTTTTTATTGTTCAAATCTCGCAGCTCTTCACAAGATTCACTCACAAAATCACTGCACAAAATGTTGTTTAATTGAACCCAGGAGACCCTTGGCAACAACTTGGTTTTGCCCAGCTGGCGCAAGCTTAATGATTAAGTGTGAATGGATACTGGCACCATTCAGTTTTTGCTTTTAATTCGTGCTAGTCAGCTGGCACCAGGCATCGTGTAGCTTAAATGCAGCTTCAGGTAAAACGTTTTAGATCGCAAAATATCTTCCTCAGTGTATTTTCGAGACACTGATAAAAAACAGCTTGTGAAATAGAAAACATTATATCTCTGAATGTTTTTCCAAAATTTACTCATAAGTTCGTCAAGTGTTAGGCCTACTAATTATTAGTTTAAGATAAATGTTAAAGGATAAAACTTAGTGCTATCTAACAAAATCTTCCTGAAAATTTATACAGCAAGATACAATTACTCAAAATTTACTTACTTTACTTTTTGCCAACGCCCGTCCTTGGCTTTTCGGGCATTCGACACCGCGCCTCTCAGTAACAACTAGCGGGGTCTTCAGGGTAGACAGAGAGATCTGCGCAGGACTTGAGGTTTTCGGTGTTATTGTGCCATTCAAGCAGAGAGGGCAGATGGGGGTCATCTTCTAGGCCGATGCGGTGCAGGTGCTCTTGCAGGTAGTTATGGCCAGTGAGTAGACGAAAACTGGCGACCTATTCAGAGCGCTCTAAATTACTGGGAAGCGGTCCCTTAGAGACTAAAACATCCCATTTTTTGTTTTTTTCCAGGTTCGCCATGTCGTTTAAGGTATAGGTGTTGACTACGCCATCTGTTATTTTTGGCAGTGTTGACTGAGATGGGGGTTGCAGGCCGATGTGCTTCCACGCCTTTTTTTGCCAGCTCGTCAGCCATTTCGTTTCCTATTATGCCCACATGACTAGGGATCCATTGGAGTTTGACCTTCCATCCTTTTATTATGAGCCTCTCAATTACCTGGCGGCAGCTGATCGTTCTTAGGCAGTCAGTGGATGCGTTTGAGGCAAGGGCCAGTATGGCTGCTTGTGAAGTCTATAAAAAACACTGCATTTGCTAGTGCAAGATTATAGTAGATTGCGGCTTCTTGGACAGCGCTGATTTCTCCATCAAAGTTAGTGGTATTCGTACCGACAGCGGAGAAGCCTACAAACTCCCTACAGAACCATCCTGCTCCTGTTCCTTTGAGTGTTGGGTTGTACGTGTCATCCGTGAATATATGAAACTACTTGCTGTGAGGGTATTGCGTGGTAACGATTTCCAGGGCATGTGCTTTTAGTGCCTGTGGGGTGGAGTCTGCCTTTTTACCAGTAAAATCGCTTAGGGTTGTACAAATATGGGGTAGGTGAGTCACCATGGGAACGTAGTTACATAGCGGCTGCAGTTGAGACGGCGGAAGCTTGTATTTGTCCTTTATGGTTCGCATGTGGCATAGGGGAGATATTTGAGTTTTGAGTCGCAGGGAGACCGGTTTGTAGTCATTCCAGAAATAGCCATCCACTTTCCTAGCTCTTTTCCAAAAATTGAGAACTCTTTTGTTCCGTCTAGCCTCTAGTGGCTCGATTCCAGCCTGGAGCTGCATGACTGTTATTGGAGTCGATTTTGCACCTCCAGTAATTGTTCTCAGTGCATTATTCTGGATGGTCTCGAGTTTGTTTAGGTTGGTGGAGCTAGCAGTGGCTATGGCTTCCCCGCCATATTCCAGGATAGGCCTTACGTAGGATTTATAGGTGGCTATCAAAACGTCCTGTCCCCACTTGGTAGCAGTCAACCTTTTCAAAATGTTGTTCCGTTTGTTCCCTTTTTCAGCGGCGGACCTAATGTGCTCGTTCCATGATAATTTGGTGTCCAGTGCTACGCCCAGGTATTTATATAGCTTAACTTGGTTTAAAGTTTTTCCACCATAGTACTCTGAAGGAGTGTGGCTTGGTTGACAGGGAGAACAGCTGGAACACGGTTTTATCTGCGTTGACTTTCATCTTATTTTGAGACGCCCATTCCTCGAGTCTAGTCATGGCTGCGTTTATGGCTTCTTCTAGTGCCTGTGTATTGCTACAGGTTGCCCATATGATGACGTCGTCGGCAAAAAACAGACAATTCACACCTGGTATTTTGCTGATGGCAGCCTCTAGGTCGTCTATCATGAGGTTAAATAGTAGACAGCTGAGAACGGCTCCTTGTGGGAGGCCTTGTTTCAGTTTTTTAAACGATGATGGTTCGTCGAAGAATCTACACTGTATGAGGCGATTTAAAAGAAAGCTGCTAATCCACCTGTACATGTTTCCCTTTATTCCAAAAGAGTGAAGCTTTTTCATGAGTAGTTGTCGCCACACCTTGTCGTAGGCTGCCTTAAAGTCGATTAGAACTGCCAGGGTTGATTGTTTCTTATGGAATCCGTCTTTGACTGAGTGGGTGAATTTCATAACTTGGACTGTGGTTGAGAGATGCTTCCGAAAGCCAGCTTGATTGTCGCTAATTGCACCTGATTTCTCTAGAAATTCTCTCAGTCTGCACTCAACCATCTTTTCAGCAACTTTGCAGCAGACGCTAGTAAGGGAGACTGGTCGATAGCTGGCTAGGTCTCCAGGGGGCTTGCCTTTCTTCAGAAGTGAGATTACTTTGGCCTTTCTCCACTGTTGCGGAAGGCCTTTTCGTCAGGTAAGATTGATGAGCTTGAGGAAAGTGTTTTTCGCTATGGGATCCAAGTGGCTCAGGAAATCAGGAAAGATATCGTCTGGGCCAGCAGACTTGCCCTTCTTCATGGAGTTGAGTGCCGTTTCTAACTCTACGATTGAGAAACCCTCGTAGACATGAGTCCATTCTTCGTCGGTAGGACAAGAAGACAACTCCTTGATGAGCGTGCTTTTCCTATCTGATGGGGACACGTTTAAATTGCTTACAGCTGTGTAGTGAGTGCATAGAGCATTCGCTACCATTTTTGGTGTAGTTAAGAGCTTTCCATTTATCACTTTGGGTTCCCAGTGATGTGTACCCTTCTCGTTGTTCAAACTGGATAAGAATCTGTGCGATTTCAAACCATCCTTCCTAAAGTCCAGCTTCGCAACAAATCCTAAGTCTCTCTCTTAGAAATTGTAATGGTCCGGCGGAGCGTTTTGTAGTTTTCTGCAGTCTTCTAGATGTTTCGAGGTTTCTGCTGCTTTGCGGCATTCATTTCTCTTCTGCTTAAGTTCTTCCAAAGAAGCGTTCCAAAAGGGTTTATATGCCTTTACTTGACCTCTCGGTACGCTTTGGTGAGCTGCTTGAATCAGACTGGTGGAAAAACGTGTTGCTGATTCATCGGGGTTATCATCTATGAGATCACCTTGAGTAAACGTGTTGGTTAGATTTTCAAAAGCGTTCCATGAAACTTTCTTGAAGTTCCAGCGAGGAAGCTTACGTTTTTCTTTCTCTTGGTTTTTGTTAGATATCTCAGTTGGAGACAGTTGGAGACAGCGGTGTCCTCATCCATCCATTGCATCATTCAGTGTCAATTTGGTCCTGACAAAAAAATTTGCATTGACGATTGCCAAGTCAGCTGTGCTAGTGTACCCAGCGCGGGACAAAAAGGAATAGTCTGACGGTACCTGGATTAGGTTGCTGGAGTCTATTAGGTCTTCAATAGTCTTGCCAGTAGCATTGCAGGAGTTGTAGCCCCATCGAGTTGGGTGGACATTGAAATCGCCGATGATAATACTGTTGTTGTGCTGGCATATGTCATGGAGTTGATCCGTAGCTGGTATATTGTTGGGTGGGTTGTATAGACCTATAACTTTGAAGTTCACACCTCTAGGCCAGACATCAACGCGTACGGCTTCCAGTTTGTTGCGGTCTTTCATTTCGTGCAGTATATGGAACTTGCTAGCAATTTTGTTGCTTACTCCAGCAATTATACCCGAGGCGATTTGTCGAGATCTTGGTAAAACATAGTTAGTAAAACCGTTAATATTATAAAAACATACCGCTTCCGTAGAAGCGCTAGCTTCGACTATGATAAACATGTCTGTATCGTGATTAAACAAAAGTGTCTCGAATTAAGTGAATTTGGGTGGTCCAGAAAAAAATGCGGAGCTGGTTGTCAACGCCCGTCGTCTTGTCTTGTTGATCGCTCCGTGCATTTTGTCTTCCTCCTGAAAATCGCTAATAATGCTCTTGTAGACGCAGTATGGCGATCGGTGTTAGCAGATTTAGCGTTACCCAGGTTGCACCACGAGAAGGCCTGCTAACATTACACCCCACTACTCAAAATTTAGAATCAGTTTTTAAAACATTATATTTTGTTGTCGTTTGATATCATTATTGTTATTTTTAAAAATTTATTTTACAAACGAAAATATATTTTATTTAAAAAGGTATTAACATTTTAGGCACATATTTAATTTTTTTTACGATCGTCATATTTTTCAGGTTTACTCATTTTGCTGGTATCATGAAGTTAAAGAAACTTGGCTTTAATAAGTAAAACGTGTAAAAAAGATTATTTCAAAGAATACTCACTTTGTAAATCACACTAAAAATATTTGAATAGCTCGAACATTTTTTACAAATGAACTTTTTGTTAATAATTTATTGATAAAAAGCATGACAAAAAATTATACAAATTCAATAACCTACTAAAATATTATCAGAAACTAGAAAATGAAATTACACTGAACAAAAGTAAATTATTCAAAATGGATGTAATTAAATTTTTGAAGTCAGAGACAATTTTCCGTTACTGGCATTTTTTTATATCTTTTTTGAAGTAGTTTCTAAAAAATGTATTTTCTCGATGAGCAAAGTATAAACACTTGAACATATATTAGTATGTAACACTTATAGTAGCACTTGCTTTTGTGATTATTAATTACGACTGTTTCGGAAGATTTGTCCCATTGTCATCTCGGACCTGTGTATGCTCAACTGTTTTTAGTAAAGTGGAACAATTCAAGCAATAGCTCAAGTAGAGATGGAATCAAATAATGTGAACAAAATAAGTTTAATTCAGTAATATAAGTCAAAGCCAACTTTTGGGGGATATTAAAACAATATTTTTTCCAAATCTATTTTTTAATTCAAGGGCATTAATGCATTGTATATTAATAATAGACAACCCAAAGATACATAAATTGGACGCTCGTCGCTCAATTGTATAATCTGTGGTTATACCATTTTAATTGTATATACATCTATCACATTGGTTTTATCTAGTCAGTATGGTGTTATTTAATTTCTTTGTTTGAAGAGCTGAACTGTAACCTCACAAATTCAAATGGGAAGCACGGGAGACGTTAATGCTTGTAATGGATTTTCAAGTGATTATAAAGCCGACTTTCTTGAGGAATTCGGTTTGAATGTAAAAATTTTACCGACAAATGATCAAGTCAAGGAACTGCAGACAATTATAAGAGACAGGTATGGTAACAAATGTGGCATGTGACATTTAACGTTAATAAATATGTGAACACAATTTTAAATAAATATTGAAAGAAAAGCTTAGTAAGTTGTATTATGACCTTAAAATAAATTTATTTTGATTACAAATACTTAAATTGAATAGTCTTAGAAGTATTTAGTTTAAAAAGTGTTGTTGAGGTTAGAATCTCAAATGCTATGGGCTGTTTAAAATATAACAGGTTTCGGTAAGTAAAAGTACAATAAAAGTGGCTCTGTTCACCATTAATTACATATGACCCAGGAGGTGTAGCAATATTTTGTTTATATATTAAAGAAATTTAAAATTTTGAAATGAACCAGCATTGATACAAAACAAAACTTGTAAACCCTATTTTGTATAAAACAACACTGCTTTTGTCATTAGAATATAACTACAAAGTAGCTAATTCTACGTTTTGCCATTTTCAACTGTTCTGTACCATAGTTCAGTGTTCCCTGTACTAATTTTATATTTTTACAATCTACTTAAAAACCAAGATTATTTATTGGTAATTGTTTAGTTTGATAAACCGGGCCTATATTTTCATGAAAGATTCAGAAACATGTATAAAGGCTATTTTCATTGAAATTATTTTTTTCTGTGCCTAGAAATATTATTTTTTCTTAAATTAAAGTTGGGTAAAATTTTCAGCGCGGATGTAGCAGTTGGTTGTGAATAAGCTGCCTGCCTCGCGGAGGAATACACGACATCACAAATGTACTAACCGTTACACTTGGATAATGTGTAGCATTACGTTTTGGCATAATTTTAATTAATTTAACAAAATAAAAGTATAAAATATGAAGTATCCAGTCAGGATAGATTTGGTTCTAATTGTATATATGTAACCATATTGTCAAATGTTCTAATTGTCTAAATGTAACCATTTAGATAATGTATAAAATTAAAACCAAATCTAACCTGACTGGACACTTTTTAGGTATATTTTAATATAGGTATACAGTAATGTATAAATTTAAAACCAAATCTATCCTAACTGGAGAATTTATAAGTATATTTAAATATATGTATAAAAATTAGGCCAAAATGTTGTTTCTCAAATATCTACACACGTAAGGTTGCGTGGCGTACTGGGGTCGATGCGTACAACCTTATGCGCAGCACTGTGACGTAAAAAAACATTTGTATCACTCCGCGCCCATTCACAACTTCTACATCTGCGCTGAAAATTTTACCCAACTTTAATTTAAGAAAAAATAATGTTTCTAGGCACAGAGAAAAATAATTTCAATGAAAATAGCCTTTTTACATGTTTCTGAAATGAAAATATAGGCCCGGTTTAGCAAACTAAACAATTACCTAGGTATATTAGAATATAACCTAAAGTACCCATTCAGGCTAAATTTGGTAATAAAACAAGAATAAACCATAGCATCACATGGTAACTTTTAATAAACGAAGTGACAATAAGTGAATTTTGGTATAGGCAATGTTTTTGCTATGTAATATGTAACAAGAAACCAGAGTTCCTATCAAGGTGTGAATTTAAGTGGTATATTGGTAATTATTTTCTAACATTTGTTGATTCCATTCTCACGTGAGCTACTAGTAATCACTAAACACTTGAATGTTTTAAAAACTTGCCTACAATAGCAATTACTTTGTTTTCGGGAGATCTGTCCCATTGTCAACTCAGACCGTAACTGATCTCAAGGTTTACGTAGGTTATGGTGTTAGGCCAGACAGGGAGGTCCTTCTACAAATGTTACCAAGAAACTTATAAAAGCACTAAAATACAATAATTACCAATCAAACTTTGCCGATCATCTCAACTCCACAAAACATGACTACATAGACATAACATCTAACCTACAAATTCTTCATAAACAACACGGAAATAACCAAGGCTACACAACCAAACAATACGAAATATACAGACACTTCAAACTACACCCTACACACACACTCAATACACAATTAAATTACAACTCACATGCACATTTTGACATCCTAACTCCTAATACACACAAAATACACCCACAGCACCATAATATCCCACCCCCACCCTAACACCCTAACCTACGTAAACCTTGAGATCAGTTACTGTCTGAGTTGACAATGGGACACATCTCCCGAAACGGTCGTCCTCAACAAACAAAGTTAAGTGTTATTATAGGCAAGTTTTTAAAATATTTAAAAGTGTTTAGTAATTATTTTCTTATAAAATCTAAATATTCTAACTAAATTCTGTATAGACATATTATAATGTAGATATATTTCAATATAATGCACTATTTTACAAAAATAAAAACTTGATATCATACCTATAAACTTGTGGTGACATACTTTCTTTTTCAAATACAATCTAATAGCTACCGAGATTTCAAAAGAAATAGTTTTTACACTGTTTAGTGTAGATGGATTTAAAATATCTTGAACATGGAGTGAAACCATAGAGAAGTTTAAAAGAATTATTGAATTGTATAAAATTAGAAGTGAATTGTGGGATTCATTAAGATTATTCTAGTGATAGTAGTATTGAAATTGATAAACAAAGTTTGACCAGATAGATAAATATAGTTTACATAGTTTTGGTTATTGCATTGGTATGTAAAACAGTTATCACTAAACAAACATAACCTTATAAGAAAAGTTCATTCATTCATCAAGTAATTCTTTAATAGAAAATTTCATTAGCTGAAACCTAACATAACCAAATATCGAAATATTTTTGCTGTTCTTGACGAGCTGGTTGTTAATTACTTATTACATTTTGATATTACTTGCGACCAGACTTTTTGTGAACTTCTTGAAGTTAACAATTTAACAACCTTAAGTTAACAAAACGTCTGGTTGCAAGTAATATCAAAGTGTAATAAATAGCCAAATACTCTTTTGTTAGATTGTAAAATATTTGTGTAATAATAATTTAATGTAATAATAGTACTTGCTCAGTTAAAAAAAACACTCAAATTATATAGTTTTAGGTTTTGTTCATTGAGGACAAATATATGTTCATATTTTTCCATACTATAGTTTAGTAGATTTAAAACCACTTTTTTTTAGAATGTATATTAATTTAGAGTAACATGTGTAAAAATAGAGAGCAGAAAATTGGTTTAATCATTGTTAACAATTGTCATATAAGCATTTATGGAACATCCATATATATATATATATATATATATATATATATATATATATATATATATATATAGGAATTTTTTGGACTTGATAGGAGACTGACAGACTTACCTAAAGGCAATAGTCCAAAACTATATATATATATATATATATATCCATGAAAGGCTTGCTCTGTTCATCTCAGTTTCATGAAATTCTGCTTTCTATGAACTTATTTCAGCACATAGTTTATTTGATGTGGACTTACTTGAGATAATAACTGATAATTTGTGCACTCAAAGGAAAAAAATAAAATAAAAACAAGAGAAAAATTAAATTAAATCGTATCCAATTTTTTAAACAATCCTCAAGTTTATCCTAAGTATTATAAGATCTCGAAAAAACAGGTCAGTGGATATTATTTTAAAATAATAAACTTTAACACAACACAGAATATCCTACACAAAAAAAAAATCACAAAAATGTTTGGACCAGCGAGCACAGAAATAACTAAAGAGGACATGTGTATTCTCTTAACATAGCGCCGGTGAAACAAGGTCCACCATTTTGGATACCGACTAAGTTTAACAGTTAGCGCTTCACTCCAACAGTGTTTTAAACCTGTTACAATTGTCAGAAAATAATAAGATTTGGTTTCATAGTAATATATAATACAGGGATTACGGTGGTAAAAAAAATTTAATTTTATAAAATAGTTCTCTTATCTTGAAACGACATTAAGTTAAAACCTCTCTAAATAGAATTACAGTTTGACATAAAATATCAGTCAGTGAAGTTTTTTTATTTTGGGGTCAGGTAAATGATATCAGGAAAGTAGGAGATATGATTCCAAATTTTATTTCTTTTTAAAAAAATGAAGTCGTAAGACAAAAAAGTTTCCTCCAAGTGTAAGTTGACAATTTAACAACCTTTAGTTAACAAAAAGTCTGATCGCAAGTAATAGCAAAAGTTTAATGAGTAATCAACAACCAGCTCGTCATGAACAGCAGTAAGATTTCGATATTTAAAAAAATATTTCGCTACGATCACCAGTTTGGTTGTGGCGTTGGTGTATTTGAACGCAAACAGTAGGTGTTATTGTCCAAGAGTGTGATTTGCTACGCAAACAAATAACCATACTGTGTTCTGGGGGGTTAATCATGTTGAGTTATTTGTCTAGTCTATTGAATCTGTATCATGTTATCTTAATTAATCTTCCTTACAAAATTTACATAATGAAGAACAAATGAAAAATATTTTCCCAGTTTTGCCCTGTCGTAAAAATACGTTTACTTGTCGGACGTTTATTAAGCTACTGATAAAAATAGAATTGCTATATACATTAATACAATTTAATGAAAATACATTTAAAACATGACTGCCCTAAAAAGGTTATTGTTTTGGAAAGATGATGTCTAATTTTTTCTGAATGCAACTTTGAATTAAGATCTTTACAAAAATAGTGTAGCCTTACATTAAAATACTTTATTGCCTATATACAGATTTTATAAGTAGGTAAAAATGACTTAAATCTACAACTTGTTCATAGAAATGTTCTAAACTATTAGGAAACAAATCTTGCCCAATGCACCTTTTCAGAACTGTTGTCATTTATTAATAATTTGGTTTCTACTGGTCAATACTATTAGACAAGTGAACCTAGTCTGACAGCGATTTGACGCTCTCCACTAGGATGACTCATTGCTTGGTGGGGGGCAGCTGCGAAAGTTTGCTTTAACCACCTAGCTACGATGTCCTCTCTAGTTATTTTTGTGCTCGCCGGTTTGGACCACATTATAGATCACCTCTTAATAAACCATTTCAACAAAGCTACCCAGTGGCATAGAAAAAGAGAAAGCTAATATAATATCTCCCAATTCCAAGAGGCTCATTGTCATAAAGACATAATAATAGGTTTCTTTATGTTAAAAAGTTGTTGCTAATTGTAAATTACACACCATTTAAAACTAATTGGGTAATTTAAATTCGGTTGGCTTGGCATTTTTTTTCTGTTCATTTTACATATTTGAGACTCAGTTACTAGTGATAAACATCAAGTCTTTGCTTCAATTTTTTTTTAATGTTGATTATTAATATTATCATTTTATTTAGTAATAGTATTTTTAAATGTAAATTTATATTCTTAATCAATTATAAACTAAGATTAGAATGATATTTTGTTTTTATTTCAGAAATACATCAAGAAGTGACTTCAAATTCTATGCCGACCGTTTGGTAAGCAGTAGTTTTATAAAGTGGATGTTTATTACCAATTTCATAGTGTTTTGAATTTTTTTGGGAAAATTCTTTCCTTGAAAATTTAAGGGTTTTCCTACAAACTTTATAACAGGAAACAATATATTTCCAATGATTAGTCCTAACATCTAGGCCTAGTCTTTTTTTTTTATAAAAAGACTAACTTATAGTGATCTTAATGTGCTTTTTTTTTAATATACAGTAGAGTCTTGAAAATCCAAGTCCCAATATTTTGAGCTTCCATTAAATTCAAGCCTATTTCTATTTCATATATATTTGAAAGGAAATTCAAAATAATTACTGTTAGACAATGCATTGTCACATTCCAAAGAAGATCAACTATGGTCTGATAATATCCGTGCCATATTTCTACCTGCAAATGATATAAGCCTAACCCAGGCGATGGATCGGGGTGTTCTGGAATGAAGGAAATGTTACATCAGTGTTCCCCGATGGAGCAAGGAATGTTCAGTAATACAATCTCTCTTTGAAGCAACTGAAGGGAAAGGAAACGCCGCAGGCTTTTTAAAAAAACCTATAGTAAGGAAGTTGTGTACTGGATAGCCGAATCATGGAACAAGATAAAAGAAGAAACATCAAGTAAGTCGTGGAATAAAATCCTGAGTGATAATAAAACTGTTGACTGTGTTATTGACCCACAAGAAGAAACAGATTTGACATTTCTTATCAAGAACCTTTTCAGGTTGTGAAAATTCCAATGACACAGACGTACATCGATGAATGAGTAAGTACGAATGTTAGTAACTAACAGTAACACACGTCACGACATTGAAATGGTACAAGAAACTACTAAAGGCAGTAATGACAAGAATAAAAATGAAGGTTTAAGCGAGACAGTACAAAAAGAGAAAATAAGTAATGGTGAAGCAACAGCTACCTTGGAAACTCCAATTCACTATATTGAATAACAGACACCACACCAACAGCATGGGCTTCTACGTGACACCGGAGCTTGAAAAGAATCTGATAAGCAGACTCAGAAAATGCATAATTTTTTCCAAACCAAATAAAGCAACCCTGCTGAGCAATGTATTCCAAGGCAACAATAATTTTTCGAAGTACTGTAATCAATAAAGTTCTATAAACGTATTTGGTGCATTGTTAATTATAGGGTTCATTAAAACCTCTATTTCTATTGTACAGGAATGCATTTCCGTGTAATCCGAGTTTTCCTCAATCCGATGTCCCGGTACCATCTACCTCGAATTATCAAAACTCTACTGTATTTTTAGTTGTTTCAGTTAATTTTTATGTTTGCTCTTTACAATGAATTTTTATGTTATTTACAATGAATCCATGTTTATTCTAATATCAATGTGAAAAAATATATCACGCTTTTATACATATAAACAATTCATCCATACCAATAGGACATGTCTTTGGAAAAGGTCACCGAAAAATTAATATATGTGAAAATTCTGCTATTAGGAAAATTCTATTTTACAACTTAAGTGTGATGTTTAATAAAAATTAGGTTCAAGATTTGGAAACAAATATGATAAACAATAAGTGCTACATTTAATTTGACAACTAGCCCTTTGATTTATTATTTGTAGTATATAATTATCATATTATTATAGGTGTCTATCACATTTTTATGATCTATAGAATACAATAGAAAGGGAAACAAGATCTGTTATGAAAAGCCTTAAAAAAAGGATGTTTTTTTTGTATACTTGTTGTACTCTGTCTGTATTGTGTTCAGATTATTCTTAGTTATAGGACCTACCAATGTATAAGTATTTATGATCCCGATAGGTCCTTTTAATGTAAATTTTTTATTTTAAAGAAAAATTGGTTGATAAAATGAATAAATATGTAATATTTTACTTAGTGCTTCCTTACATAGCAGTGATTCGTTATAACTCTTCTACCATTTGCTTTCAAGGTCACTGATGATTTGTGTCGACTAATGGTAGTAGTGGCAAAAAACTGAAGAACAGACATGCTTATCGCATTATAGTTGACCAAAATATGATTGTCACCATTTACCTACTATTTTAGCTACCTCCTTATATAAATAAACCTCTGACTTACCTGTATATCATTTTTATGATAATTATGTAGAGTTCATTTCCAACTCTGTCTATGTTACCCTGTTTTCTGTAACCATGTTCACAAGTCATTCAGTCTCAGTCTTGTTGATCGAGCGAGGGGTTATTTGCCTTCTTTTCGAGTCTACTAAATGTCAGTTTCAAAAAGTTCCAATGTTGGAACTAACGAAGATTGTCAGTTTAGGATTGAAATTACAAGTTCTATAGCAATTAGAAGCAACTTTAATAAATATTTAAACCAAATAACAAAAGAAAATTTAATAAGAACCAATTACAGTACTTCAAACAACTGTTATCAACTAATGTAATGTAAATAAATGACCTTGTACGTAGATGTATGACTACGAAACGCATCTCCAGTGTTAAACATGGTATTCCTGTATATAGTAGATGTTTAAACACTTGAACTAAAAAAATAGACATTATCACAAACTATACCTCTTTAATACACAAGCTTTAGGTTCTTAAAAATGGAGTAACCACAAAATTTTTCACACTGGTCGGTTATAGCAATGAAAACATTGCAACAAATTAGACAATTTTTATATTTGTTGATTCCATCTTCACGTGAGCTACTAGTTTTCACTTAAACACTTGTAAATATTTACAAACTTGCCTATAGTTGCACTTATATTTGTTGAGGACGGCCGTTTCGGGAGAAGTGTCCCATTGTCCACTCAGATCGTAACTGATCTCAAGGTTTTTGTAGGTCAGGGTATTAGGGTGGGGGTGGGATATTATAGTGGTGTGGGTGTAGTTTGTGAATATTAGGAGTTATGATGTCAAAAAGTGTGAGTGAGTTATAATGTAATTGTGTGTTGAGTATGTTTGTAGGGTGTAGTTTGAAGTGTCTATATATTTCGTATTGCTCGGTTGTGTAACGTTGGTTATTTCTGTGTTATTTATGAGGAATTCGTAGGTTGGATATTATGTCTATGTAGTCATGTTTTGTGGAGTTGAGAAGATCGGCGTATTTTGATTGGTAATTAATGTTTGTTAGTGTGTTTATATGTTCATGGTAGCTTGTGTAGAAAGACCTCCCTGTCTGGTCTATGTAAAAACTGGGGCATGAACTGCAAGTTAGTTTGTAAACTCCACAGGCGTTGTTACACAATTTCTATGTCTAGAAATAAACTTAATTTTTTTTTCTAATCATAAAAAGTAATAAATAACAGTCCTGCTAGAAGTAACAAGTAGCAGTCCTGAAAAGTTCATTTTTAGGAAGTAATTATAATTTAGGATGGAAGTTCTGTAATAGATTTAGTTTTTAACTCTAAAAATGGTATATATATTAAAGATTTTAATTTTCAATTTTGAATGTTATTGGTTTAAATGTTAGGCTTAAAAGATCGTAAGAATTAATTTAAGAAGTATATAAAGAAGTAATAATTATATTATATTACCTTATTATACTTTATTTTTAGATTCGTCTAGTAATTGAGGAAAGTCTCAATCAACTTCCTTTCACCAAATGTGTAATTACTACTCCAACAGGAGCACAATATGACGGACTTAAATATCAAAGAGGTAATTGTGGAGTTAGTATTGTACGCAGTGGAGAGGCAATGGAACAGGTAAAGTTTATCGTTATTAATTATTCAACTATCAAACCGTCTTCTATTATTTTATTATTATTTTTAATATATAAACATACTAGCTTACCTCTCCCTTGTCCCTGCTATATCAAAAAAAGAAATGTCAAGAAAACTCGTTATGAACAAATTAAATAATTTTTGTTAAATTACATTACTTATTTAATTGGGAAAATATATATCAAAATGTCGTTTTGTTATATTTATTTATTCAAGTCCTTTTTGATAATTAAATAACCCAACACAATGCTTATCCACTTTTGAATTTAACGAAAAACAGTATTCATGATTTCTATCTTGTACTTAGGGCTATATAAAATAATAACTATATCAATAGTATAATGGATCCTTGTCTTTATTTGGAAGTTATGCAGGAATAATAAGATCGATTTCATCAGGTTGAATTTTAATATCCAGGTGTAATAATAACTGAGCATGCATTAGTTCTCGTTTTTGCCATTTAGCACTATTTGCCATATGCATCACAGTTTACTTTGCCAAACTTTTTTTTTATTCTATTTGGTCTAAACATTTTTTCAGTTTTAAATGAAACATGCAAGATACGAGGGTTATTCATAAAATAAGGTTCCCATAATCTTTAAACATAGACAGCTTTATTTTTGTTCTTTATATAATTATATTAAGAAGCTGAAAACTTCCACTATTTTTCCACATAATCACCATTTCTGTCCCAACACTTTTGAAAACGATGCTCCAACTTTTCTATCCCCATGTTATAGAATTCTGCCACCAAACCTTTGAGGAATCGATTTACCTCTTCTTTGACTTCATCATCGGTACTGAAGCGTAAGCCACCCAAGAGTTCCTTTAATTTTGGGAATAAATGATAATCATTGATGCTAGGTCAGGACTGTAGGGAGGGAGGCACAATAGTATATCCAAAACGTGTCAGCATTTCTTGAGTTTGGTGCAAGACATGAGGTCGAGCGTTGTCATGGATAAACCTCACACCACTGGACAATCTTCCTCTCCGGTGGTTTTCGATTGCAAGTCTCAGTTTCCTTAATTTGTTGCAATATCTGTCGGAGTTTACTGTTGTTCCATGAGGCAAAAAATTGATTAAAAGGAGGCCCTTTCTGTCCCAAAAGACAGTTGCCATGACTTTCCCAGCAGACTGTATTTGTTTAAACTTCTTCGGCTTCGGCGAAGTTCAGTGACGCCATTCACGTGATTGCTGCTTGGTTTCGGCGGTAAAGTGCAAACGCCCATGTTTCATCCCCTGTAACAATGGAATCAAAGAATTCATCCTTGTTGTCTTCACATTGTTGCAAAAACTGCTGGGCACACTCAACATGTTACATTTGTGGTTTTCTGTAAACATTTGTAGTACCCTCTGCGTACACATTTTGTGATAGCCTAATTTTTTGGTTAAAATGTTATGAATTGTGGTGTTGGAAGTCTCAGAAATACTCAAAGCAAGTTCGTTAATATCAATCCTCCGATCTTCAAGCAATATTCTTTCAACTTAATCGACAATTCTGTCTGAAACTGAAGGCTTCATCATGAGTTTTTATGCGGCCTTCACTGAATTCTCTACACTATTTGCGAACATGTTGAACAGTATACTTTCCCCCATAACCTTTGATTAATTGACAATAAATGTAAATAGGTGAAATCCGTTTTGCATTTTAAAAAATATATCACAGCAGGAATTTTGGAACTGGCGGTAACAGCAATGGGGAACTCAAACTTCGAAGGCTGCTAGCCCGACACGGAGCAATGTAGCGAGGTGGGAGTAGTGGGGATAGAGAGAGGGGGAAATGATAAGTAAGACAGTGTTACCACATTTCTCCTAGCACATTGCATTCTTTCTTAGCAGCATAGGGAATCTTATTTTATAAATTACCCTAGTACAATATCATATCTATCAGATGATGTTTGCCGTGGAGATAATTCATTTTTAATTTCTGACCAGTGGGAGTAGGAAGTAAAAGTTATATATAAATCTGGTCCCCCCCCCCCATATTTGAGGACATATGTCATAACATCTTGTGTATCACAAATGACTTTTTTCTTTTATTTAAAACCTTATGTACATTTCGATTGCATAGCAATCATCCTCAGAGGTAATTTACAATTAAAATACATTGAAACGACATTTTTCATCAAATATATACACCGGTAACTACTTTGCCACGCCCATTTACATTTCCAACCAATCACGTTTCAGTAAATTCCCCCCGCTGCAACTAGGTCTGGTCTCTCAACTGTCGTTGTGAAGAGCTCCCATTACACATATTTCAATTTTAAACAAATACATATATTTTAATTTTACAAAACTAAAACTATCTTATGATTAGTGAATATAATTGAGAGATCAGGATAGGCCCTTTATCACCATTTAATAGATTATTTTTGTCATATTTATGTATATACAAACTTTCAAAACTTCAATAGACCTTTTGATTTAACATTTCTCACTAATTTAAGATTATTTATTTCTAAAGAATGTTTGGTGTTTAGGATGTGTTCTGCAATACTTTATTTTTCAGGTCTTTGATATTTTATATGGCTAATATCTTCTTTAAACCTAGTTAATATTTTTCTATTTGTTTGGTAAGTTGAACTTTCTAACGAAAGTTGAGAGACCAGACCTAGTTGCAGCGGTGGGAATTTACTGCAACGTGATTGAGTGGAAATGTAAAGGGGCGTGGCGAAGTAGTTACCGGTGTATATATTTGATGAAAAATGTCGTTTCAATGTATTTTTATTGTAAATTACCTCTGAGGATGATTGCTTTGCAATCGAAATGTACATAAGGTTTTAAATAAATGAAAAACGTCATTTGTGTTATAGAGGCTTTATTTATTTCTGTTAAATATTATGCCACAGTTGTTTTATACAGTTATATCTTGTGTTTTGTCTTGCATGTTTCGAGATGAATTAATGGAAGTATATGTGTTGACCAATATTAGCAGCTTGAATGTTACATCTTGATTGATTGCACTCTTAGATGGATATATTCATCACAACGTAAATTTGCTTGATTATTTCTTATATAATTTATCCGTTTGGTCATCATTTTAGCTTCTATATAAACAACATACTGATTAAATACATTTTTTTAAATGCAAATAGTTCATAGAATTTATTCTGATCATAAATCTGTAAGCGTAAAACTACATGTAAGGAACATTTTTATTAGTATATGACTTTTGTATTGTAACATAATACTGATCTTTTCCTGTAGGAAACATTAGAGGGTATTGATGAGGTGCATACGAACTATGAAGTTCTGAAACTTGCTTTCTTTTGTTATATCTGCAATGTAAAATATTTCTAGGACCTTTATCTTCATCTACCAGCACTACAGCAACTTCATCAACAATGGGACCATTACAATGACCTATTTGTTGATTTGTAGGCACACAATCAGAATGAATTATTAGTTTTACGCCTATTTTCCAAATTATATTTAAAAATGTAATAAGATTATTATTATTTAGAAACACATTTTGTAAAATTTCATTTAATTCACTATTTAAATTAGGAACAATATCTTAACAAAATGATAATTGATCAGATCTGAAATAAAGTATATTTGTAAAAATTGATGATTATTATTATTATGTATGGGAAGAAAACTCCCTATGCTGTGGTATCTTAATTTTAAGTTAGCATAAAATTATCTTCTACAACTTGTTTTGCATCAAAAGAGGCCAATAATGTATTTTATTTTCTAGCATTGTCAAGAAAATGTTTTGACAAGGGATGCAATCCTAAAATCAATTTTTTTTAAATGTTCAATAAAAGCTTTAGGCTTTTTCGGCTTGGCTCATCAAGGTGTGGCAAGGAAATTTTACCTATTGCCCAGCACACACCAGGTGCTTCATCTTTCCAATTTTTTGGGTTGCCATGATTTAAAATTTTATTCATTAAGCCAATGTTTACACTTTTAAAATTATATACTCCAAATGAACTTGATATTCAGATGAAGCTTTTAACGTAGTAGCATGCCTATTTTTCATAGAACGAATACGCTGGTTCTCAAGCTTTTGTAAACGTTCAACTAAAGATTCATGTCTTTGAGAAGAAATCTGTATTCGTTGTTCTAACAACAGCATTTTCCTTATGGAACTTATTTTATATTCTTGACTACTTGCAATAGGCTCTATTTGTTCTTACTTACGAGAAGGGAGATTCACGCTCCTAAAAGCTTTCATTTTGTGGAACAATACCTTACGTCTAGCATTCAACGTTTTTCAAGATAAATGAAATTTTGGGATTTTAAAAGTGAAGTAGTTTGTCACAATACAATAATTTGCCTCCTATAAGCCATTGCTAGAAGCCATGTGCATATCATAGCGCCAGGCGCAGAAGGTCTTCCTACGCGAAGTAATCCCTACTATGGCAAATGTAGTTCCATGTTTTTTTTGCAATGCATTGAACAAATTACACTTTATATAGCCTATGTCATTCCACGTGTAATAGAAAATCTTTATTTGAAATTTAAAAACAATTGGTAAAGTAGTTTTTGTGATTTTTGCTGACAAACAAACAAACGCTATCTCTTTATATAATATGAAACTTATAAATTGTGAGGAATTTATTGGATAACTTGTCAAAAACTGTGTTAAATGTATGAGTACATATTATGAATATCCCCAATTGCAATTGTTACTTTAAAATAAAAATTGTTTCTCTTAATTATTTGTTGCATTTTGTGGATTCCATTTAATTGGAGCTCAGGCTAATCAGTCCAACTGTTGGGCCAAAATTTAAAATGTATACATGTTATACATACAAAATACGCTGGTTAATTGGTCCAAAAAGCCACTTATTTGCCCCAGTATTTAACAAAAAATGTATTGTATCCTTTGTGCTATTATATCCAGTGTGTAGCCCATAGTACGAACCGAGTATGTTTAGTAAGGGAAATATCGATTGCAAAACAAAAAATAGGCTCTACTACAGACACAATGTAAACACTTTTAAAACGTGACTAGAACCTTGCTCTCCTTGGGACTGAATCCCTTCCTCAGAACAGTTCTTGCCTATAATCCATTATTTTTGTTGGTACTGTATGCCCCTTTAACTGTAAGAAGTGTGTGCAGTGCAATGTACTCGTCTAGAACCATTCTAGTGGTTTGTGATAATTCATCCACAGATTGTAATGTACTTTCTTTTTAAATTCCATCATCAGTTTACAAAATAACTTTCGAAAAAACAAATTTTTAATGTATTTAATTTTTTTATTTTCTGGGATTTACTATTATATGGTAAGTTATTAATATGCCAAAGAAAGGCATGGCGAGGAAAGCAAGTGAAAAAATAATGCTGGTGTACAAAATGAAGATGAGCAATACTATTCAGTGTAAATTTGCAGAGCTACGAGGTATACCAAAAACAACAATTTCATGCATTTTGCAGTAGGGAGGAACTCTGTCAGGAATTGTTTTCAAAAGGTTAATGTTGAAGGTACTTCACTTGAACAAAAGCGAGAGGTAAAGGATCCTCTTGTTGAAGAGAACTCCGACCTACTTAAAATTAAGACCGAATATATCACAAAGAAGAAAGTGAAGATAAGTCACCATAAATTTAAAGCTACAGGCGGATACTTATCTTGGTGAAAATATAGATGTGAAATAATATTTAAAAACGCTCTTGATGAAAAAGCTAGTACCAAAACATTCAAGTCAACTAAATTACCAAGTATTCTTCAGTTATAAAAAATTAATTGATTTGCCTATTTTCAATAATACTCAATTTTTTCAGGGTTTGCGGGATTGCTGTCGTTCAATAAGAATTGGGAAAATTTTGGTTGAATCTGATGCTGATACACATGAAGCAAGAGTCGTATATGCGAGATTTCCTGAAGATATTGCTAGTCGCAAAGTGCTGCTTATGTATCCTATAATGAGTAAGAACAATCAAACCTAGTTTAATTTTTGACCTGAGTATAGCAAATTTTTATTTCTTACCTAGACTTTACGTTTTTGTCTGATTTATATAATTTTAAAAAAAATATATGTAACTCCAATTTGCATTACAGTAGAGTCTCGTAATTTTGAGTCCCAATTTTTCAATCTTTTTTTTTTAATTCGAGTATTTCTATTTTAGCCTATTTTATCTATTTAGAAGGAAATGAGTTGAGCTTCCAAGAAATGTTTATAGCTGTACAATAAGCAGAGGAATGAGACAGCTTTCCAAGAAATGTTTATATCAATAGGATATTCGGAGGAAATGAGTCAGGGTTCCAAGAAATGTAGAAAGTCTTTGGCCAGTATTGTTTCCTCCTCATTTTGTTGATCATGTTCGCTCCTCAGTTTATTGCTGCTCCTCAGTCTGAAGCAAAACGAATCTGTGATAAGATGATTGAAAGAGGTAGTAAGTTTGTTTCTGTGCAAACAACATATTTTATTATCATAAGCTGAAAATGTTCTTATAAAATTCTTGGTAAACATAATACGTACTAAAAAGCACAGATAATTAGAAGCAGAAAGTCTTTAAAATAATTGTGTTTATATAATTGTAATCATCCATTCTGTTGAAACACACAGAGCCAACAATTTTATTGGTTTATTTGACTTATATTGATTTATTAACGATTGTAATAAATTATCACCGACACAAAGGAACACATTCGGCTTAAAGTGCCTGTGTCATGAGGCAGCATGCCCCATTGCCCTCAGTGATACTCCTTGAGTTTATCTGTATTCTTCTACTAAGATAAACATATTTATAGAGCTTTTGAGAATAGGCATTATGTGAATTTATAAGCTGAAAAAATGTGAGTAACAAGCCAAGCAAATCTCGGTCGTATTACATATATGTTATATCTATATAAGTTAATATTATAACAATCAGCAATAATTGTGGTACTGAAATTCTTGTTTTAAAATTTTTTGTGCAAACTGTAGATTTATTCCCAATGATAGTTTCTTCACTGCAAACAAACCATGTTCCAAATATTTTTTTGTTTTGAATTTTGTACGTTTGGTGAATCTTATTAATCACTTAAACAATAGTTTATGACATTCCGAACTTTAAATTTGTTAAAACTTACTGAGGCAGAACGTTTTCAATCGCTATGTGCCGATCTTCATCAGTGTCTTCTGCTTGTAGATATCAGGTCAAGCGGTTACGGTTTTATAAGGTAGGTTATAGATAGTATCAAAGAGTATGTGTGATTTTTATTGTTTGTTTGTTTAATATGTTTGTACTTTGTGTTTTTGTGTATCTGTAAATTTTATATTGTTCTAGTGTGTTGAGATGTGGTCCTTTTTTTGTTGATGTGTAGGATTTCTATGTTATGGTAAATGTCTGGGTATTTGTGTCCTGTTTCTTTTATGTGATTGTAAAATGTTGAGTTGGTGTTCTGTTTATGTTCCTCAACTCTTTGTTTAAAGCTGCGACCTGTTTGTTCAATGTAGAATTTGTTACATCGGTCTCAATTCAGTTTGTATATGCATGGTGCTTGTAGTTTATCTTTATTGTTAGTGTTGTGTTGTATTTTTTATTGTAACTTGTTATTAGTTTTGTATGCTATTTTGTATCCTTTTTTTTGAAATTTGAGGGCAATTTTGTTTGTTTTGTTTATGTATGGTAATGTGATGTATTTGTTTTCCCTGTCTGTAGTGTTAATTTTAGTGGTTTTTTGTATTTTGTACCATAGTTTGTCTATTATTGTGGTGTTGTATCCATTTGTGTATGCTAAATATTTAATTGTGTCTAGTTCTTTGTTTATGTTTTCGGTGGTCATTGGGACTTCTTTAAGTCTATGGAGCATGGATCTGAAGGCAGGATATTTGTGTTGTATAGGGTGGTTTAAGGTGTTGTGGATAAGTGTGTCTGTTGTTATGGGTTTCCTGTAAATGTTGAAGCTGTGTTTTTGTGTGTGGCTTTTTGTTATGGTTAGGTCGAGGAAGTTTAGGGATCGGTTGGTTTCAATTTCTGAAGTGAAATGGAGTTTCGGGTGTATTTTATTAGTGTAGTGAGGAGATTTTCGCATTGACGGGAGTTGCCTCTGTATAGTGTTACGATATCATTGATGTATCTGTGCCAGTAAATGACTCAGTTAATATTAATAACAGTCACTAATAATTGGGCAACTAATAAAATAATAAACATCAAAAATAACCACAAGAAAAAGATTGATCAACTATTATATAAAACACAACATACTCTCAACCTACACAAAAATTCTACCCCTGTACAGTTAACCTTACTAATACCAAATTCACAATGAATTTAATAAACAAAGGCCTAAAATACAACATACATTATAAATCGAATAACATAACAAACAGAAACTTTATACTACAAACTGAAACAGCCATACAAAAAACCAAGACCAGAGACCAAGACATAACATAATCACTTCGACATGACATAAAAAACCTAACCAAACAGAAAAACATAACCAACAAAAACATGAACAATGTAATTAAAATCGCTGCAAACATAAAATAAAACAAAAAGCTCAACTAAACAACATCACACTCACCACAGCAGATAAAGGCAACACCACAGTAATTATTAATACAAACAGGCTAAATGACAAAATCACATAATATTTAAATAATAAATATTAATATAGTACAACTACATACAAAACCAACAGAGAAATATCACAGAATCATGAAACCACTAATTAATACATCTAAAGACATCAACAAAAACAAAAAATCCCACCTAATACAAATCCACCCTAAAGTACCTACCTAAAGCGCTCTTCCCAAAATTCACAAACCCAATGTCCCCATCCGAGCCATCATCAACTACCAGAATGCCTCTGCACATAAATTGGCTAAATACTTGGACAAAATAATCAGACAATCCATAAACTTAAATACAGAAACACATAAAAAACCGAACAAACCTCATAAATAAAATAAAAGACAAAAAACATACCACACAATTCAACACTACTATCACTCGACATAACAAATATGTACACAAACATACCCATACTCGAAACGCTCAACATCCTAGAAACCTAATTAATACAGAACAACATACCTAAAACCCACGTTACCAAATCATAAACATCCTCCAAACCATCACCAAACAAAACTATTTCACCCACAACTCAAACTTCTATTCACAACCAGTTGGCCTACCCATGGGAAGTCCTATCAGTAGTGTCCTAAGCAAAATTTTTCTACAACACATAGAAAACACCAAGATACTGATAAACAAAGAACTAAACACAATTAAATATTTAGCATACACAAATGGATACAACACCACAATAATAGACAAACTATGGTACAAAATACAAAAAAAAAACACTAAAATTAACACTACAGACAGGGAAAACAAATACATCACATTACCATAGATAAACAAAACAACAAACAAAATAGCCCGCAAATTTCAAAAAATAGGATACAAAATAGCATACAAAACTAATAACAAGTTACAATACAAAATGCAACGCAACACCAACAACAAAGATAAACTACAAGCACCAGGCATATACAAACTGAACTGCGACGAATGTAACAAATTCTTCATTGCACAAATAGGTTGCAGCTTTAAACAAAGAGTCGAGGAACATAAACAGAACACCAACTCAACATTTTACAATCACATAAAAGAAACAGGACACAAGTACACAGACATTTACCATAACCTAGAAATCCTACACATCAACAAAAAAGGACCACATCTCAACACACTAGAACAATATAAAATATACAGACACACAAAAACACAAAGTACAAACATATTAAACAAACAAACGCAATACAAATCACACATACTCTTTGATGCCATCATAAACCTACTTTTAAAACTGTCACCGCTTGACCCGACATCTCCGAGCAGAAGACACTGATTAAGATTGGCACATAGCGATCGAAAACGTTCTGTCTCAGTAAGTTTTAACAAATTTACTAAATTTAAAGTTGATATAGTCATAAACTATTGTTTAAGTGATTAATAAGATTCACCGAACGTAATGGACTACAAAATTCAAGAAAAAAAATATTTGGAACATAGTTTGTTTGCAGTGAAGAAACTATCCTTGGGAATAAAACTACAAATGAAAAGTTTTGTGCTTTAATAACAATTCAATCTCTTTATCTTTTTTATAAACTGATTTATATTTCTACCCTGGACCTTTTCTCTATATTTGCAAGTATTCTTTAACAAATAGTTTCTTTGTAAACAATACTCTGATCTCCTTTTGCCCAGTTTCATCTATCCAAGTCCAAAGAAATTCTTTTTATTATATTACATATTTTTTCCTCTAAACTTCAAAAATATCGCTCATTTATTATAGATTTTATTTATTTATTTTTTTTATTAATTCCTTTGTTTAGTAATGTTTTATGTTTAAGTGGTACTCCTAGATTGAGTGTTTTAACTATTAAAAAAGAATTTAACCAAAAAATTGAATATTTCCTCATTTAAGTTGATGATGATATAAATCATTGAAACCCGTATGAAAATTTAATAAATTTTTTTGAGTTTGTATGCTATTATTTATAACCTTGACTCACAAGCTAGTTCAATTATTACTGATTACTATTTTAAAAAGATAAGAGGACATATAAAGTACAATAAAAATTACAGTTAGTTCAACTGTTATAACTAAAGGACATACAAAATGAAATTTCGTATGAGGGAAATGAAATACTGTACATTTATTATTTGTGAAATTATTATATACAAATGAACATTATAATTTACGATTTATTTTTGTGTCGTTAGCTTGCTAATAGATTGTGAAGAGAATACCAAAATGCACAGATATTGTCATAAAATAAGCGAAAATGCATTTAATCCTAAGACATCTTGGCTTCAAGGTTTTGATTACAATTTCTAAAAATATTTATTATACAATGTATAATTTTTGTTATTAGAATAAAAAGGTTAATAATGAAATTAAAATTTATTATAGGTACAGGTAACACTGTAATCAAAGCTGTTGCTGTGTTAAAGGAGCACAATGTTTTGGAGGAAAATATAATTCTGTCCAATTTGTTTTCTACACCATTTGCTGCCAAAACCATAGTGACAGCATTTCCACAAGTAAGAATGATACACAGCGTTTTTTTGTCAGTACAGTATAGTTTTACTTTCTCTATTAATTAATAATATCTATCTATCTATATACAGTAGTCTCGATAATTCGAGTTAATGGGACCAAGAGACCCCGAGGGTTACTGAAAACTTGGATTACACGGAAATACATTTATGTGCATTAGAAAAAATAGGGGTTCTAATAAACCCTAATATTATAATTAGGAATGCATAAAATAAGATTATAGAAATTTATATGAGCATTTCTTGGAATTCCAACTCATTTTCTTTGCATACCGAATTAAATGAACATTTCTTGTAAGCTAGACTCATTTTCTTTGCATACCATATTGATATGAAGATTTCTTGGAAGCTGGACTCAATGCCTTTGCATACCGTTTGGCTATAAACATTTCATGGAAGCCCGACTCATCATTTTCTTTCAAATAGGCTTAAAGCTCGAAAATGAGAGAAGCTCAAAAAAATTTAAGAGAAGCTCGAAAAAATGTGACTCAGATTTTTGAGACTACTGTGTGTGTGTTGCAAAACGTCGCTCACACTTACATTCCCTTGCTCAACGCAACGCACAACTACCTGCCAACTATCTAATATCCACATAACTACATGCAATGACACGCCGACCTGACTTGTTATTGGCAACCCCCCTACTGTTGGTTAATAGTGTGAGGGCTATATAGTCATATATGTCAGTATTTAGTCAGCTGAAAAGATACATATTAGCATTAACAATCATCACATACATTATATTTTACCATGTGCTATTATTAGCAGGTGATTCAGGTTGGCCCGTGCAAAATATGATCCTGCTTAATTTTACCTTTTTTATAGCCTCCTGTGTTATACTTAAGCAGCATCTGCCAGTGGTACTTGCCCCTGGACTTTGATTTAAAAACCAACTTTTTTTTTATATAGCTCAAATATTTAAAATAATTTACTTTCATGAGTAACTCTCCTGTTGTAACATTAGGCTTTATTTTATTGAATTTACTGTATTATGAATTTAACCACGCTTGATATTTAACTTTGCAACATTTAATTTAATAGTTGGGAAAAACTAAAGTTTTTATTTATTTATTAACACAGGATATTTTTTTATAAATTAAGAAAATTTTGTATATTAATTTTAATGATACAAGAAAATAACAAAATTTAAGATAATTTTTAACTTATTGATTTCTCCTGCTTTTATCATATGCAAACAATATTTAGCCTTACCTATTTAACTAAATAAAAGTTTTTTGCATATATTTAATTTATATGATTAATTTCATATTTATTTCTTGAAACATAAATTAAGATTTTATTTTGAATTTCACAATATAAATTCAATTCTTTCCATAAATTTGGAATCTAGAATTAATTTAGCTTAAATGTTATCATAACATTCTGTGTCATTAATAATTAGTTAAATATTTCAAAATTATTTACAACTTATTACATGCAATTATTTATAATATTTAATATTCTAAATTATCCAAATATTCTAAATTATATTCTTTATTATTCTAAATATTTTCTCTTTTGATGTTACTGAAAATGACCAAGTTTATAGTCGAAAGCACTCTAAAAATTTACTTAATTATTCTTTCATTGGTTCCTTCCTGATTAAGCTGGTCTAGAGACCAAGCTATTCAAAATGAACTTTGAATAATTTATATGTGAAATTTTTCCTTTTTGGAAAACTGAATTAATTCTTTTACTTTAATTACTTTACACCAATTCAAATATGACATATTAGATATTAGAAAAATGTTTTACTTTTTAAAAAAATATTATTTAACAAGTTTATTAAGAGTGAAGCCATTGAATATTTTGAAATTTTAAAATTTCTTAAAAATTTAACTTAGTTATTTCTGAAAAGTTGATTAAAATTTAACTTATAAATTTGACATAAAAAAATGACTTGCCCAAGTCGTCACTTCCCGTCATCCCTGGTTCCTGGTCCTTGGATGTCTTCTTTTTACTTCCTGGATCCTTTAGAGTTCTATAACAGCGACAGCTATATCTTGGCAAGTTATAGCGATTGAGTTACATTTTATGCAAAATGGAAGTACCAATTGCCAAATCCCACTTTATAACTGGCGTTATAAGAATAACGTTAGAAAGGTTCCTATAGCCGCCATCTGGTCCGTCGACTGTTTTGCCTAGCTGCAAACCAGCATAGCCTCCTACAGCACTTCTTAAAAATTATTTTTTCAGACTCCTTGACAACGCAGTGCGTTACCGTTTTTATTCCTTCTCGTAACTTCCCCCTCCAGCCACTGGGTCGTATGATTTTATTTGGCCTGCCTTAATGTCGAAGTCTTCACTAAGCAGCTTGATTTAACTTGCCTGAAGTTATTATTATTATTATTATTATTATTACTATTCTTTTAATTTCTAAAAGTCCGTTTTATTAAATTTCGCTCTAACTTTTGTCTTAATAAAGTTTTATGGTTTATTATTTCACTATTTAATTTTTTACACTTTACTCGTTATTTAGAAATGTCAGTAGTGTTTGTAGGTAATCTGGTTTACTATTTAGTATTATTTAGTTGATTTACTTCACTTAATTGTCGGCACTGCACTCCCGGTTGGTCAAATTTATTAGTTAATTACAGTTTTTTATTACTGACAATAAAATGTTGGATTTTTCACTCCGTAATTATTTGCTTTGCTATACTTAAATTTTGATATAAAATTTTAACATTTTCTATGTACAAGTTTCTTTATGAAATTCAAATAAATACAAAATAATTTCTGTAGATTGCACGGGCAATCTGTCCGTTGCAGTGTATGTGTGTGTATAGACACATACAAACACATACATATATATATATATAAATTATCCCCTTTAAAGTGTTTAGTGAACAGTTCTAGTGGTGTCCACACCCTACGCCATCATCTACATCTTTATTCTTTGTTCATAACCTCTTTACTACATATATTCAAGACAACTCACAGATTGGCCGTTTTTAAATTTATCTGTGTGGTCCTCCAGTATTTTATTATTATTCATTATCTTCTCTTTGTGTCAAACTTAAAGGCTAAACGCCACTTTAGTCCTCAGGGCAGGATTCTTTACAGCATTAGAAATTGAACCACCTTTTTTAAAATTTTGTCATTTTTTTCACTAAATTTTTGTTTTTGCCAATATTTTATTTTTTTATTAAATTGTGGCAACCATTTGCCAACAGTGAAGCAAGGGTTAGCTTATTAATTCTTGACCTTGATCAAATTTCTGGTTTTATCGTCAATGACTCTGTCCCTGAGGCTGTGAGCAAAAAGGTGCACAGCATCCAAGAAACTTTCGACAGCGTCCAAAAGCAGATGGAAAGTACTGCTTTGGCAGAAGGCAAATTTGATAAGGTCATTGAATTTAAAACAAAATTTAACAATATATTTTGTAAAATGTGCAAATTTATAAAAAAAGGAAACCCATCACCAAATGTTTACTGATACCAACTGGTTTACCTACATTAACTGTACCTCACTTCTCTGGTTCAGTCAAAGACTGGGCTAACTTCAACGAGATGTATAACTCTCTTAAATCACAACACAGAATTGAGCAACATCCATAAATTTCAGTACCTTAGAGATGTGTTGGAGGGAATGCATCAGGTATAATCTCAGGGCTACCTGTCAGATGGCAGATTACTATATGGAGGAAATTTTTAAATTCTGTTTCATGAAGGAAGTTACTTATGACGAACTCAACAGATACCTTTCATCTCACTCTAATGAAGTCGGTGACCTTAAGACACTGAACTTGCCATACTTATAAGACTTTCTGCTTTTTAAACCATCTATTACTAATCTGGACCCTTCAACTCATCTCAGTTTTGAAATCCAACTGACCACAGCTATTGTTCTTTCTTTTGAGCGGCTAAATAACTTTGTTGCCGAACAGGCAAGGTCTATGAGGCTCTTGCAGATTCCATCCAGTCATTCGAACAATAGTCAATCACCACCTGGGGTACTCATAGCTTAAAGTACTTATGTAGTTAATTGCTCTTCTCCTCATGCTTTATTACACTCTCGACCTCGTCTTCACACACCCAACTCTTCTTGCCTTATTTCAACCACTTCCAAATCATCTCGACTGCACACACCATCACCAGGGATTTCTTCAGGCTCTGACTCTGCCAGCCCTATTACCACTTGTTTCTTCTTTGCTGGAACATAAAATATTTCATTACAAAATGTTTAACAATCTCTCCATTCCTGAATATCGCTGCCAAGTAGAAAAAACAAATGCTGCGGAGTAAAAAAACAAACACTGCTTCAACTGCTTAGGTGCACATTTTCAAACTAAATGTGTTAAATCATGCCAGCACTGTAATCAAAAACATAACACGGTGCTGCTTGAAGAAGGGCCTCAATCACAATGGCATTATTTATCTCAACACAGCTCAAGCCTAAAAAACTCTCAACCTTTCTTGACTACTGGACAATTCTCTTTCTGGTCAATATCTTCAAACCGGAAATTCTATTAAAGGGCCACCTCACACGGGAAATTCCTTTGCTGGGCCACCACATACTGGACAACCTCAATGAAGAAATTCATTGAGTCATTAGACTTGCAAGCCAGGAAATCTAATTGTTTCTTGAATGGTGCGCTCGGAAATGCTCTTCTTTCAAAATCTATTTTTGTTTCAACTTCATTGTTTCTTCTCATCATAAGCAACCTCAAAATTCTCTATGGCCTATAATTCCCTTTCATTACAAGCATGGTCTTCTGAGAGTGGGCAGAAAGTTGCACCATTCTGCTCTCATCCAAGGTATTCTCTCTGGTTGTACCTAAGAAGTACCATTAATTCAATCTTGGAGAATACTACTTTCATCACTCTGAGACATCATCTGCAACTAATCTCTACTCTCCATGAAGTCTACTTGCCTCTTCTACTCTTCAAATAACTGTACTTGTTAAGGACAGTAGCGACATTCTCTTCTTCTTCTTCGTTTTCCCTCATCAGCCCTTCTCTCTCGTCACTTCCCCCCTCTGCCTTCTTCTCCTTCTTTCTTCTAACCTATTGTTAAAACTACTAGTTATTGATGGGCGCTTCAGTTTTTGATATTCGTATAGCTTACCTTTCTGTCAAACTACTGCGCAATACTCTCGCCACTTTTCTGGAGCTTGTACTCATCTTCTGAATGTAATTGTCGCCTTTTTCATCCTGGTTCTTTCCTTGCCATTTTGGACTCATTTCTTGGACGTTATTTTCTATATCTATTTGAGCCTACTTCATCTATTTGAAAGAAAATGAGTCGGGCTTCCAAAAATGTTTATAGCCATATGGTATGCAAAGGAAATGAGTCAGATTTCCAAGAAATATTTATATCAATACTGTATGCAAAGGAAATTACTCAGGCTTCCAAGAAATGTTTATAGCCACATGGTGTGCAAAGGAAATGAGTCAGGCTTCCACGATACGTTTATATGAATACGGTGTGCAAAGGAAATTAGTCAGGCTTCCAAGAAATGTTTACATAAAGTTCTATGAACTTATTTAGTGCATTTTTAATTACCTTATTAGAGTTCATTATAACTCCAATTTTTTCTAATGCACAGTAACGTATATTCGTGTAATCCAGGACTTCGATAATTCGAAGAGTTCTCGGTCCCATCTACCTCTAATTATCGAAACTACTATAAACCAAATAGTTCTCAATTTCAATTAGTTCAGGGTAATGGTATCTATACCATTATAGTAGAACAACAATATTTCAAGTAATAAATCATACTTTTTATAAATGTTAATTAATAGCTAAAGGAAAGCATTCTGATTTTTTACAGATGGTAATTCTTACATCAGAGCTCCATCCTGTTGCTCCGAATCATTTTGGACAGAAATATTTTGGTACAGATTGACGATAGCTTATTATTATTTTTTTTAAAGTAAAATTATTTATGTCAATTAAGTGAAATGAATTTATTTACGTAACTGATCTTGTTTATATTGACTGGCAGTTAAACATGAGTAGCTTCAATTTGCACACTAAAAACAAGCGCTTACAAATGTACAGTATTTTTATCAATTAATTTCTAAGTCAATATAATATGTAAATTTTTTGCAAGATATTTGCCATAAACAGTATTAAGAAGGTTTTTATAATAAGATAAAGGTGTAGTATATAGGTAAGTAGAAACCCAAGTGTACATTTGTAAAGTAGATTATTGGCAGATGTTTTTTTCTCAAGTTTTAAGCCTTTTTTGAGGATACCCAATAAGTATCAGGAGAACTGAACCTTACCAAAGCAACGCTTTAATATTTCATAGCTTGTAAGTAAAAGTGTTAATACTTTCTTCCTTAATTTAACTTTAGTACAGTTACTATAGTAATGAAATTTTAAAATATTAGAAGCATCAATCAGGTTTTGAAATGTATTTATTTGGTTGTAATTTGATAATGATGGATTATTCAGTTTAGTTCCAAAATTTACCATCATTTGTATCTCAAAACAGTAACAAAAATTTTCAAGGGTAAGCTCCAGTTACTTGTAACAATTGTTTTTGTATGTATATATATATATTTATACATACATTTATTTTATTTCTCCCATATTTCTTTTTGTGTTTTCTCTTTGATTGACAAAGACCACTGTGTGGTTGAAATATATCATTGTTTAAGTGCTTTTATGTGTTTCTATCTCAAGACTACAGAGTGGACTCTTACCAAGGTAAGTCTGTCAGTCTCCTATTCCAAAAAATCTATATATATATATATATACATTTTTTGGACTAGGAGACTGACAGACTTATCTTGGTAAGAGTCCACACTGTAGTCTTGAGATAGAAACACATATTATGTGTTTCTATTTCAAGACTACAGAGTGGACTCTTACCAAGGTAAGTCTGTCAGTCTCCTAGTCCAAAAAATCTAAATAATCTTTACCAACCAAAACTAACCTTAAAATATATTTATATATACACATATATATAATTTAAAACAACATAGGTTATTCAAATACAAGAATATTTATTAATTTATATTCAAAGCTTCCAATGATGACGTTGGTACTGTTTACCAATGAATAGCTTTGAATACAAATTAATAAATATTCTTGTATTTGAATAACCTATGTTGTTTTAAATTATTAAACAAGAAAACGTATTTATATAGTTATTATTATTACTAGTAAATAATTTTTTTCCACCACTAAGTGCAATAATTTTACCTTATGTGATGAGACACCTTTCGGTCACGACCGTAGTCGAATCACTGAATTAATTTTCTCTATTTTTCTGGTGTGGATGTTCGGTCCGTGATGTTGGTATTTGTTGACCGCGTGTTATTGTTTTTGAAAATATATATATATATATATATATATATCGTGATTTTTCATTTTGTCCATTTTTTTCCGTTGCACTGTTTTTATAGACTTATTGTTGTTAATTGTACACAATTATTCCACCACTAAGTGCAATTAATTTTTACCTTATGTGATGAGGCACCTTATGGTCACTTGACCATTGTTGAATCCTTTAATTATTTGTCTCATGATATTTCACATTGTCCATTATTTTTCCGTTGCAATAACTTTATAAAGTTATTGTTGTTAATTGTACACAATTATTCCACTACTAAGTGCAATTATTATTACGTTATGTGACGAGGCACCTTTCGGTCACTTAATAAATTTATATATATAATATATGCTTCTTTATAAATATAGCGAAATACAGTACAGTCTCTACGATTCAGTCATGTGCCAATACTGCACATCCAATAATCTGGCACTCCATGTGTGTGTGTGTGACACTGTGTTTTAATCAGTTATTCGCTGCCTTGCACTAAGGCTAGTGCATGTCGTTTACTTGTGTAGGCACAGTATTACTTGTTGTATAGTAACAGTATATAGTCTACACATTTAGTATGATGTCAGAAAAACAGAAACTTTATGCCGCAAATATTCCATACATAATAAACATGTATTAGAGGCTTTCTCCTCTGCAATCACTTGGACGAAGGAAAATAGTAGGTCGGGGTCAGAAATCGTTACACTATAAGGACTTTAAGATAAGTGTTAAGGCATTTTTAATTACAAAATTATTTTCTGCCACCAATGAATAAGACCATTGCGTATTTTTTTATTAACATACTGTATCTTACCTTTGGTTATTTTACTGTACTGTTCCCAGCAGTGTTTATACAACTAAAGAATAAGTACACATTGTATATTTTATTATCAATTTCATATTTTTTAAATTTTACTGTAATATTCTTCAGTATACTTCAACAGGTTTTTATTAAATTTTAACATGCATTAGTATGTTTTGTAGATTTTTACCCTTACATCCAGTAATGCGACACAACCTGTCCTGATGCTGGATTAACAAGATAGTACTGTACAACTCAATTGTTGTAAGGAATTAATTAATTCATACCTACTGCAATTAATTCTAATTAGGTATGCAATGGCTCTAATCATTTGGTTCAGGTCATAGTGAAAAACAAACTGTTAATCACTCAGAAGGCCGAATTGATGATAATTGCATTAAGTTATTTCAATTGCAAGAAGAATCTATTATGACCCAGAGACAAATATGGCTGCTCTATGTAATGGCCAACCGACCCTGCCATAGGTTTAATTATTTCAATTCATTAGTTAGACCAGGGATTCACAACCTGTGGTACTCGGGAAGATTTCAGGTGGTAAGCGTCACATAACCTCATCTGGAAGCTCACGAAATGAGTTGGACTTTGGGAAATATTTAACAGAAGAAATTGTCATGATAGATGTTTTGAAAGAGAAATTAATATTAGACTTCTGGGTCGTGTGTAAATCCGAGCATCGAATGCTCTTTTAGAAAGCTATGCGATTTTTTATGTCATTGTTACTAGTTATTTGTGTGAGAGTAGTTTTTCTGAACTATTGTATATACAAATATTAATATAAAAACAAAATAACAAATGTTGAATAGGGCTTAAGGATAATATTAAGTTCAATTACTCATGCAATTGACTCTTTACTTATAGGGAAACTGCAACAACCTTCGCAATAATCAAAATACACATTGAACTTTGTTGATTTTTGTTAATTTGTATGTTTTTTGGCTGTTTCTTTGTACCAGTCGTATAACATGTTTTTTTATAGATATGATCATTAAATAAAACTGTAATGTGTGCATAATTGTTTAAATTTTCTGTTATTGTCTTAACATTATTCAAAGTTAATGGAAAAGTCAATTAATAAATAAATAATTTGACTACTTATTTAATAAATAATGGACGTGTTTCTGGCAAAAAATGTGTTTCTAAAAAAATTAGGATCAGGGGGCATTCTTCCAATATACACCCCCCAGGCCCCCTGGGGATGGTGGTTCACCAAAATCTACAAAATCCTTCAGGTGGTACGTAGTTGCTAGAAAATTGGGAACCCCTGAGTTAGACAAAAGACAGGTGTAACCTAGACAGTTTATTTGAAATTCACAAATATTATTATTATTCAACTTAATACAGTATAGTTGGATTGTAACACAGAATTTAAAATAAAATAGAATTACTGCTTTAACTTTTAAAACACTCAAAACTGACTACCTCTCTTATTATAAAAAATAAATTGTCTTAAACTACAAAAACTTTTTATTCAAATCCTGATCTACATTTTGATTGGAAAGTATCGAAAGCACCTTAAGAAGGAATTTATTTGTAGTATAAAAAACACTACACCGCAGTTGTTCCAAGTTATAACCATCTCTATATCTAACTATTTTACAATCTGCTTCCCTGGTGCTATGATGTCGAGTGGAAGCTTTTATTGGGACCATTTCTTCAAGTCCTAGGAATGATTCAAATTAGTGAACATGGTTTAAAGAATTTCATTACACATATCTGTAACACATTTCTGCAGAAAATTCCTGCTAGGTTGTCACTTGACAATTAGGAGGTGCTAGCCTACTAGCTCAACTATAATGTTCTTGGTCCTGGCAGTGATTGTTAATCGAAATTTCGCTGTATTTATTGCATATGTAACTTGGATTGTTATCGAATTACTAACAAAATCTGATTTTTATTAGACAAATGATGGAAAATTTAGAACAAAATTGAAAACTATTTTTGATGTGTAAACTGATAAATGGCAATAAAATCTCTATAGTTAGGGAAATATTATTTTTTTTAGAGATTTAAAAGGATCATTCAGAATGGAAAATAGGGGTTTTCTACAGTTTTTTTTTGTGAAAGAGTAGAAGTAAATCTTATTTTACAACATTTATGAAGCTGAGTTTCTATGGAGTCATGATTTAAATCCAAATATTTATAACTAGGGATGGGCCGATTCCAGAAGTCGTCGATACTCGATTCTCCATTGATTAAAGTGCCAATTCCGATTCTTGATTTTTTAACTGTTAAAATACGTATGTGGCATAATTTATAGGTAATACAATTAAGTATTGCTTTGAAGGAATTAAACAATTAAATCTAATGTCTATTTGAGATCATGAAAATAATCTTATTATTTATGACTCAACAACAAAGACCATCAGAAGCATTTCTGGTCAAATTGTCACCACTCTTCTCACTACCCTCCCCACCCTCATCTCTGGCCACCACTACTGTCGAAACAAAACACGAAGAAATATTGTAATCGTAAAATAAAGTTCATATTTTTAAATAAATCATCACTTTTATCCAATATGTTTGTCACCCTTTCAGAAATTGTTCATAAATCAAGATTGAACGTTTTCTCTATCCTAGTACATTAAAACAGAACTTTTAAAAGCCCTCACCATATGACCAAGATGTTAACTAAATTCATTATTAGAGAATATCATGTAGGCCTATATAACTTAGAAGAATCGAAAGAAAATTTTGAGAATTGAAATCGGAATCAAAAAGTTTAGATATCGGCCCATCCTTACTTATCAGTTTTTATATTCCTTCTTAATACAATTCTGCAAAATTTTTAAAACAGTATGTATTGGTATCTTTAGCTTGTGACCATTTATAAAATTAATACCATGTTTTAAGTTTTTTTCAGTATTGGAAGAAGGGTTGTAATAGTTTAAGGCGAATTCTAGTTTACAAGGTAAATGCCTAGAAATGTCTCGTCCAGTTTGTTGAAGCAGGTATTACATTAGTGTAGACCTACTTTACAATGAAGAAGCACAACACCACTGGACATTAAATGATGCTGCTTATTGTTAAATGCATTACAGATCCTTGTTGTTAAAAGTATCGCACAAGAGCTTAATCCCATTGGCATGTAGAAGTATGCCATTTCAATTTCAAATAAACACTATGACTGTTTTGTCCAGAGTATATTTGAATTTTTTGAAGGATCAAGAGTAATGTCATGGCTTTGACTTACATTTTGTTTTTGGATGTGATAGAAACAATGTGTTTCAAAATCAGTAACAATATGGTTTCAAAACTTCTAGCCATCATTGTTAAAGCAGCTTCCTCTCATTTTGTTAGTATTGATCAGCAAGGACTCATGCAATTTACTTGGCACACACTTTGTTGAGAAGCAGAGATATATTTCTGTAAGACACCAATTCATTCCTTGTACAGAAGGAAATGAACCGCCTGCAGAGAAAATAATCATTACCTCTGACAGATTTGCTGTAAATAATGGGTTTATTTTGTTATTTGAGAACTACACCAAGTAAGCTTTCTTGTTCATTTTGGTTACCCAATTAAAGTAGAATTCATACAACTATTCTTTGAGCTTAGCTTGTGAGGCTATGTTAAAACAAATAAAAACATACACAAAACTCACAAATTAATCATTTATTAACTCATACGCATTTCAATGACAGTTATCATCATCAGTAAGTGTTACTACTACAAACTGTAACAGTTGTAAGTTAGATTTTGTAGTAATAACACTCACTGATGATGATGACTGTTATTGTAACACGTATGAGTTAATAAATGATTAATTTGTGTATGTTTTTATTTGTTTTAAAGTAGAATTTAATGATTTTTAAAGTTATAAGGAAAAACAGTTGTTTTATAAATATGCAGCACAAATATTTTTATCCATTGTAATTCACTTCATTTTCTCAAGTAAAAAATTCAATTTCAGGAGATAATTCCTTGTATTAATTATGTATTATTATTTTTAGTTTATTTGTGTATTTTAAATTTTAGTTTTTATTGTCAAAGGTTGCTGTAATAATAGTAAACATTTTTCCTCCAGGAATAAAATTAATGTAGGACCTGCAGCAAAATGCATTTAATTCTAATTTTAAACTGAATTACTTTTACCTCCTATTAACCAATGGCTTTAATAATGTAATATGAATTTTTACGACAAAAAGGTGAATGCAATCAAGTGCCTTGTATGAGAGTTTATGTTTTCAAACCTCATAATCATGTTGTATCATTAAACTTATAAATTATAACTAATAATTATATATACTTATGTTCTAATTTTAATTTTAGTCTTCTTAAAGTATGTGTAACTTATATTATTATTTTGTGGTTTACAATACAGAATTTAATTATAGTTTAAACTATTTGTTGTTCTGGTTTAATATTTAGACCAAATTTTAAAAAATGTAGTTTAAAAGTACTTTCATTTCTTGTTTTGCATAAAAACTTGTATTTAATACATCCTTTAACCATTTCTGCAGAATAGGAAATTAAACCAGATCGATCTTTATTCTGTATGATGAATTATATTTAAAATAAATGTAGTAGAATGCGGTGTACTGTTACTTGATACATTTGTGAACCTTAGTTATTTTAACGTAGATGCTTTCTACACCTACTCCTATTTGTCCAGAATTAAAATTATGGTCATTTTGGAGCATTACTTTGCACTATAAATTAATTATACAATATAATTAAAAACTAAAATTAAATAATACGTAACTAAGTGGATATGTACTTGGTGACACATTTCAAAACAATCGTTCCTTTTACGAAGCGAAGAGGCTTCAAACCAAGTAAGCCCTTACGTATTCACTTAGTTAAGTATTATTTAACTATAGTTTAATCAGTGAATTCAAGATGATTACAACATGCAACTATAATTAAAAAGATTATAACACCGATTTATGCCTAGTAATTTTGATTTGAATTTTTTTCATAATTCATAATGGCTAGATGATCTTTGGAAAAACATTTATAAAATCCCTTGCTCTTCAAGTTTAATATTTTGGCTGTTGCAAAAATGCAATATCAGCACAATATTGTATGTGATACAATATTAGATATTAAGACTTTCAGTGCCAATCATTTATTTTTAAGGGTCGCCGATACTACTGTAGAACGCCATTCATGTAATTTTACAGGTTCATAATTCATCTTTAAATTATATTGCGTATCCCGTATTTTTACAAGTTTAGCCTACTCTCTGATGATTTTCTGAATATTACTAACACATTTTACCACTAGGTAACACAAAATGAATTACTACTGACTTATTGCCAGCTGTTTCTAAAGATGATGTAATTGGCTGATAGTTGTGATAGATTTATATTGATCATGTGCAACTTTCATATAAATGACAATCGGCTTTGTAAACCTAGGGGACAACTGGGATATGATCCTATGCATTTTGGAAAACATTCCTGTCTTAGGATACATCCCTGACAAGTGGCCTATCACTCAGTCGGCTTGCTACTGGCAAGCATTTTTTTTTTTAAAATACCAATGCCACCAGGACAAAAGTAAAATATAAAGAATGTGTAAAGTGTGTTCTCCAAAGGGGTCGAAAGGGAGTGGAAAATCCAAGAAGAAAGACATATCTTTCTGGAGCTGTGAGTGCCATGTTCCATTATACAAAGAACCATTTTTCAAGGTTTATCACACACAAAAAATTCAATGTATAAATAACTTTTGTCTACATATATAAATAGTTGTTTTGTGTAAATAAAGACAGTATAAATCAGATATATTAAGTTTTGTATAAAGCTATTTAGTGTACTTTCGTTTGATTTTTGTTTTCTTTTCAAAAGTGACAGTTATAAAACGTTATCAAACTAAAGAAGTCAGAACGATCCGGCCATGTAAGTTTCATTTGTATATTTTATATTTTTTAAACACCCAAAAACCTCCAAGGAAACTGGGCCAGAGCTCAAATTGTTAATAGAAAAACATTTGTAAATTTGAGCACAATACAAAACAGTAAACTAATGCACTCAGAAAAGTCTTGATTTAGAAGAGCTACTGTTGATGTATATTTTTTGTCTACCGCCCTTCATAGGCTTAGACTAATGTTCTAATTGGTGGTAACACCCCTGTTTACCCCACAATTGCAAGCAGGGGGCCAAAAATCTTGATCTACACTCTTTCATCATTGGACCACGTGCTTTACACATTCTTTGGGATTTTCCAGGTAACTTTTCTAGTAAGTATTTGGGATATCTCCAGCAGTAATGAAAGTAGGTTGATGAGTTTTTGCCAAAGTTTCTAGAACACTAATAATAAAATGTCTTCTCTCCATCAGCTTGTCTGTGTTCAGTTTAAAACTAACTTGAGCAATGTAAATTACAGTAGAGTCTCGAAATTCCAAGTCCCGATTTTTCGAGCTTCCGTTAAATTCGAGCCTATTATAAGAAAATGATGAATCAGACTTCCAAGAAATGTTTATAGGTAACAGTACCCAAAGGAAATGAGCCAGGCTTCCAAGAAATGTTCATATAAAGTTTTATAAACTTATTTTGTGCATTCATAATTATAGTACTGTGTTGGTGTCTATTAAAATTCCTATTTTTTCTAATGCACAGGAACGTATTTCTGTTTAGTCCAAGGGGGTCTCGATCCCATTTACCTTGAATTATCGAGACTCTATTGCATATTGAAAAAGATTTTCTTCGGGTATTTTGTGGTTTACCTACATGAATTGTGGTTCACTGATTTATTACTAACATCTACTCCATCCATATAATAATTATATTTATGTATAACAAATTTAGGTAATTATATTTGGATTGCTATTAAAATTGTTTTCATCTTCAGAAGTTTCGGCTTCATCAAAACAGGAACGTAATCATCATCACTACCTGATAAGAAATCTAATAACTTAATTAAAACATCTGGTTCAATATTTTCGTCATTCTCTTTATTTACTCCATTTCCATCTAATTCTCTATCAATCTTAATTGACTGTAAAAAGTCCATATTTACGTAAAATATCCACAGCAACATCAAACAAAAGAACATTTTGTCTTGAAATAAACAAACATGACCGGTGCTCTGTTGTATTTTGTTTCCTTTTTATTTTAATGGTACAGTTGTAATTTAGTATAAATCGTTTAAAAATGTAAATAAATCATATTAATTAAGAGCAGATTCTGTAGTTTCTAATATGACATGTTTAGAAAATTATGAGTGTAGCTATAACCAGCTATGTTGACACTGTCGAGTTAATGAGGCAACATTCTTTCTAATATGACATGTTTAGAAAATTATATGAGTGTAGCTATAACCAGCTATGTTGACACTGTCCAGTTAATGAGGCAACATTCTGTAGTTTCTAATATGACATGTTTAGAAAATTATGAGTGTAGCTATAACCAGCTATGTTGACGCTGTCCAGTTAATGAGGCAACATTCTGTAGTTTCCAATATGACATGTTTAGAAAATTATGAGTGTAGCTATAACCAGCTATGTTGACACTGTCCAGTTAATGAGGCAACATTCTGTAGTTTCTAATATGACATGTTTAGAAAATTATGAGTGTAGCTATAACCAGCTATGTTGACACTGTCCAGTTAATGAGGCAACATTAATAATGGAAGGGTTAATAAGTAACAATATTTGTTTGTTTTTTCCATGTATAACTATAGAAACCACTATTCTGATGTGGTACTATCTGCACAAACCCTTTTATCTGCTGATAATTACTCGCTGTCAATATTACTGCTCAACACCACATCTGTGCTATCTGCATTGGTTTCATATGCACATCTAGTGATGCTATGTATTTTTTGTAAACATCAGAAGATTTCAAATTATTCAATATTATTTTTTCTTCTAGTTACAAAAAACTTATTAGTGTTAAATCTAAAAAATTAAAATAAATTTAGGTAATTTACTTTATTTGTTCAATGCTGTGGTTTCATAACATTCAATTCAAGTGGCAATTCTTTTAATTCAATAATTATTGTGAACCACTAAGTGATTTAATGAGGACCTCTAACAAAGCAGTATAACGGAATATATAACAAACAATTAGTTTTTATGAATTACTAACCTATCTACAAGCAGGGCATCTTGATCTACCCATAATAAAAACAGACAAATTTTTGAGAGAGGGTACCTGGTTAGTGTAATGTTATTAGTTTATATAAAAAGAAGTGGATTTAGTCTGAATAAATTCTAATAAACCTATTGTGTCCAAAGAAGGAACAAATTTAAACAGCAATTTATTGGGTTTTCGCAATACTTGCGAAATGGTTTAATAATAACAAAAAGTACTTATTTTCATATTTAACCACTTTACGTTGTTTACGACTATCTGAACTTTAAATTTTGTAAAAACTTACTGAGACAGGACGTTTTTGATTGCTGTGTTGCAGTCTTCATCAGTGTCTTATGCTTGGAATGCAATTAATTTTTACCTTGTGTGATTAATTGTTGTATATATATTTTAAGAATATATACAACAAAGAACACTACACTCCAACATACAAACCAAATAATGAAATATGTTAACACAAAACAAATACAGAAAAACTTAACCTATCTGGAATCTACAAAATTACATGTAACGACTGCAACACATTTTACATAGAAAAAACAACCAGATCATTTAAAATAAGATTTGCAGAACTACAAAGCATTAAAAAATAAAAATACAAAAGAATCAAATGTAGCAGCACACCTAATATCACATAAACATGAAATAACAAGTTACGAAAATAACCTAACCATACTTGAAATAAATAATTATCCAACAGAACTAAACTCACTAGGAAAATACCACATCTATAAAACAACAATTTAATGAACCTGCAGACGACGTTCTATTCAAAAACACCATACACATGGCTCAAGAATAAACATGTATGATGATTTTTTTTCTTTTTTTTAACTTGGGAGCGGGTTTAAACTGCCCGAAGCATTGCTACCTTAAGGTATATTGTACTTACCTCCATGATCTAGTCAAATAGCCCCTTCCCTCTTACCAGGTTTAGGAGTTTCCTGACTAGTGTTTTACCTTCAGCATCCACCAGAGCCGTTCCATCACCAAAGAGGTTGAAGCGCCTCTCAGCAAGTACTTCACATCTGTAAATAATGTGTGTGGCAGTCTCCAGTTCCTGCCCGCATAATCTGCACACTGGTTCATCTTTGTAGATACCCATTTTATGCAGATGTTTCCTTAGTCCACCGTGTCCCGTGAGTAGACCTGTGGCTATCCTCAGTTCCTGCTTAGACAGATAGATGAGACTCTTCTGCAGCCCCAAGGAAGGTTTCCTAAGGGTTAGCTTACTGTGTCTCATCCCTTCAGCCCTGATCCAGTGCTCACAGTGTCTTTCAGCCATCCACCTTCGCACTGTCATCTTGACCATGGATTTGGAAATACCTACCGTAGGCTGCGGTCCAATCAGGGGAGTCGAAGACCCCTCTCTGGCCAGCGCATCTGCAGCTTCATTTCCAAGTATTCCCCTATGCCCTTGCACCCAACCTATCTTGATTTGATTGTGCCTTGCCAGGGCTTGTAGGTTATTTAGGCACTCCCTGACTATGGCCGAGGTGACCACATGTCCGTTTAGTGCCTTAATTGCTGCCTGTCTGTCGGAGAAAATAGCAATCCGGGTCCCGTGTGTTCCCCTTCTCGCTATCTCTCCCAGACAGGCATTTATAGCATATATTTCGGTCTGAAAGACAGAGGTATGCCTCCCCAAGGAAAAAACTAGTTTTATCCTTGGGTTTTTACAATACACCCCCGCTTCAGTGCCGAAGTCCATCTTGGAGCCATCTGTGTACCAGATCTGAGCTCCCGATGTTAATGTCCCTGACCATTCCATCATTGTTTGGTGGACCTGGTCAGGTGCAAACGTTCGAGTAATGTGGTCGCTGCCCATTTCCAAGACGGGTTCTTTGACCAAGCACTCGATACTCATATGTCCCGAAACATCTGGGAGGTTAGCCCAGTTGTTTGAGTTGCGCAATCTCCATGCCGCCAGCCTCGCCTCTCCCCTAAGGACAAGATCGAGGGGAGGGAGGTTAAGCATTACTTCCATTGCTGCACCAGGTGTAGTTGACATCGCTCCCAGTGTGCACAGACAGGCCAATCTCTGGATAGAGCTAGTTTAGCTCTTGTCTGTGCCTGGTTGGCCTTTGTCCACCACACCAGAGCTCCATAGGTAATCATAGGTCTTATCACCCTCAGATACATCCAGTGCATCATTGATGGCTTCAGTCCCCATTTCTTACCCACCAAGTTAATATATTACTATTGTAAGTAATTTTTCCACCATTAAGTGCAATAATTTTACCTTGAGTGATGAGGCACCTTTCGGTCACTTGACCATTGTCGAATCACTGATATTTTTCTGTTGTAGATGTTCGGTCCGTGATATTGGTTTTTGTTGACGTTACACGCACTTTCTCTTGATCTGTGTGTATGATGTTTTTATATAGTATGTCTTCTGTATATGTTGTTTGTAGATTCATTAAATTGTTGTGTATGTTTTTATAAATGTGGTATTTTTCTAGTGAGTTTAGTTCTATTGGGTTGTTATTTATTTCAAGTATGGTTAGGTTATTTTCGTAATTTGTTATTTCATGTTTATGAGATATTAGGTGTGCTGCAACATTTGATACTTTTGAATTTTTGTTTTTGAATGCTCTAAAATGTTCTTCAAATCTTATTTTAAATGTTCTGGTTGTTTTTCCTATGTAAAAAGCGTTACAGTTGTTGCATGTGATTTTGTAAATTCCTGATAGGTTATGTTTTTCTGAATTTGTTTTGTGGTTTGTGTTATTAAGATATTTTATTATTTTGTTGTTTGGTTTGTATGTTGGAGTGTAGTATTCTTTGTTGTATATATTTGTTATTTTTTCTATTTTGTTACTGGTGTATTTATATTTTAGGTAGATTTTTTTATTTTCATTATTTTCGTGTTCCGGTTGTAGTGTTGTGTTGAGGTTAGGTTTTTTTGTGAATTTATTGTATATATTTTTTATAATGTGTTTGTTGTATCCATTTTCTATTGCTATTTTTGTAATGTTATCTAATTCTTCATTTAATTTTTGTTTGTTATCCTGTGTGTATTTTATTGCTTTATTTATCATGTTACTGTAAGTGTTAATTTTGTGTGTCCAGGGGTGGTTAGATTTGTAGTGTATTGTGGTGTTGTTGGAAGTAGGTTTCCTGTATACTGTAGTTTCTATTTTATTATCATTTATATTTAAAGTGATGTCGAGAAAGTTGATTGTTCTATTTGTTTCTGTTTCAACGGTGAATTGTATGTTTTCGTTGTATGTATTTAGTTTGTTTAATATTATGATGTGTTTGTTGTGAATGGTAGGTTGGTATATTACAAGTATATCGTCTACATACCTAGTCCATAGTGAAATATTGTGTGTTTATTTAGGTTTAACACAAACCACAAAACAAATTCAGAAAAACATAACCTATCAGGAATTTAACATGATAAATACTTACTTCTTATTACGAGCTTCCAAGGTTGGCCTCGATGGCTCGATGTCTCCTATACACACACTCTGCCAATGGCCAGAAACAACTTTCTTTCAAGATTCTGTCCAGGGTACATTCCCGTCCTAGTTGCTTTATCAAGGGACTCCTTGTTGCTGCTGTTACAGGACACTTCAAAAGTATGTGCTCTAATGTTTCCTCTTCTTGCTTGCACACTCCACAGATAGAGTCGTTAGTAATATGAAACCTTTTCAAATATGTATTGGTGACAATGTGTCCATACGAGCTCGTGCCGCAAAAGATGCCACTGAACGTGATAATGACTTGAAGATCTTTGGATCATTAGGTTGTTTTTGTAATGAATAATATTCGCGCCCAGTATTGCATTCTCTCCATTTCTTTCTCCAACAGATGTGAGATTCTTTATCAACTGCCTCTTTGCAATTAGTTAAGGAGTAACAACTTTCAGGAGATGGAAACAAGTTGCAAGACGCCTTGGCAGATCTGTCAGCTTCCTCATTCCCAGGAACACCACAACGACTGGGGATCCATTGAAATACAATATTTTTCTGTTCTAAGTTTTTTAACAATTTAGTTATTTCAGATGTTCGAAAATGGTAGTCTGTAGTGTGCTGTACTTGAAGGGCCGACCTGGAATCGGTGAGAATGCAGATGTTCTGTGCATCCATAGTATTGCTAAAAACCAAAGCAGCATTTAAGGCCATCAATTCAGCATTCATACTTGAAGAGGAATCGCAGGGCACATAGTAATCCTCGTTTAATTCTGGACAATGAAAAGCTGCACCTCCCCTATGGTTCTCTTTATCAACGGAACCATCTGTGTAGATTTTTACAAAGTTGTTATATGTGGTGTTTATCAATTCCATAGCGACAGATTTTAGTAGGTGAGGTGAATCTTCTTTTGTGAGTGAACCAGGAATTTCAAGATTGGTTTTTATTGGGATTCGAAGCCAGGGTTGTTGTTCCAAAACAACTGGAATTTTTCCTGATTCCATTGTGTTTAATGATTCGCAGGGTTTGTTATGATGGTAGAACAGTGACTGTCGGATGTTAGTTACCAATGCAATGTTAGAAAGAGTGTTAAGTGAAATTGCCTTCATCTGAAAATGTTTCTTCCACATTCTGTTTTTTATATATAAGTCAAAGGGCATGACTGACAGTTCAATTTCCATAGACTGTATACTTGTGGTTTTTGGACAACCCAAAAACCCTCGTGGACACTCACCTTGACGCGGTGAGGGGGCTTAAACTTGGAATTCCATTAGCTTAAGCAAACCCAAGTGAACTAAGAGGTGTCCACAGAAGCTGCATAAGACCACTGCAGCCCCCTAATACATACACAAATATGGCAGAATGAATCAGAGAGTAAAACATTCCGGAGTATTAGTCCCCCAATCGGATCTCCGGGTGGGGACTGCTTTCTGTTATTTAACATGATAAATAAAGCAATAAAATACACACAGGATAACAAACAAAAATTAAATGAAGAATTAGATAACATTACAAAAACAGCAATAGAAAATGGATACAACAAACACATAAAAAATATATACAATAAATTCACAAAAAAACCTAACCTCAACACAACACTACAACTGGAACACGAAAATAATGAAAATAAAAAAATCTACCTAAAATATAAATACACCAATAACAAAATAGAAAAAATAACAAATATATACAACAAAGAATACTACACACTAACTTACAAACCAAACAACAAAATAATAAAATATCTTAATAACACAAACCACAAAACAAATTCAGAAAAACATAACCTATCAGGAATTTACAAAATCACATGCAACAACTGTAACGCTTTTTACATAGGAAAAACAACCAGAACATTTAAAATAAGATTTGAAGAACATTTTAGAGCATTCAAAAACAAAAATTCAAAAGTATCAAATGTTGCAGCACACCTAATATCTCATAAACATGAAATAACAAATTACGAAAATAACCTAACCATACTTGAAATAAATAACAACCCAATAGAACTAAACTCACTAGAAAAATACCACATTTATAAAAACATACACAACAATTTAATGAATCTACAAACAACATATACAGAAGACATACTATATAAAAACATCATACACACAGATCAAGAGAAAGTGTGTGTAACGTCAACAAAAACCAATATCACGGACCGAACATCTACAACAGAAAAATATCAGTGATTCGACAATGGTCAAGTGACCGAAAGGTGCCTCATCACTCAAGGTAAAATATTGCACTTAATGGTGGATAAAATTACTTACAATAGTAATATATTAACTTCATATATATATATATATATATATATATATATATATTTATATATATATATATATATATATAACATAATCCCTCCACCTGGTAGACCAATAATTGCTGGCTGCAATTCAGTAACGGAAAGAATTTCAGCTTTCCTCGACTCACACCTTCAACCCTTAGTAAAGAACCTTCCATCACATACCCAGGACACCAATCACTTCATAGATCGACTGTCACAAATATCTGTACCTCTACCCCCGGTAACTATTTTGGTCACCATAGATGTCACCTCTCTCTATACCAACATCCCTCATGCACATGGCCTATCTGCAATAGAGAATTTTCTAAACGAACGCCCAGGCAAGCCTTCTCCCACTACACCTTTTCTTGTGAACCTGAATAGGTTCATCCTCGAGAAGAACAACTTTCAGTTTGAGGGAAGGAACTACCTTCAAATAAAGGAAACAGCAATGGGTACCAGAATGGCACCATCGTACGCAAATCTGTACATGGGATTGTTGGAAGAAAGTTTTCTAAAGACACAAACACACCAGCCATTATGTTGGTATAGATATATAGATGACATCTTCCTAATTTGGACACAGGGTGCTTCAACACTTGAGACATTTTTAGACAGCCTGACACAATTCTCCACACTTCAATTTACCTGGGAGAAATCTACATCAGCCATCACCTTTTTGGATGTAGAGGTAACACTCCAGAATGGAAATATCAACACAGGAATTCACATCAAACCTACAAACCACCTACAATATGTCCATTTCGACAGCAACCACCCAATAAACATAAAACGATCCATTCCATACAGTCAAGCAATCAGGGGTAAGAGAATCTGTTCAAATGATAGGGAATTGGAAGATTTTAATAGAAAGATATCAACAGCCTTCCAGAGAAGAGGATACCCAAAAAAACTCATTGAAAACCAAATTCATTCAGCACAATCCTCGGTTCACCATAAACCACAAACAGAACAAAATAAACTGTCTTTAATAACAGACTACCATCCTGGTCTACATAAACTCAACAAGATATTGAAAGATGGCTTCAAAATTCTTCAAGCTTCCGTCCACACCAAAAATCTTTTCACCGATCCACCGCAAATTTGGTACAAGCAACCTCCCAACTTGAAAAACATCCTAGTACATCCTAAACTACCAGACCTAGATGCAAGACGTGTCCAATACACCCCTCAGCAAATAGTTTCAACAGCCAAACAACAAAAATGGTCTTCAAAATACAGGGTCATCATAATTGTACATCGAAAAATGTCATATACCAGCTACAATGTAAACTTTGCTCAGCACAGTACATAGGCCTGACCACGGATGGTCTGAATATCAGAATGAATGGCCACAGACATGCTGTTAAAATTATGAATATGGATAGACCAACAGCTCAACAGGCTGCGAGTCACAACATCACAACTTTTGATGACTGCTATACCACAAAAATAATTAAATCACTCCCCCCTGATTGCAATCCCTCAGAACTGAGAAGGTGGGAACTATCATACCAGTGGTATACCAAGTCCAGAGAATCCCCTAACCTCAACATCAGATAAATCCAATCATTTTTTTGTTTGTTTCCCCCTTCCAACTAGCCTTATCTCTTTTCCCCTGACAGACTTATATAAACTATAATCACTCATATGTTCATGGAAACAATATATATATCTTTAATCTGTGCATCTGTGACATCTGATTTCTACTCTACACAATCTGTGATTACAATTATTTTATTTCATTCTCTCATATTTCTTTTTGTGTTTTCTCTTCGATTGATAAAGACCACTGTGTGGTTGAAATATATCATTGTTTAAGTGCCTTTATGTGTTTCTATTTCAAGACTACAGAGTGGACTCTTACCAAGGTAAGTCTGTCAGTCTCCTAGTCCAAAAAATCTATATATATATATATATATATATATATATATATATATATATATATATATATATGATTTTTGTATATCAATATTTACTGAAAGTTCAATAATAAACCAAAAAAACTCTGTAAAAATTTGTTAAAACTTGCACAACTGCTAATGACATTACAGGAACTTTGGAAAAAATTAAAAGATCCATGTTGCCAAAAAACTTCAAACACCAATATGAACTCCTAAATTATAAAGTTTTATGTAGGTTAACTGTAACATTTATTTGGTGAGATTGTAATTCATTTACATTTGCTATGATAATGTTTTTAATAATAAAAGTTAAAGCAGGTAATTAAGGGTGTAAACAGAACAAGTGGGTTGCGGTAGATGAGTAGCTCGCGTTTGATGTTGACATCCATGTAAATGAAATCCACTGTAACATATGAGGACGAACACAATGGGTAGGTCGAGGTGGAGGTACAGCGCCATGCCATGCTGGATGTTTATATTGATTCTTTTTTAAAACAAACTGATTTGATTTTACATGGATGTTCACCAGGATGCCTAGAACGCTTCGCTCTGATTGGTCTGTTCAAGGTCCTCCATCCCTTCTATGTTGTACAAGGGAAATTTGGGTTTATTAATAAAAGTAAGCTCTATATACGAACTTTCAAATAACGAAATCCTCTAAGCGACAAATTTATTAATATTATTTTAGTAGAAAATTAGTATTTCAAGTAAGAAATTTGTATTATAATATGCCTCAACTTTACGAATTTCGGACTTCTGAATAACAAAGTTTCCAGAAAAAGTGAACATTATAAAAGAGGTTGTAGGTGTAAAAAAATTGGATGTTTAAAAAAAAATTTGGTAAACCTCAGAATTTGCTATATATAATTGGCTATACTAAAAAATCGAGATGAGATTTTAAAACAAAGTGGTGCTTATGATTTACAAAGAAAGAAAACTAAACTGTGAATATATGGTGATATCGATAATACAATGATAAATGGATTACAGTAATTGTGAAAAAAATCTTCCATTGTCTTGGGCACTAACTAAAGTAAAAGCTTTGGAATTGGACATCATTATGTCACAGTGATCTTCATATAAGTAAGTAACAGTTAGATACATAAATTTTAAAAACTGCATACTATCGTTCAAAATCTCATTTCAGGAGAAAGCGCAAGTATTGATATTGTTAATTGTGAATTTTAGAAGATAAATGTTTTGAAAAAAAATTTTAAATGCTTATACCCTGAAGGACATATATTTAATCCTGATGAAACTGGACTATTTTTAAATGTTTACCTAACAAGACACTGAATTTAAAAACATACCCCTGTTTTGGAGGAAAAGCAAGCAAAGATTACCGTATTAGTGACAGCTAACATATTAGCAACAGGAAATCTCAAATTGCTTGTGATTGGCAAAAGCAGATCTCCAGGATATTTCTGAGGCATTAAGTCTTTAGAAGTATGCATTTAATAAAAAGGCATGGATGACAAGCTGATTTTCAAAGAGACAAAAAATTGCACTTTTTATAGAGAACTGCCCTGTACATCTACGACCTTAATTCTAAATTGAAGGGAGTTAATGTGGTTTTATTCACACCAAACGTAACTTCATTACTACAGGCAGTATGACTTGATCAAGGAGTTACAAAAAATTTAAAGTTACACTATAAAAACAAAATTTTAATATTTAAAACACATTTATATGTCTTGTATTGAATGGTATCTATTTTATCGTATTACAATATTGTATTGTATTGAACAATATCTATTGTTTTAACTTTACCACAAATTACAGTAAAACATTTCTTTTCTTCATTTGGAAAAAATGTTTCGTTTAAGAAATCCGAAATTTGTAAAGCAGAGGGATATTATAATACTAATTTCTAAAATGTCAAGGGACGGCATAAAAATTCATTACTTGAAAGATTTTGTTATTTGGAACTTCATTACAAAAGGAAATTATAGATTTGATATTTAATTATAAATCCATGTATAAATTATTTATAAAACATTATAAATTTAAAGCACAAAACAAGATATAATTGACGAAAATATATATATATTTCTTAATTGCGGGAATAAAATCTAAACTACATAACTGTATAATATTCAAATGTAGTATTTGTTTAAAGTACAAAATGCACCAAAAAAACACATTTCAGATAAAATATATTTTTCCAAAACAAAAAAAAATTTATATCTTTAAAATCCAGCTCTTTTCAGTTCCTGTAGTTGATGACTGAGTTTGTCTTCCTTGGTTTTACGACAATGACTGAGCTACAACAAAAATTTTACATAAATAAAATTTTCTTTCTTTTGTTATACAAAAGACCTACTTATCTACAATTAACACAAATAAAATTTGAATATATATATATATATATAGATAGATAGATAGATAGATTTTTTGGCCTAGGAGACTGACAGACTTACCTTGGTAAGAGTCCACACTGTAGTCTTGAAATAGAAACCCATAAAAGCACTTAAACAATGATATATTTCAACCACACAGTGGTCTTTGTTAATCGAAGAGAAAACACAAAAAGAAATATGAGAGAATGAAATAAAATAAATATCATATTTCAAGACTACAGTGTGGACTCTTACCAAGGTAAGTCTGTCAGTCTCCTAGTTCAAAAAATCTAAATAATCTTTACCAACCAAAACTATATATATATATGAAGTTAATATATTACTATTGTAAGTAATTTTATCCACCATTAAGTGCAATATTTTACCTTGAGTGATGAGGCACCTTTCGGTCAATTAACCATTGTCGATCACTCAAGGTAAAACATTGCACTTAATGGTGGATAAAATTACTTACAATAGTAATATATTAACTTCATAAAGTCAGTGCAACGGAAAAACAATGGATAACGTTAAATATCAAGAATATATATATATATATATATATGAAGTTAATAAATTACCAATTTTGAGTAATTTTATCCACCATTAAGTGCAATAATTTTACCTTGAGTGATAAGGCACCTTTCGGTCTTTGACCATTGTCGAATCACTGATTGTTCTCTGCTGTGGATGCTATGTCCGTGAAGCCGGTGTTTGTAGAAGTTACGCGCACTATTTCTTGATCTGTGTGTATGAGGTTTCTGTAGTATGTCTTCTGTATATGTTGTTTGTAAATTCATTAAGTTGTTGTGTATGTTTTTATAAATGTGGTATTTTTCTAGTGAGTTTAGTTCTATTGGGTTGTTATTTATTTCCAGTATGGTTAGGTTATTTTCGTAATTTGTAATTTCGTGTTTATGGGAAATTAGGTGTGCTGCAACATTTGATACTTTAGAATTTTTATTTTTGAATGCTCTATAATGTTCTTCAAATCTTATTTTAAACGTTCTGGATGTTTTTCCTATGTAAAAGGCGTTACAGTTGTTGCAAGTGATTTTGTAGATTCCTGATAGGTTATGATTTTCTGAATTTGTTATGTGGTTTTTGTTACTAAGATATTTTATTATTTTGTTGTTTGGTTTGTAAGTTGGAGTGTAGTATTCTTTGTTGTATATATTCGTTATTTTTTCTATTTTGTTATTGGTATATTTATATTTTAGGTATATCATAACCTATCAGGAATCTACAAAATCACTTGCAACAACTGTAACGCCTTTTACATAGGAAAAACATCCAGAACGTTTAAAATAAGATTTGAAGAACATTATAGAGCATTCAAAAATAAAAATTCTAAAGTATCAAATGTTGCAGCACACCTAATTTCCCATAAACACGAAATTACAAATTACGAAAATAACCTAACCATACTGGAAATAAATAACAACCCAATAGAACTAAACTCACTAGAAAAATACCACATTTATAAAAACATACACAACAACTTAATGAATTTACAAACAACATATACAGAAGACATACTATACAGAAACCTCATACACACAGATCAAGAAATAGTGCGCGTAACTTCTACAAACACCGGCTTCACGGACATAGCATCCACAGCAGAGAACAATCAGTGATTCGACAATGGTCAAAGACCGAAAGGTGCCTCATCACTCAAGGTAAAATTATTGCACTTAATGGTGGATAAAATTACTCAAAATTGGTAATTTATTAACTTCATAAAGTCAGTGCAACGGAAAAACAATGGATAATATTAAATATCAGGAATATATATATATATATATATATATATATATATATATATATATGCAGATGACGTACTTTTCAAAAACATCATGCATGTGGCACATGACAAAAAATATGACGTCTACAAATACCAACATCACGGACCGAACGACACCAGAAATGTAGAGAAAATTAATTCAGTGATTCGACAATAGTCAAGTGACCGAAAGGTGCCTCATTACATAAGGTAAAAATAATTGCACTTAGTGACAGAATAATGTTTACATTAAACAATTATAACTTTATACATATATGTACACACTTACTTTTAGATTAATTGTGGTAAAGTTGAAAGCTTATTTGAAATTTTTATTATATAGGACCCACAAATAAATAATTGACCAATAAATACAGAATTACTTTTAATTTATCACCTTAATATTATGTGCTACACCTGCCAAGCTTAAATCGATAATCAGGTGTTACTCATTTTCTAGACTCCCCCCCCTCCCCATGGCCTACTAAATACTTACTGCTATGCAATATCAAGACAAAAATTGGGAACTAGTTTATTTCACACCTTCATTCAATCAAGAGGTCCTTGCAGTAAAGAATGTAAACCCTATACACATTTCTTTTACTATGGCTTTGCCATAAGGCCACCAGTGTTTAAACTAACTTAACAGCCTATATATATATATATATATATATATATATATATATATATATATATATATATACACACATTTTATATATATATACATATTTATTTATATACTTTTCTGAGACAATGTACTGCCATTTCCTCGAGTTAGTGTTAAACTGCACAATTATGTCAGCAGTATTTATAATACGAGGGCTATTCAGAAAGTAAGGAACGTTTCTGTCTGATGCCGCAAGGCGCGTGCCGATCTCGAACATTTCCGCGTTCCCTGTTTTTTTCGCAATTTCAACTGAAGATGTGCGCTGCGATTGAAAATCCCGCCAGTTGTGAGGTGCGGTCAGTGATACGGTTTTTGTTGGCAAAAAACTTAAAACTGATAGACATTTATCGCCAAGTGTGTGAAGTTTACGGAAACAACGTAATGAATGAAAGATCTGTGTGAAAATGGTGCATTCAGTTTAAAAATGGCCGAACTGACGTTCATGACAAAGCGAAGAGCGGACGCCCAAGCATTGTGACTGATGAACTGGTCGCTAAAGTTGATTAAAAGGTTTGCGAAAACCGGTTCACAATAACGGAGCTTTCGCTTAGTTTCCCACAAGTTTCACGAACTCTGTTGTTTGAAATTGTCACACAAAGGTTAGGCTACCACAAATTTTGTGCATGATGGGTGCCGAAAATGCTCACTGACCGCCATAAAAGTCAGCTAATGGAGGCAAGTTTGACATTTCTGGATGCCTACAACAGACATGGTGATTCACTTCTGGATCGCATCGTAACTGGTGATGAGACATGTGTAAAACACGTTAATTGCGAAACGAAATTACAGTCCATGGAGTGGGGGCACACAAGCTCCCCCAAAAAACCAAGAAAATGTTTGCAAACATTTTCAGCAAGGAAGATTATGGCGGCGGTTTTTTGAGGACAGGCAAGGTGTGCTTCTTATTTTGACTTTCTTGAACGTGGTGCAACAATAAACTCTGAGCGGTACTGTGAAACTTTGTGCAACCTTAGGAAAACAGTTCAAAACAAGCGCCGAGGGAAATTGACGTCAAAAATTTTGTTTGTGCATGACAATGCCCGACCTCACACAGCAAACCGCACCAAAGAACTCCTTGAGTCATTCAAATGGGAGGTTTTTCCTCATCTGCCCTATAGTCCTGACCTTGCACCAAGCGATTTTCACTTGTTTCCAAGAATGAAGACCTGGCTAGCAACAAAGCGCTTTGACGATGACGCGGAGCTCAAGGCGCTCTGAGTGGCTGACATCGCAGGCGGAAGGAATTTCAAAGATTTTTCCACCGCTACGATAAAGTGTTTTTTTTAATTCAAAAACGTTCCTTACTTTCTAAATAGCCCTCGTAGATAGAAACTAACCTAGATAAAACATTTGGTTTTTAATTCTTGTTAGGTAACTTCATTTTGCCTAATATTATTAAAACACAACCTGGCATTGTTTATAGATTTTAGTGTTTCAAGTACTTACTAATATTTATGCCAGACTTTCCAGGGCATCTTCTCAGGTACAGTAATTGTCGTTAGGTAACTGAGTTTTGCCCAACATTATGGTCATATAGCCCGCAATTGATTATAGACTTTAGTATTTCAACTACTTATTAATATTTTATGCAAGAGTTTTCAGGGCATCTTCTCAGTATCTTGTTGCTGCTACGACCTCCTGTACTGTACAGAATGTTTTCAACAAGCAATCAATATAAACTTTCAACATAACAGACATTAGTTGAATGAAAGTAATTTTTTATGGCCATCAATACAGATTTTTACTTGGCAAAACTAGACAATATATTTTATGACTTGGGACATATCATCAAATTAGTTGATAATAAGTTTTCTGAGAGATCTATATTTGAGTTTGTAAAATTCGACATTATTAGAAAATACCTTTTGTAAACAAATCATGGAAAAAGGTTTCATGATTAAAAATTTCAAACAATTTACTTTCTGATTGTAAATAAATGTTCAAAATTTACCCACTTCAACTTGAAGAGCTTGCCTACCCTGAAACAACTACATCAAGCAATTAAATTTTAAAAAAAAAGCACTGGATACAATAGATATTTTACTACCATTCTTTTTTGTATGTATTCTGTAAGGAAACTATCTAGATCGATTTCTCGATTAAGAAGACGTTCAGCTACATGTTCGCTTTCTTCGTCAGACTTTACCACAGCTTGCTTTAAGAATTCCTGTAAAATATATAAATAAATCAATTAAAAAACCTCTTCTAACAGTTTCTTTATTAGAAAATAAGGTTTCAATCACTTTCATTGATCAGTGCATAAATTATTGAACTACTAAGACTTATATATATATATATATATATATATATATATATATATATATATATATATATTTATTTATAGGTTAGTTTTGGTTGGTAAAGATTATTTAGATTTTTTGGACTAGGAGACTGACAGACTTACCTTGGTAAGAGTCCACTCTGTAGTCTTGAAATAGTAACACATAAAGGCACTTAAACAATGATATATTTCGACCACACGATAAAGACCACTGTGTGGTCGAAATATATCATTGTTTAAGTGCCTTTATGTGTTACTATTTCAAGACTACAGAGTGGACTCTTACCAAGGTAAGTCTGTCAGTCTCCTAGTCCAAAAAATCTATATATATATATATATATATATATATATATTTGATGATACAGGGTGACCGAAAAAAAAGATGTTTTAAAAATTAACATTACTCATTTATTATTTATTAATTAGAAAATATATTACATTACAATATTTATTTACACTTGCCATTTGTACCCCAAAAAAAAAAAATTACAACTCTCAAATCTTGAGCTAAGGTGGCGACCTTAGAGGCCACGGAATATCACCAAAACACGAAATGAGCCTTCCTGGAAACGTGGAACGCACCACAGCCTTTGCATCTCTAGAAGTGTGTGAAGTGCTGGAAGAAATGTTTTTGATGAGTAAATGGAACCTTTTAAATGAAAATGAGCCTCATCACTAATGATGATTATTGCATTTTCTTGTTCTTCAAGCAATACATGTAAACGTTCAGCAAAATCTTATTGTTGGTTATAAACTCGCTCTTTCAACACCTGGGTTAAGCACATCTTGTAAAGATGAAATAATAAGGATTTTTGCAAAACTGTTATGAGTTACGGCTAATTCATGCTTGTGTCTTCTTACCGACGACTTGGGTTACGAATTAAAGTTTACCTAACTATTTCAGTATTCTGTTGTTCTAAGTTATTTACCCATAGAATTGAGTTACACGATGGAATGCGTCCCCTATGACCCATATTGCAACGTTTACAAAACAACACAAGAATCGCCAATTTTAAAATACGCCTTAACGATAAACGCTCAGTGTTTACTAGACCACTGATCCAATGCTTCTGAAATGACATTTTGTGGGCTTGAGAACACGACAGTCCCCACCACTTGAATGTTTTTTTTTTCTTTTCCAATGGGGTGCACTAAAAATTTTACTTGTGCAGAGTGTACCACATGTGTATTTCTCTGTTGGACCAGACTTTTCACATCAGTTGTTACCAAGTGACCTGCATTGGAGAACTTATCAGTTCATCCTGATTTCATTGGAAATGTTTAGAGTATCTTTGAATAAACTTTTTTAGATGATTTCTTCTTAACAAAACTTCCTGTTACTAAGTATAAGGAATCTTTTCTTCTAAAACTTGCTTTGGAATCTTATGGTCTGTTAAGGAGTTCCTTAAAAGGCTTTTTTCAGAAATAAACGGGCCTGAAATAAGCTCTCCATTTAGCTCTCCAATCAGAGAGAACAATGCTAGAGATCAGTGTTTTGATGCAACTGATAGATAGGAAGGGTTAACATGTGATTGAAAGACCTTAATGCTTTGACTTCACTGTTATTTCTAGGGATGGACAATATTTTTTGTCACAGTGACTTGTCACTGATATTTGTTTGTCGCTGGTGGTACTAGTGACAAGATATGAAAAATGACAGTTCCAATGACAATGGATCAATCGGAAGTTGCTTCTGTTGTGACTGGGCAAAAAGTTGCAGTCACTGGATGAAACGGCGGTAATTGGTTGGTTTGTTGCTGTTACTGGATGAAATTGCTGTAATTGGTTGATTTGTCGCTCTAATCGCTCGGCTCACGGCAACGATTATCATGCATTGTCATTGACTGAAGGGGAGAGGGGGTTGTCTGTTGTAATTGGGCGAAATGAAGCTGTCGCGACTGAAAAGTTATTGACATTTTACCACAGCTGTCATTGATTGATTTGTCGCTGTCACTGGTTCTACTCATTTACCTCATATAGGGTAGTCGATTTGTGGTAGGTTTCAAGATTGTGACAATGTTGTGTACAGTAGAGGATATTTTGCACTTGGTAGTTTGTTCTTAATTTTGTAGGAATTTATTTTTAAATTAAATGAGTATTCCAAAAAAAAAACGTGAGATGTGAAATCATTTCATCAGTGTGGTATGTCTGCCTGTTATTGCCACATACAGAGCAGTCTCAGTATCCCTTGTCACCATTAAAAGTCACTGATTCAAACCTGGCGCTGTCACTGAAATCACCTATCTGTTAAAATCACTGGATCGACCAGTTATTTATCCTTTAATCACAGAATGTGCAGGTTGAGACTTTTAAGTTAAACAGTTGTTGACATTATTTTAAACATATGCTTTAAAATAAATAGATAAAATTTCAAAATTAAATAAATATACATAATTATTAAAAAGTTTCAGACTGTGTCTACTAATAATGTCAGATATGATTGTAGGTTTACACACTCAAATAGCCAAAATAACAATGAAATACTTACTCTAATGCTTTCAGGACTATATCTATCTGCCAATCTCTGGTATTCTGTACTTAGAGTTTCATGTCTGACTCTTAACTGAGCTACTATGCCTGTTCTTTCTTGATACAATCTCTTCAGTTCTTGTAACTTTGGTTCTTTTGACAGATTTTCTTCTGGAAAAACATTAATTGAGAAATTATTATTTATTGTTATTTGATTTCATCTCCAATTTGAACTATTTTGCACATATACGCCTGAACATGTATTAACATATAACCTGTGCCTGTAGTAGCTTCCTGTAGTATTATACAGTGGCTAAAAACCACCCCTACACTAACCTAAAACAACCAAGAAGTTAGTTACGATCCAAGTTCACAATTAGTTGCACACATCTTTCAAGATGACCATATTAAGTGCATGGTTATTATTTGTTTTTATAAATAAAGTGTCTCAAAATAGACGATTAAACTTCACTAAACAATCCAAATCTAACCATAATACTTAGCCCTGATAAATATAACTACAAAATAATTAACTAAATCTTTACTAACATGTATAATTATAAATATAAAGGAAAATTTATCTTCATTTTCTATTACTTCAAGTATTTTTAAAATTTTACTAACCCAAGGTTAATATAAGGGTAAAATAAAGAAAGTTTGAGGTTAAGAGGTTTTTGTGTATTTATTATTATAAAATTCAACAACAGTATATTCCTAATAAATAGTAACCAAGGGTTACTTAGGCTTGAGTGTACCATTGGTATGACAATTTCATGTTTCCTCCAGGCTTGTTTCTACAGGCTTGCATTGAAATGAGTACTTTAACCCTTTGATTAGCAACATGTGCATGCCCTGATAAATCCTCTAAGAGCAACATATTTTTGAAATATTTTTGAATTTCTTCTTGTTTCCATAACAATTTTCTTGACCAAATCTCTAGCAAAAAATATTTTGAAAAAATCTAATTCTTTAGGTTCGGTAGGAAAACAAAGAAATGCCTGATCTATTTTTATCAAAATGATGCAACAATCTGTAAACACATGACACAAATCATAGTCATTGTAGAAAAAAGAATGGTGACTATGTACTCTGTGTAGCATTTTTTGTCCAGATAATATCAAATACTGAACCTAGAGTGCAGTAAAATACACAGAAAAAAAATCATAAATGTACAGCAATGCTAATCTGCGAGACATGAACATTCATATATGGGAATGCTCTTGCTGGCCGTAGTATGATCTCATGTACTGGTGAATGAATGCTAAATAAAGGGTTAATGTGAATAGCAGCAGGTTGACCAGTTGGCTCTACATCGTATAACTATATAGTAAATGATTCTGATATTTAGACTATCCATATTTAGGCTGGGCAAAATTTATATATATTATAGATGTATGTTTTATAGTTGTAGTTTTTTGTAACAAGGATTTGTTAAGCATTATCAAAGAACGTATTCTCATTTTAAGTTGTAGGACAACACTATGAGTATCAAGTAAAAAAGTTCTTAGTATTCTAATGAAATAAGTGTTGGTAAAATGCTTCAAACATTGAGCATGTAAATATTATTCTTGTACTCACATGATGTTTGTTTAAACATATATAACAAAAAGTTTGATAATTTTCTTGTTGTGTACATTTGTTTGAAATAATTTGTCCAATACAACCTTGATGTATATTTCGCTAAAATTATTAGCATCATCAGAAGGTTACAAACATACTCTATGATGCTAACTGTGTTAGTGAAATGTACATCAAGGTTGTTTAAATACAACCTCTCTAAATCGTCATGTTTAGGGCCGAGGGAACATAGCACATAAATATGTAAAAAGGTATGTAATGTAATTAATGTTGTTCATATGATTTAGTTGGCCAAAGAATTCAACAACACTATAAAAAAAATCCTAGCCTGCAGAATAGTTCATAATTACAAATACAGTATGTTACTCAATTTTCATGAAAAACATATTACAGAAGTTACTTGATGTAATCATCTTGAATTCACTGATTAAACTATAATTAAAAAGTACTTAACTAAGTGAATACACAATGGCTTACTTTCTAACACATTTCAAAACATTTGTTCTTTTTACGATGAATGTTTTGAAACGTGTCAACAAGTAAGCCATTATGTATTCAGTTACTTAAGTACTTTTTAATATTAAATATTAAAGAACCTTGTAAGAACAATAACACTGGCAAGGAAAAATACAGTATATCAAATCTATTTACGTTTTCGTCTTTAAAAGTCTGCTATTTTCTTTTGTACTAAAGAATTCTTTTCTTTTTGTACTGCAAGTGACCAAATTTGTCTTAATACTATCAATTTTGTCAGTTCCACTTTTTTTTGTTTCTCATACCACAAATGCATTTTGTTAGTATGGCACAGGTCACATTTTTTTAGCATTTCACCTACTTCTCTTTAAGTCACTTTATTTTCTCGGAAAATGTGTTGAGAGATTTTTCCAGTAATCAAATGATTCATGGCCTGTATCGAATTAATCTAGTACATAACAGTGCAGACGATGTTTGTTATTACTACACTGCGATGTTTGACAAATCACAGAAGATAACGAATTAGAGAGGTTTTACTGTATCTGTATCAAGGGCTATTTTTGTTTGATAATTAAAACTGTGACAAAGCTTTTCACTGACAAAACAGTGTCAGCTTTATCAGTATGATGTAACCTATCCCATTACTAAAAACTGTTCAATCCTATCATCTTATAACCTTGGAAAATATTATTTTTAATTAAAGGTAATTATTCATTGGTGTATATGTTTATTTAATACAAACATTCTCAATAACAATAATGAGGTACAAAAAATAAAACTATTACAAGAATTTTAATAATAAAAGCCGTCTCAGCATTTTCAGGATGATATAACCTATGCCGCTTACTAAGACAAATAACTTGATGTGTAATTGGCATAAGATATAAAATCATCTTAGAGTTTCTGGCATTTTGTTGGCAGCAAAAAGCTTTGTAAGAGTTTTATTTGTTTCAACTCATTATCGTTATTGGAAATACAGATACCCACACAATACTACAAAAATAAGAATAAAAGTAAAAAAGGTCGTGTTTATAAAATCTATATTTTTCAATACATTTACCCTTAAGATTACAAATTATATTATAACAAATGTAATACTATGATCATTTTTTACATTTCAGATATAAAATTTATTTTTATATTCTATCTAATCTTATCCATTATTTACAATCCTTCACCCAGGTAGTTGTTACCTTTAATTTACTCCAGTTGGGAGCTGGTCTACTTCAGATAAGTAACTCTGTCTCTATGATGTCATGATCATCCCTTATTCAATTTACAAAGAGATCATTATTTTCTTTCCTTAGTCCTGCCTTCATTCTACAGTAGAGTCTCGTAAATCCAAGTCCCGATTTTTCAAGCTTCTGTATAATTCGAGCCTATTTCTATTTGAGCCTATTTTATCTATTTGAAAGGAAATGAGTTGGTCCTATTTTATCTATTTGAAAGGAAATGAGTCTGGTGACCAAGAAATGTTTATATCGATAAATCAGGCATTAAGAAATATTTACATCAATATGTCATTCAAAGGAAATTAGTCAGGCTTCTAAGAAATGTTTATATCAATACCATACTTTTCTTTCTCTCCATTCTGTTGTTGTTCTTATGCTGTCACTCATGCTGGCTGTTATGTTGTGTTTGAATGTCCTTCCATATCAGTTATGTTTATATGACAGAATATCTTTCTTTATTTACACTGTAGGTTTTGACAGTCAACAAATATCCCTACACAAATGTCTAGTCTTGTGCATGACATATCAGAAAATAAACTCTCTTGAAGCAAACATATCAATCAAAGAATGGTGACACTCATGATTAAAAGAGAAACTTGATTACATCAAGAAACTTCAATATCGACCAACTGTCATTAGTAATCAACCTCTACCGACGAACAAAACACCGACACCTAACCCACTGTCATAAATCCAACCCTGTCATGCCGTTTGTATACAGCCAAAGCCGCCAGTAGAGTGTTAGCTTCGTAAAAGGAACGACTGTTTTAAAACGCGTCAGCAAGTAAGCAATTATGTATTCACTTAGTTAAATAGTTTAAAATTAGTTTACTCATGATTAGTTGGACTGGTCTTTATTCCCAGTATTAATAAATCCGAATCGGGCTGTTGCCACATTGATCAGGATATGATAGTTTTACTAAATTAGGGTTCATTAGAAGTCCTATTTTTTCGGAAACTTTTTCCGTGTAATCCGAGTTTTTGATAATCCGAAGGGGTCTCAATCCCATTCACCTTGAATTGTCAAGACTCTACTGCACTTATGATTTCTTATTTTTCTTCCTAAAAAGAGGTGTAACGAATAATAAATTTTTTTTTCATCTGACAATTCTTACACAAGTTTTCTCTTTTTATCAAGTCACCAACACCCTTTTACAAGGAGTTCTAGGTTCTACCAATGTAGTTTATAATAAAACTAGACAAAATGTATAATCTGTTGGCAGGCGTTTGATTATAAAAACAATTTGTTACAAGTGACAAATGAAATAGTAAGGAAATGTAAAGTTAATTAATAGAATATTTGAAATAAAAAAATTTCAGTACATAATAAGTTTGTGTTTAACCTACTTGCTAACTCCTCATTAAGTGTCATCCAGTCGTCTAGTTTTTTATTGGTTTCTTTCATCAGCGGTAAAGAATCAATAAACTCATCTAACCTGTCTACACTTGCATTGAGCAATTGCAAGTCAGAATTTGATAGTGTGTTGAGCTCTGGAAATGCAACTGACTAAAAAAAAACAAAGTATAAATATAAAAATCTCTTATAGGAGAATCTGAGTTTATAAGTATAAGATATTTATATATATATATATATACACTATTACATTAGTTTATGACTGTTTGAACTTTAAATTTTGTAAATCTGTAAGCACTTACTGTGAGTTTTAACCATCAAGTTAACCTTTAACCATCGAACTATCAGACACTTTCCATCATCGAAAACCTTCAACTATTGGAAACCTTTCACTATCGAAAAGTTAAAGTTTTGAAAACTTTTTACCATCAAAAAGTTTTCACTATGATGATAAATTTGTCACTATTTAAAACTTTAAAATATTGAAAACCTTTTACTATGGACAAGTTTTCACTGTCAAAAACCTTTTACTATCAAAAATCTCAGCAATTGTAAGTTAAATTTTGCAGCAGATATATATTGACAGAGCCAAGTCTGGGGCTCTGCAGCAAAGACTCATGTCAACAAAATTCAAGCCTTACAATCTGCAACCCTCTGCCTCTGTCTCGGTTGCACGAGAACCACTCCAATAGTTGTGATGGTAGTTTAGCTGGGAGTAGAATCAATCAATATTTTTATAAACAGGAAAATGTGGTACAAGTTTCAGAAAATCAAAACACTGACGGCAACTCATCCATTTTCTGGACACTAGGAGATGTAACATCAGAACCTCATTTGTTCATCAAATGTATAACCTGTCAAGCACAATGAATCAAAACTCTCCAGAGCGGATCCCGCCAACGTACGAAGAATCTCCAAGTGTCTGGCCAGGCATAAGCGTAGTCCTTGACCTACCTGAGAAACTTATAAGGAACAATCACGCAGATATGCTTAGAGCGGTTACACTGGAGATGATCAACGATCTGTACTCAAACCATATAAGAATTTTCACCGACAGATCAGTGGACAAGGAAAGGGAGATGTCAGGTGCGGGATACTTCAACCAGAGTGATCACGAGCAGTATTACATACCGGCAAGTGCGCAATCCAGTCAGTTGTTAGCCATCAACGCAGCTCTAGCCAGTTGTTATTCCCTGGCCAGTGACCACATCTGCATTTCAACGGACTTCAGATCCGCTTTAGAAACACTATCCAGGTACTACGGCATACTACTTTCGGATCAAGGAAATAAGGAGACAGCTACACATCTTGGGTAAATCCATAACCTTTCAGTGGGTCCCATCTCACTGTGGAGTTCCCGGAAATGAAATAGCAGACAGAATCGCAAAAGAATCTTGCATAATGCGACCTTGCGATGAGGGTAGATTCTCGTTGCTGCAGTGCAAAAGTTCGGTCAACAAACATTTTAGGCTTCACTGGACAGATAGGTGGAATACAGGAGCCACGGGTCGCCACCTACACCAAATACAGCCAGAGCTTGCAAAAGAAGACATGTATAATAACATGTCCTATAGCATTTGAAAGCAACTTTTGCAGCCAGAGCACGAACAGGACACATTGTGAATCAGAATTATCTTTACCATTTTAACCTCACGGATTCACCTGAATTCTATGTGGGATTGAGGAGGAGGATCTGGAATACATACTTATGCATTGTCATTACCCGATAACAGCAAGGTTAAGAACACTGGTGTCGTTGTGGAGGGACATATTGAGAGATAAAGGTTACTGGACTCTTGCATCCATCATCTATCATGGACATCGGGCTATCGGCTACCCATGAAGCTGGACGCCTGTGCAAAGAAGGAAGGATATATATAGACACATAACAGTAAAAGCTCTAATATCCGGCACCCTCAGAGATCAGCATATTGCCGGTTAATGAAAACTTCCGGATAATAGAACATAATGAATATAGCCTATTGGTTATACTGTATATAGCTATATACAGTATGTACTGTGCACAACGTTTTGCCACCTATCAAGGAAAATCGAATGTACTGTTGAAATATTACCTTCCATATTTGTTTTTATCCAATTACTGTATTTCCGTACATATTAGTAAAATCACAAGTTCGTGAACAAAAGATTAGAAGAACAAAATTGAAAAAAGAAAAGAATTTATTGCTAAAAAACGTTTTTTGTTCATGCAACGTTAAAATAAAACCTGCACCAGTACACATAACTATATAAAGTCAAATGATTATAGTGTTTTATTAATTTTTAAAATAATCACGGATGTCTGATAAGCAAAGACAGTTTTTCAACAAATTTTTAATAAAGTATATGGAGCTGCAAGACTTTCTGAGCCGATTAGAATTTCTCACCTTCAACAAATGCTGAAGCATTGTAAAAGCAGATGCAGTTATCCATCAACGTTTACTTTGTCTTGAACTATTTCTTTATCTGATGATTCACTGTCAGGTTTTCTTTCCTCTGTGATTGCCCTTTTTAAATCTTCATCAGTTACATTGTATGATGAGTCTGTGTTTCCATACGCATTTATCCACCCTTGAACATTGCTTTGAGAAACATCTTTTAAAGGATTTGAAGTGGAAGATTTTTTTTTATGCTGCTAGCCATCTCTTCTATTGGATTTCTTTCACTTGTATTTACTCCTTCCCCTACTAAATTCAGTGATAGTTTCTTCCAAGCATGCAGATCAAGTGGAGCTTTGGTTTGTTACAATATTCAATCACTTTACGATCAGTTTATTACTTGGTGTATACTGGTGCTCTTGTGTAAGTTTCTAAGCTAAACTTTGCCTGTATATTATTATGATTACCATGAAATTTTAAGAGAAAAAACAGCACATGACTAAAAATTTATAAGAGTATCAAGTGATTTTTAATGAATGATATAAAAAATTCATTCTTACCATTGGTTGAGATGCTAAAGGAATTGTTGTATTAAAATCTCTAAATCCCATCATATTTGATCCTGGTGGAGTTGAAGAGAAAGGAAAGTTGTTGGGAGATAAAGATCCTGCAATATCAGCTGTAAATGAAATTAACTACTACAATAATGCATTAGTCTCATAAACAACTTAACTTTGTGCAATAAATAATCTATATAGAAAGGTTGTTGTATTTTACGGCACTAAGCAGCGTTGCTTACATTAATAATTGAAGGACATGAAAAGGATTGTTAATAAAGATCAATATAGGATAGAGACATAAACTCCCGTTTTGGTGAATTGAGGTTATGGCTCACTAGCATGAAGTTACATACTTGAAATAAACCTACTCTCTACAAGAGTTATAGAAAGAAGTCTTCCTCGCCTTTTATTCCTTTGTAGTAAAATGGTAAGTAGACTTAAGGTAGGGTAAAGACACAAACATATTAATTTGCTTATATTTAAAGTGAAACTGGAGTTAATATTTCTAACTATGGCTAATGTAGACAGGCTCAAATCCCTGATAAATATTATCTAAATTCATAGACATATTTCTACCAGTTACCTTTACATAAGCCTCTACTACCTATGTAGTTACATCCATATAAGTATATATTATGTCTTAGATGATATCCTATACTAAGAAAAAAAAGGAGATAATAGAAAATAATAACATATTTGAGTTTTAATACAGTAGAGCATAAAAAATTCGAACTTATTTGGACTAGGGGCGTTTAGATTTCTTATTTGTTCGGATTCTCGAACAAAAGCTAGAAATTCCTAGTTGCACTAAAAATGTTTAAAAAATTAATGAAAATAAACACTTTGTGTACATACAAATGTACATAACAATTGTACTTTGATTAACTTGTATCTTTAAATCCAGAAGAATGGACTTACTTTACAAAAACAATTCACTAGATATTTACAAATGTATCACAAAAATTAAAAACAACTGTTTGAAACCACTTAAATATTTTAAATGAAAAACTTGCTAATTTTGGGTGTGTGAGTTTTGAAATTCGTTTTCTGCCTGGCAAATCCTTCATTAGCTTGAGTAGCAAGAACTGAGCTTAAGTGCTTTCGGGCTGTGCTTTGTACCAAGACATCACTCTCTCTAACAAAGTACAAGGTTCAGAATGTGAAAGTAAGGCATCGTCTGCTGCTTCTTGTTCATAGCTGTCATTGGATTCTTGATTTTCTGGCTCTAGGATTGAAGATACGATGTTGTTATCATCCAGGAGTTCGTAGCCCAAGTAATTTTTATCGAGATCCAACCATGCTACAGTGACAGTTTTGTCGCATTCTTGAAAGCCTAAAACCAACTGACATAACATGACCACTTTTCTCACAGTCTTAAGCAGTTTTTACCATCTTTGGAGCCTCAACTACCTTTTCCTACAAAAAGTTTTTTTGTCTATGAATATATAAAGTTAGTTAAAATATTTATCTAAATCCCTCAAATCGCACTAGTAGACCTTTTCCTTCTGTAAAGTAGTCACACGCGTAAGAGGAGAATTTCTCGCCAATTTAGGTTTCGATGTGAAGTTTTATAAAATATTCTCTAAATTAATAAAGTCCTAAGTTATAATGTTGTCCTACTAAATTACATCAATGTTCACCAATAAAACTAATTACTTATGTATATATATATATATATATATATATATATATATATATATATATATATATATATATATATATATATTAAAACAACATAGGTTATTCAAATACAAGAATATTTATTATTTTATATCCAAAGCTTTTCGTTGGCAAACAGTACCAACATCATCAGGAATGAAAATTTTCTTTCCTGTTGGAACTGTTTGCCAACGAAAAGCTTTGGATATAAAATAATAAATATTCTTGTATTTGAATAACCTATGTTGTTTTAAATTATTAAACAAGAAAACGTAATATATATATATAGATTTTTTGGACTAGGAGACTGACAGACTTACCTTGGTAAGAGTCCACACTGTAGTCTTGAAATAGAAACACATAAAAGCACTTAAACAATGATATATTTCAACCACACAGTGGTCTTTATCAATCGAAGAGAAAACACAAAAAGAAATATGAGAGATTGAAATAAAATAAATATGGATATTTATTTTATTTCATTCTCTCATATTTCTTTTTGTGTTTTCTCTTCGATTGATAAAGACCACTGTGTGGTTGAAATATATCATTGTTTAAGTGCTTTTATGTGTTTCTATTTCAAGACTACAGTGTGGACTCTTACCAAGGTAAGTCTGTCAGTCTCCTAGTCCAAAAAATCTAAATAATCTTTACCAACCAAAACTAACCTAAAAATATATATATATATATATATATATATATATATATATATATATATATATATATATATATATATATTTTATATATATATATTTGTAGATTATGCAACACTGTTTTCTTGTATACACTTATCACTTTCACTTATGTACTTAAACAAGAATCTTACTTGGTATTTATGCGAGTACTTTCAGAGACTAGTAAGTGCCTCCATCTTCCGGCATACTCCAGTATATATATATATATATATATTACTATTGTAAATACTTTTATCCACCACTAAGAGCAATAATTTTACCTTGTGTGATGAGGCACCTTTCAGTCACTTGACCATTTTCGAATCACTGATTATTTTTCTGGTGTAGATGTTCGGTTCGTGATGTTGGTATTTGTTGACGTACCATGCATTTTCTCTTGATTTCCGTGTATAATGTTTTTATATAGTATGTCTTCTGTATATATGGTCTGTAGGTTCATTAAATTGTTGTGTGTTTTTTTATAAATGTGATATTTTTCTAGTGAGTTTAATTCTGTTGGGTTATTATTTATTTCAAGTTATTATTTATACACAGAAGAACTCACTTATTTATACATAGAACTAAACTCACTAGAAAAATACCACATTTATAAAAACATACACAACAATTTAATGAACCTACAGACGACATATGCAGACGACGTACTATTCAAAAACATCATACACTTGGCTCAAACAAAAACATGTATGACGTCAACAAATACCAACATCACAGACCGAACATTCACACCAGAAAAATAGAGAAAATTAATTCAGTGATTCGACAATGGTCAAGTGACCGAAAGGTGCCTCATCACATAAGTTAAAATTATTGCACTTAGTGGTGGAAAAAATTATTTACAAATAATAATAATAACTTCATAAAGTTAGTGCAACGGAAAAATAATGGACAACGTGAAATATATATACATGAAGTTAATATATTACTATTGTAAGTAATTTTATCCACCATTAAGTGCAATGATTTTACCTTAAATCACACAAGGTAAAATCATTGCACTTAATGGTGGATAAAATTACTTACAATAGTAATATATGTATCGACTTCATAAAGTCAGTGCAACAAAAAAACAATGGATAACGTAAAATATCAAGAATATATATATATATATATATATATATATATATATATATATATATATATATATTTATAGGTTAGTTTTGGTTGGTAAAGATTATTTAGATTTTTTGGACTAGGAGACTGACAGACTTACCTTGGTAAGAGTCCACTCTGTAGTCTTGAAATAGAAACACATAAAAGCACTTAAACAATGATATATTTCAACCACACAGTGGTCTTTGTCAATCGAAGAGAAAACACAAAAAGAAATATGAGAGAATGAAATAAAATTTATTTTATTTCATTCTCTCATATTTCTTTTTGTGTTTTCTCTTCGATTGACAAAGACCACTGTGTGGTTGAAATATATCATTGTTTAAGTGCTTTTATGTGTTTCTATTTCAAGACTACAGAGTGGACTCTTACCAAGGTAAGTCTGTCAGTCTCCTAGTCCAAAAAATCTATATATATATATATATATATATATATATATATATATATATATATATATATATATATATATATATATATATATCACTACGTCAAAGAATAATGTTTCAACATGAAAGAATTACAATGTTACATACATAGGTGGGATTCTACACTAAAACCATTCTAATCTGACTTTGTTGGTTCTCTATCGTCACAAGATCAACTGCATTGATTCATTCTGGTGTGTGGTGGGTAAAGGAAACATTTCTTCGAGTTTCACTTAAATATATCCGTACTGTTAGCAATATTACAAAATTACCTAAAAAGGCGAGGATTTCCCGCAGGCCATGTGACGGAGTGTTAAAGAAGGCGTTCAGTGACATTTCCGATTTCTGATGTTTGTATTATTGGGGCTCTACTGCATTAGTAAAATAAAGTTATTCTTTACTTTTATCAAAGTTAAAAATTAATTGTTTGAAATTAAAATAATTCTAAATTGAACATAAATTAATAAATTCCACATAATTTTAAATCTCCAGGATACAGAATGTAAAATGACTCATTAAATTTCATTAAAATTATTTTCATGGTTTCTAATCTTCAAACAAATATTTTAGATTATAATGACGTGTACATTCACAAAATTTTTTATTGAACAAAAACTTGGTTAATACATGAGTCAAGAAACCTTGATTTATTAAAAATTCGGCTATGTTTCAACGACTTAATTGTCGTCCTCATTCAGGCCTGATCTACTCCTTTGTACTATTTTCAAACCTATTAGAACCATAAGACAACTTCCCTTCTATATTTTCAATAGTAGATTGTGTGTCTAACTGGCTAGATTACAGTTAGACAAACGTTCTACTATTGAATTTATTAAAATGTAGAAGGGAAATTATCTTTTAGTTCTAATAGCTCTGAAATTAGTACAATGGAGTTTAGACCTGAATGAGGACAACAATTTAGTTGTCGAAACGTAGCAGAATTTTTAATAAATCAAAGGTTTCTTGACCAACATATCAAGTTTTTGTTCAAACAAATATTTGAGATATTTACCGTGCTGTATTCCAAAAATAAATTTTGTTACTTCTAAACCCATATAATCCTTAAAATTAATGTACTATTTAAATATCATTCATAAAGAATAATGTTTTAACATTAAAAATAAAACTCTAAGTTTTTAAACAACATTTAAATATTTTTACTTCAATCATATGATCGTATTTGACTAACAAAAACATCTATAAAACTATTTTTGTATGAATGTTATGAAATTATGTTTCATCCGAAAAATAACTACAAATAGGAAGTATGCAACAGAGATGTGTAAGCAGCTGTTACAACAATTTTGCCTAAAATAACCCCTGTATTGATATAAATAATTTTCAGAGATTTTCAAGAAAATTAACATCAAATCATTGTTCAATAGACAATGATTATGTAATATTATTCAGATAATCATTGTCTTTATAAAATATCATCATTTGATCCTTTTTTATAATTAACATTACTAACTGTATTTCATTCTAAATTATTACCTATTTGTGATCGAGGTGGTGAAGTTTCATCACTTACTAGGTGAGGAGGCCGAAGCTCAAATTCTCTAACTATTGCTTGTACAACACGGCCTAAGTCTGAATGCACTGTGAACTAAATACAACAACAGATTAAACTAAAAACTTAATATGCTACTTAAAAATGTTTAAAGATTCTTTTATCCTAGTTATCTTGCTATCAAGTAAAAGCAAAAGTGTATTATTTTATATATATATATATATATATATATATATATATATATATATATATATATAGGTTAGTTTTGGTTGGTAAAGATTATTTAGATTTTTTGGACTAGGAGACTGACAGACTTACCTTGGTAAGAGTCCACTCTGTAGTCTTGAAATAGAAACACATAAAAGCACTTAAACAATGATATATTTCAATCACACAGTGGTCTTTGTCAATCGAAGAGAAAACACAAAAAGAAATATGAGAAAATGAAAAAAAAATCTCTTTTTTTTTTTCATTCTCTCATATTTCTTTTTGCGTTTTCTCTTCGATTGACAAAGACCACTGTGTGGTTGAAATATATCATTGTTTAAGTGCTTTTATGTGTTTCTATTTCAAGACTACAGAGTGGACTCTTACCAAGGTAAGTCTGTCAGTCTCCTAGTCCAAAAAAAAAAAAAAAAAATATATATATATATATATATATATATATATATATATATTCTTGATATTTAACGTTATCCATTGTTTTTCCGTTGCACTGACTTTATGAAGTTAATATATTACTATGTAAGTAATTTTATCCACCATTAAGTGCAATAATTTTACCTTGAGTGATGAGGCACCTTTCGGTCAATTGACCATTGTCGAATCACTGATGTTTTTCTGTTGTGGATGTTCGGTCTGTGAAGTTGGTGTTTGTTGACGTTACGCGCACTTTTTCTTGATCTGTGTGTATGATATTTCTATATAGTATGTCTTCTGTATATGTTGTTTGTAGATTCATTAAGTTGTTGTGTATGTTTTTATAAATGTGGTATTTTTCTAGTGAGTTTAGTTCTATTGGGTTGTTATTTATTTCCAGTATGGTTAGGTTATTTTCGTAATTTGTTATTTCGTGTTTATGGGATATTAGGTGTGCTGCAACATTTGATACTTTAGAATTTTTGTTTTTGAATGCTCTATAATGTTCTTCAAATCTTATTTTAAATGTGATTTAAAATAAGATTATTTGATGTGACATTTAAAATAAGATTTGAAGAACATTATAGAGCATTCAAAAACAAAAATTCTAAAGTATCAAATGTTGCAGCACACCTAATATCCCATAAACACGAAATAACAAATTACGAAAATAACCTAACCATACTGGAAATAAATAACAACCCAATAGAACTAAACTCACTAGAAAAATACCACATTTATAAAAACATACACAACAACTTAATGAATCTACAAACAACATATACAGAAGACATACTATATAGAAATATCATACACACAGATCAAGAAAAAGTGCGCGTAACGTCAACAAACACCAACTTCACAGACCGAACATCCACAACAGAAAAACATCAGTGATTCGACAATGGTCAATTGACCGAAAGGTGCCTCATCACTCAAGGTAAAATTATTGCACTTAATGGTGGATAAAATTACTTACATAGTAATATATTAACTTCATATATATATATATATATATATATATATATATATATATATATATATATATATATATATATGAAGTTATAATTATCACTTGTAAATATTTTTTTCTACCACTAAGTGCAATAATTTTACCTTATGTGATGAGGAACCTTTCAGTCATTTGGCCATTGTCGAATCACTGATTAATTTTTCTCTATTTTTCTGATGTGAATGTTCGGTTCATGATGTTGGTATTTGTTGACGTCATACATATTTCTTCTTAAGCCGTATGTATAATGTTTTTGAATAGTACGCCCTCTGCATATGTTGTCTGTAGCTTCATTAAATTGTTATGTATATTTTTATAAATGTGATATTTTTCTAGTGAGTTTAGTTATATTGGGTTATTATTTATTTCAAGTATGATTAGGTATATTTTCGTAATTTGTTATTTCAAAATACACATTTAAACGTCTTAAAGTCAATGCAACAAAAAAATAATGGACACCGTGAAAAAATATATATATATATATTTATTATATATATATATATATATATATATATATATATATATATATATATATATATATATAATATTACATTTTTGCTTATACTTGCAACCAGACTTTTTGTTAACTAAAAGTTGTTAAATTGTTAACTTACACTTGGAGGAAACGTTTTCGTCTTACAACTTCTTCAGCCTCATATTTTTGCCGCTAGGAATGATGCAGTTGTGCTTCCTCGGTACCATTTTTTTGAAAGTTAGAAGTGATGTGATCGAAGAGTATGTGTGATCTGTGCCGTGTTTGTTCATATAGTATGTCATTTTTATGCATGTTGCTATGTCTATATATTTCATACTGTTCTAGTATGTTTAATTTATGGCCTTTGTTGCATGTGTGGAGGATGCTCATGTTATTTTCCATACTTTTGCATGAGTGTTTAGTGTATGAGGTGATTTGCAAAGGTGGATTCAATAGTAGTGTGCAGTGGGCTTTTGTGTTATTTATCTTTCTGCAAAAGATCTGCCTGTTTGTCCAATATAGAACTTATTGCAGTTGTTGCATTTTATTTTGTATACTCCTGGGTTATTGTATGTGTTGGTATTGTTGTTAATGCTGTGTCTGACAGCCGTTTGGCTTTTATTTGTTGTTCTGTAAGCTACACTATATCCTGCTTTTTTGAATTGGTGTGCTACTTTATTTGTGAGTTTGTTTATGCATGTGATGGTGATGAATTTGTTTGTGTTCGTTTTTGTTGTTGTTACTGTTCTTGTTGAGTATTTTTCTGTGTAGTTTGTCTATTAAATAATTGCCATATTCATTTTTGTGGGCTAAATATTTGATTGTGTTTAGTTCCTCTGTGTAGTTAGTTGTGGACATAGGTATTTTATTTAGTCTGTGTAGTAAATGTTTGAATGTTTATGTTGTATTGGGTGGTTCGATGAATTTTGTATCAGTGTAATACTTCTGCGAGAATGCTTGAAATCAGTGAACCCATTGGTAGGCCTTGTTTCTGTGTGTAATAGTTGTTGTTGTGAGTGAAGTAGTTCTGTTGTGTAATGGTGTTCAAAATGTGTATGATTTCTTTTGTGATTTTTTCTGGAGTGTTGTTAAGTCTTAGATTGTCTGTTTCTGAGACTGGGATATTGGTATATAGGTTTGTGATGTCAAACGATGCCAGGGTTGAGTTATGAGGGATTTCAATGTTCTTTAAGTAATTAACAACCAGCTCGTCATAAACAGCAAAACAAGATTTGTTTTGAACAGTAACGATATATATATATATATATATATATATATATATATATATATATATATATATATATATATATATATAGAATTTATCTTTTTAAATTATTGACAGAAAGGGTTTTAACACATAAAACAAAGTTGTCAAAAAAGCGCTGAATTCGCTACTGTTCATAGTATTTCGAATAAACACATTTAACAAATAAGTTATTGTACCAAATACATTGATGAATAAAACTTTTAACAAATGTTAGTTATTGTAATTTATTTGTAACTTAAACATTTTTTTTGTTCTGAACACGAAAGTTCAAATATTATTTAAATTTTTTAATGTAAAAAATTACAAAAACAAATGAAATTTAAATAATAAAAACCTCAATTAATCCGGCAGAAGATGGATGAAAAATGAAAAACTAATGTTGTTGCAATATTTAGTTAGAAAGGTTTCTGTGATAAACCTTTAAACAATCGCACTAGATAATTTGTTTGGCAGTTTTCTATAAGCAAAGTTACATTAGTACACATTATATAATTTATATCATAGTTACATTTAGTAATCCAGGTGCTCCAGTTATTTCACCTCCTTCTTCAACCCAATGATGTTTCACACTGGGAACAATTTTCAATACTGGTTTGTCCATTGGAAAGTCTGGTGTCAATATTACCAAGAGGGATAGCTGGTTTGTACCTGATGTAAATTCAACCTTGTATTCAGAATCCTCAGTTATTTCAGAAACACTAAAAAAAGGATAAAGGGACATTTTGGATTTAACCATCTACAACTTGTATCAATATGAGCTAATAATCACAGACAAAAATTAGAAACACAACAATACCAAACCAAATCCAATCAATACATAAATGTATATGTGTGTGTGTGTGTGTGTATTATAAAGGAAATATATCTTGAAATATAGCTGGTAGATCTTAAACATAGTTTTTTCTATAGGATCTAAATATACGCAATAATAGAAATATATATGTATATATATATATAGTTTTGGTTGGTAAAGATTATTTGGTATATATATATATATATATATATATATATATATATATATATATATATATATATATATATATATATATATAAAGAACAAAAGTCAAAATACAAATACAAGAATTATATTTGAATTTACAATATAATAAATTGTAAATTCAAATATAATTCTTGTATTTGTATTTTGACTTTTGTTCTTTATTAATACACAAGAAAACATATTGCGATATATATATATATATATATATATATATATATATATATATATATTATAATATATAATTACAGTTTGCTATGAAATATGATATACACACTGAAAACTAAAGTAACAGTTAATTTGTCATTTGTTGATTCCATCTTCGAGTGAGCTACTAGTAATCACTTACACTTTTTTTTAAAATGTTTTAACTTGCCTATAGTAGCACTTACTTTGCTTGTTGAGGACGGCCGTTTCGGGAGTTACGGTCTGAGTTGACAAAGGGACACATCTCCCGAAACGGCCGTTCTCAACAAGCAAAGTAAGTGCTACTATAGGCAAGTTAAAACATTTTTAAAAATAGTGTAAGTTAATTTGTGTGATCGGCATAGAATAGTTCCACAATAAACAATATGGTGCATACAGAAGATATCCCTAACTTTCCAGAAAGACAATAAAACACGCATAGAACCATTCTCTCGATTACCATAAACACAGTTTAATACACATGGAATTTGCTACAATAGTTGGCCTGACACCGAATCTGGTAACAGTATTTGGGTAAGGGTCCTGATGATTGATTCCTCATAAAGAGTTGTATCAAATATTCTAACAGATGAGACACGTGACCACATAATCATGTTTTTACAAAACAAACATGACATGAAAATATATTTTATGATGCACCAGAAGAAAGTTGAAAAATACCTAATCAGAAAATTTCTCACTGTCTACATTATAAAAGTTTATAAACATTGTGTAAATCTATACGATTGAAACCTATTTGGTTTAATGGATGTTTACTATAAACATATTCAATAAAATTTAACTCTTGCCTTTTTCTTGGTCAAGAAAGATTTCTTGAATTTTGTAGTCCATTAGGTTCGGTGAATCTTATTAATCACTTAAACAATTGTTTATGACTATCCGAACTTTAAAGCTCGGATAGTCATAAACTATTGTTTAAGTGATTAATAAGACAGATTTGTTATTTATGTTTTTAAATAATGTAAATATAAATTTTCAGTTTTTAATTACTTGATTTTAGTGGTATAAATTATAAATATCTATAAATTATAAGATTTATAAAATGTATATCAATTACATTTTTTTTCATATATAAGAAATTACAATAGAATTTAATATTGTATTTAACAATAATAGGTGTTAGTTATTACTTTTTTTAATTTCTGTGGTTTAGTGATCACCAGGTTTTATTAAGTTTTTTTGTGTCCCTGAAGACTTTCTGCATCACTAGGTATAATTTTGATTGCCAATAATAATTACGTGTAGAAAGGAAGTAATTGCCGCCAAATGTAACAAATACCAAAACCAAAAAATTTATGTGCTGAATAATACTAAAGGCTTACTTTAATAACAAAAACTTCTACAAGTGATCTAATTTTACTTTATTGATTTAATTCCTACCGTACTGATTTTGCTGCCCATGACAAATAGCAAATCTTTCCAACTGAAACGCTTCTTGTTTACATAGTTGTAAACATAATATTCGATCTTATTAGGCGATCGTCATTAGTGTATAATTTGGTCATCCAAAAGGAGGTTACTATTGGGAGTTGCTGCTTTTAAAGGCAGATTTTGGTATTTATTTACCATGCCCACGTGTACGATTGTAGAGAAACAAATGATACCTACTGACGCAAAAAGTCATCAGGGATACAGAAAAAATTATTACAGTTCTCCTTCATACCCCAAAAATTAATAATCTTGGAAAATTATAATTCCCCCATATGTTGTGCTGGTAAAAATGAACACTGCCCAACCTAACCTTACAATGCTTATAAAATTAATCAAAAACATGTTCTGAAGCTATATTGGTAATTGTTTGTTATTGCCACGGAAGGTTAATTTTATATACCTATGAAGTATCCAGTCAGGATATAATTTGGTTATAATTTTATAAGTTTAACCAAATGTACACATGTAAGGCTAGAATAGAGATCACGTGACGTCACCTGGCAAAAAGGTATTACTCCACAGAAGTAGACATTTAATTGGATAATGTATAAAATTACAACTAAATCTATCCTTCCTGGAGACGTTGGAGCTATATTTAGATATACATATACGTAGTATGGCGCGCTGTTGATACGCGAACGTAGTACTTCTGACTACTCCACACTGAATTTTTTACCGAACTTTAATTTGATAAAATGGTATTTATTTCCCTGAGCGAGAGTTATTGTTATTTTTTTCATATCCGTGATGACTTTCTGCGTCGGCCGGTATTATGTTTTTCATTAAATTCACTCACGTGGGCATGGTAAATAATTACCCAGATTTTTAATAACTTTTCAGTGTCTGCATGTGAGTGTTCTCATTTAAACAAAAAAGTACTGCTGTAAGAAAGTGTTTAGGTATTGATTGATATATGTTAAAATGTTTTACTGTACAAAACTTATTTACAATTACGCATTTATATCCACAGTCTTAAAAAAATAAGAAACAAGCAAGGTTATGTTAAATTATGTTAAAGCCCAATGATTATTTATATTGGCAATGTTTTTTTAATAGAAATTCACTACTCTTTTTAATCAACTTTAAAAAATTAAAACAATATACTTACTTAGCATTGAATACTTTTAGAGTGTCTATCTGTCTCTTTCTTTTAACCGACAAATTCTCAGATCCCGTAAAAAAATTAGTTAACATTTTTACAATTTTCTGTTTATGCCTAAAAAAAGGTTTTTTTTAAAAATTGTAACCTAACAACACAGCACCAGAATAATAACAATATATGTAATTTAGATGCATGCTAAGACTTTATACATCACTAAATAATCATGTTATATTCCTGATCGTTATTTAATAATGAACGTTGCTGGAAGTAAGGCATTTATTTACAAATATAAACAGAAACTTAACCTATTTAGAAATTTATTGTACAGTAGTTCCATTTCAATGTTTACATTTTCCCTTCCTACAAGCAAAATTTCCCTGATCCTCAATAAGTTAACTGTAACTCTCTTTATTTAAAGTTTTCCCTTTTAAAAAATTACAGTTTTGTGTATTTATTGCCGAGAAACAAATAACTATTTTTCATATTTGTTGATTCAAATATGTAACTATTTATAGAACCTAAACCTATTTTGTTTAATAAATGTTTACCATAAACATATTCAATAAAATTTAACTCTTGCCTTTTTTCTTTGTTAAGAAAGATTTGTCATTTAAGCTTTTAAATAATGTAAACATAAGTTTTCTGTACAAAATATGGAACTAAGACATACAAGCTATCTGAAAAATAATATAACATTTTCTTTATCTGGTAGATATATAAAAGAAACAAATAAATATTAAAATTTTGTAGATAAACCTTCAGTACTGGGAACATTTTAAAGTCTAAACCCAATATTAATATTTAATAATAAAACAGTGATGGACTATCGACAACTAAATGTCAATCGATAAGTGAAAATTCTATTCCTTTTCAAATCCTTCTATTAGCTCACACTTTCCTTGTACTTTATATAAATACCTTTTTATTTAATCAAGCTCAATATTTTTATAATATTTTAACCTGTAGTGGATGACAATTGATGTTTAAACAGTTTTTTTTTTAATATTTATTCATTAATTTAAATTTAAAAACTTGATGTTATAATTGGATTCGTACTGAGTAACTACATATTTGAAATCCAGGACTATGGCAATGAGCCAACTTTCCCATAGCTAAAATTCAATCACTTTAAGGTGTATATAAAACATAAGACAAAACTTGCTTGCAACAGTGAAGCATTACAAATTGTGAATAAAAAGAGAAGTTATATAACACTATCCGCTTCATAAATTAGAAACGCAAAAAGGGGAATAAATAGTATAAAGACAGAATCATATACTGTACAGAGAGGGAAATACCAAGGATATTCGCTTTCAATTTTGCCACTTAATATTGTGATTCTGTCATATGTAAGTACATATTTATATTAACTGTAATTGTAAAACAAAAAGTAACTAAAATAAAAAATTTTTGGCGACCTCATTAGAAATTGACTTTATAATTTTTTTTTTTCTATATTATCTGTTTTCTCAAATCAAATCATTCTTAAAATATTATATAAATATTTAAACAAGGTTAAAAAATACTTTATAAAGTATTTTGTTGTATTTCTTCCTACTCCAACAAATCTCTTTAAATTACTATATTTTATTTTATTTATTTGATAAATAAATACATGGGTTGTCTCAAAAATAAGTGTTACACTACTTATTGTAATACAATTACTTTTATTTTTCTATTTATACGTAAATTTTGAAAAGTACATTGAAAAACCTATTTTTCTACTTAATCCCCTTGTTTTTCAATACATTTTTAGTACCATGGTAAACGTTTTGTCAATCCAGCGTCATACCATTCTGAAGCCGTACCAGTTAGCCATCTTTCAACGTCTTGCTTCAAATCACTCTTGTTTACAAAGGATCTTCCTCCAAGATATTGCTTCAGTCAAAGAAACAAGTGGAAGTCGCTTGGTGCAAAGTCATGGGAATAAGGCGGATATTCTATCGAAACTCCTCAAGCAGGTCTTGAGTCTGATGTATGCTGATGGGTGAGAGTTATCAGGGAACAAAAAACTCTTTTTGTCAGTTTTGATAGACGCAGACCGTCAGAAGGCCATGCACAGTTTATTTCATCATTCGGAGAGAGTAGAGAAAGAATTTCATCAAGCGTTAAGCATCTATCGGACATCTTCGATAATAGTCGGAGTGTGCGATGTTGAGGGACGGCCATTTTCATGGTCAACGTGTAATGTTTTACTCCTTTCAATGAATGATTGACTCCAACTAGAAACTATTGGGATTAACATGACATCTTCACCATAATCATTATACAAATCACTCTGAATTTCAGTTGGATTTTATTTTTACACCTTATGGCTGGAGTCTGATCGATAGACGCATAGGAATTTTACAATCCTGCCACTACACTCAGACGGAAATTCTCCACGACTACTAGACATTTCCCGCCTACCACACGGATTTAAAAAATATAATGTAACTTATAAAACATCTCTAATAAAACGGTAAACAAAATTTGCTGTATGAAAAATTTAGACAATACTAAATAGCCTATATACCCTATGTAGCATTTTCATTACTATATCTTTATGAAAGGAAATTCTTGTCAATTGAGAACAAAGGAAGTACGGAGCATTAAACCTTTTTTAATGCTATTATTATATAGTAATTTCTTAAAACAGTACGAAGTTATAATTACTAAAATATAAGGAAAATATATCAGTTATGTTTAAATTATTAATTTATGCAGTGAATTCTATTTTCAATTTTATAAAACATGGGCTAGCATTTTTAACTTAAAACCCGATATTGATCCCTCTGTTAGTTGCAGGGCACTTCAGAGAAATTCCGGGCCCCTGGGTAGACATGAGTATGAGCCCCTACATTATTTCTAACATAGGCATATTCAACCCTCTATTTTGCATTAAATTATAAATAAATGTTACATTTTTATGGAATACAAATAAAACAACATTTGTTGTGAAGTGAAATAATGTAATTATTTTACAATCGATATAATAATGTTAAAATACTAAAATAAATGTAACATAATTATTTTTGTTAAACAAATACTTTTCTAGGTTTTTTGTTTGCAAAGTTTTTCAATAATATCACTAAAATCGACATTTCGGGTGAGATCAGTGTCCATCGCAAGAGTTGTTATTCCAGATCTCAGTTGTTTTTTTCTCTTTCATAGATCTCCCCAGAAGAGTAATTATTTTCCACAGTAAAAAAACTCCAACCTGGAGGGTGCCCTCTGAAGCCTGGAGCATTTTCCCCCCTTGCCTCTCCCTCTAGGTGGGCCTAGTTATTTGGCTAGCAATAATAGATATCCTAAAAATATTTTGTTTTCTATTTGTTGCAGTTACTTTAAAAATGGGTGAATTGTAGGACATAACTTCGCGATAAAATATTTAAATACAAAATATCTGTGTTTTCCATGAGTATATACATATTGTTGTTTTTTAATGAAAAGTACAAGTATTGGATTTATGTGTTTATTTTCACTAAAACACTTGTAAATATTTACAAACTTGCTTATAGTAGCACTTACTTATATTTGTTGAGGACAGCCATTTCAAGAGATGTGTCCCATTGTCAACTCAGACCATAACGGTCCATTGAGTTCAGATTATGAAGGTTTTAAAAAGTTTTTAGGGGCTTAAATTTTTAGTGTACAATGCCATCATGTTCAGTCCCCCTACAAAGTTTTATATAATATAGGCCTACAATTCATATATATTCATTGCATATACTAAAATTCAACTGTTCTAGCTGGATTTAAACTGAGGAAAAATAGTCAATAATGTTTTTTTGTTTTAAATTTTAACTTCTGTTCTTGGCAGCCAAATCAAGCATTCATTTCAAACACTTGAGCTGCACAGAATCACTCTCCTATTGGTTTTTAAACCCGGACAATGCTGTGTCCGTTGTTTTCATTGCATCTTCATGAATGTATGTGGCATTCACAGGAACCATAACTGTTAACCTCTCTTTAGTGACTTTAAATCCAATTGCATTTTTTTCATACTTACTAAGCAGTGATATCCAATTTAACATGATCCATTATATGACAGGTCCAAAGAGTACTCTTCATATTTGAATAAATTCATAAATATAATTTTTAATAGTTCTACTGCAACTGAGTCCCTGGACCAAAACTCATTCTGTACTTCCAGTGCTCAGATTCTATGATGAAATTTGAAGTTTTAAAATCACCCAGTGTTTGCTTGGAAGTCAAGAGGTTCATCCATGTTATCATTTATTTCTAAAACCTTTCTCCCAACAAAGGATTAGAAATAGGCTTCCCTTATTGATTTTTTCTACAAATCACAAATTCATGGTTCCTTCCAACTTTTCATCTTTGGTAATCAAGAATTCTTACTAAACACTTTATAATGTTTGAAATTCTTCATAAACAACACAGAAATAACCAACGTCACACAACCGAACAATATGAAATATACAGACACTTCAAACTACACCCTACACACATACTCAACACACAATTACATTATATAACACACACACTTTTAACACACACACACACACGCACATCATAACTCCTAATGCTCACAAATTACACCCACATCTCCAACATAACATCCCCCCTCCTAATACCCTAACCTACGAAAACCTTGAGATCAGTTACAGTCTGAGTTGACAATGGGACACACCACCCGAAAAAGTCATCCTCAACAAATATAAGTAAGTGCTACTATAAGCAAGTTTGTAAATATTTACAGCTGTTTTAGTGAAAACTAGTAGTTCACATGAAGGTGGAACCAACAAATGTTATGAGATCTTTATAAAGAAGCCATTACAAATGACGTAAAACCTTAGCACTGAATTTTTAAAAAATAACTGCTATTTATTTTGCCAAGATAATACAAACAAGTGTAATTTATATAAAAAACTCAAGAAGTACAACACAAAAACTGCAAGAATAACTTCTGTATTTTATCAACATTCAAAAGCCAGCCAACAATAATATTTTTATTAGTTGAATCCATCTTCACGTGAGCTACTAGTTTTCACTAAAATACTTGTAAATATTTTACAACTTGCCTATAGTAGCACTTACTTATATTTGTTGAAGACAGCTGTTTCAAAAGATTGTCAACTCAGACCGTAACTGATCTGAAGGTTTTCATAGGTTAAGGTGAAGTGGTATATTTTGGTGGGGGTGTGGGTGTATTTGGTGGGTATTAGGAGTTAAGTGTGTGTGAGTTATATTGTAGCTGGGTGTTGAGTATGCGTGTAGGGTGCAATATTTCGTGTGTATTATGTGTGTATATTTTGTATTGTTCGGTTGTTTAACGTTTGTTATTTATGTATTGTTTATGAAGAATTTGTAGGTTGCATGTTAGACATGTCAAAATATTACATGGGTTTTAAGATTTATATTTTTATAAAATTTTTATGCTTTTTATATTTTATATGTATTATAGAATTTAGTTATTTTTCACATTAGCGATATCATTTATACTTACACTTTTAAAAAATGTTTTAACTTGCCTATAGAAGCACTTACTTTGTTTGTTGAGGACGGCCGTTTCGGGAGATGTGTCCCTTTGTCAACTCAGACCGTAACTGATCTCAAGGTTTACGTAGGTTAGGATGGGGGTGGGATATTTTGGTGGTGTGGGTGTATTTTGTGTGTATTAGGAGTTATAATGTCAAAAAGTGCGTGTGAGTTGTAATGTAATTGTGTATGCGAGTGAGTTGTAATGTAATTGTGTATTGAGTATGTGTGTAGGGTGTAGTTTGAAGTGCCTATATATTTTGTATTGTTCGGTTGTGTAGCGTTGGTTATTTCTGTGTTGTTTTTGAAGAATTTGTAGGTTAGATGTTATGTCTATGTAGTCGTGTTTTGTGGAGTTGAGATGATCGGCAGAAGTTTGATTGGTAGTTATTGTTTTTTAGTGCTTTTATATGTTCTTGACGTGTGTAGAATGACCTCCCTGTCTGGCCTATGTAAAAACTGGGGCATGAACTGCAAGTTGTTTTGTAAACTCCAATGGTGTTGTAAATGTCGTTGATTTTGCTGTTGGGTTTAAATTGTTTGTTGAGAGTGTTGTGTGTGGAGTAAGCTATTTTGTAGTTGTATTTTCGTATGTGTTGGTTAGATTGTGGGTTTTGGATGATCTGTAAGGTATTGATAAGTATTTTATGGGATTGTCATCTTGTGTGTTTGTATTTGGGTTATTATGTTTATTTTTTAGGCGGTTGTATAATTTATCAATCATTGTTGGGTTGTATCCGTTTGTTTGTGCTATATATTTTATGGTGTTTAACTCCTGGTAGTGTTCATCTATGTCTAGTGGTGTTTTAAGGAGGCGAGTTACGGTCTGAGTTGACAAAGGGACATATCTCCCGAAACGGCCGTCCTTAACAAACAAAGTAAGTGCTATAGGCACTATAGGCCTAACTATAGGCAAGTTAAAACATTTTTTAAAAGTGTAAGTGATTACTAGTAGCTCACGCGAAGATGGAATCAACAAATGTTATCATTTATACTTTAATTGTATTTTGAGAATAATATTTTACACTTTTTTGTAAACAACAAGAACCCACCAACACAACAAACCTGAGCAACAGTCTTGTCAGTAATTCACAGTATTGAAAAATGCGCTGACCTAGTGCAAAACAAGCCTGCTGAATAAATCAGTAACTAGTGGTTTTTTTGCCAAGATAATACAAACAAGTGTAATTTTTATAAAAACCTCAAGATGTACAACACAAAACCTCCAAGTGATAATATTTCTTTATACATATAATATGTATGTATGATTAACTATGACTAACTAAAAATTTGCTTAAAAAGTTATAGAAAGTGCTCTTGGGTAAAACATTTGGGCGACACTTGCCTCAAGGTTTGAAAAGGCTGAGAGTGTTTTATTTTTACACAAAAGAGAATTTTGTATGACTCGCACTTTAAAGTTAGTTAGACTTCATTTGTGCAAGAAGATATTTTTACCATTTTCAATTAATATGCTCTTAATTGAATAAATTCCTGTACAAATGTTCACATTAAAAAAAACTCAGCTGTTAACCATGTTTTTAAGCCTATAAAAAGGTAATATTATAGCAGAGAAACCTTTATAGATATTTGACAAATTTATCTTGTTTTACCAGTTTTATGAGCTATTTAATAAATTGTGGTATAAATAATAGGTTAATACCCTAGTATATCCAGTTCTATAATTGTTATATTTTGTTATTTAGTTTTAAGGCCTTTTTATTCAATAACTGGACAAATGGCTTGCTCATTTAAGCACTTTATTTTTAAACTATTCTAACCATTATAGACTTCAATATTTGTAAGTTATTTATTTACATATTCAGAAACTCACTAATATTAATATTAATATAGTTTAATAAACCTTCTATTTTATATAAGTACTTCTGAATTCTATGTTATAAGTACTGAAGTATTTTCAAGCGTTCCTGTAGAATTTTTAAATTATAAGTAATTATGCATAACTGAGTTATAAGTTTTGAACTTGCTTGCTGATGCGTTTCGAAACAATCATTTCACTGACAAAGCCGATCTGCTACTCACAAAAAAAATCGTCGCAGTAAACTGAATAACAATTTTTAATTCAGTATCATAATATATTTCAATTTTTTCAATAATGAAACAAGAGTTTTAAGGTGTCTTCTTTAGCTTTAGAATAATTCTTTCTTTTTTTTAAATTCTACCTTATTAGTTATATTAAATACCAAGAGATGGAGGTTGCTGTTGAACTTTTATTAAACTGTGGAATACTTAGTTCGTAGTTATTCCACCAGGGGAACTTCAGGTAAACTTGTTCCTCGTTTTGTTTTAATCAGTTGCGTGTTTGTAGTCGGCTGTAGAAGTGTTGTGGATGTTATAGTGTTGGTTTGTTGTGTTAAGTTTTTTTGGAGTGAAGTGTGACAACTAGATTTAACCGTAAGCATTTTTAAAATTATATTAAGAGATTTATAATTTGTATAAAATACTCAATACTTCTACTTTAAAGAAGTTAATACCCATATTTAGATTTGCAATAAGCATCAGTGTTGAAATATTATTTGTATCTACATTATTTTTTATTATAGGTTAGGCATTTTTAAAACATTTACTGTTTTGTTTTCTGTTAGGCTCTATCATTTTTGTCACCTTAAAAATTGATGTTTCTAAAATTAAACTATACAAATTAAGTCCTTATAAAGCACTGTGGATATAGTCCTATTTGGTGGTGTTAAACAATTTCCCAAAATATCGTAAACTTAATGCATTTTAACACTTATAAACTTTGAATATTAACTGGTAGCCAACAGCTTTTCTGAGTTACTCAACATTTAAATAAATTGTATTTATTTCTTACAAACTAAATGCTACTTGCAATAAGAAGAAAGTATGTAAATGTTGTATTTTGTCGGCAAAATAATAATACTGTCAAACATATCTATCATAGTAAATAATGGTAGGCATATTCTAAGTATTGTAGTTAAAAAATATTGACTGAACATATTCTGGAATGTTTAAGCAGCTCTACTGGCAAGCAGAAAGTAAATAGCATACATAACCTTCTAAAGGTTTTATAGTACTCTATATATTTTTGGGTAGTTCTGAGTTAGATATGAACTTTTAAAAGTGTTAAAAGTTATCATCAATAAAAAACGTTATTAGTAATTTACATGTAAAGATAGTTATAATAAGTCAATAATTGCAAAGTTAATTACTAAGTTAATTGAGACCATTAAACAATTTTCTTTGAAATAATCACTCAAATTTAGATCCATGTCATCCTTAAAATATTGAAAATAAGTAGTTATAAACAATGATACTCTATATTTAATCAATTTCAAAGGTCTGTATTTAAACCAAATCAAAATTAAATTCTACTCATCTTCACTTCTGTTAGAAATATTTGGATTCTTGAATTTTGTAGTCCATTACGTTCAGTGAATCTTAATTAATCACTTAATCACTTAAACAATAGTTATGACTATCCGAACTTTAATTTACAAAATTTATAGTTCTGATAGTCATAAACTATTGTTTAAATGTTTAATAAATACAGTAGTAACATCTAGTAGAAGACGACATTGTTGACAAGACTTTTGGGGTTTGCAGTTTTTCTGAGAATTCAAAGCAACTTACGTTTAACGCTTTTCTGAAACGTTTAAAGTGAAACTCATCCTTGAGAATTTATTGTGTCAAATTCAATAAAATTATTCCATCATTTTTTATCAACATTTTTAAATATGAACCGATTGTGATGTATAGAATTGATACTTCCAAGAAAAATTGCTCGAAAGTTAATACAGTTTTCACACGAAGAACATTTAGAAAATGTTTTTAATGGCGTATTCGGGTAAGTTTATGTGCATTGGTGGCCAGAGGTTTTGCCATACTTGAAAAACTCACACGAACAAGAGATCGAAAAAGTAGAAGACTGGATGATAAATCTGTCATTATTATCTATTGTAGAATAGCTCTTGGAAAATTCAGAGCCGGAGAATTACAGCTGAAGAAGACTTCTAAAAGCTCAATACTGAGATCCAAAGGTTGCTTAAAAATCGAAGAATCGAGTTTATGTACAGATATCTTTATATGTAAGCTATGTTATCTTCGTTTAGTAATTCATTTTCTAATATAAACTTTAAAAAAAAATTTAATCCTATAATTAAGTTTTTTTCTTAAACTTAAATACAAAGTAGCATTTAAAACATCCAACACAACTAAAAAAACACTTACACAATACAAAAACACACTAGAACAAACAGGACAGGATATGAGTATACAATGACAGGGTCATATACAAGGACTGCCCCAGCTTTTACAAGCCCAAACAGGGAGAAACTGTTTACCTTTACCACACGATTCAAGGAACACATAAAAAACACACAACCGAAATCAAACTTCGCCACACACATACAGAACACACTACACTCATACACAAATATAGACACTAATCTAAAAACCCTTCATCTTCATCAAAAAAGCAAACAACTAAACATAACAGAAAACTACGAGATATACAAACACCACAAAAACTATCCACAACACATTCTAAACGAAAAAACACTCGCAATCAAATACTACATTTGAACACATAATTACCATGTGCTGCGCTATGATCAATAATACACCCCAGACTCGCATCAATACAACACACCTGAGGAACAGTCTTGTCCCTGACTCACAGCATTGAACAATGCGCTAACCTAGTTCGAAACGTTTCTGATGAAAAATATCCGTAAGTAGTGGTGTTTTTGCCGAGTGATACCAAAAGTGTAATAAATTAGATATTGTTTGTAATGTATTTTAAATATAGATCCAATTAAACACGCATCACTATAGTTTGATTTAAAACAGAATAGGATTTTACGTAGTTGAAATTGGCCAGAGGTAGGGGGGATACCGCCATCTGAGCGAATAGGAAGTTCACATCTTGCTGCGTGGGTGAGCCTTGTTGCCAATTCGACGTTAAACTTCCGTTCGTCGCTCAGTTTCATCGTAGCTGTGGTGGGGTAATTTACAAGTGCTGTAGCTTGCTTCGTTCTGCCGCTAGAGGAGGCGCGTTGAGTCATTGGGTTCGAACTGACAACACCGCACACCTACCCTGTCACAGACCCATTGCTATTCTACTTTAAATGAAAGTATAGTATTCATTAGTTTCTTACGGTAGAATAATCATTACATTTTTTGGGAGAATTTCCCTACTGAGCGACTTTTCTTCTGGGTCAGAGACGACTAGGCGAGATTAAAACGCATCACCACTAAATATTAATAAAATAATGCATTTTGAGTCAACTGCCGTAGGCGTATGGTGAAAACTCGAGTTTATAAATTGTTGTACAGTCAAGTTTACAGCCCCGAAACTCTGTACACTCGAGTTTTATTCTTCATATTTTTTTGTATGTAAAGTACAATTTTAGCTACAGATTTCCATTTGGTATTGCGCGTAAACGTAGGCTACATCGTGTTCAACAGTTTGTTGATTCCAATGTTGTCGCTAAACGTTTTCAATCTGTAATCTAACCTAACCGGACACTTTCTAGATACAGTAGAGTCTCGATAATTTGAGGGAGATAGGACCGAGACCCCTCGGATTACACGGAAATACGTTCCTGTGCATTAGAAAAAAACTGGAGTTCTAATGAACCCTAATACAGTATTTAGGAAGGAAAAATACGTTTATAGAACTTTATTGTACTTCCATAAATTAATGTTGCTTTGGAATACATTGTTCATCACGGTTGCTAAATTGTTTTGGAAATAGTTCTTATGTCTCTTCTGCGTTAGCTTATATCAGATAGTTTTCGTGCTACGGTGTCGCGTAGACGTTTTAGCAGAAGCACATCTGTTGGTATGGTGTCTGTTGTTTAATATAGCGTTGTGCAGTCTTCAAGGCGGTCTTTCCTTCAGCGTGATTAATTTTTCTTTCTTCTACTGTCTCAAACGACTTGCATATCTATTCCCGTCATCAGTATTTTATTCTGTCTTCAATAGTTTACTGTACTACTTCAATGATCGTAACATCTGTTACATCAAATGGTTCACATCGGAATATAAACAACCTGGAAGTTTCTTGATAAGAAATATCAAATCTGTTTCTTCTTGTGGATCAATAATATAGTCAATAATTTCATTACGACTCAGGATTTTATTCAACAACTTACTTGATGTTTGTTTTATTTTGTTCCATGATTCGGCTATCCAGTACACAACTCCAGCATCTGTTATTTCTGTTTAGAAAGCCTATAATACTTTCTTCCTCTTCAGTCGCTTCCAAGAGAGAATGTAAAAGGTAACCTGTGTACTTTTTCCATACATTCCAGAACACCTGAACCATCGGCAGGGTTGGTCTCGTAACATTTACGGGAAGATATAAAGCACGGATATCATCAGAGCACAGTTGATCTTCATCGTGGTGCAACAATGCATTGTCTAAGAGTAATGCTGACGGAGAAAGGTTTTTAAACACTGACGGTTTAACTGATTAATCCCGCGGCTTAGCCGACTCAAAGCCGAACTCGAACTTTTAAAGGAAGTTCGAAAAATCGAACCTCGGAATTTCGAGACTTTACTGTATATATATATATATATATATATATATATATATATATATATATATATATTTATTTATTTATAATTATAATTTTTATAATAATTGTTACAATTTTTAACTTATATAATGTGACTTATATTATTATTTGTTAGATTTTATTTACAAGTTTTATTTTTTATTGCTATTTTAGATTTTATCCCTAAAAGGACCAAAGTAGTGGTGTTAATATGAATGGTTAAACCATTGAGATGATTTGCCTTGAATCTACAGGTTGTCTCGCATATCTTAAGATTCCTGAGTTAGGCCCTTAGGCCTATAAATCGACAGCTAAACTGAACGTTTTTTTTTAGAGATGCAGATGAATTTTGTTTTTCAACCAAAAATAAGTAAACAATCGTTTTGTTACAGTTATTAAGAGACAGATTAAACTTAAGAATTGTTGTCATCAAACCAAATAATCCTTGTATTACCGAAAAATATAACGCAACAATAACACGAACATAAAGTTTGACCATTAATCGGGTTGCGACGTAGCTTTGTCTAACCTTCCGACGCAAATTATTTGTTTTTAAAAACTTTTCCGTTTCGGGTACAAACTCATTAAAAAACCACTCTTTGAACAGTTCTCTATCCATCAAATCAGAACTTTAATTCTTATATGAAACCGGCAATGCTAATGTGGAAATATTTTTAAACCCCGGCGGCTTAACTGATTAATCCCATGGCTTAGCCGACTCGAAGCCGGGCTGGAATTTAACGGAAGGCCGAAAAATCGAAACCTTAATTTCGAAACTCTACTGAATGTTGTAAAGTGGCCATATTTTTGTGTAAAGTAAAATAGTGCTGTTTTATAATAGAAAAATTAAAAAGGAAAAAAAACAGTTTTTACCTTATTTAGTTTTGTTGCTTTGATAGATTAAGGACAAGTTTTAATTTCTTCCAATTACAACTACTAAGTATTTATAGTTTGCGACACTTAAAATCACTTGTCTCACTAACGTGTGAAGAAAAGAGTTGACGCAGTCTTTGTGAAGTAGGCTATTACCGTAAACAATTGTGGCATCGTTGCCATCAGAGTAGCCATTGTTTCTAAACCAATATAGGTTCGTTAACTAACATCATTAAAATATTTGTGAAAGTTGGAAACGGATATCCTGAAGGAGATGTAAAGGAAGGCCGTCTTATTTGGTAAGTACCACATCTCGGCTGGAAGCCTTTATTAGGATCGTTGCGGCATTCCGATGAAACTATTGTCTTGAAATGGTTATTTAACTATCGATACATGCGAGAAACGATTTACTTCTGTCTAGACAGAAGACTCGTCAGTCGAGATCCATATTACTCGACCCTACCCATATTACCACGCTCTGGATATTCATGGTCTCTCTAAAAGTGATTACAGTTTTTATGTCACCGCAGTGGCGCACCGAAAGGAGATGGCCTCCTTGGCCATCCCTATAAAGAAAAGCAATTACCCGCGTCGTCTTTCATTGCAAAACGTATAGAACGCATGCAGCGTATATAAATTTAACTACCAAGATTGACCAATAAATAAGTGTAAGATTTTTTTACTATATTTAAAAAAACTTAACTAGGTGAATATATAGTGTAATGAGTGAATTCAAGATGATTACATCATGCAACTTGAGATTTTTTTGTTTTATTTGTGACATGAAGTATTAAGAGGATTAGTTAATTAGCAAATTAAAATGTTAATAACATTTAAATGCATCAATAGTGAAAAGCTTCAAGAATATCCATTAATAATACACAGATGTATTCATTTTTATACAGAAATACAACTTTAACGACAGAAACATTACAGCCCGTACCCTCTCAAGTAGGCTTTATGAATGTTGCTACATCAGGCTTCTCTGCGGAATTAAGTGGGCTGTTTACATACAGGGCTGCTCAATCAGCGCAGCTCTTGTGTAGTGTTAAGGCTATCAGGCAGTGTGAAGGATTGGAGAGTATTGTGAGTAAAGCTAGGACATGTCCCGATTTTTAAAGTTGTGTCCAGGAGTCCTGTAAAATAATATATTATCACAAACTCCAAGCCCATTTCAACTTTGATTGATGATCACAATTCTTTGTCTGGGCTGTATAAAAACAAGAAATATAGTAAAAAGTTTTCCAAAGTCAAATTATTAAATGCTAAAATAGAAAGCGAATTTTCTTGCAATTTTCCATTCTCCTCTCTATACAGTATATGGTGTTAAACTCTTGTTATTTGTTCCTATTTATTGGCTTTTTTCTTTTCTAATTTACGAAGCTGATGGCGGTCTATAACTTTTCATTCTATGCACCTCTTGTAATGTTTTACTATTGCAAGGAACCTTTCTTTTATAATTGCATATACATTATAAAATAAATGATTTTTAGCTATAGGAAAGTTTGCTCATTACCAAAGTGCTGGATTTTAAACATGTGGTTCTTCAGTTCGAATCCGACAGGAATATCAAGTTTTAAAAATTTAAATTATTGAATAAATATTTTAAAAAAAACTATTAACATGAATTTTATCCACTAAAGGTTAATTTTTTTTTAACTTGATTGGATGGGTGGAAAAGTATTTTATTAACGATGGAAAATTTGTACAAGATATATATATATATATATATATATATATATATATATATATATAAGGAGAGTGTGTGCTAATAGAAGAAATTGAATAAAGTGTTGTCATAGAGAGTGTGGGCTAATAGAAGGAATTGAATGAAGTGTTGTCATAGAGAGTGTGGGCTAATAGAAAGTATTGACTAAAAGTGTTGTCAATGAAGTATCGACGCTAGTAAGTATAGTAAACTGTGATTCATTTGTTCCTTGCTAACTTTAAAATAGAATAAATAAGTAGGCCCAAACAGTTATTTTCAACTTAGAAATTTTGTCGAGGAGGAGAAATATACTATTTTATGTAACATGTATATTATAATATATAATATAAAATTTTAGTAAATTGATTTCTTTTGAACGTTCATTGGTCTAAGTGTTTCTTACATTCTTCTACATTCAAAAGTAGGTTGCCCCGATTTCGACTACAAAAAATTTGGTCACCGTATCCAAGGGCCCCGCAGTAAACCTATTCTCAGTCGAACGTAAAGAGGCGTATACAGTGTATACAATACACGTTGCCTGGTGCTCGTTGGAAAGTTTGTTCTAAACAACTCGAAATCGATATAGAACGGACTAGTAAAAATTTGGTCACCGTATCCAAGGGTCCCGCAGTAAACCTATTCTCAGTCGAACGTAAAGAGGCGTATACAGTGTATACAATACACGTTGCCCGGTGCTCGTTGGAAAGTTTGTTCTAAGCAACTCGAAATCGATATAGAACGGACTAGTACAAATTTGGTCACCGTATCCAAGGGCCCCGCAGTAAACCTATTCTCAGTCGAACGTAAAGAGGCGTATACAGTGTATACAATACACGTTGCCCTGTGCTCGTTGGAAAGTTTGTTCTAAGCAACTCGAAATCGATATTGAGCGGACTAGTAAAAATTTGGTCACCGTATCCAAGGGCCCCGCAGTAAACCTATTCTCAATCGAACGTAAAGAGGCGTATACAGTGTATACAATACACGTTGCCCGGTGCTCGTTGGAAAGTTTGTTCTAAGCAACTCGAAATCGATATAGAACGGACTAGTACAAATTTGGTCACCGTATTCAAGGGCCCCGCAGTAAACCTATTCTCAATCGAACGTAAAGAGGCGTATACAGTGTATACAATACACGTTGCCCGGTGCTCGTTGGAAAGTTTGTTCTAAGCAACTCGAAATCGATATAGAACGGACTAGTACAAATTTGGTCACCGTATCCAAGGGCCCCGCAGTAAACCTATTCTCAGTCGAACGTAAAGAGGCGTATACAGTGATACAATACACGTTGCCCGGTGCTCGTTGGAAAGTTTGTTCTAAGCAACTCGAAATCGATATAGAACGGACTAGTACAAATTTGGTCACCGTATCCAAGGGCCCCGCAGTAAACCTATTCTCAGTCGAACGTAAAGAGGCGTATACAGTGTATACAATACACGTTGCCCGGTGCTCGTTGGAAAGTTTGCTCTAAACAACTCGAAATCGATATAGAACGGACTAGTACAAATTTGGTCACCGTATCCAAGGGCCCCGCAGTAAATTTATTCGCAGTCGAACGTAAAGAGGCGTATACAGTGTATACAATACACGTTGCCCGGTGCTCGTTGGAAAGTTTGTTCTAAACAACTCGAAATCGATATAGAACGGACTAGTACAAATTTGGTCACCGTATCCAAGGGCCCCGCAGTAAACCTATTCTCAGTCGAACGTAAAGAGGCGTATACAGTGTATACAATACACGTTGCCCGGTGCTCGTTGGAAAGTTTGTTCTAAACAACTCGAAATCGATATAGAACGGACTAGTACAAATTTGGTCACCGTATCCAAGGGCCCCGCAGTAAACCTATTCTCAGTCGAACGTAAAGAGGCGTATACAGTGTATACAATACACGTTGCCCGGTGCTCGTTGAAAGTTTGTTCTAAACAACTCGAAATCGATATAGAACGGACTAGTACAAATTTGGTCACCGTATCCAAGGGCCCCGCAGTAAACCTATTCTCAGTCGAACGTAAAGAGGCGTATACAGTGTATACAATACACGTTGCCCGGTGCTCGTTGAAAGTTTGTTCTAAACAACTCGAAATCGATATAGAACGGACTAGTACAAATTTGGTCACCGTATCCAAGGGCCCCGCAGTAAACCTATTCTCAGTCGAACGTAAAGAGGCGTATACAGTGTATACAATACACGTTGCCCGGTGCTCGTTGGAAAGTTTGTTCTAAACAACTCGAAATCGATATAGAACGGACTAGTACAAATTTGGTCACCGTATCCAAGGGCCCCGCAGTAAACCTATTCGCAGTCGAACGTAAAGAGCCGTATACAGTGTATACAATACACGTTGCCCGGTGCTCGTTGGAAAGTTTGTTCTAAACAACTCGAAATCGATATAGAACGGACTAGTACAAATTTGGTCACCGTATCCAAGGGCCCCGCAGTAAACCTATTCTCAGTCGAACGTAAAGAGGCGTATACAGTGTATACAATACACGTTGCCCGGTGCTCGTTGAAAGTTTGTTCTAAGCAACTCGAAATCGATATAGAACGGATTAACAGCTCATGATAGTGAAACTCGATTAGCTGTCTGTCTTGTGAAAGGATCGGCAACAAGGTAGAATTGCTTTAGTTTTAGATCAAGTTATTTAAGAACGAGATTTTTTAGAATCCTTAATGTTTAAATGTAATTAACGTTTTGAAAGTATTATGAAATATACGTTATCTTTCAGTAGTAATAGAGGTTCCAGGGTTTATGTTAGTTTTCTATTTACTGTACGTTACTCAGCAGCGCAGCCAGGGAACCTTCCTGAGGAAAGGATGGTAGGGCTACTGAGGGTTAACCTACTTCTAAAGGCAAAATGTTGAATATTTAGAGCCATTTTAGCGACTAAAGTAGTACAAAAGTTGTGAAAGCGTGTATTAAATTTGCACTTAATTTAAATGGATCTAAATTTAAATAAATTACTGGGCGGTGTTTATCTAGAAAATCGATTTAAAGAATTGCAAAATAATAACCCGCCCTTTTACAAACGTTGCTAATAAACCTCGAGTGAAACTTGAAATTTCAGATTCTAAGAACAAATGAAAAATTATTGTATCAATTAATCAAAATTATTATAAATATAATTTACATATATCTGAAGTTATTCAGTAGTAATATTTTTTAAATAATAGTATGATTAATAATAAAATGATTTCCTGAATCAATAAACTCGATTTTTCAACACAGCCTACTAATACATGATTCTACAGACATAATTAATTATTTTTTTGAAATAAATGTAGGCCTATTTATTTGAACAATTGTTATTGTAAAATATAATTCTAAAAAAAATACTGGAACAACGACGATTTTTTCGTTTTACATATAACACATAAACATACATTATGCAGAAATAGCAATTATAAATGTCAGAAGCCATAAATAGCTTATGGGGTTAAAACCTATATATCATTGTTATTCAGTCGTAACCTCGCTTTACCAACATACTCCTATATTAATTAATTTTTCAGGAATTGCCGACTATTGCTATACATATCCATATTAAAATATAGCTATTAAGCGTTCGGTATGTCATTAAGCATATAGCTATTAAGCTCTCCTAACCAAATACTTTATTGTATTATATATATATATATATATATATATATATATATATATATATATATATATATATGGTGAAATAAAATAACTTTTATAAACAAGAATATACGAATATTACTTCATTTTATTGTTGATTGAAGCTTTTCGCTAATTTACATTATTAGCATTTTCAAAATTTATAAATCACTGTCCAGTTATGTGACTAGAGTAAGACTGTTGAACAATAAAATGAAGTAATATTCGTATATTCTTGTTTATGAAAGTTATTTTATTTCACCATACATATTTAACAAGAAAAAATAATTAATCTAAGGATTACAATATACTGTATATATATATATATTGTATATAACTTATATATCTCCAGAATTTCACAAGAATATACGATTATAGTAGTTTAAAAATGTATAAGCCTACACATGTGTAGTGAAATTAAATAATATACAATTCTGTGTGAAAGTAAGAAATAATCTGATTTATGTGTTTACGTCGGGAACTCTCGTAACGCTTTTGCAGAGAAAAACACTGTTATGATACTACTTCGTTCAAAGCGTATATAGTGTTGGCCTAGACGACCAAATGTATTATTATGTTTGTACAAATAGTCACAGCTGGTGTTCCTGAGCACCGAAAACAGTGTACCAACTTAACAAACAAAAGGCAGAACATACACGAAAAGGTAAAATCAATTACACTAATGAACTTGATCTGCAGCTAATAAAAATAGTCGGAGAAATAGTACAACGGAATTACACGGCTGAAGTAATTTCATGATAATTTTACATGTAATTACAGCTAATCACTGAGAGGTAATTGACGGTTCTGGAGGACAAACCATATGGTTCTGTGTCACACATATTGTTTTTGAAGTATTTAGTAGTTGGAGAAAATAGCTGTGACAAGGACGATTGTGAATAAGTGTTGCTTTTGACGGTAGGTTCCTAGAATAAATTTATCTAGGAATGGTCCAGTACAACTCCTTTCGCCGTATTGCTCCCTAAACACATTGAACCCATATAAAATATGCTATAAGTTAAGCCTTTGCTCAGAATGCATTATTTACCTAGGCTTTTAGTGAGTAGAATTTTCAAAGGCTTTTAATTGATAGTAGCCTACTTTGAAAATGTAAACAGGTCAATTCAGGCTTTTAGACCTGAACTGAGTAAAGGTACAAGTGCGGTTGACCTTTCCGACAAATGAGTTGCGTTTATGTCTATACTCATTCGGGGAGAGTTCATACTTATAGTACCGCGTCCTTCTATCGTGATTACCTCAAGCTCGATTCACAGGTAGTATGTATTGTACAACAGTGACAACATGCTAAGAAAAAATTACTTTCTGTGAATCTGCCGAGGTGCAGATTCAGTTCAGAATAAGGGATGCATTATTAACACTAGACAGAGTACAGTTCTAAACTCAGAGATTGACCTTTGGAACACCTGTGAACTGGCTGACGATGCTTAGTTCTTACGTAGGACGTCTATTTGGATGTGAGATTACATACACTATATACCTGTTTGATAAGGTCACAGGACAAAAGAATTTCAGTTAACCAGGTGTTGGGGTCGTAAAAGTTGATTACTGCCTTATAGATTTAGATTAACTTCGCTACAGTTGTTTTATTTGATGCATTTTGTTTGTAATACAGCACCGCAAACATGAAGACTTGGTAAAATAGTTTGACTGTCATGCGAGATTACCAGAGCGGTGCGAGTGCCCAGTTTCTGTCGAGCCAGTGCTAAGGTGGTGCATTTTCTAAGGTTAGCCGAGCCGAGCGCGTCGCCTAAGGCAGCAATGCTAATATCCTGTCCATACCATACATGGATACAGATTTATGCCTTACTTCTCCGCCAGCTTTATGCAGAGTCTTAAGTTCACTACGGATCGCTTAATTGGCGAGAAAAGTAATTCGCATTCCGAGAGGCTGTTCTTTGTTGCCGAGATTTTTGGATCGATTCTGTGAACGTTTACATTGGTTACATCATAAGGTTAAAACTAGGTATGGGCCGATTCTGATTCCCGATTTCAGGAATCGTCGATACTCGATTCTGCATTGGTTAAAGTGCCTATTTCTGATTCTTGTTTTTTAACTGAATACGTGTTCCGATACTGTTAAAATACGTGTGTAGTGTAATTTATAGGAAATACAATTAATCAACGACTATCTTTTATTCAAGTATTTAGTTACTTTAAATGAATTGAACGATTAAAGCAAATGTCTATTTGAAATCACGAAAATATTATTATTTATTTTACAACAACAAAGACGATAGGAAGCATTTATGGTCCGTTGTCACAGCTCTACTGTCCTACTATGACTCTGGAGGGCTATACACTCTCTCCCCGTCTCTGACCGCCACCTCTTCATAAATGTCGAACAAAACAAAGAAAATGTAGTTCCAGTTTCTCCAATTATACAAACTGAAATTGCTATTACTGAAGTTATATTGTAATTGTGACTGAAGTTTAATTTGTAATTTCAAATAAACCATTACTTTTATCCAATACGTTTGTCACCCTTTCAGATATTGCTATTCATAAATCAAGATCAAACGTTTTGTGTAGCCTATTATATTAAAACGCAACTTTTAAAAGGCTTCTTCGTATGACCGAGATGTTAACTAAATTCATTATTAAAGAATATCATGTAGGCCTATATAACTTACAAGAATCGAGAATCGAAAGAAAAATTTGAGAATCAAAATTGGAATCGGAATCTAAAATCTTAGGTATCGGCCCATCCCTTGTTAAAACAGTTTGAAAGCAGGAAAATGTAATATTTGACATTATTTTTAAAAGTAAACTTTGAGAGCAAAATGTTGCTGAAGTTACATGAATTTATTTCGTTGAAGAATCAGGTGGCTTAGCAACAAGACGTATCGATGTAGCTTTACAGTTTTTGTATTAAAACAATTTAAATATTAAAATGCAGAATGTTTTCAAAATGTCCTCATTCGAATAGTTTTCAACATAAGTAGACTATTATAACATAATTTCATTCTGACCGCCACGAAAGGAAAATTAATTGAATAATTATTATCTCTCGCTCTCTCTTGTGTCTTTCTTTCTCTCTTTGTTCTCCTTTCATCTTCCTTCAGTACTCCTTAATGTTTTCTCATTTTCGCCCATAAGTATGTTTTAGAAGATTTTAACTCCTAAAGTATATTCTTCTTGATTTTTTTCTAAATAAAATTTCAGTAGACCATTTTTTTGAGCTCCGAAAAATGATTTTCGATGATTGAATTCGTTTTGCTAAAAAAAATTTAGCATAAAGTAGCAAACATGCAAAATAACTCATCCCACAAAGTATTAAAAAATTATTTTAATGTCATATATGTTTTGATAGACAAGCTGTCATCAGAAACTGAATAACACTATAGGGCCTAGTAGTTGATAACCTACTGTGAAGTTAATGCGTAAAGTCTGGGCATTGCTTGAATCTCTAGATAAAAGCCTACCCACTTCAAAACCCACCCGCTTTTAAAATACTACCCATTTATAGAAATCTACCCTTTTCTAGTAACCTACCAGTTTTGAGAAATCTACCCACTGCAAAAACTTACTCGCCTCTAAAACCGTACGTACTTTTTGGAAATAAGTATATTTTTATTTATATTAATTTAATATTATTTGCTGTATCAACATCTTATTTGTATGCGGAGCTTTTGAGATAGCTTGTATTTGTATTCATAAAGAGGGAGTAATGTAATGAATCGTAAACAATGAACGGATTTTCCTCTATTTAGAGGATAATCCCAATGCATTTAGAATTGCAAAGACTGTTCATAGACGTATTGCTGACTAGTTCAGTCAGTGAAGCAATCCCAGTCAGGTTAGAAGTATCCATATATGTAGAACAAGAAACCGTGACACGATCTTTACTAAAATTGCTTTATAGAATTCGATCCGAGCGCGATCCTCAATTGGCTTCCAATTTAAGCTGGACAATAAAGTTTCACTTTTAGAAATAGTTAACTAACAGTACGATCTATATCGTTTACGATAGCAGGAGAAAGCTAAAAGAAGCTTTTAATTTTTTCGTCAGAGACACAAGGTGTTTGAGAACAAAGGGCGGCGCTGTAGCCGCGAGGTACTCTTGACCTACCTCACATGAACACTCCGCTCGGAGGTAATTAACCCGTGGCCGCCTGCTGCGAGACACGGGAGATGAGAGTGTAGGAGGACGGAGTCACTGTTTGCAATCAACTAGCGCGTACTGTGCAAAGGTAATGCTTGCCGCGCCGGTACGTTTTAAATTTATGTGATTGTTATAAATTCAAATATTAGAATTAATTTGTGTAAATATTTAAGTTCCGTGATCGTAGAAAAGAGGTAAGTAATCCTCTATCGTAAAGAGTGGAAAAATAAATGTCGACTGATATTTCAGTAAAATAGATTTTAAGAATTTGTGTGTGCTAACTAGGAAACATTGTTAACGCCTATAATTACAACAGTTAAATAATACAAATTAAACAGTTTAAAATTAATACCACAAAATGAAAGCTTCGTAGATACAACAAAATTGTCCTACTTGTATTTGCGCTTAAGATGTAAGAAGAATAAGATTGGGAGGGGGCTTATAGTACCCCAGTCAAATAGTTCAGCCTGGGTACAGTGCATAATGAAGGGTATTTTCTGACACAGAATCGTAATCAAGTCTGCTTTGAACTAAATCATACCATTGACATTGTTTTTTTGTGAATTGTCAACAAATTTTTCCAGGACAGTTTTCTGCTTCTTTGTAAAACTAATGCATTTTCTTATGTTTTGACAAGGAATAAGTTTGTCAGTGTTTAAGCATAAATTCCTGCTTCCTAATGGGGATGGTCGATATTTTTTGGGATGAAACGGTTGGCATTGATTTATTTGTCACTGCCACTGGCTCTGCTTTCACCTCTTGGCTCACGGCACCGATTATCGTGCAATGTCGACTGAAGGAGAGAGGGGGGCTGTTGTTTCCGTTGTGATTGGGCATAATGTCAACAGAAAAATTATGGATATTTTACCACGCTGTCGTTGGTTGATTTGTCCCTGTCACTGGCTCTACTCATTTACGTCATATGTGGATGGTCTATTTGTGTCAGGTTTCAAAATGGTCTCAGTGTTATGTACAGTAGACGCAATTTCACACTCGGTAGTTTGTTCTTAATTTCGTAGGAGTTTATTTTTAAATAAAATGAACCTTCTAAAAATAAAAAACCGAGATGTGGAATTATTTCACCAGTGTGGTATGTCTGGTTGTTATTGGCACAGAAAGAGCAGTCTGAGTATACCTTGTCACCGGTACTGAAGTCACCAGTAAAAGTCACTGATCCAAACCTGGCGCTGTCACTAAAATCACCGATTCGTTGAAGTCACTGGATCGACCATCCCTACTTGCTAACGTTTCAGAGGTGAGTTTATATTACAAAACCATAGCAGTGACGTGTGTTGTTCTTTCTCCGTCTAAGGTTTCCTCTGAAAAATCGTCATTATGTACAGCTCCGTGTAGGAAAACGTCTGGACTACGAACTATGTTACAAGAGAGAGGAACGGCTCCTGTTTTGTTTTAAATTAAAATATCATTATCTGCTTGGTTATCCATCTTTTTCAGACTTGTACAGCTTACACAATCACTTAGATCGTTAAGGGGTTTTTTTTAACCACTCTGATCTAGTATTAACGATTTAGCATACAACAGTGTTGCGAATAACGTCAGATTTACAGAACAATCTGCCAAATACTGATTGGTAACAAAGTGAAACCAGACACATTTAGACAATTATAATAAGATACTTTACGATCTACGGTCTTATCAAATCGAATAATATTCCTGCATTACATTTACTTTAATAGCGATAAAGTTAAACTGTACCATTTTGAGAAATAATTTAAAGGTAGTAATAATAATTATTAACTTTAGATATTTATAGAAATATTAATTCCCATTTATTAACTTCAAGTTTTACGTTGATCGCCTGCGGAGCGGCATAGCGATAACCCGCAACATTACGTTTAGTTGAAGTCCGTGTATTTGGTTATTTGAAATGCGCGTATTTGGCTATTTAAAGTCCGTGTATTGCGATTATTTGAATGTCGCGTATTTGGTTATTTGACAGCTGCGTATTTTGGTTAGATGAACTTTGGTCCCACCAACTCCGAACCGTCCACTGAGCGCATCATAACTGTAAGATGTACACTATAATCTATCCATTTTGGGACGGCGGGTAAAAGATTAAGTCACCGCCCGAGCTCCCAACAATAGCTTGGGTCAGGCGCTCGGCGGCCGGCCGCCCGCGCTAATGAGGCGTAAAAAGCACTCCACTCCAAAATATTATCACATAAAAGTAAGCGTATTTTTTAATTTTTTATTACAGTTTTGATGTCTACGTGTGATTTCATGAAAAACTAGTCCAAACACGACGGAGTTATGTCAATTAGTAAAATTAGTGGTTGCAAAAAATTGTATTTGGCCTTATTTAACTTTTTAACTTTATTTATTGGCATAAAATCAAACCAAATCAAATAGAATAAATACAATTTATTATCATAAAACAGTATAACACAACGTTCAAACTGTCAGATGTTGAGCAACTCTTTCGTGAATCCATCAGCAACTATACGGCCGACATGTGGAGCAAATGTGTCAATCACGTCAAAAAATTAATCGACGCAGATTGGAAAAATGAAAGGCTAGATGAATCATCCGTAGAACAGTTCATCATAAGTTTGGCTCCTGACGACTCCGATGGACAAGAGGAATCCGACTACGACAGCGAAGAAGGTGACATCGGTTGTGCTCCTCTGGAGTAAAGTCGGAGAAAGAAGAGAAGAGAGATGAGAAAAAGAGAGAATGAGTTAGGTTAGTAAAAATATTGTACCCTATATGTAAATATTCCGTAAATCAATAACTTTTAATGTATAACAATTAATGTTTTGATTCGATTTGGTTTAATTTGTATATTTAATAACGAGTTGAGTTTATAAAAATATTGTTTCGTGTATGTAAATGTTCTGTAAATATATACATCATTTTCAATTATTAATATCCTGCATAAAAATAGTGTTTTATGATAATAAATTGTATTAATTTTATTTGACTTGGTTTTATTTGATACCAATAAATGAAGTTATTATAAATTTTAATTATTAATGTCCCGTATAACAATCCTGTTATAAGATAATAAATTATTTTGATTTGATTAGGTTTAATTTGTAGCCTATATTTAATAACGAGTAGCGTTTATAAACATATTGAGTGCTATATGTAAATATTCTTTTAATATTAACAAACTGTATAACAATACTGTTTTATGATAATAAATTGTATTTATTCTATTTGATTTGGTTTGATTTTATGCCAATAAATAAAGTTAAAAAGTTAAATAAGGCCAAATACAATTTTTTGCAACCGCTAATTTTACTAATTGACATAACTCCGTCGTGGTTGGACTAGTTTTTCATGAAATCACACGTAGACATCAAAACTGTAATAAAAAATTAAAAAATACGCTTACTTTTATGTGATAATATTTTGGAGTGGAGTGCTTTTTACGCCTCATTAGCGCGGGCGGCCGGCCGCCGAGCGCCTGACCCAAGCTATTGTTGGGAGCTCGGGCGGTGACTTAATCTTTTACCCGCCGTCCCAAAATGGATAGATTATAATAATAGTTTAATTAGGAAATATTTTCGTCTTTTTAACTACAAACTGTTTTATGTACGGTGACTATGAATTTACCCTTTTTTAGTTAATCATTACACATACAAGTTGGATGAAAATTGGTAAAAAATGTAAAATTTGCTGCAAACCTAGTAATTACTAAAAAATTATAAAAAATACACCTATTTTTGTAAGTGCCTTTTTCAAAGAACCTGTTTTCAAGTCTATTAGGGTTTCCTCAATCTTCTATCTACTACCATTACTGATTTATAGACGATTCCTTAACAGGTATTGGCGCAATTTCTGCTCCTTACCTTCAATACACCAGATTGTCGACCATATTGGGTGACAACATGGATTTGCTACTTCACCAACAATTAAGTGGTTATAAAAAAAGTGGTTAAGCATTGAAAAAAAGCTGCGTCCAGATTGAAGTGCATACTCAACCCTCTATAGCTGCCGGTCATTTGGGCAAGAACCCCTCATGGAGCTCTGAACCATGTGGCAAAGTATAACGGCAGAAAATAAAGCGAGATATACTGGCAAGAGATGCAGCGTTACACGGGACCGATGGAGACCTTGGAGTCAAAAACTTCCTAAGGCAGAATTATATCAGAAGAGTGACTGTTGAAACTAGGATGAAAGTTGTAGCAGATGTAGGAGACCTGTGGGTTGAGGGAGATAGAGAGGAGAAGAATGGAAAAGGAAGAGAAATCTCATTGAATCTACTTGAGCTAAGTTCAGCTTTTACTCGCGTATTTCGTCAAATAATCTTTGTTTTGACGTCCATTTTTGAAAGTAGATTTCCAATATTTTTTATTTTTAGCATGTACCAGTTTCGTGGGGGTATGACTAGGGGATACTTTTATTTTTAGCATGTACCAGTTTCGTGGGGGTATGACTAGGGGATACTTTTATTTTTGAGCTTAAGAAATTATTGAGTTATTCCGTATGTGGGTAGAATATGATTGTAGTAATGTTGTGACTATTGTTTTTTTTATACTGGGTGAAATATTTTTGCGTAGTGTATTTTATTTTTTCACCAACTTTTTGTTTATGTACGATTTTTAGTGTTAAATTGTGTCGGATAATGTTGGCGAGTTCTAAGTGAAGTTGGTACTGCCCGAGGTTTAATGTGCCTACTGACTAAATAAGGTTATAATGCATTGTTTAATGTAATTTGTGCATATTACTTTGTAATGTTGGGTGCATTTTTGTAACTTTTGGTGCTTATTTTAGCCTATAACGTTTTGAGTTTTTCAATTAATATATATGTACTCAAGCATGGAGAAGGTTTCAATTACAGGTTCGGCAAGACGTTAATTTGGCAAGTTTAAATAGTTTAGTTTGTTACATTTATACGTAAAGTTAAAATCTAACGTCAGTTAAAAAGAACGATTAATCTAACGGAATGAAGTGAAAATAATTTTGTTAATGGTAGATTAGCTAAAATCAAGGTATTTGAAAATGCAGCGAAATCCCGAGTAAAACATGTTAAGTATATAACCCGAGGCCTAACTCAGTGGTTCCCAATCTATTTTATCCCATGGCTAGGCAAAATATATTTTCGGACCGCTCCCCTACAAAAAATTGGTAATTATTTTGATGGTAGTGGTTAATTAATTTTTTCTTACTACATACTTAATATAGTACAAGCATATATCGATATGTTTTTCACAGTTTTTTAAAACTGTAAAAATTACCAATAACTTAGACTTGTGGCCTAGTTAGTGGACACAAGTATCTCAAGAATTATACCCTCTCTATTCACTAGGTAAAATTAAAGATCGTAGCAGTTCTTTACTGAGCATGAAAAAAAAACACTGCGACACATTGATAACACTGACCTAACGTAAGCAACGCATTTAGATTAAATGATTTTTGAAATTAGTTAAAATAATTAAACATTATTGTTCGTGCACACACACATACACACACATCTAGGCGCGCGCGCACACACACACACACACACACACACACACACACACACACACACACACACACACACACACACACACACACACACACACACACACACACATACATACACACAGAGGCACAAGCACGCACACGCACATCCAGGCACGCAAACACACACCTTCTAGGCACACACACACATATCTAGGCGCGCGCGCACAAACACACACACACACATCTAGGCACGCACTCTCTCTCTCTCTCTCTCTCTCACACACACACACACACACATCTAGGCACGCTCTCACACACACACACACACACATCTAGGCATTCACTCACACACACTCACACACATCTAGGCACGCACTTAAACGCCCACACATATGTAGGCGCGCATACACATCTAGCGCAGACACACACACACACACATCTAGTCACACACACACAGACACACACATCTAGGCGCGTGGACACACACACACACACACATCTAGGCGCGTGCACACACACATATCTAGTCGCACTCGCGCGTGCGCACACATACACACACACACACACACACACACACACAAGCACCTCACACACCCAAGCACACAGACTCGCGCGTTCGCCGCGCAGACACTCATATTCATACATAGAGATAGTTAGGTATTAGTTTTGAAAACACACAAGTGTCCTACCAAACTCTTGTTAGAGAGCCGTTGCCAAGCTCAATGTCTCCCGGTTCGTTCGAGCTGCAGCATTTCCGTCTTTCCGTTGTTCTGTGTTAACAAAGGAAAAGACCGCCGGTACCTTTGGCCGCTGCCTTTCCGAGAACTGTAACAACACAATCTACCACAGATCATCAGTACAAAACCGATTCTAAAACCTCGTTTCAGACTATAACTTATTAACACACTACTAATTTTAAGCCCTGAGTCTTCTGTGTAAAAAATGAAAAGCTCTGTAAGGGAGTTTTCTGTGTAATGTGTAAAGCTTTCTAGATGCCATAATGTGCTAACACATGTTTTCTGCGTGAGAACAATAACAGAAAAATGCAAGCTTCACGCATTCCTTCTTGCTTTTGTAAGCGATTACGTCTTGAATGTAGGTGAACACGTTATGTATATATCACATGCGGAAGAGCTGCATTATAACTTAGGTACGCGTTATGCTCAGTCTTATATTAACACAACCAATAAGCAAACATCGACAACAGATGTATTTCATTATACTAGTTGTATTCGGTTACATTTTTTAATTATCTCGGTTAATGTATGAAGTTCTCAAGATTTTAAAAAAAATTTGTAGTAAATTCCAGGTCAAATGACTAATAAATGTAATACAAGTAAAGTCCTTAACTAAAAAATAATTAAGACAATTACAAAGCCTTATATGCAGCTATTGGAGTTATATAACTTGTTGAAGGTTGGATTCAATTGTAACCCTCTGATGATGTATCTGTGTTGCCAAAATGTACATAAAAGTTTTGTAACTGTATTTTTTTAGTGTTTCGTGAAATGTGTCCACGTCGCTCATTTCTATATAGGAATGTAAATACTTCAAAATAACTTACTTCCGTCACAGATTACCCACGGTTTTGGCTAGGAATGTGATAAACATAAATATACGATGTTTAGGCGTGAAAATCTCTGTTTTTTTAATATGCGGTCTTGTCTATTTATTTTTGCGAATTTCAATAATTGTAGGCATATTGAACTGAAGTTTTAGTCTTCTCATTTGAGCTCTTGGAGGTAAGATATTTATTTCTTACATAGCTCATTGGACTTACCTTAATTTAATGAGTATTCCTTAAGCATTTCTACACCCTGTACCAGCTGATTTTATGAGTATTCTTTAATCATTCGTACACTCTGTACCAGCTGATTTTATGAGTATTCCTTAATCATTCGTAGGCCTACATCCTGTACCAGCTACTTTTATGAGTATTCCTTAATGATTCATACACCCTGTACCAGCTGATTTTATGAGTATTCATTAATCATTCGTGCACCCTGTACCAGTTGATTTTATGAGTCTACCTTACTTCTTCCTACACCTGTATAGTTCAAATTTTATAAGCTGGTACTTGGGTCTTAGGTAGAAATTGTGTATTTGTCATTTAGAAAACATCAGGCTCTGTCGCCATCCCTCATTGGGGCCATAAATCGCGGACTACACGTCCCAATTTAGACAATCCTATTACCACACTTCCGTGAACACCCTATTCACATTTGTTGCTATTTATACTATACATAATACTATAAAAAGTATTAATAAGTAACAAAATAATGAGACAACCCTGCGACAACTTCCACCCTCCCCTCGTCCTCGGCCTCTCGCAGAGTCCCACAGCCCCTAAGTACCAACTTATAAAATTTGCGCTGTACCAGCTGATTTTATGAGTATACACTTTAATCCTTCCTACACCCTGTACTAGCTGAATCTATGTGTCTACTTTAACTCTTGATTCACTCCGTACCAGCTGATTGTATGTGTCTACCATAATTCTCCTAATATTAAAAATCCTTTTCTAGCTTTTGTAGGTAATAATGTCATACCTGGTAACTGCTTTTAAAATTAAATAAGTTGTAGGAATATGAGTGTGAGTAAGCGTCTATTTTGTAAGGATTAGTATTTGTTTATTAACTTGCTTTGTTAGGTTTTTGTATTACAAGAGTGTTCTCGTATCGGATCGGCGAACAAGTTCCAAGCATTCATTCATCTAATGAAACTGGCAACAAATGGCGTCTGGGCTGACCAGGACCAAGCGGCCGCACAACTGGTCAGACCACATACGAGGTTTCTACCTGTTGCTTTGCCGCTTCTACAGTTCTAAAACAAATAGGCCCAGGTTTACGGTATGTGAGAATCTCCAACTTCAGTAGGCTTTATTTTATTATTTTGAAATAACTTACATTAAAGGTTTTGTTTGAAGGTTTTTAATTATTCTTTAATATATAGTTATGTTATTTTTATGTACTTATAAACTATGTCTTTCTCTCTCTCTCCCCTCTTTCTCTCTTTGTTTCTGTCTCTCACTGTCACACTTACGTAGAGTTATAGTTCTCTTGACGTGTTGAGAAAATTAGAGCGTCAATTATTATATTGTCTCTTTATTAGCGCAGTTAGAATTCTATTCTGGGGGAGGGGTATTGATATTTCGGGAGATTGAAAAAATGTATACTTTAAAAGCAAAATTTTGAAAATTAAATGAAATTATTACCAAATAGAGTGAATGACCTTAAATTAAATACATGTGAGTTGAAACTTGAAGAATGCTCAATGAACGCTATATTTAAGCTTATATACATGTTGCTATTTATTTAGAAAATTAGGTTCAAGTTTGAAAAAATAAGATGTTAAAAGTAAACTTTAAATTTCCGTTTTCACAAACCAAACTATAATTATTCAAAGAAATATTGAATTTTTTTTCAAAACTGATTTACAGCGTATTTCTCAGCGATATGAGCCAAGCTACTCCCATTCATCGTCTTGGAACGTTTTATTTCTCAAATTTCTTGCGACATTATCATCCATATTTACTGATCGCTGTAAGGCTGCTTAGAACTTATTCTACAGGAAAACTTCAAGTTACAATATTTGATTTATTATACTTTTGATTTGACTTGCGACCAAAATTTTTGTTAACTAAAGGTTGTTAATTTACACTTGGAGGAACCGTTTTCGCCTTACTACTTCTCCAGCCCCCTTACGTTTCCTCCAAGTGTAAGTTAACAATTTAACAACATTTAGTTAACAAAAAGTCTGATTGCAAATAATATCAAAAGTGTAATAAGTAATTAACAACCAACTCGTCATGAACAGCAACAAGATTTCGATTTACAATATTTGAGTTTCCTTTATGATGTAATCTCTCATACAGCGACTGGTTTTAGAAGGGGAAGGTGAGTGATCTGTTCTCAATGAGTCAGCTGACCCGGAGCTTGGCTACTATCACATGTCCTTACACTACATTTTATATTCTGTGATTTGGCGCAATAGATAACAGCTGATTTCAGGAGACAAGCCTGTATAAAGCATAGTTTTAGGAAAATAAGATCGAGATGTATAAATCACAGAACGGTGATTTTATTACTGCTTGTTGCCTAATTAATTTAAAAGAACGGTTAAATCAAGTGTCAAGACATTTTTACATTAGAAAGGTGTCAAATCCCTACAACCATGCTTAAACCAAGACATATTGTACAAAATAAAAATGATAATAAATTTGTTGAAAATAATACTATATATCTTGGTTTAAGCACGGTTATAGAAAATTGACACCTTTCTAATGTAAAATGTCTTGCCAAGCTGTGGACATGTTAATGGGGGGTGGGGGCATGCTTAAAGTTTCGTAACATGCTTAAGATTCCTTCGCTGAAGATCAAGCACACGATCCTCTAATCAGTTGATAGTCTCAATCCACGTAACATAACTTGCGATTTCACCCATTGATGAGTTTTTTTTAGTTGCAGTTATAATTTTTAAACACAGGCCGCTATAAATATTATTTTATTTAATTTGTCATATTGACCAGACCATTTAGATACAATTTTGTACAAACGTACTAATATTAGTTTTCTAAACGATATCGCAACGCCTGCTATTTTTTATCGATGGCCTTTGATGCAACACGCACTACAGAAACCAATGTTTTTGAATAGGGCTAGCTTTTTGTTTTCTCTCGATCGATCACGCACCAGCTACGAGTGAACAGCTATAGCTAAAGGTAAAATTTTATAAGCTGGGACTTGGCTCTTAGGTAGAAATTGTGAATTCGTCGTTTATAAAACATCAGGCTCTGTCGTCATCCCTCATCGGGGGCATAAATCGCGGCCTACCCGTCCCAACCCTTATGCAATCATCTTAGCAAGTTACCGTAAACGCTCTATTTACATTTATTGTTGTTTATACTATACATCTAAATTAGTAATTGTAATTATAATTAATACATCTAAATATATTATCAACAAAAACAAAACCACCCTAAAGCACCCACCCTCCGTGCTCTTCCCAAAATTCACCAACCCAATATCCCCATCCGAGCCATCATCAACTACCAGAATGCCCCTGCACATAAATTAGCAAAATACATGGACAAAATAATCACACAATCCATAAACTTAAACACAGAAACAGACATAAAAAACAGAATAAACCTCATAAATAAAATAAAAGACATAAACATACCACACAATTCAACACTACTATCACTCGACATAACAAATATGTACACCAACATACCTAAAACCCACGTTACCGAAATCATAAACATCCTGCAAATCATCACCAAACAAAACTATTTTACCTAAGCACTATTCAAACATGTATTCACAACCAGATGGCCTACCCATGGGAAGTCCTATCAGTAGTGTCCTAAGGGAAATTTTTCTACAACACATAGAAAACATCAAGATACTCACAAACAATACACACGCACACAAAATTATTTACTGGCACAGATACGTCGATGATATAACACTATACGGATACAACTCCCGTCAATGCGAAAATCTCCTCACCTAGACTAATAAAATACACCCGAAACTCCACTTCACTTCAGAAATTGAAACCAACCGATCCCTAAACTTTCTCGACCTAACCATAACAAAAAGTCACACACAAAAACACAGCTTCAACCTTTACAGGAAACCCATGACAACAGACACACTTATCCACAATACCTCAAACCACCCTATCCAACACAAACACGCTGCCTTCAGATCCATGCTCCATAGACTTAAAGAAGTCCCAATGACCACCGAAAAAATAAACAAAGAACTAGACACACAATTAAATATTTAGCATACACAAATGGATACAACGCCACAATAATAGACAAACTATGGTACAAAATACAAAAAAAAAACGCTAAAATTAACACTACAGACAGGGAAAACAAATACATCACATTACCATACATAAACAAAACAGCAAACAAAATAGCCCGCAAATTTCAAAAAATAGGATACAAAATAGGATACAAAATAGCATACAAAACTAATAACAAGTTACAATACAAAATACAACACAACACCAACAACAAAAATAATCTACAAGCACCAGGCGTATACAAGCTGAACTGCGACGAATGTAACAAATACTACACTAGACAAACAATTCGCAGCTTTAAACAAAGAGTCGATACTAACTCAACATTTTACAATCACATAAAATAAACAGGACACAAATACACAGACATTTGCCATAACCTAGAAATCCTACACATCAACAAAAAAGGACCACATCTCAACACACTAGAACAATATGAAATTTACAGACACACAAAAACACAAAGTACAAACATATTAAACGAACAAACACAATACAAATCATACATACTCTTTGATACTACCGAAAACCTACCTTTAACAAACACCGCTTGACCCGACATCTCCAAGCAGAAGACACTGATTAAGATCGGCACATAGCGATCGAAAAGGTTCTGTCTCAGAAAGTTTTAACAAATTTACTAAATTTAAAGCTCGGGTAGTCATAAACTATTGTTTAAGTGATTAATAAGATTCACCGAACGTATGGACTACAAAATTCAAGTATTAATAAGTAACAAAATAATGAGTCGAGGCTATGAGTCAGCGGAAGTGAAAGGGTCGACGTTTTTTTAAAATGGCCTGCAAGAACCTCCTCCCTCCCTCGTCCTCGGCCTCGCCAAGGCCCACAGCCCCAAAAGTGGCAGCTTATAAAATTTTACCTATGATAAACTCCTTATTCTTGAAGAAAGGACAGGGCGTTTGCAACCGACCATTATTTATTTATCACGAGCAAACTGGTAATAAATATGCCCTTTTAAATTATATATTTCATTAATTTAAACAACTAAAATTCTTAAAGCCCTACTCTTGATATGTAAAAGTGTCAAAAATATTTTGGGGCCTAACAAGTTTCGATATGTGGTCACTACTTTTAGTCCTAATATCTTTGCCATGCAACTACTATTGTGCATAGTGTAACATATTTCATACGAATTATTTAGCGCGCACTTTCTCTGCGCCTACGCTGAATAATTACTTACTAATTACTGCGTTAATTTACTTAAGTACCCGGCCGGGATCTTCCAACTGTGATGGTAGACTTTCTACGGAAGTCGAGCGGTATGGGAAGCCAAACAGGATCCGCCAGTGACAGATGGTCTGCTTTATTGTGAATCACATGACTTGCAATCGTCCAATTAGACGGAATCTAGAACACGGCGACATTGAGATCAGCTGTTTTCCGAGATCAGCTGTTATTAAGTCGTTGTTTATTATAAAAGTCGACCTACATCGAATTGTTCACAGTTCCACATGGAGAGATATATTCCACAAAATGTGTCGGTGCGTAATATCAAACCTTTAAGTTGTTCTCATTAAATGTAAACTATCTTGGATTAACTTTTATGTTAACTCTGGTATATTTCAAAAAGGCGCTTTACGCCTACAACTTATTTTTAAAAAAAAAGTTGTACTGATCTGAGCGAGATCTTACGTTGCTACAACTTACCTTGTTTACATCTGTCCATACACCTTTGATACGTATACCGGTATTTATACCGGTCCATTTATACAAAAACTCTTATTACTGATTTACTAGGAAAATGTTTGTGTTTTGTTTACGATTTTGTGTGTTTTATTTTGTAATTCTCAACTGTGATAAACAGTAATTATAATTTTAAAGAATAATTATCTATATTTTTTCATTTCCTTACCTTATTGTTTCATTTTACCTTATTGTTTTGTCTACCTTCTTACAGTTTGTTAGCTTCTCTGGTAGTTTCATTGGTCTTTGCCTCAAAGATTATTTAAGCTAACGTTGAACACACACACACACACACACACACACACACACAAACGCACTTGATATTACTTCCAGAAGATTCGAGACGCAACACATTTCGAAGGTTGAAATTTTTTGTGAACGAGAAAAATGTTAACTTAATTTATCTGCGTTCAACCAACTCTTTTGTAACAAAATTAAAATATTAGAGGAAAATTTACAAATATTTACTGACGATAAAAAAACTTTATTTCATTTCTTCTGGCCGTACGATGTGTGAGGAAATTGTATTTTAATCCCCTCTTCAAATATCTTCATTAGGAGCAATGTGATTATGTGTCACACAGGGCACCGGGAAGAGAGGCTAAATTTTCGGTGATCGTATCCAGGAGGCGGCAGCTGCCCAGGTTATGATGAAGTTAGTTACGTGTGCTAAACCCAAAAGTGAGTCTGTCAGGCACGATGAAAAAAATAGTAGAGAAGATATCGCTCATTCTCAAAGCTTATCTTCGTTATTGCTACGACGCATCCAGTTATAATAGATTTGGAATAGATTAGGAATAGATTAAAACAAAATAAAATTGCATTTCACCACTGAAGAGAGACATTTTGGTATGTTTTTCCATCGCCGCACGGAAGAAGTAGGCCTTGTTTAATGCTTTCAACTGTTTACCTTGTGGATTAATAAACATTGTAATTTTTTTTTATATCTATTCTAACAGAATGCTTTGTACCTGTGCGTTACGCACAGCTCTGTTTATATATAAAGTAAGCCTATATATTACACTTATTTTAAGGCTTTTGGGAGGTTTGGTATTTTTTTAAGGGAACTGAAGCTGATACTTTTATTATCTAAACAATTTTAGTCTTTTCAATAAAACGATCAAGTTATTTTATTAAATACTTCTTTCTGTAGAGAAATCATCGTAAAGAGTTGCTGTTTGAAACATCTTCCGTAAATTGATCATCTACTTTGGTGATTTGATTAAATCTCCATATGCACCATCTCCCTGGGATATATCTAATTTTACAAATATTCTTTAATTACATAATGTATTGTTTGTTACTTTTTACATGACGAAAGCATCCGAAAATGTTTTGGGAAAAACAAGAAAAATGACATTTAATGAAATTATAAAAACTATTTTTCAATATTCTGCACTTACATGCTTAATCTTATATTTTTAAAAATAAAATAATAAAAAAAACAATTTTTTTCGGAAGAGAAGTACGTAGGACAGTATAGGCCTATACGCTATATGTGTTGCTTAGGGGGGATCTTTCAGGCTAGAACTTTATCTACGACCCGGATGCTAGAATTTTGTCCCGTATCAAATCAAATCTTTGCGGGCCTGGCGCACACAGACAATACAAGTATGATTTTCGCCTGAAGATATCTTTATTTAACTAGAGTGAAATTGTTCTGAAGGTCCTCGTTGAACCCCTGGTAGCACCAAAGGTCCTTAAAGCTTCGTCAACTCAACCTGTAAAAGTGATACTGTAATAATGTGGAGTTAGGCGTATTACTTTCCACATATCTTTTTTTAAATACAGTGTCACTAAAATGAAGCTGCTTTGCCTAAGCATGTCAGGGTCATAAAAAGGAGTCATTATTATAGCATAAGAGTTAAGAGCATTAGGCTGTAGTGAAGTAAATCAGTAAAATTACTCATAGAACTGAGCATTTTAGTGAGGTGAAAAGTGCGAAAATAAATGGTCAAGTAATAAAATTGGCGCTTCGCTTAATTTTTGTAGATAAATTCCTTGTAGGGAATATCTTCAAGATTACGGAAGATTTCTATGTCTTCCAGAGAGAGCGTGTTTTGTAACCGCAAGCATCAGAACTAAATCGTCACAGTGGTGAACACATTCATTATAGAATTTCAGTTCTTTAGAAAATTCTGTTGCCACAATATCGGAACGGGTTAAGGCTCGATTTTTTAAAGACGGGATGCGTCGGGAAATGTTATTTCTTGAATACATTATCACAAAGCGCGCCAGTTTGCGATGCTATTTCCTGCAAGCCTGCATAGGAGATTGTGGGTCAGCTACAGACTCGCATCCTCAGTTCTCCACGGCACGACTTGGGTTTCTCTTTTCCATATACGTCCGTGAAATTCAGTACGTGTCGACTTGAAATTTATGAAGTGATCACCGTGCGATGCGAATTTATCACAGATTAGCGTAGGAAATTGTACATGAAGCAGTGTAACAGATGGTGCCCGTAAGGCAGCGAAGGTTTGGGAATTCCTGTGGCGAAGGGGAAGTTGGTAGACTCGGAGTAAAAACACGATATCTGTGAAGTTATCGATTAATGAAAAGTAACTACAAACCTTGATACATATCCATAAAATTATATAACATTGTAATCCAGTAATAAATAATAAAGTTGCTTGTTATAATCAGCTTGAATTCATTGCTTAAACTATAATTAAATGATACTTAACTAAGTGCATACATAAGGGCTTAGTTGCTGACTTTTTTCGAAACAATCGTTCCTCTGAGTAGAGGCTTTGCTTCATAAAAGGAACGATTGTTTCGAAACGCGTCAGAAAGTAAGTATTCACTTAGTTAAGTATAATTTAATTATAGAATAAATAAAACTAAAAAAAATCAAATATCTTTACTAGAACCTATTTGATTTTAGGTTACAATTAAAATAATTTTTGTGAAAAGTTTGTGAGTATTATTTATTATTATTGAACCGCAGTTTAATCCAGATAAATAGCGATTGTAATCCCGTTGCAAGAAATTGAATTTTAATTTATATAAATCCTACGAGATTATTCATATTAAAGGAAAATTTTATATTAAATCACGTTTTAAATTTCCATCAGTCTTTCCAATAGACTATAAAATAGGTGGGATGGTTCCATAAACGTGACGTAGGTAATACTTAACCAAATACTATTATTCTTCGATTTTTTCTTATTCACATTAAGTATCTCGAATAAGAAACAAGTGATTCCAGGTGTCTAAAACCAAAATAGTCTTTAAAATTTGAAAAAAATAAAATAATCTAATTGTACCATGATGTTCAAAAATAAAACTCGAACTTTCTTAGTAAAACTGTGCTACATTATATTACAATACAGCCACAAAGTAACCGGTTAGGATGGGTTCGGTTTTACAAATATAATAATGCCACTGAGGATGATGTTGAAGTCGACAAGTTTTGAATACGCATAACACGATTAAACTTAACGAAGAAAAATGAAAAAATATTTTAATGCTTGATGACGTATAATTAGATTACTTCAAATTACATATTTTTAATGTACTTCATATAGCTGTCTAGCAAGTAAAAATTTGACTGAACATGACTTAGTCATTACTATGTAGACTGTACGACAATATATATAAACTCGATGTTTATTCATGTGCAAAGAGCAATGGATCTCAAGTGTGCAATATTACAAATTGTTCATTTTACTTTCAAAAAGATTGTTTTAATTTTTTATAAAAAAAAATATCCTTCACAATAATTTGTAGCTAAATTTTAGTATATTTATATCGGAATGTATTTTCATATACCGCGGTAATTTCTGAAGAGTTATTTAATAAGGGATTATATTTGCAGAGTGAGGTTTTATTTGAAACGCGATAATTTGTGTGTTAACCAGTACTTTTTGTTCTTAATACTTCAGATTACCTGTTTCTCGTTTATAATGTATAATTTAGTAACATATGTAAAGAGGGAAAATAGTCAAAGTTGAATAGTATTTGCTCAAGTATTACAGTGACATGTAACTCAGTATACAGTCAGTTTGGTGACGTATTTATACCTCAGTATACAGTCGTTTCAGTGACATGTTGTACCTCAGTATACAGTCAGTTCGTTAATAGGTTTGTACATCAGTATACAGTCAGTTCGGTGACGTGTGTGTACCCTAGTCTAAAGTCAGATCGGTGACATATTTGTACCTCTGTATACAGTCAGTTCGGTGACATGTTTGTACCTCAGTATACTGCCAGTTCTGTGACATATTCATACTTCAGTATACAGTCAGTTCGGGCACATGTTTGTACTCCAGTAACTGTCAGTTCTGTGACATATTCATACTTCAGTATACAGTCGGATAGGTGACATGTTTGTACCTCAGTATAAAGCCAGTTCGATGACATATTTGTACCTCCGTTTAAAGCCAGTTTGGTGACATATTTAAACATCAGTATGCAGCCAGTTCTGAGATATGTTTGTACCTTAGTATACAGCCAATTTTGTGACATGTTTATAGCCTACTTCAGTATACAGCCAGTTCGGTGACATGTTTGTACCTCAGTATAAAACCAGTTCGATGACATATTTGTACCTCCGTTTATAGCCAGTTTGGTGACATATTTAAACATCAGTATGCAGCCAGTTCTGCGATATGTGTGTACCTTAGTATACAGCCAATTTTGTGACATGTTTATAGCCTACTTCAGTATACAGCCAGTTCGGTGACATGTTTGTACCTCAGTATAAAACCAGTTCGATGACATATTTGAACCTCAGTATACAGCTAGTTCGGTGCATATTTGTACCTCCGTATAAAGCCAGGTCTGTGACATATTTAAAACCTCAGTATACAGGCAGTTCTGTGATATGTTTGTACCTCAGTATACAGTCAATTGGGTGGCATGTTTATGCTTCAGTGTAAAGCCAGTTCGGTGACATTTTTGTACCTCAGTATAAAACCAGTTCGGTGACATATTTGTACCTCTGTATAAAGCCAGTTCTGGGATATGTTTACCTCAGTATACAGCCACTTCGGTGACATGTTTGTACCTCAGTATAAAACCAGTTCGGTGACATTTTTTTACCTCCGTATGTATACGATTGGCTGTAGCCAATTCGTGACACATTTATAACTCAGTATACAGCCAGTTTGGTGATATGTTTGTACTTCAGATGAGATATCTGAACCTCAGTATACAAATAGTTCGGTGACATAGTTCGGTGAAACGTTTATACCTCGCTAAGAACAATACTTTTCTAGAAGTATTGTAATATCTGGATTACGGACCTTTGTCGAAAAACCCTAACACGAACCGAAGCGTTGGTTTTTCCATTATTACTTCAAATAATTTCTTCTGAACGTTACTCTTTTTTTAAAGTGATAACGGATACAAGCGAAACTAAAGTATTATACACACAGATGTATTAACTACTATTGTATACTACAGATGAATAACTATTTATTGTTGGTAAATATTAAGTTCCGCACCCTAAGAAGACCCAAAGGGAATAGTACAAAAGTTTCATTCTACCAGTCGGTATGCGGTCGCTGAAAGTGGGTTGGCTTGGTCGTGCATTGCGCCCTAAGATTACCCTAAGTGAATAATATAATGGTTACACACTTCCAGTCGGTATGTGGTCACTGAAAGCGGATTGGCTGGTCTTAGCACCGCGTTCTACGCAGACGCAAAGCGAATAGTACTGTATGAAGGTTACACACTTCCAGTCGGTATATGGTCACTGACAGCGGGTTGGCTTGGTCGTAGCGCCGCGACCTAAGATGACCCAAAGTGAATGATATAAAGGCTACACATTTCCAGTCGGAATGTGGTCACAGAATGCGGGTTGGTTTGGTCGTAGTACCGCGTTCTACGCAGACGCAAAGCGAATAGTACTGTATAAAGGTTATACACTTTCAGTCGGTATTTGGTCACTGACAGCGGGTTGACTTGTTCGAATCACCGCGTTCTAAGCAGACGCAAAGCGAATAGTACTGTATAAAGGTTATACACTTTCAGTCGGTATCTGGTCACTGACAGCGGGTTGACTTGTTCGAAGCACCGCGCCCTACGCAGACGCAAAGCGCATAGTATAAATGTAACGAGCCTATTAAATTTATGACTCTACTAAACTAAACAATGTTCTCAGCAAGTCGCCCATAAAACCGTTATGATGCTGAACATAAAACTCTCAAGAGAAATTATGACGACTTTAAAAAACACCCGAGTAATTTAACGTCGCACAAAGCCGATAAATGTTTAATTAAAAACGCAAGTATTAAAGAGCAAATTATGGAGTAAAAATTCTGTGCAGTAAAATCCCAGCATAAAGTGTGTTTTCTATGCTGAGGTTATCGCCTTTTACTTTATTTTAGCTTTCTTTCGATAGGCTGCCAGTATATCCTATACACGGCAACTGTCCTCCTTGTTATAAACTACTAATAGGGCTATAGTTTACCCGCTGCAGCCTTTAGAGACACGTCTAGCGTACTACAGCCTTTAGGTATGTGTCTAGCCCACTGTAAACTCTTGACAGAATGCCCAACCCACGGCAGCCTCTAAGGACACTTCAAGCCCCACTCCAGTCTCTGAAAGAATGCCCCACTCACTGCAGCCTCTAAGGGCACGCCAAACCAACTACAGCTCCTAGAGACAAGTCTGGCTCACTGCAGCCTCTAAAAACACGTCCCGCCCACTGCAGTCTGATAGAATGCCCAACCTACTGCAGCCTTTAGGGACACGTCTGTCCACTGCAGCCTCTAGGGACACGGCTAGTCCCACTCCAATCTCTGAAAGAATGGCCAACCTACTGCAGCCTCTAGGGACACGGCCAGTCCTACTCCAATCTCTGAAAGAATGCCCAGCCTACCGCAGCCTCTAGGGACACGTCTGCCCACTGCAGCCTCTAGGGACACGGCCAGTCCCACTCCAATCTCTGACAGAATGCCCAACCCACGGCAGCCTCTAGGGACACGTCCAGCCCCACTCCAGTCTCTGAAAGAATGTCCAACTCACTGCAGCCTCTAAGGGCACGCCAGGCCAACTACAGCTCCTAGAGACAAGTCTGGCTCACTGCAGCCTCTAAAAACACGTCCAGCCTGCTGCAGTCTGATAGAATGCCCAACCTACTGCATCCTTTAGGGACATGTCTGCCCACTGCAGCCTCTAGGGACACGGCCAGTCCCACTCCAATCTCTGAAAGAATGCCCAACCTACTGCAGCCTCTAGGGACACGTCTGCCCACTGCAGCCTCTAACAACTCGTTCAGTCCACGGAAGTCTCTGAGAGAATGCCCACTCCACTGCAGCCTCTCGTGACACGTCTAGCCTACTGTAAACTCTGACAGAAAGCTCAACCCTCGGCAGCCTCTAGGGACTCGTCAAGTCATACTCTGGTCTCTGAAAGAATGCCCAACTCACTGCAGCCTCTGGGGGCACGTCTGGCCAACTACAGCACCTAGAGACACATTTAGCCCACTGCAGCCTCTAAAAACACGTCCAGCCCACTGCAGTCTCTGACGGAATGCCCAACCTACTGCAACCTCTAGGGTCACGTCTGCACACTGCAGTCTCTGACAGAATGTCCAACCTATTGCAGCATCCATGAAGAAGTCTAGTCCACTGTAGTCTCTGACAGAATGGCCACACCACTCCAGCCTCTAGTGACAAGTCTAGAACACTGCAGCCTCTGACAGAATTCGCACTCTAATGCAGTGTCTAAGGAACACATCTAGCCCACTGCAGTCTCAGCATACTCAATCCACTACAGCCACTGACAACTCCAGCCCACCGCAGTCTCTGACAGTATGCCTAACCCTTGTTACTATCAAAATCTTTCTGTATAAAGACGATAGATTTGCTGTCATTGTTGTTTGTAAATATTTCAATTACTTATTACTTTTTTAAACCAGGGGAAACTTTTTTTTTAAATCGTATCTTGTGGATAGCCATACCAGGATAAACACGACAGGGCAGTAGTAAACAAGATTACATGCAACAACTGTCCCAGCTTTTACGTAAGACAAACAGGGAGGACATTTACTCCAAGATACAACGAACACGTAAAAAAGATAAGAAAGACACAGCCCAAATCGAATTTCGCCATATGCATACAAGACACACTACACTCACAGACTGACACAGACACCAATCTAAAAATCCTACATTACATCAATAAAAGCAAGAAACCTTACACAGTAGAAAACTATGATATACCGTTTGTTCAAACAGTTTTTACTTTTATTTAGTCAAACCAGTGTTTACATGTAATGACATGTGTCCAATAAGTGTCGAGAATTTTACTGGATAATCAGCGGGTATTTTCAAAAAATTGGTTCAATCTAATTCGAGTCTAAAATTATTTGGAATAAAAGTCCTTAAAAACACTGTGCCGAGCTTTATTAACAGCTTTATCTTATTAGCTTCAATAATAATGCAAGCTCCCGTCTCTACTGAGCAGTTGAAATGACGACGATGGCCTACTGTGACAAGTGTTTTCACCGAACTGATTGCGTAAGCCCACTATAACCTTGCTTCGTTACTTAGGTTACGCAAATACGCTGTTTTCGAAGCGTGACGTATCGCTCTGTCACTGTCAACTACAAGGCTTTTCTAGAGTTACAAATATATACCTGCATTATCTAGGTGGCACTGAATGCTTGCGTTATGGATTTCGTCTGCATCGTTGTCGTTTCCTCAGCACTTCTTTCACACATTCAAGGACACGATGTCTTTCCTTTACTCCCATACTTTTAAACGTACAACGGGAAATTTGTGCGCGCGTATGTGTGTGAGTGATTGAAAGAGAGAGAGAGAGGTGTCATTCAGAGTAACATAACCTTAAACAATATTTAATTATAATTTTCCTTTTACGTTTATTAGATATTCGTATTATTTTTATATTAATCAATAAATCACACAAATGGAAACGTTACATAACCTTACAAACAAATCAATTATTAATTATTATTTTATATTTTAAAATTTAGCAAATTTATAACTTTCACGTGTAAATTCAAGTAGATTAATAAATGAATATAGGTAATGAAAATCCATTGCTACCATATACAGTACTTTTGGATATTAATATACGAATTTTCTGAATGTGTAGCAAAATTAATTGGATAATTAGTTAAATATAAACTCAAAATTTAGAGGAAACTTGTTAAAACCACATTTTATAGTAACATCCTCGCATAAACCACCCCTTACCAAATATGTAAATGTTTTGGTATCGCGTGTTGCGCAACAAATCGCACGATTTCACGCCTCAACAAAATGCGCCGCTCCTGTAGAAGTTTACTCCAGGAAAACGCTGCACACTTTATTAAAACAAAAAATTGACGGTTTTGTTAAAAGTTTCAGTCATTAAGTGAATTCTTGGGTTTGAGTTGTAGATTTTTATGAAATGTTTTAATCGCGCGTCATATATATATATATATATATATATATATATATATATATATATATATATATATACATAGTTATACAATGTAATTAGACTGTAATTGGGTATTTATTATTGTACTTATACAAAAATCTTACTTAATATATATGCGAGTTAACTTTCGAAGACTAATTAGGTGTCTTCATTTTCGAGCATCAACTGTGAGTCTCAGATCGGAAGCATAAATAACCTAGTCTTGTATTAAAGTGTTGACGTAGTGTGCGCGGAGAGTAAATGAGACATGGCGACAATTACTTAAAGCGATCGAAAACGTTTTGCCTCAATAGGTGTTTCATAGATTTACTAAAACTAAATGTTCTCAGACGTCATGGACAGTAAAATCCACTAGGAAAATAAGTAAACTAAATACATAATTGATGCTGCATCCTCGCATAACTTCAGTTCAATGTGTAATGTATTTCTCTATATCTATACATGTATTTCTCTATTTCTCTTAATCTATAATGTATTTCTCAAATACACTCCATTATTCGAAGGGTTATGTTAATGTTCCAGTTTATAATGTGACTTCGCTTTTAGCAATCGATCACCAAATCCGATTCTCGCTCTGTAAACGTCATTCAATTATTTTTGTCACACAAATTTTGTAAAATGCCCAAATAAGTTATTACCCAAAACAGGTTGTTGGTCATGTTTATAAAATAGATTCCGCCATAATGGCGATCGGTTCGCTGAAGGGCCAGCGCTACCTGTATATCAGATCTGGTCTAGTCAGGTCCATGCATAATGCATGGCGCTATAATTAATTGTAGGTCTACTACCTTCGGAATTCTATCAAACTTCCCACGTGTAAGTCTTTGGATGAAATAATACCCAACGTTTGTCGCTCCGTCCATAACCAGTGCCAATTGTTTCGGCGTGAAAGTAGGCATTGCAATTTAAAACACCTGTTACCTCGCTGGATATACTATACAATGTGAAACTAATTAATACTTGTTTAGTTTATATTTAACCCGTTATGATTTACCAAACATACCTGAAAATTAAGAAATTGTATCATTTTAACAGATAAACATTTGTTTGTCAGAAACGATTATTATTAAAGCAGGCAACGCCAGTTATTTATCTCTCTTAATCTGCAACTAGTTTGTCATTTAAAGTGGATTTAGTTTGAAACAGTTTTGCTATTTACAATAATTAATTTTGTACTTGAGGTTGCTTGTCATGCATTTAAATGTGTAAGTAATTTTTATTCGCAGCTGATCTATAGATCGCGTTTCGTAACGATAAGTGAAATAAATAATTAACTCATCGTGAAGGCTTACAAAGTAACCAGTTGTATCTAACATAAACAGGTATTGTATGAATAGCCATGAGGTTTACCTATTTTTATAATTTGCAAGTTTTAATTAAGAGACTGAATTAAAAAGAAGTTCTAGAAACTTCGTCATTTTGGTTTATGGTGATTTTTGTTTACAATATTTTGATTAGTTTTATTTTAAACACGTAATTGGTTTTAATATGAAATTAAGCACACAAATATTAGTTCTTATGTCAAAACGTACATTTCGCCTTTATGAAAATTTAGTTATAACTTGCATACAAATTGTAAAATATTAATTTAAAAAAATTGTTTTGTTATTAAAATAGGCGCCTTAGGTCTGATTTAAATTATTCCTCCTTTAAATATTCTGCAATATTTTCTAAAGCTTTCTCATTTTGTTCCGCCAAAACATTTTTTTCATTTTCTTCTGTAGTAATGTTCTTTTTCTTTTTAAGTGTCACAAACGTCCTTCGTTTAGAGTCATTAGTTTACATGGGAGTCTAACTGTGACGTCCCTACTTGTAGATGTCATTTTTAGTCGGTGAATGTGACAGGTCCATTAACATTGTTTGTTAGACTTTCTTACGATGGGGTGCGGTCTTAATTTTTAAGGGCCACTTGTAAGCCAGCGTCACTGAAAAGAATTTATAAGAAATTTTAAAACTTTTAAATAGTAAAAACTCCTTACAATGTTTACAAATCTATTAAGTAAAATTTACTTGAAATAATATATAATTTTTAAATTATATAAACATGCGCAAATTAAAAATTGTTTTAATATTATTAAAAGATAAAATTGTAATCACCTAGTAATTAGAAATAAAACAATTGAAGAGGAGGTAGAGAAATAATAAAATATAACATAATATAAATTTAAATTTAATATGCAGAGCCCAAATAGCAAACACATAGACTTGGAACAACCATTTGATTTTTGTATGGTATGAGAAGAAATGCAGAAAAAAAATTTAAGAAAGGATGTGGGCAGAGGACAGATAGCAAGACAAATATAAACTCTAATGACTAATCATTACAAAAACTGTAAAAATAGAGGATAAAATTAAATTTTAGAAGACTGGTTGGTTTTGTAAGTCTATTGTAACAAGTAGGTTATAAATTACGGATTAAATATGTTATTAATTAAAACGAATTACAAATTATGTTTCAAGGCAGTTGTATGTCTTTGAAAGGTGGTTATACTCGTAAGTGTAAGGAAGTCGATTGTAAGTTTTTGGAAGTCGCTTGTAGGTGTAAGGAAGGAATATACGACAGATGTGCCCAGCGACACTTGTGACCATGATGAAATATGCGACAGTTGTGACCAAGCTACCCCAAATATACCATGGATTGGGAGACCCACATTATTTCCTGCATTAGGTATGATTCCAGGCTTTGGACTGGCTAAGTGATAGAAAACAAGTGTCACCATTACTTAGAAACACAAGTCAGTTTTCTATCATTTAGGCCTGTTTAAAATCAGCTATAAGCTTCGTCATTTTTATATTTGTTTTTTTATATCATAGTTTAACATTTCAATTTCTTTTTTTTATTTTAATTTTTGTATTTTTTTTTGTTTTTTTAAATGAATTTTTGTACTATTTACAAATATGGTAATTACTTTTATCATTATCCAGTTTGAGCTCAGTCTAATTTTTGTAAGTAGGACATAATTAAGAGAAATGTTCTTATGTCACCATTTTGTTCATAAGTCTTGAATGTTTTGTTAATGCCCTCGTCCAGTCTTATATAAGTGGATTTTCTCCTCTTCCCTCCAAGGTTCAACTGTAGCGTCATGTATACGTGGGCTGCATTTTCCGCTTCAGATTTCAAACAGCTAATCAATTCTTTGATTCTAGGATTTGTTTTCCGAAGGGCGTTGTTTAGTCTGTTGTTCAATCCTTCAACAGCATTAGTTGTTTTATGACGTCTGTTGTGGTAGTTCCATAGTTCAATAGGGTAGTCATCATTTTCCAGCCATGTTTCTATGAAATAATAAAAAAACTCAGTTAGTTTTGCATTTTCTGGAGCCTGAGAGTAGATGTCCAACCAACCGTCACTAACATCCTCGGGTTTAAGGAATGCAAGAGCTGCACACATTTGAATGTGAAGTCGTACTTGGTCATTGTCTTTGTAGTCGCGCGTGAGACCTATCTCCTGCACTCTTCTCCACAGACACTTCTTCATGTGGAAATAACACCCCTTTACCACAACCAAAGGGAACACCTCTTTTAACGCTGATATCGCTGCTATTTCGAAGTCAACGTTGACAGTTCTTGGCGACCAGCTAGGTATAACTTCACGTATAATTTGAAACAGCCTAATGTATGTCTCTTTCTTTTTATTCGGCAACAGTGCAAACGCCACAGAGTATACATTGTTTCTTCTGGCGAACTTACAAAATCGGCGTGGATTGAATACATCTGCGAAAACTGCTTGCTTGAGCTCTTGAACGTTCCATCCATAAAAAACTCTTTTTGGAATTTCAGTCCCTCCCTTCCTCTGTTTCCACAGAACACTAAAATTCTTTCACCAGCGTTGTCGTCAGCGAAAATAAAACTGCTGCCATCTTTCATTTTCAATATCTCTTTATCAAGGATGATGTCTTCGCGTGTTTCGGGCTCTGTTTGGTTTCCTTGAGATTTGTACCGTTGACGATGGCGATCTCTCTTCGCCGCACGTTGAGATGGCATCTCCGTGACAAATTCATATCCTTTGTTGTGAAGTTCGCCTAATTCTTCATTATATATTTTCGAAATAGATGTATCTTCATCTCGAGCCCTCTTCTTCGCTTTTTGAACAGTTTTCTTCACCTCCAGCCTTGCAACATCTGGAGCTCCACATTGATGATCGGTTTCACTCAATAACTCACTGTCTCGGCTCTTAATAGCGCCAAAACATTTTTTTGAGTTTACCTTTGAACATCGCCAAGAAATCACACCATCCTCATTTTTCCGCTTGAAGTAATAGCAGTAGCCTTCGTATAGCGCGCACTCTTTACCCTTCGTTGTCGTAGAGAGCTCCATGGTAGTATAAACGACACTGAATACACAATACGAACAGTCCGAATACTAGCACCAAGACAACCAGGAATACTAATTAACACCAAGACAGCCAGGAGAAAGTGTCAAGTGACTGGGGCATTCAGCTTAGCAGCGTGTCAGGGTGAGGGTTGGGATTTCCAGTGTATCTTCCCCCCACCCCTTGAACCAATGTGGTCACAAATGTCGCTGGGCACAAGTGTCGCTGGGCACATCTGACGCGACACCGTAAGGAAGTCGGTTGTAACTCTTTGAAAGTAGCTTGTAAGGGTAAAGAAGTCGATTGTAAGAGAAAGGAAATCGGTTGTAAGCTTAAGGAGGTTGTTGTAAGTCTATGAAAGTCCCTTGTAAGGGTAAAGAAGTCGATTGTAAGAGAAAGGAAATTGGTTGTAAGTTTAGCAGGTTGTTGTAAGTCTATGGAAGTGTAAGAGCAAATCACATTCCTAAAAATAAATTTATATTTGTTTTAAGTATAAGTAAGCTATATGTTTTATTTATTAAAAAAATGGCATTCTAATTTTAATGTTCGGGAATTACAGGTTTTTATGAATGATTTACGATTAATAAACATAAATTAGATAACGGGTTGTATAAAAATTCCTCTGACTATATTTAGGGCATTTTATATAAGAATAAGTGGACGTTTGATTTCCTGATAAGATTTTTCTATGAGGCTCAGTTATATCTTAATGTGGTAAGAAAATTGAATATCAAGTATGGCTAAGTCCATGTAGACTCTTGGACTTCCGGTCAGCTTTCTTTAGTTCCGGCAGCAAGTCTGCCATAACCTTAATGTCCTCGCTGACACACAACGACATCTTTAAACGTGTCTTCGGCAGTTGGCCAGTTGTGTCTGTTATGCTGTTGGTTTAAGTGTTCGGACATTAAGGGAAGTGTTTACTAGATTTCAAACAAGGATTGTTTGGATATTTAAACATGACGATGCTCATAAGGAACCAGTTTAATTCGAAAATGAAGACGTCAGCAACGCGCTAAATAAACCGGAGTAGGTTGTTAACGTTGTTAATTATTCGTGGACAGAACTCGGTGTTTCCGAAAGCCGGTGTAAAGTTTCACTATGCAATAAGATTTGCTTTTGTTTTAACATTTATTATCTATCTACATCGCTTAAGTGATAAGAAGAGCTTTTTCTCACTATTAATAGGTTGAGAAATGGTTTTTATTATATAAAGGATAATCATATTTTAAATTATCTTTACACATCAACTCGTTATAAAATTTTAAATAAAATCGTGTTTATTAATACTGTCTCTAAATATCTCTTATGCAAGCTAATGTGGCGACAAAACCCAAAATTAATATGTTTCATTTTGTTTTTAAATAGTCGTTGCACCAATGTGAAAACGTTTGTCACTATGTCACTGATAAGGGAGACAAAATTAAAAAATAAGGATAAATCTACATAGATATTTAAGTTTTGGAGGTGTTTTAAGAAAAGGGTTAGGCACCTGACGTAAATAAAAGATTTTTCCTAGCACTCAATAGTGGGGGGCAAACATCTGTTGCTGGGGTTTACCAGAAATTGAGTTAGTATGGTTTCGAAGTGTTGGCGCGAAGGTACACCCCGGTATAAAAGTTAAGGTTTAAAGTGTCCTTGCCTAGCCCACCTATTCTTAGGGTGCGAACAGCACAAGCGGGTCGCGGTCGCGTCGATGTCGACATTTAAGTAAATCAAGTCTAAATAAATTTAATTTAAAGTGAAAAAATAGTGTATTTGGTATTAGGAATGACTCACTTTAGTTACCAAACTAATATGAGAAGGTGATACATATATCATATTAGCTAAAATGTTTTATTCATTGGGTATAAAACTACAGAGTCTTCTCATAAAATATAAATACAACCCTATTCAGTGCAGTATTTCTTTTCCCCCAGTTGAACGAACTCTTCATGTAAATAACCTTCGTAGCTGTAACTTTCCTATATCCAGTGTACCAGGAGATCACTAGATCATGTCCTTACTGCTTTCTATTTCCACCTGTGCTACAGGGGATGTAACGGTTAGGCACCTCTTTATAATCCCGATGGAGGGTGTGTAAGTAAGTAGTGGTCATATAACTGGTCTAGCCGTTCCGCTCTTGGCACCTCTTTATAATCCCGATGGAGGGTGTGTAAGTAAGTAGTGGTCATATAACTGGTCTAGCCGTTCCGCTCTTGGCACCTCTTTATAATCCCGATAGAGGGTGTGTAAGTAAGTAGTGGTCATATAACTGGTCTAGCCGTTACGCTCTTCTACAAATGAGGTAGTTAGGGCCAAGGAAAGGGCATAATGATCCCCTGGTACTGGGATTAGAGGGATATTGGTAGGATCGCTTAGTAAATTATACCTGATCTTCCCGAGTGAAAGGCCTATCTATTACGTTACCCGAGTAGATATTTTACGCGCGAAACTTTCTCTTTTCCAGACATTTAAATTATATCTTTTTTCAATTTTTACTATTAGTTCACACTCTCCCTATATATATTTATATATCTTTCTCATATATTCAATCCTTAATAAAGTATTTTCTATTCATCCACTCATATTCAAATACATTTTTTAAAACTTGTAGTGGATGACTAAAAAAATATTAATCATTAATTCAATTTAATTAATTAATTTCACTTTTAATTTTCAACTCAATATTGTGATTCCGTCATATGTATTTACAAATTTAAATTAACGTAATTATTACATAAAAATTCACTCTAAAAAATTATTTTGTTGACTTCATTAAGAATTGACTTGAATTTTTTCGTGTTAGGGGTCTACTTGTTTATGCACAAAATAGTTAACAGTGTATTTAATATACCTTGTCTTAATATTAGGTAATGTGATAAAAATTTAAATACATACTGATATCGTCAACATAAAAAATGTTATGACAAATTAATATAAAAGTAGTAGGATTGTGCTAGCGACTAATAGTTACTTTTTGTTTGTCACTTTACCCAATATAAAAACAAAATTTTGTCTTAGAAAAACCTTTGCAATATCAGCGTTGAAAATAAAAAGTTCGAAGTAAATGAGAGTGAACGGTTGGAAAGCCAAAATGCTGTGCTTCCCTACCACCTACCTCGTCTCTATGACCAGTGTGCTGATTTTTATATATTGGAAGAAGAAAGAAGAAGAGTGGCAGGAAGATGTCTGAAATCGCGACTTTAATCTTCCGACCGAAAATACACAAATTAGAAAAACAAGAGGAGAGGGACAAAACCTCTGCGGGCTTAGTATATGATAACCAGTACAAAGGTGGGCTTTATGACCAGTAGAGTCACCAAGGGTTTGATCCTGTAGCCTATCCGCAGCCATTGTTGTGAGTAGACAGACAGAGATTGCATATCCGCGGAGGTCGCCATATCGTCTGTGCTACTCGAAAATACATTTCCTGTCAGGATTCTCGATTCATAGGATTGGATGGACGTTAAAGCAAATGGAGCTTGTTTTAATTGCCTTGATTGCCTTAATAGCTTGTTTTTAATTTTATAATGCCTGAATAGATCGAAAAAAGTGTAACCAAAACTTGGAGAATTTCTTGTCTTTAATTACCCATACGGTCCAAGCGCCCATTAAGCAACCATAGTATTTTCTTCATTAATTTTTCTTGCTTTTTTAAATTCAATATCAGCTGTTAACGTTCTACATATAATAGTTTACATTTATATATGGAAGGTGTGAAGGGAAGAGGGATGAGAAACGGCACTTGTTCAATGTACAAAGACGGAATTGTTAGGTTAGGTTAGGTCGTGAACAGGATACGAGTCAAGTGGCCTCTTCGCCCACCCGGTCCTTTGTGATCATGGCACAAGTGTATTGATGACGTCACGCCGCTTCGTTACAAGGTTACGGCAATGTCAATGAGATGGAAAAATATGTACTCCGTAGGCAACCGTGGAGACTTTAACGCCTTGCGCGGGCGTGAACGTATGTCCCTTTGGCGATTGCGAACTGAAAATTATTCATAAATAAGTTTTTTTTGGGCCAATTAACGTGCTAAGCTCAGTATTTTGTTTTACAATATATGTTGATAAACATTATGTCAATAACAAAAAGACATACTATCCGTCATCATTGTAAATTCTCCCTACATATAAAAAAGGTTGTAAATCTTTAAGAACAAATTAGACAGCAACAGAATCGATTATAGAGTGTAAAATAATTCCTTTTATAAACAATGGGGCATATAAATAACAATAAAATGAAATCAATTCTATGATCGACAAATATCCTGTTTCATCTATTGTTTATCATTCTTGTCTTATCATTTGTTATAGACTTATTATGATTTCAATTTTTGTAAGTAATTTCTAGTTAGTCTACATTTTCCCCTATTATTGAAACTACTATGTAAATGTTTAGATTTAATTATGTTCTTTATTTCAGGTAAGTGTTTTGAAAGTATACTGAAATAAATGGAGCAATTATCTAAACTGAAGACACAGGTAATCCAAAGTATAAGCTTACTATTTAATTTATTACATTCCTTAAATTGGTTCACACATTCCTGATATATATCTTTTATAAATTTTTAATAGCTAATAAAATACGTTTTTATTCATCCAATCAAGTTCAAATAATTTTTTTTTAACCTATACTAGATATGACAATTGTTATTAATACAGTTTTTTTTCAAATATTTATTCAATAATTTAAATTGAAAAAAACTGATGTCCCTGCGGATTCGAACTGTGGATTTACTTGGTTGAAATCCATCACTTTTAGCATTGAACTAATTTTTCCATTACTATAAATCAATTACTTTGAGAGGTATATGAAATTATAAGAAGTACCCTTGCAATAAGTGAAGCAATACAAGAGGTGGATGGAATGAGAAGTTACAGACCACCATCAGCTTCATAAATTAGAAACGAAAAAAAAACGAATAAATAGTAACAAACAAAAATAAAAGTCCAACACCATTTATTATATACAGAGGAAAATTGAAAAATCGAAGAAAATTCGCTTTCTATTTTGTCACTAAATATTGTGATTCTGTCACATATACATAATTATATTAATTGTAATTATAAAATAAAAAGTAACCTATATACAATTTTTCTTTGTCGAACTCAAAGCAGGAATTGACTTGAAAAAATTATTTTTTTATATTACTTGTTTTCAACTCAGTTCATTATAAAACAACATTTAAATAAACCAACAATTTAAAAGTACAGATTTCAGCAAAATATGTTGTAAGGTTTTTGTTGATTTTTAACATATACCAATTATAAAATACAAACTCACACCAACGCACAATGAATAGTTAATTTTTTCACAGTAGCCTATAATACAAAAAATATAAACTTCAATAATTTTAAAACATATTTTAAAAATTAAATAATTATAGGAACTATATTCGTACATCGGTAACATAAAACTAACATGCGTCAAAAGTAGCCCTATTTAATCACTTATTTCTGGATTCAATAGTCCACGAACGTAAAAACTAAACTATAAGAGGTAGTGACTTAAAACTGTATCAGAGCGCAGCTTTAACTCTGTAACTCATGACCAGAACTAGGGTCAATGGAACTCAGTTCAGGTCAAAGGGATGGGATACGCCACATAAGTCGAGATTACGTCTATTAGGAACCCGCAATCTAATTGTTCGAAGGGCACTTTGAAACAACTTGACAAACTGTTTATACTACACATTGGACATTTTCATGGCTAATGGATCGAATGGTAAGGAACTGTTTATACAACCCATTGGAGATTTTCATATGAGATGGATCGACGGGTAAGGGTCATTGTAACTAATGAGGCATTCCAGAATACATTTTTATTTATAATTAGAGCGAACAATAAAAATGGATATTATAAGATTTTTATTTTAAAATCCAAAATCGAATATTTTCGTGGCAATTTTTGCGAAACTTTATCGTAGGCCACTCTCAGTCTGTCATAAAAGCTTTTTCTCTCTTTACAACATCCCAAACATGCCTCTTCCACGCTTCATTAAACCTTTATAAATCTACTTCCTAACAACCTCTAGTAATTTCTAACCGCTTTACTTCTAGAAGGCTACATTCTTTAAGAGACGGGTTGATGTTGCGTCAAACACGAAAGGACTTGCACTTATCAAGGCGTGTGCCATAAATCACTGGTTTGACCTCTTCTGTTACAATACATTGCCTGAAATAATTGGAAAGATTTTAAATAATTGTGATAAAATAGAAAATATTTTAGGAAAGCAACACGAATCTTAAATTACCCTAGAAATATATCTATAACTTTTTATTTTTTTAATTCTGTACCAGAAGAGCGTAGTTAAAATGGGTTATATATATAAATTTAATAGTTTCGCTGACTTGGACTACGTATTTTATTATAATACATTTATTATCATAGTGATATCTAACACATTTTATTAATCTGGCCGCAATTAAAACACTGAAATCTTTTTTTTATTATTTATGTGCTATTTGACTGTAGGAATTATTTTTAAACACTTACTGCATAAAGCTAATGTTTTATCGTAGTGACAGTAAGTTGTCAGTTTTACACATTTAATTAATGTAAACACTTTTAATTTTCGAAGCTTAAATTGGTGGTAGGGGGGTGCAAAAAATTAATTTATTCTACTTTTAAAGGGTAAATAATACGATCGAGTATAGGTTGGCTTGGCACAGCTCGGATGGACGTATTTAACTCTGTACTTTGTTTTTCGGAAAATTGTGGCTTTCAGCATTTCACAATGTTCATAAACCACTGTTGTTCTTTTCGAGCAAAAAAAAGAACAACGGCATTTTGATGCTTAGTTATTCCTTCATTACGCCCTTATTTACAAAAGTATTTTTTTTTTTTTTTTTTGTAAAATATACGAGTACACTGAATATGCTCGTATTCTAAATATAATGATTAGTTTGTATTATAATAAGTATATATTTTGTGATGTTTTTCCTCAGTCATTTACTACAGTTTACATCGTAATATAATTATATGTGAAAACTATTTACAAGTTCAAATAAATGGGAAAGGAATTTCGCTTATATTTATTCTTAATACCGCAAGTTTTGTTTTTTAATGGTTATTTTAAAAAATAGGCCATATTTAAATATGTTACTAAAACATATTCGAAAATAATTACAAAAGTAGTCATTTTGTTTTAATTCTCTAAATGGAATGTAATTTAGCTCTATTTTATGTTAGCTCATTATAAGGTGATTAATTTGTAGTAAAATAGCCACTATTTACATTAGCTGCAGATTTATTAAATTAATAAAAAAACGTTTAGCCATTTTGAATGTTATAAACGTATTGTAAATATTACACAATTTCGGATTCTTTAAACAAATAGTAGGCCTATTTACTATTATATATTGCAACCAATATTTCGTATGAATAAAATATTGTAGAGACGGATCCGGGTCGTTATCATTTCCATATTCCTTGTAGAGAAGCAAGTCTCGTAAAAGTAGATCGGCTTAAAGTTCCTTGTCGACCTGTCGGACATGCAGTGCTCCAAGTGACAGGTCGATAAATATCCAACATAAAAACTAACTATTGGCTACACCACACCCCGTATATGTACGTCAGAATTTGTTATACTTATAAGCCTATAGATGGAGGCCAATCACGTTTCGTTACAAGAGGACACGCGAAGGAAAAAATCGACCTTCTAGCGATCGATGGGAAAGGAGTCTTCGGTTGTTTATTCTCAACACATATCGATGGTTGAAAGTAAACAAAAGTCACGTTTAAATTCCAAACGCAGAAGGGCAAGATACAGGTTACTCGTCTGGTCTCTGGCATCTTCTTTTAGCAGAGCTTTTCTAAGGAATACGTTCTCCTTTAGGTATTCCTAACGTGTAAACGTTAAGTGTAATGTGTAAGCGACAGACTAAAAATGATTAAAAGTGAATACTTGATTAGAAAGATTGTGAAATTGTTAAAAACAAGTAATGTACATTTTTTTTAAAGTCAATTCTTACAGTTTTCTTACAATTCTTAAAAAGTCATTAAAGAAAAATGTATTTTAGTTTTTGTTTTTATTTTATAATTACAACTAATATAAATATGTTTATACATATGTCAGATTAATAACATTAGGGAGCAAAATAGAGAGATAAATTCCTCGCAATTTTCAATTTTTCTTTCTATGTATGGTGTTGGACTATGTATGGTGTTTGTTACTATGTATATGATTTCACTTTTTTTTTGTCGCTTGCATTGTATTGTAGTTTCTTTCGTTTTCCTTTCGCATTGTCGGTTTGTGAAGCAAGGTTCGATAACGTTAATGTGGTTTGTTTTTTTAATTTTCATTCATTTGTTATCCTTGAGCATTATTTATGATATTGTGTGTTAACCATGGCATCAATTTAAGGTTGTACGATGGAGGTTTTGACGATAACTAGATGGGAACAACAAAACATTTCATATACATCTTTGAGAATAATATTTCTAGCTATTGAAAAGTTGGTTCAGTGTCAAAAGCGCTCGACTTTGAACATGAAGATAGTCAGTTCAAATCCGACCTAGTCCTCCAAATTTGTATAATTTAATAATTGAATAAATATTTGAACAAAGTGTATTTACATCAATTGTTATTACCTATAGGTAAAAAAATGTATTTGAACGTGATTGGATAGATAAAAAATTATTTTATTAACGATTGAAAATTTGTAATATATATATATATATATATATATATATATATATATATATATATATATATATATATATATATAATATGAATAAAAATATATCTAGTACAAGAATAGTTTAATTTATATATTATTTGAAGCTTTTCGCCAATAAAATAAGTATTAGCATCTTCAGGAAAAACACTGATATAATAAAATGTTTTTACAAAAATTATATCATACTACTATTCAACCATATGTTTATTAGTGTGTATGTATATATATATATATATTGCAAGGTCAAATATTTTAGCAAAATTTTTCTCCCGTTCAAGGCCAATACCAGTGTACCAGTGATTAAAGTAATTAAACATAACTGACAAAAGTAAACAGTTAAAATATCAAAACTCTCTAAAAAAAAAACAGTTTAGGACATTTTCCGTTTGTGGTTTTTTAAAGCTATTATGACTATATCACCTATGAAGGAAAGATGTGTGAATATAGATAGGATAACGTATGGACCTAAAACCCCCTACATAGAGCAGACGCTGTATTATGTCGTTGTGCTTCCAGGCTTGCGTTCTTGGTGTAAACCTACAGAGATGGGCGGATAACATTATGTAGGACTAACGTTGTACAAAGAGAGACCCATTGGAAATTTGTGAATCGGGTGAGAAGGGTCGCTTATCTGAAGTAACCCAACCTGCTCTTACTGGACAGAGCGTTTACTCGCTTCCTGGCGGTATTAGTGCGATTGTTGGGGCGAAAAATTTGTTGTATGAAAGTTTTATCTTATAACTATAGTAATTCCCTATTTTTAGGGTTTAAGTGTTATAAAAATTGTCGTAAAATAAAATAAAAACGTGGCAAAACGTTTAAACATAAATTGTATAAGAAAAATTCAAAAAATGTGAAAACCCAAAGATTTGATTAACGACTACAGTCGCGTATATTAACACGCATTTAACCGTATTTTTCGGAATGCGTTGTGTGATTGTCCGAATATTTATATGGGCTAGAGTAATTGTGGTTGTAGGTCCATATTGGCTATTAATCGGTTATTTATACATCACTATGACTGCAATAACAAAGTATATCTGGAGACGTAGAAAGTTCTCAAGAGTTCGGGGAAAATAAAACCTGACGCTAACAGGACAAATTTAACTATAGGAAAATAGTAGAAAATAACCTCCGTTTACACGCTTGAGACTTCATTGGCTAGGAGTTTTTCTGATATAAAGTTACACGGGGTCCTCAAAGAAGTGTAACATACAGTATCTCACTGTAAAAAAAAAGTTGAATTCTCATCACTCATACACAATTTTAACGCCAGTTATATCATCACGTTGTGTGTCTTTTTTTATTAATGTGCGAGTGTGTGTGTGTGTGTGTGTGTGTGTGTGTGTGTGTGTGTGTGTGTGTGTGTGAGTGTGTGTGTGTGTGTGTCTCTCTCTCTCTCTGTGCGCGCGCGCGCGTGCGATTGTTTCGTGTGTTTATGTGAGTGAGTGTGTGTGTGTGTGTGTGTGTGTGTGTGCGCCTGCGTGCGTGGGTGCTGGCCCACAAGACGAAACAAATGTGTTTCGCTTGTACAAAATAAAGATGTTAGTGATGTGCCTTAATAACAGTTTCGTCGGTTCCGACTATTATTTCCAAAATGTTTCACCAAAGCGCTTACAGTGCCAGTTTCTTGATATGTTACGACAAACACGTGCCTGTTTATATGATTGTTGCATAATTTAACACACGAAACATATTCATGTTGGCAACGTTGACAAATATGTTATGAAGTTTCGTGTTGCTGTATAACTCACGAGTGTGGCATCGCCTTTAGCATTCCAGCTTAGCAGCTTGTGCTAAGTTGCTTTGCACGTTTTCCCCAATAGTGTCACGATTTATAACTCCGCCATTTGCTTAATATAGTTTCTAGTGAAGTGCATTATTTTAATATTTTTGTTTGATAGTTTATGTCAGCACCGGTCACACTACGGCCCGACCAAAACGGCTTTTTATATCAAGACACTTATGAAGATCGCCACATAGCCATCGAAAAGTGAGTTATAGTGTCTCAGTGAGTTATAACATTTTTTAAAAATTTAAAGTTCGGTTAGTCATAAACTATTGTTAAAGTGATTAGTAAGATTCACCGAACGTAATGGATTACAAAATTCAAAAACGTTAAAAAAAGTAATATCACTATTTGTATTTATTTTTAGCTGAATATGTAGCGATATTGTTGACACAAGGTCGTTTAATAGGATCATTCACTCTCTAGTTTCTTGTTTTTACGTAACTACAGTACCTTTAACAATGACTAGTATGTCTTTAATAAATAATAATATTCCCTAGCCTTCCCCCCCATTTTTTTATTTAACTATTAGCCCTCCATACAAGAGCGTTTGAACGGGCCTTAGTTAGATAGTGAACTGCACATTTCCATCAGTTTCAGTTCTGATACAGGTCAGTTCAGCTATTGCCTCAATGACAATGTCTTTGTACGTCTTCAATGGTTTATAGTAATAGTTTTATTGATGCGTTGTCTCATTTGCCGTCGCTGGTGAGGGGTGCGAATTAAAGGACAACGTTTTATCGAGCACTTTTCTGGCGTAATTGAAGAGAGGTAGCCAGAGTACGAGAATTAAGTGTACGGCTCTCCTTTTTTTCACCATGTGTTTCTTTTTCTTTCTTACCCTATGCACTTTGCATACTGCTTGTCTGCTAGTCTGCTTGTAATTTTTCTAGAACGTTTACACTTAGCGGTTATTCAACCCGTTACCATCTTTACGTAGCACGAAAAAAGCAAGATAGGTTAAAACCAGCTTTTAGGTCATGAACTCAGGAATCCAATCAGCTCTTAGGTTACGTATTCAGTAACCAGCTATTAGGCCAGTTACTCAGTAATTCATTCAGCTATTAGGACATATACTCGTTATTGCGAAAAGCTGTTAGGCCTCGTACTCAGTAACACAATAAGCTTGCAAGGACTTATACTCAGTAACACAATCTGCTCGTAGGTTACGTACCCAGTAATACAATAAGCTAGGTACTCAGTATTCAGCTGTTATGGCATATACTCATTACTCCAATCAACTGTTAAGTCTCATACTCAGTAATACAATCAGCTGTTGAGACTTATCATTACTCAGTAATACAATCAGCTGTTAGAGGTCCCGTACTCAGTAAAACAATCAGCTTTTAGGTCCCGTGCTCATTAATACAAACAGCTGTCAAGACATATACTCAGTAATATAATCAGCTGTTAAGACATACTAAGTAATCACATCAGCTCTTAAGTCACGTTCTCAGTAAAACAATTACCTAGTAAGTCATGCACTCAGTAAAACAATCAGCTGTTAAGGCATGTATTCAGTAATACAAACAGCTGTCAAGACATATACTCAGTAATATAATCAGCTGTTAAGACATATACTAAGTAATCACATCAGCTCTTAGGTCACGTTCTCAGTAAAACAATTACCTACTAGGTCATGCACTCAGTAAAACAATCAGCTGTTAAGGCATGTATTCAGTAATACAAACAGCTGTCAAGACATATACTCAGTAATATAATCAGCTGTTAAGACATATACTAAGTAATCACATCAGCTCTTAGGTCACGTTCTCAGTAAAACAATTATCTACTAGGTCATGCACTCAGTAAAACAATCAGCTGTTAAGGCATGTATTCAGTAATACAAACAGCTGTCAAGACATATACTCAGTAATATAATCAGCTGTTAAGACATATACTAAGTAATCACATCAGCTCTTAGGTCACGTTCTCAGTAAAACAATTACCTACTAGGTCATGCACTCAGTAAAACAATCAGCTGTTAAGGCATGTATTCAGTAATACAAACAGCTGTCAAGACATATACTCAGTAATATAATCAGCTGTTAAGACATACTAAGTAATCACATCAGCTCTTAAGTCACGTTCTCAGTAAAACAATTACCTACTAGGTCATGCACTCAGTAAAACAATCAGCTGTTAAGGCATGTATTCAGTAATACAAACAGCTGTCAAGACATATACTCAGTAATATAATCAGCTGTTAAGACATACTAAGTAATCACATCAGCTCTTAAGTCACGTTCTCAGTAAAACAATTACCTAGTAAGTCATGCACTCAGTAAAACAATCAGCTGTTAAGGCATGTATTCAGTAATACAAACAGCTGTCAAGACATATACTCAGTAATATAATCAGCTGTTAAGACATATACTAAGTAATCACATCAGCTCTTAGGTCACGTTCTCAGTAAAACAATTACCTACTAGGTCATGCACTCAGTAAAACAATCAGCTGTTAAGGCATGTATTCAGTAATACAAACAGCTGTCAAGACATATACTCAGTAATATAATCAGCTGTTAAGACATATACTAAGTAATCACATCAGCTCTTAGGTCACGTTCTCAGTAAAACAATTACCTACTAGGTCATGCACTCAGTAAAACAATCAGCTGTTAAGGCATGTATTCAGTAATAAAAACAGCTGTCAAGACATATACTCAGTAATATAATCAGCTGTTAAGACATATACTAAGTAATCACATCAGCTCTTAGGTCACGTTCTCAGTAAAACAATTACCTACTAGGTCATGCACTCAGTAAAACAATCAGCTGTTAAGGCATGTATTCAGTAATACAAACAGCTGTCAAGACATATACTCAGTAATATAATCAGCTGTTAAGACATATGCTAAGTAATCACATCAGCTCTTAGGTCACGTTCTCAGTAAAACAATTACCTACTAGGTCATGCACTCAGTAAAACAATCAGCTGTTAAGGCATGTATTCAGTAATAAAAACAGCTGTCAAGACATATACTCAGTAATATAATCAGCTGTTAAGACATATACTAAGTAATCACATCAGCTCTTAGGTCACGTTCTCAGTAAAACAATTACCTACTAGGTCATGCACTCAGTAAAACAATCAGCTGTTAAGGCATGTATTCAGTAATACAATCAGCTGTTAGGGCCTATATCATTATTAATATCAGCGGTTAAATTACGGAATCGGTAATAACTATAAAATTTGTATCAAAGAGCTACATTAATTCCAACGTTTCGTGTAAAGTTTTTAAAGTAGGCAGTGTTTTGGTATTTTACAAAATTCTCTTTTATCCGATCATTACTACGAGTTTATCTAGTTTTTTTATTCTGAAACATACTCGCGTTTCTGAATATCTGAACATTTGAAAACATATTCGAATGAAATTGAATTGAATGAAGCAATTAACATTTATTTAGAAGACCTAACAGGGAAATGCACGCTGTCATGAATGTAATTTATTGATTGCAAAGATAACTAGCGTTCAACAGTGTTTCAGATAACGGTGAGTGAACGGTCTTTTATTTCATTACATGTGCATGCCGACCTTCAAACTGAGTAATCATTTTTTATTAGTAGTTACTCGCGTGTCACGCATACGAGTCGAAGGCAGTTGTATTGTTCTTGAGAATAGAAACTGCTTCATTTTTTCTAAAGGAGCCTGAGAACGTTTTCAGTATTCGTGCAACAGTTTTTGAAGTGTTACGGGAATAAAGTGAGTTTACTGAATGTTCCCAAAGATTTTCGAAGGCTAAACATGGCTGAGGTTAACACCAACAGCTGCTATCGTCATTAACTAGAGGTTATTTTGAGGTTATGTTTAAATAATTTTCAAATTAAATATCCTACACGTTCAATAACATCTTGAATTTGATTAAATTTTGTTTTATGATATCATACAACATCTGTTTGTTTCGACGCGTAGATAATGTAACTTTATTTACTGTACATTGGTAGCGAGTTAAATTCTACGCCGCGTAACAATTCTCGCTCATTTTCGAATTAATATTTGGTTGTTTTAAAAGAATTAATAATTCTAAACTTTGGCAAGAGCATAGGCCGTACTACGTAAAAGTAAAATTTATAATTATGTAATTTTATATTTTAAATTTATTTATGTATGATTATAATAATGAATAAGATTAAATTTTTTAGTTTAAACGGCTACTTTTAAAAATAAGTTAATTTATAGAACAATATAATCTACTAAAAGTAAATATGCAAGGGAGATGTGGTTTTATATTACAATACGTTATATTCCTGATAGGTTCATTATAAATACATTGACTATAACATTTCTGCACCACCTAGCATTGTCAAATTCTTAGTTGTTTTGAATAACTTCTATCTAAGGGTCAGAACATGACACACACACACACACACACACACACACACACACACACACACACACACATACAACAGTATAAAATGAGTAATCAAATCTACTGACTATAACTATAAAAATATGGACACTTATATATCTTTACAATATCCTTTAAGGATGTTTTTCACTTTAAGTTAGGCCTACCTTTACGGGTAGAATGTTTACATAACTGCTGACATAACATACGATTTACACCCTTTGTCATGTAGTGTTCTTTAGTGTTTCAAAATGAGAGGTTTACACAAACGTGACGAAAACCGGTTGGTAACGCATCCCTCCTTCTGGCTATACTTTTAACCCTACCCTTAGTCAACTTCTTTTCGTATTATTACGGAAACAATTGGGATACTTACAAATAAGTATGACAACAAATAAGGTTATATTTCAAGTAATTGATTGAAAAAATGAACATTTTTCTTTATAATCTGACCATGATTCTTTACGGCATTCCATGTTTTGTGAAAACTCAAACTAGTTCCTCTTCATCGTGGCTAAAAATTAAACTTTCCTTTTGCTCTTCCGTTTTCATGGATCCTAATAATTTTTAACTTATCTCTTACCTAACTTTGTTACTTTTTTTGTATTGGCTGTCTATAATTTTTAAAAAAGTTGTAAATTGAAAATGTTTGGAAAACCCATTATAATAAATGAATTCCCAAATCAAACAATAGACCGAAATGGTAGTTATAATAATGTTTTTAAATTTAATATTTCTAAAAGCTGCATGTGAAAAATATAGTTATTGAACTTTTCAACTACTCCAAAAAGTCATTTATAAGTTCAGAAAAAAGGTTTAAAACATTTAAACAGAATTATTAATAGGAAAGTGCTCATGGAATTTAAGGTAGTTGATCCATACGAAGTGTAAACAGACGAGATGGATTTTACCTCCCACAACCATTAACGGAGATTATACATACACCACCATCGCCTCTGTAGATTGTGTTTGTACGCCACTGTACAGATAACATACAAAACGAATATAGTATACAAACTACAATTATATACTTTAGATTTTATCGATACATAAAAGATTTTTGTTAATCGCTTCGATATTTCAGCGAAATTCTTACAGTTTCTAGTTTCATGTGCGCAGGTACTTAGAAAAGTTGTGACGTCATCGCAACAACACATCCGGGATCTCTAGTTTGCATTCAAGTGGTATCTCAGACAACTGGTTGTCATGGATACGGACTTCTTATTGCACGTTGGAAATGTATCTGTTACCTTGTTGGGGGTCATAAAACCTCTGCATCTTAGAACAATACTTGTACAGCTTGCGACTCGACTCTTACTTTCGATTTAATTGTTTTCGAATGATGACAACATAATACAGTGTCGTTACAAATTAAATTTTTGTAGCATTACCATTTGTAATTAGTAGGAACATCGATTTTTTAAATTAAAAAATAAAAAAGAGCGAAGCGAGTCTACTGCAAAAACAGGGCGTAGAGTTGTGTTTTGGAGAAATTAATAGCTTGCGCTTGCGTACTCGTACGTTCCTCTACATATCAGTTCTTTGAATTATAAACAGATAATGTTAGAGCCTTCCAAATAGCTTGTTTTTTTAAAGATCTACATTAGTTGGCCCATTTGAGCCGGATGTCTATAAGGCTCTATAGGTAGAAAATAATGAAATCTGTTGCAGCTGTTCGGTAAAATGAAATTACAGTGTACGTATTAAATGGTGTCACGTCAGATGGACCCAGTGACACGTGCTCCGTATTGGTTCAAGGGGAAGACCACTGTCCGCCCGAAAATCCAAACCACCGTCTACCTCCCTGAAACTCTGAATTTTAACTGTCAGTAGTGTATCCATGGTTTACCCAGTGTAGTTTGTACCTCCACGAAACTCTCTACAACCAAGGGTAAACAGTGTGCGCTCTAGAAAACTTAATGCGGGCGGTAAGATTTCTTGGCGAGTTCAAAGGTAATAAAAAAAACGTTTAGGCGCTATCAAGAGGCGAGACTGTAAGGTATTAAGGGCAACCTATCATGAAAGGTTCTTTTTTAATTTTTCATGGAGACGTGGGTGGAAATAGTCAACTTCCGTATTCGATCTTGGAACTGCCACAACATACGACATAGAATGCAGAAGGATGGAGCAACAGACTGTACCACACCCCTCGGGTACCTAACTTTAAAATTACTGAATTGATAATTTGTTTTAAAACTGAAGCTGAAAATGCAGCCTGCGCATACATGGAGATATACTTTAACATTGGTAGACGATAAAATGCACATATTTCAAACTGGACGAGAGAATTGATAAAACTATCAAGAAATACGGAAAAATTGAGACATGAGGACTTGTCTGCACTCGGGCGAACGTTCAAAAATTAGACCAAGTTCAAACAGAAGAACGATACAAATTATAACAATATCTATTAGTACTAAGTTCATTATTAAAATAATAATGTGTGTGTGTGTAAAGGAATGTTTGTATGTATGTATGTATGCGTTACTAATCCGATCGCCATGAAACTTTCGGAAATTTTTGAGTATATTCCTGGGAAGGTTTTTGGTGAAATAACAATTTTTTCCAACATGTAATTTTTAAGTGCCAAAATAGTATAAAATATGACTTTTTATCTTATCTTAAAACATATTGAATTCATTTCAAATTTTGTTCATAGGCAACACTCAACAATCTGAAATTATTTTGCAACACATTTTAAACAATATACAAAAAATATTGTCCATCCGAGTGCACTTCAGTAAATAACATTCAATCAAGAACTTTTATTGGCACACTTTTCTCAATCGACTATTATTGGTTCAGCTATAATATGTTAATAAAATACTAAATTAAGTTCAGCTAATGTTGAGACGCCATTCATCGGTACGAAGTTCTATAATATAATACTATGATTTAAAAAGGGGGAAAATATAAAAATGACGACCCATTTAACTGATTTTAAACATGCCTAAATGATAGAAAACACGTTTTCCAAAATAGTAGAGAAACTGGATTTCTATCACTTATCCAGTCCAAAGGCTGGCTAAAGTGTGATGAGATTCATAGAGGTTATGATCGTACTTAACACAGAAAGTAATATGGGTCGCCAAACGCAGGTATATTTGGGGTAATTTAGGCGCTACTATCGCACATTTCATCATGGGCGCATTATGTCACAGGGTGCATCTGTCGCATATTCGTATTAAATACGAGTGGAAGCCATCTGACTGCAAAAGTCTCGTGATATACGCTCTAATTCTGAGATGCACAGCTCACGCCTTACCAAAGGCCGAGTAAGGTTGGAGTCTAACCTGTAGTGTGCGGTGGTATAATTATTAAGTGAAGCAATGCTTGCAACGCGGTAGAGGGTAACATTACTTTTACGAATTGGTATAACATTTATTAATAATATATATTTACTTACTATACGAAATAATTACAAAGACAATTAAAACAAATAATTGTTCTTTGTTTATTAACTTTTTCGATGAAATACTTTATTTTTTTATTTTAAAGGATTCCTTGACTCAAAGTGTATTCTAATTAGATATTTTGCAATATTTCTTCCTCCCTGTGTCTTAAGAAGGAGACCATTTTACAGTGTTTATCCACATTATCACTACGGAAATTAGAAAAGAATAGTAAATAATATTAGGATACGAAACACGAATCCCCCCAGGGTTACTTATTAAAGTAGTCACATTCTATTGTAGTCATATTGTGGTATCAACGTTGATCCTCTTTAACACGTTGCTACCGAGCGGCGCATATATGAGCCGGTCGGTCTATAACACAAACATCTTATCATGTTAAGGGCGTCCCACGTATGAGGCACTACAGTGTATCCCCTCAAATCCGAAACCAAATATGATTTTGATGAAAACAAATTTTTATAAGTATGTAAAATTTAATAAATTATAAAAATTATATATGCTAATAAATTTTGCTACTTCCATAAAACAGGGTTTATATGTATAATATATTAGAAATAACACTATATACATGTAAAAACTGAAATGTCATACAAAGGCATCAACAAACTCCCAAATAACTCGTCTTGACTAGTCATGCTAGACAGATTGCTTATATAGGCTACATATCTTATTGATAAGATGCTGACATTGTAAATAATATTGTATCAGAGAGAAAATATGTTTACATTTGTGTTCCATATACAGTAGGCCAACAGGATATTTACAAACCCACTCATCTTTACAAATCAAAGTGATTTACAAATCACTTGTGAGAGGTTTACATCCTGTGTTGATAAATGCCATTTAGAGTACATTCTTTGTGATTCTAATGTAATAGAATTGTGCACGAAGGAATAAACAATGTGTCAGGAGTATTTTGACCTTGATAACTGAGATACCAAATGTCCCACATTAACATCAGACATGTCTATAGTCCGATACGAATATATCAAACCGTTAAAATATACCACTGATTCGTCTTAGGAATAAAAGTAACATGCAGTGTCGCAAATATGAGCCGTCTGTCTATTTCAACTACTCAGAGCGGCGCATATGTTAACCCTTCGGTCCAGGGTGAGAGACTATAGGGCGCATATGTGAGACGGCTGGTCTATACCAATAGTTATTTTGTTAACATAGCGATAGCGAACGTGTTAAACACTAATTTCCGACTTTCATTTTAAACCTGATCCCATTCTTTACCGCTTGATCTACTCATAATTAATTCTAAAAGTGTTTTCGTTACCCAGTGACTAACCTTGGGAGAGAACTCAGTTTATTTCGAGACGACCTCCCTGGGAGACCTGTCCGTGCTTGACGTCTTCATGTTGATTAATACACGGGATGTATTGAAGCAATGACTTGCAGAAAGCTCGACGACGGTTCATTATTTGTGCATTAGCCGGGCCTGGTCGCGCGCCCTTCCTTGCAGATATATTATTTCAGATTAATAATTTACTTGGCGGGATATGCTTTATCGTGTTCGAAAACAAATTGCATGTCAACATGGATGCGTTGTTAGAGGCCAGCCTCACGAAGCGGGTTGAGAACTGGAGGAATATTTTGACGTGGCGTTTTCTGAACCTTTAAAAGTTCTAGCGGGATTGTTTTTAATTGGTAAAATGTAGCAATCGTTAATGGTACTTAAAAAGTAATTGATTTTCTTTAAACAATATACAGTATAATTAAATAAATAAAAATGAAACTAGTGAATAGCAAAGACAATAGCTAATTAATTTAATATTCTAGACAATGTTTCAATCATTAACAATCTAATTTGTGGCCACTAACAAGACTAACTCATTAGAATTATAAATAATAAATATGTATCATCGGAGTTCATATTATAACTATTGTACAACATATAAGACTTGAGATTCAAATTACTAGACTATTAATATGATTTAAAAAAAGAAGTCACATGGCGAAATTATTATCCTAAAATGTATATTTCTTAATATCAAACATTTGTGTCGATATTTAGTATGTTTTGGGAAAGTTTAATGTGACTTGAGTTGACAATATTTTTTTCGGAAAGACCTAACTTGGACTTTGATTTTCTAAAGTACAGTAATTTGATTAGAACGAAACGGGTCTAGTAAATTCTTTATCTAAATCACCTTATTCAGACATCTAATGGCGTGTGTGTGTGTCTGTGCGCGCGCGCTTGCGTGTGTGTGTGTGTATGTATGTGAGTAAACTTAAGGTTATTTCACTTCTAGATCATACGTTTTCAACGACCTTTTCCCATCGGCGCTCAAAGAGACCCATTCTGCTTGGTTGTGAGTAGACAGGTCTCTATAACCCGAGTAGAAGAAGAGGGCGTCCCTTCCTATTCTAAACGTAGTTGCACCCTCCTTGTCCTTCTTAGTTTAACGAGAGGAGTCTAGTAGAAGTCTCCTTATGTCTTCGATAGAGAACAGGTGTACTCCACGGACAAGCACCTTGCACACTTTGTGGCTCCTGCGACCCTAATCCTGTTTAGTAATCCTTTCCTGTCCTCTGTAAGATCAATGTTGACCAATATTTTAAAAACGTCTTCGTGTCTAGCTTTGATATAAGATCTTTCACAAAACCATTCAGGTTCAGAATCTATAAAAGTCTCATAGTTCTTTCAATCCACGGATAAATTGGTTTCTAAACATGAGAGTGCCTATCAGGTCGTTTGAATTATAAAACGGATTTTGTGTATAATTTGAAATCCTTTATAGACATATTGTTCAATAGATCTAGATTTTGGCTAAACATGTCCTAAAGGAATCGAAGCTTCTAGGACTGGCTTCTAATACGATTTTTTGGTGTATTGAGTTAAATTTGAAAGAATCGAAGATATTTATCGTAAAATTCATTGCTTTCAGATCACATTTCAATACAGATATTACCGCAATCGCTAAGATATCTTACCGTAGTTAAATAACTGGTAGCAAAGGAAAGTATGAGATGCCTAAAGCATAATATGGAAGGATCAGATCCAGTTTTACCAACTTTTGTATTCTAAGATATTTTTTGGCGCACAAATGAAAAATACAAAATGTTGACTTCCTAAAACGGACATAATATTTAAACAGGCCGGAAATCCTAATTGTCTGGTGTCTGGAGTTGGGATCAGGTCATAAACTAAAGTGAACCCATTTCCTTTGTATTTTGTACAGGCAGAGCCTGTACAGACTAAACAATTATTTATTACTGAATGTAAAGTCTACAAGATATACCGTATAACAAGACAAATGGTTCTCTAGTGAATGCAAAGTCTACAAGATATACCGTATAACAAGACAAATGGTTCTCTAGTGAATGCAAAGTCTACAAGATATACCGTATAACAAGACAAATGGTTCTCTAGTGAATGCAAAGTCTACAAGATATACCGTATAACAAGACAAATGGTTCTCTAGTGAATGCAAAGTCTACAAGATATACCGTATAACAAGACAAATGGTTCTCTAGTGAATGCAAAGTCTACAAGATATACCGTATAACAAGACAAATGGTTCTCTAGTGAATGCAAAGTCTACAAGATATACCGTATAACAAGACAAATGGTTCTCTAGTGAATGCAAAGTCTACAAGATATACCGTATAACAAGACAAATGGTTCTCTAGTGAATGCAAAGTCTACAAGATATACCGTATAACAAGACAAATGGTTCTCTAGTGAATGCAAAGTCTACAAGATATACCGTATAACAAGACAAATGGTTCTCTAGTGAATGCAAAGTCTACAAGATATACCGTATAACAAGACAAATGGTTCTCTAGTGAATGCAAAGTCTACAAGATATACCGTATAACAAGACAAATGGTTCTCTAGTGAATGCAAAGTCTACAAGATATACCGTATAACAAAACAAATGGTTCTCTAGTGAATGCAAAGTCTACAAGATATACCGTATAACAAGACAAATGGTTCTCTAGTGAATGCAAAGTCTACAAGATATACCGTATAACAAGACAAATGGTTCTCTAGTGAATTTAAAGTCTACAAGATATACCGTATAACAAGACAAATGGTTCTCTAGTGAATGCAAAGTCTACAAGATATACCGTATAACAAGACAAATGGTTCTCTAGTGAATGCAAAGTCTACAAGATATACCGTTTAACAAGACATCGGTTCTTTAGTGAATGCGTAGTCTACAAGATATACCGTATAACAAGTTAAATGGTTCTCTACTGAATGCAAAGTCTACAAGATATAACGTTTTATAAGACAACGGTTCTTTAGTGAATGTACACTTAACAATATATACCGTATAACAAGACAAATGGTTCTCTAGTGAATGCAAAGTCTACAAGATATACCGTTTAATAAGACAACGGTTCTTTAGTGAATGTACAGTTAACAAAATATACCGATTAACAAGACCAATGGTTCTTTAGTAAGTGTAAATTTTCAGTTGATTTATATTACCAACATAATTACAAATTATCTGGTTAGGATGGGTTCGTTTATAAACAAAAGCATGTAAAGTTTCCTAACGTAAGCGTATCAAATTACAAATGCTGTGACTCTATCTTGGTAGACGCACATGAGCTTGAAAGTAATTGGAACGCTGAGATAGTTTTCAATCCAATCTTTTTGATACCTATCGAAGTTTCAGTGCACATGGGATAGAGTTTCAGTGCGTCATTTCAATAATATCTTTTTGATAGTTATTTTCCATTTTGGGGACAGGATTCACTCTATGTTGTTTCTCCGTCGAGATGGATCAAAAACAAGTGCAAGTTTACAAAAAGGAAGTAGTTCTTTCGTTCTTAGTGTACAACTGTTCGTTTTCTCTTGCTTCTTGCATAGTTGTCCTTGATGTTCTTCCATTTAATTGTGAGCTTTTTAACTGGAACAAACAAAAAGAAAAATGTTTTTGTTATTGTTTGGAACTAATATATTTGATATTAATATCAGTCATGATAGGCCTCAGATATTACCAAAAACTACTGTAATCAAAACTCGTTTGCTGTTTCCCTGATAAATTTGTCGTCTACGGTAAATGGAAATGTTGTTAGAGCGTATTGACCATTGATACTTTTTAGCGAATTTTTGAAAAAATGGCTGATAGATTTAATTACTAAATTTATATATATAATTAAATAAAATAAATAGTAACTTTTAATCATTAATATCTCAAACTATAAATGTAAATAATTCCTCATTGATATTAATAACAAATTATCAATCTTATTAATATTAATGTCAATTGTTTATTCAATCATATTTAAAGTTGAACATATAAATAATGTGAAATTAGTAATTATATTATCGAAAACGTATCTAATAAAATTGCACAGCTATTAAGTAAGATGAGGATTATGTACACTGTCTCATTACCAATTGTGTACTAGTGGAACGCTGGCGATAGAATTGCCTCTAGATAGGAGAAACCTGCGTCAGCCCAGATACCCATCATGATAGGCCGAAAGTATCCGATAGCTATCGGCGTCCCATGCGCGTTGCTCCATTACTCCTAAGGTACTTCTGCCTATCCGATTGAAAACTATCTCGGCGTCGGATTACTTTCAAGCTCATGTGCGCCAACCCTTAGTGTATATGGTTGCATTACTTCACACAATATGGAGACCATCTTTCGCATCACGTATCAAGTCTCCAGTTGTTAGAAAATTTAATTTTTTATAAAACCAAACCTAACCTTGCAGGACAGTTTTTACATTTATTGTAAAGTTGCGCAACACTGCCCTGGTTTTATAAAAAAAACTTGTTGAACGGATAAATATCTTTTAAAAAAAAACTTTCAGTTATTGCAAATTACTGAAGCGTCAGAACTAAGTTTTATTACATTTTCAGTTTTTCTGAGAGCTTTCTTTATTTTCAGGTTTCGCTATTTCTCAATGACTAAGTATAGTACTCAACTGCTTTGGAGCAATAAACCATATTTCGCCATTTTTCAACAAATCGTGTTTAAATTATTTACAGTTTCTTAACGAAAGTAAAAAGTCAAAAATCTGTGTAAGTAATATCTTGTGAATTTAATTTCGTGATCTTGTTCTTTATTTAACTGCGAGCAGTAGGTTTCTTGTGTTTTAAGTCTATCCGAGACGCCTAGAAGCTCTCACGTTTTCTTGCGGTCTAAGGTTATAATGTTTCTGTTTTAAAAGCGGGGAATAAAATCGTCGTGATCATATCATTAGTTCTGCGAGTTAATTTGTTTTGAAATCCCATTATATTTACCTACATACCCGCTACAAATATCAGTCAATGAGAGTGCGGTAGGTCGCATTCTTAAGTTGAAGAAGAAAAGCTTCAGGGTTGCCTATATCTAGAAAGCTGTTGCGGTGAACCCAGCATCACTAGCGCCACGGACGGCTGGTTCCCACAACAATACCACAACACCATACGTCTTCATTTCCTTATTTACTTATCCAATCTTCATTCCTCCGTTGCGATGCATTGCCAACTCGACCAGTGAGCAAAAGATACTTGTCTAACATTTGTAATGGATTGTTATATCTCGTGTTGAAACCGGAGTTTTCTCGAATGTTAACTTTCAAAACGAAATTATTTGTAAATTAAAAAGACTAGTAATAATTTACTGTAAATGTTTAAGTAATAATAGTCAAATCCATATTACTTCGTTAGTGTGAAGTATTACAGGTGTTCAAGTCAGTGTTCATATTTAATATGAATACTACAACCTATCGTTGGAGCTTATAAACTAAATTCTACATTATATTACAAACTATAGGGCTTATGGAAACCATTAGTTAAACTCTGATTTTACAAGTATCCCCCTTTTTTGCTCGTTCTTTCCTTGTTGCATCCCGATTGGACCCATACTTTAACAAGAGCGGATATAGTGTGCGTCCAGGTTTTCCTATTTATATAAGCGGAGTTACTGAAGGGTGTAAAACAGGTGTCAAACTCAATTTTGCAGAGGGTCGTATATTAAATTTAGAATTTGTAGATGGCCCAGATTCAAATTTAGAATTTGTAGACGGCCCAGATTCAAATTTTTAAAAATGTATTGAATTATAACATTTTATTTATTTAATTATATAGTATATAATATACGGTTGTTAAAAATCATATCAAAGTTATAGAATCCTTCTCCGACTGTATCGCTTCGATTACTCGACTCAACTGACTCACGTCGGTGCACTCATTTTATATCGATAAGGAAGGTTCTAGTCCATACTCGAGGCCCGTGAAAGATTTTATTGTTCTCAACAAAAATAAAAGGGTATTTCCGCTTGTTGCTAAGAGATCGCGTTACTGTCTATGATTGAGTTGAATAAGGTGATCCAAGCCCCCAGGGTTCCTGCATGATCTGTCGCGGGAGTTTTCCTGGCAGGGTTTCTTTCTTGTCAGGTTTTTTCATCCCGCTCTTAGCGCGACACTTACCGTACTGTTTCATTTCACTATCTCCTGATTCTCCATGAAAAGAGCTTATGAGCTTGGTACATAAGCAATCAATCCCGTCTCTTTCACACGCGGTAGGGATACTAACCGCATGTGTGAGACGGAGGTAGCACGCTAGAGGTAGGCTGTCACGAGGGCTGGTGGGCGGGTTTTGGGGGCCCAGATCCGGGTAAAAAAAAGAAGTTTACTAGAACTTAGACTGTGGTACGATTTCTCACAGCAAATACTTAATTTTAGCTACTCTATAGAAATATAGGCCATCTTCGCGCGCGCGGGTTAAAAAAAAGCATAAATAAATAGGTACCTAACTAACACTCTCTAGCTTGTCTAGGCACGCGCTGCCCTTTAAATTGCTTATAAATGTAGTGTGCACAACTTAAAACTTCCGTAGAGCAATCGGGGTACACACGTACCTCTAAAGGTCTAAAAAACATGATTTTGTTTTCTTTAACACATTGCGATCGCGGATCGTATCTTTGACACGTCTGGTGTATAAGATCTCTTGATACTGAAGTGGGAGAGACGTAGTAAAGCAGTTCTATTGTCTACCGAAGTCGATGTCTACCCGTTACTAGGTAGAATAATCATCTTTATTATTTCAGGAAAAGGTTTTTCTTGAACCTTTACGGGATAAAAACTATTAGTGAGACAAAGATATTCCAGAATTCGATTACGAGAGTATAATAAAAATATTTGAAAAGACGCTGTTAGTTGTATCAATGGAAGCAGAAATCTAATGTCCATGCTACACTAGCTCGCAGTTTCGGATAATGTAACAGTTACTTTTGGTATTAACATCCATCGGTGCCAATGACTAAGCTGGCAGAAATGCCAAACGACGCAGTATTGTAGCTACTCTTCGTCGCTCTGTCCTCTCACCTCTTCGCACATCATACGCCTATTAAGATTTTAAATAACTGTTTATAGTACAATAAAGTTTTTTTATGTAGAGAGTTATTGATTTTTCCGAATAATAATTAAAATCTTTTTAGCGTTTACTAGAATTTCATACTTAAAAACTGTTATTTTAAATGAAACTTTTTGAGAAAGTCTTCTTCTTCTTCCAATGGCTCTTACTTGGCTACTACATTCTAGATCTTGCCTTTCAATATAATCCAGCCCCTACGTTGTTTTTCCTTCTCCAGTCCTCTGCAGACCAGGTCATCCTTGTCCATAGTAGATGCACCTGTTGGTTTCTATAGTTTGATTTAGAAAAGAATAGGACTCTACGAAAGTGAAATCTGTCAAAAGGGGTGGGACCTGCCGCCGTCTGGGCGAATAGGAAATCCTCATCATACCGGATCGGTGAGCCTTGTTGCAAATTCTACGTTAAACTTCCGTTCGTCGCTTATTGTCACAGCATTAAAACTGACAACACCGCATGTCTATCCCGTCACTGACCCGTTCCTATTCTGCTTTAAATCAAACTATAATACCCTCATTCTACCGAGATGTCCGGGGAGACAATCATGGCTCTGCGGCAATTGGAAGACAAAGTTGATCACGTCCACAACGTAGTTTAAGCTGTGTCACCTGGGTAGTGCTAAATGATCAAGAATGCTGTCTAAAGCCTCCCAAAATAAAAATTCTTGGAAAAGCAATATTGTTGTTCGTTTTAAAATATTTAAAAACATTCCATTTTTGTGAAATGAAGTAACATTGCGTTTATTTTTACCGATTTGGCAGCGTCAAAAAATTACAAGTTATTTCAAATTTTACCTATCAAGTAATTGATATTAAACTAGAAAAATATTGATTAATAGTACGCAAATTTACAGGAATCACCTGGCATAGACAATAACGGACACTTACATTGATATTTTTGTATATTTGTATTTTACACAATTTTTTTTATTAAACACTGTAGTTTTGTATGTTGAACATTTAATAACTTCACATAACTGACCCAGAATATAAGATTTATAAAATTCCTTTAAAAGAAATATTTTATGCATATAATTATATATGTTTTTAATAAATATTGTATTAACATATTAGAACCATTGCATACTGGATATTATTTGTTTGGTAGTTAGCATTTTATGAATATCTGTAATGTATTAATTGCTTTTATGTATTAGTTATTAATTAATTGGTCTTGTGTTCAACTGTCTTCAATTACTTTGGACAATATCAAAAGTCATTGCAAAAGTCCAAGGAATATACATTTTAAAATTTTGAGCTTTGTAGCCCGATATGTAGTAGGCGACTCTTCCGCGACAGGTTGCCACATGGGCCGCCGGACCAGGTGAGCGCGAGTGATTGTGTGAGGGCCGCATAATCCTCTAGGGGGCTTCCGAGTCTGCATGGAATATAATAACCGCCTTAGTATAACTTTCAAATTTGCCAAAACCGAAAGCTGCCTGCAACAAATCACCTTGAAACGACGTTTAGGGTCTATTAAATAATATAATAAACGTATTTAATATTTATTTTATGTAAAAACAGTGCGGACCACATAACCGTGAAGTTGGCCTTGAGAGATTGGAGTAGGCGAGACGGGTGATAGAGGGTCAGTATAAATACTTTCCTAAAAACATGACAAGGACTGTCAAAACACTCGTGTTGATTATAAAACTACTAGATTCAACAGTTACCGTACAAATGCGTTGCTGATTGTAGCCTTCTGTAATTTTAAGATGACTGATTGTTCCTAACATAAATCTGTTAATGTGTAGCACACACTTGAATAAGTAACATGTTCTCAAAGTGGTAGTCTTTCAAGGCCAAGTTTACGGTTATAATTTGCATATTATAATTTTACTGTCGATGTTACTCTTACTTCTGCATACATTCTTGCATACTATTAGTTTACCGTTGATGTTACACTTTTGCCTCTGGATAAATTTTTACTGTACATACTACAGGGGGACACACGGGAGACGGACGGTTTTAAATGTAATAATACTCAGCCAACTTTAAAATTAATGCATGTTTATTTACACAAAATCAAAGCTCATTATTTGCCATTTTAGTTAACAAAGTTATTTGTGAAAAACAATGTCATCGAGGTGATGTCCATCATTTCGAATGCAGGACTCAAGTCTCTTCTCAAAATCCTCAATCACACGGACTAAAATCTCTGCAGGGACGGCAGCAATTTCTTGAATGATAACATTCTTCAACTCGTCAAAATTTCGTGGTTTGTGGTTATAAACATAGTTCTTAAGGTACCCTCACAGAAAAAAGTCACATACTGACAAGTCGGGAGACCTGGGAGGCCAAGGAACATTGCCATAACGTGAGATAATACGGCCAGGAAACATGCGTCTAAGAACTGTCATTGAAGTGTTTGCGGTATGGAGGTTGCCCCATCCTTCTGAAACCAAACGCGTTTTAAATGGATTCGTCGTTTTCTTAGTTCTGGTTTCAAGAATGTTTCAAGCATATTAATGTAACGAACCGAATTAACAGTAACTGTGGCCCCTTTTTCTTCAAAAAAATAAAGTCCAATAATTCCAACAGAGCCAAGAGCACACCAGACTGTTACTTTTTCTGAGTGTAGAGGACGCTGGATAGATAAGGTAGGATAGATAGGGTAGATAAGGTGTGGATGCTCTGGAGCCCAGTAACGTAGGTTTTGCTTATTCACGGTCTCGTTTAAATGAAAATGAGCTAAATGAAAATTAAAATGAAATTTCATTTTCATTCGATCCCAAAATCACTTGCATTCTGTAAGCGAAGTCTTCTCGTACAGCAAAATCAGTTTCCTTAAGTTGTTGAACAATGAGCATTTTGTATGGATAGAATTTTCATTCTTTATGCAAAATTAGTCTAACCGATTCACGATTGATTCGTAACTCACTAGCATGGCGTCTAGATGACCGTCCTGGGCTTCTGACTACAGCTTTCCTTACTCTTTCAACATTTTCTGGTGTCTTTACACTACGTCTTGGGCCAGTATGCTTCCAGTTGATCTGAAGTTTTCCACCCATCTGAGGATAGTGTTACGGCTTCGAACAGCTCCATGTCGACCGACATTAAACCGCGCACGAAACAATCGCTGCGTAGCAATAATAGACTCAACACTTTTCACGATACTGTCGTAGACAAACACTGCTCCATAGTGACTGAGTAAATGAAATGGCGTCTTGTGTGAATCAGAACTATCCCCAGCACGACCACCTCCCACCACCGCACTCTCAGTACTACGCAGTTCAAAACCGTCCGTCTCTCGTGTGTCACCCTGTATAATTTTACTTTCTATGTTACATTTTGCCCTACTTTAATTTTATTGACGATGTTACTATTTTGCGCCTCTGTTAGTATTAACACCACTCCGATTGTTAAACGCAAGGCTGGAATCTGAATTGATTATTATTGAAAGTGACTGCAGCAGGAGTGACAATGGCGTCATGATGTCGCGAAATGGCAGAGTCGTGGTTGTACGCAAGGTTACATCTGTCAACGCCTGTACAATTACCGGCGGCTATCGTGAGTCCATCGACGTAGCAATATAACGCCATATTAGCTTCTATTCTAGATCTTTGATGTAATAAGCACTTAAGCTTAGTTTTGCTGAATTTTAATATAGAAATATATTTTTGTAGTAGAGTGAGAGCTTGTACTCAGCTTTACTGCCTCCCCGATATGACATGGTGGTAATTATCGGTAGTAATAGCCCTTTATACTAAGCTGTACTGCATAATATATCATGGTTGTAAATATCTGCGATAACAAATACATATACTCAGCTTTACTGCATAACGAGACATGGCGGTAATTATCGGCTGTAATAGGCCTTTGTACTAATCAGTACTGCATAATACGACATGGTTGTAAATACTGTATCTGCAGTAGTGAACACTTATACTCAGCTTTACTGCATAACGAGACATGGCGGTAATTATCGGCAGTAATAGGCCTTTGTACTAAGCTGTACTGCAAAATATGACATGGTTGTGAATATCTGCAATAATGAACACTTATACTCAGCTTTACTGCATAACGAGACATGACGGTAATTATCGGCAGTAATAGGCCTTTGTACTAAGCTGACCTGCAAAATATGACATGGTTGTGAATATCTGCAGTAATGAACACGTATACTCAGCTTTACTGCATAACGAGACATGGCGGTAATTATCGGCAGTAATAGGCCTTTGTACTAAGCTGTACTGCAAAAATATGACATGGTTGTAAATATCTGCGGTAACGAACACTTATACTCAGCTTTACTGCATAACGAGACATGGCGGTAATTATCGGCAGTAATAGGCCTTTGTACTAAGCTGTACTGCAAAATACGACATGGTTGTGAATATCTGCAGTAATGAACACGTATACTCAGCTTTACTGCATAACTAGACATGACGGTAATTATCGGCAGTAATAGGCCTTTGTACTAAGCTGTACTGCAAAATACGACATGGTTGTGAATATCTGCAGTAATGAACACGCATACTCAGCTTTACTGCATAACGAGACATGACGGTAAATATCGGCAGTAATAGGCCTTTGTACTAAGCTGTACTGCAAAATATGACATGGTTGTAAATATCTGCAGTAATGAACACTTATACTCAGCTTTACTGCATAACGAGGCATGACGGTAATTATCGGCAGTAATAGGCCTTTGTATTAAGCTGTACTGCAAAAGCTGACATGGTTGTAAATATCTGCAGTAATGAACACTTATACTCAGCTTTACTGCATAACGAGACATGGCGGTAATTATCGGCAGTAATAGGCCTTTGTACTAAGCTGACCTGCAAAATATGACATGGTTGTGAATATCTGCAGTAATGAACACGTATACTCAGCTTTACTGCATAACGAGACATGACGGTAATTATCGGCAGTAATAGGCCTTTGTACTAAGCTGACCTGCAAAATATGACATGGTTGTGAATATCTGCAATAATGAACACTTATACTCAGCTTTACTGCATAACGAGACATGACGGTAATTATCGGCAGTAATAGGCCTTTGTACTAAGCTGACCTGCAAAATATGACATGGTTGTGAATATCTGCAATAATGAACACTTATACTCAGCTTTACTGCATAACTAGACATGGCGGTAATTATCGGCAGTAATAGGCCTTTGTACTAAGCTGTACTGCAAAATACGACATGGTTGTGAATATCTGCGGTAATGAACACGTATACTCAGCTTTACTGCATAACTAGACATGACGGTAATTATCGGCAGTAATAGGCCTTTGTACTAAGCTGTACTGCAAAATACGACATGGTTGTGAATATCTGCAGTAATGAACACGTATACTCAGCTTTACTGCATAACGAGACATGGCGGTAATTATCGGCAGTAATAGGCCTTTGTACTAAGCTGTACTGCAAAATATGACATGGTTGTAAATATCTGCAGTAATGAACACTTATACTCAGCTTTACTGCATAACGAGGCATGACGGTAATTATCGGCAGTAATAGGCCTTTGTATTAAGCTGTACTGCAAAAGCTGACATGGTTGTAAATATCTGCAGTAATGAACACTTATACTCAGCTTTACTGCATAACGAGACATGGCGGTAATTATCGGCAGTAATAGGCCTTTGTACTAAGCTGACCTGCAAAATATGACATGGTTGTGAATATCTGCAGTAATGAACACGCATACTCAGCTTTACTGCATAACGAGACATGACGGTAAATATCGGCAGTAATAGGCCTTTGTACTAAGCTGTACTGCAAAATATGACATGGTTGTAAATATCTGCAGTAATGAACACTTATACTCAGCTTTACTGCATAACGAGGCATGACGGTAATTATCGGCAGTAATAGGCCTTTGTACTAAGCTGACCTGCAAAATATGACATGGTTGTGAATATCTGCAGTAATGAACACGCATACTCAGCTTTACTGCATAACGAGACATGACGGTAAATATCGGCAGTAATAGGCCTTTGTACTAAGCTGTACTGCAAAATATGACATGGTTGTAAATATCTGAAGTAATGAACACTTATACTCAGCTTTACTGCATAACGAGGCATGACGGTAATTATCGGCAGTAATAGGCCTTTGTATTAAGCTGTACTGCAAAAGCTGACATGGTTGTAAATATCTGCAGTAATGAACACTTATACTCAGCTTTACTGCATAACGAGACATGGCGGTAATTATCGGCAGTAATAGGCCTTTGTACTAAGCTGACCTGCAAAATATGACATGGTTGTGAATATCTGCAGTAATGAACACGTATACTCAGCTTTACTGCATAACGAGACATGACGGTAATTATCGGCAGTAATAGGCCTTTGTACTAAGCTGACCTGCAAAATATGACATTGTTGTGAATATCTGCAATAATGAACATTTATACTCAGCTTTACTGCATAACGAGACATGACGGTAATTATCGGCAGTAATAGGCCTTTGTACTAAGCTGACCTGCAAAATATGACATGGTTGTGAATATCTGCAATAATGAACACTTATACTCAGCTTTACTGCATAACGAGACATGACGGTAATTATCGGCAGTAATAGGCCTTTGTACTAAGCTGACCTGCAAAATATGACATGGTTGTAAATATCTGCGGTAACGAACACTTATACTCAGCTTTACTGCATAACGAGACATGACGGTAATTATCGGCAGTAATAGGCCTTTGTACTAAGCTGTACTGCAAAATACGACATGGTTGTGAATATCTGCAGTAATGAACACGTATACTCAGCTTTACTGCATAAATAGACATGACGGTAATTATCGGCAGTAATAGGCCTTTGTACTAAGCTGTACTGCAAAATATGACATGATTGTAAATATCTGCAGTAATGAACACTTATACTAAGCTTTACTGCATAACTAGACATGACGGTAATTATAGGCAGTAATAGGCCTTTGTACTAAGCTGTACTGCAAAATACGACATGGTTGTGAATATCTGCAGTAATGAACACGTTTACTCAGATTTACTGCATAACGAGACATGGCGGTAATTATCGGCAGTAATAGGCCTTTGTACTAAGCTGTACTGCAAAATACGACATGGTTGTGAATATCTGCAGTAATGAACACTTATACTCAGCTTTACTGCATAACGAGACATGGCGGTAATTATCGGCAGTAATAGGCCTTTGTACTAATCAGTACTGCATAATACGACATGGTTGTAAATACTGTATCTGCAGTAGTGAACACTTATACTCAGCTTTACTGCATAACGAGACATGGCGGTAATTATCGGCAGTAATAGGCCTTTGTACTAAGCTGTACTGCAAAATATGACATGGTTGTGAATATCTGCAATAATGAACACTTATACTCAGCTTTACTGCATAACGAGACATGGCGGTAATTATCGGCAGTAATAGGCCTTTGTACTAAGCTGACCTGCAAAATATGACATGGTTGTGAATATCTGCAGTAATGAACACGTATACTCAGCTTTACTGCATAACGAGACATGACGGTAATTATCGGCAGTAATAGGCCTTTGTACTAAGCTGACCTGCAAAATATGACATGGTTGTGAATATCTGCAATAATGAACACTTATACTCAGCTTTACTGCATAACGAGACATGACGGTAATTATCGGCAGTAATAGGCCTTTGTACTAAGCTGACCTGCAAAATATGACATGGTTGTGAATATCTGCAATAATGAACACTTATACTCAGCTTTACTGCATAACGAGACATGACGGTAATTATCGGCAGTAATAGGCCTTTGTACTAAGCTGACCTGCAAAATATGACATGGTTGTAAATATCTGCGGTAACGAACACTTATACTCAGCTTTACTGCATAACGAGACATGACGGTAATTATCGGCAGTAATAGGCCTTTGTACTAAGCTGTACTGCAAAATACGACATGGTTGTGAATATCTGCAGTAATGAACACGTATACTCAGCTTTACTGCATAACTAGACATGGCGGTAATTATCGGCAGTAATAGGCCTTTGTACTAAGCTGTACTGCAAAATACGACATGGTTGTGAATATCTGCAGTAATGAACACGTATACTCAGCTTTACTGCATAACTAGACATGACGGTAATTATCGGCAGTAATAGGCCTTTGTACTAAGCTGTACTGCAAAATACGACATGGTTGTGAATACACTGCACAACAAAAAAATATTTTTTGAATGTTTCCTACACTAAATTAGTCAATTTCTACTAATTTTGGGGTGATAAAAACGAAAATAACAATGAAAAAATTTTATTAGCTTTGGTTTTTGAGATACACAGTACTTAATCTTAAAGAGTAGTTATACTATACGTGAAAAGTGAAAGTACATAAAACAATATTGTTATGTTTCTTTTACAATATTTCAAGTACAAAATTGATTAAAAAAACATTATTCTTAGTGTTTTGACAAATAAAAGAAGTTTGTACCACCAAATTTCAATTAAGTCAATCCGATTCATTGTAAGATCGCTGTCGTTTAGCTTGTCTTTTATAAAACACTTCTGGAGCATCCCTACACACAGACCAGCAGTAGTCTGCAAGCATTGCTTCATTCCAACGGCCCTGATATCTCTGTTCCATTAAGGCAATGCCTTGATGGAATCTTTCTCCATGTTCGTCACTCACAGCTCCACAGTTTTGTGGGAAGAAATTAAGATGAGAGTGAAGAAAATGAATTTTTAAGGACATGTTGCATCCAAGTTGGTGGTAAGCTTGAAGAAGCTCTTTAACCAATGCTGTGAAGTTATCATCTCTTTTGTTACCTAAAAACCCATGTACAACTCCCTTAAAGGCTTCCCAGGCTCTTTTTTCATTTCCTGTTACAATCATGTCAAAAGCAGGATCATTTACGATTTCACGGATTTGAGGCCCAATAAAGATGCCTTCCTTGACTTTAGCATCACTTAACCTGGGAAACTTTGCTCTCAAGTACTTAAAAGCTTGTCCTTCCTGGTCCATGGCCTTCACAAAGTTTTTCATTAGTCCCAACTTAATATGTAATGGGGGTAAGAGAACATCCTTAGGATCTACAAGAGGCTCGTAAACTACATTTTTCTCATTAAGGTTTAGGTCTCGTGTAGGCCAGTTCACTTTTTTATAGTGAGATTTTCTATCCCGACTGTCCCACAGACATAAAAAACAACAGTACTTGGTGAATCCTAATTGCATTCCTAGGAGTATAGCAATGACTTTCAGATCACCACAGATTTGCCACTTGTGTTGTTCATATTTGATTGATTGGAGAAGTGTTTTCATATTTATATAAGTTTCCTTCATGTGTACTGCATGACCTATAGGAATAGAAGGTAGCTGATTTCCATTATGCAGAAGTACAGCTTTTAAGCTTAGTTTTGAAGAGTCTATAAACAGTCTCCATTCAGATGGAGTGTGAACCAATTTGAAGCAGTCCATCAAACCATTAACATCAGAACAAACTACGAGGTTTTCTTTTTTCTCAAAAAAAGGAAGCAAATCTTTTTGACGCTGTCTGTACTGAGATATTTTCACATCATGTTTTAGAAGATTCCACTGTTGTAGTCTTGACCCTAAAAGCTCAGCCTTTACCTTAGACAAGCCAAGATCTCTTATAAGGTCACTCAACTCTGCTTGACTAATTTTGTGCGGATCACTAGATCTATCGCTTACCTGAAAATCAGGGTCATAAGATGTTGAAGGATGGGTTGCTCCTTCTAAACAGTCTTCATCACCTTCCTCTAAAATTTCATAGTTTTGGGGTGGAGAAGGGACTGGCAAAGTATCTGAGTGTGGTACAGGCCGAAGAGCAGATGGGAGATTAGGGTATTTAACCGCTCCTCTTTTCTTCATAGATAAACCTTGCTTAATGGGAGGAGTTAAGCAGAAATAACAGTCGTCTGTATGATTGGTAGGCTCACGCCAAACCATAGGTACTGCAAAAGCCATTGCCCGGATTTTATTTTTCAGCCACTCTCGCAATATGACGGAACAAGAATTGCAACAAATATGAGGAGCCCATGATTTATCTTGGTCCCCAACTTTCACACCAAAATAATGTTCATAGGCAGTCTTAACGATAGGTGTCATTTTACATTTCTGAGCCAAAAATGTTATTTCACCACATATATAGCAAAAGCTATCGACAGAATTCACACACTTTCGAGGCATTTCAGATCAGCACTAAAATTAATTTAAAAATCAACTTCACACAATAATTTCAATAGCAACCACGTGCGTACAATTGACAAACTCACATAGGTTATGTTTACTACTTATGAACAGCTGAAGAGAGGGAAATTATGTAAACAAACCTGTGTACCAACTGTTGGTAATGAAATATTTTATTTGTTGAAAACTCAATATATATATATATATATATATATATATATATATATATATATATATATATATCTGAAATACGAGCTAATATATAATTTTTATGGTCATTTTTGGTTTTAACACGTGGAAATACATTAAAATCAGCTAATTTCAACCTCGAAACAAAAACTTTGTTGTGCAGTGATATCTGCAGTAATGAACACGTATACTCAGATTTACTGCATAACGAGACATGGCGGTAATTATCGGCAGTAATAGGCCTTTGTACTAAGCTGTACTGCAAAATACGACATAGTTGTGAATATCTGCAGTAATGAACACGCATACTCAGCTTTACTGCATAACGAGACATGACGGTAAATATCGGCAGTAATAGGCCTTTGTACTAAGCTGACCTGCAAAATATGACATGGTTGTGAATATCTGCAGTAATGAACACGTATACTCAGCTTTACTGCATAACGAGACATGGCGGTAATTATCGGCAGTAATAGGCCTTTGTACTAAGCTGACCTGCAAAATATGACATGGTTGTGAATATCTGCAATAATGAACACTTATACTCAGCTTTACTGCATAACGAGACATGACGGTAATTATCGGCAGTAATAGGCCTTTGTACTAAGCTGTACTGCAAAATACGACATAGTTGTGAATATCTGCAGTAATGAACACGCATACTCAGCTTTACTGCATAACGAGACATGACGGTAAATATCGGCAGTAATAGGCCTTTGTACTAAGCTGACCTGCAAAATATGACATGGTTGTGAATATCTGCAGTAATGAACACGTATACTCAGCTTTACTGCATAACGAGACATGGCGGTAATTATCGGCAGTAATAGGCCTTTGTACTAAGCTGACCTGCAAAATATGACATGGTTGTGAATATCTGCAATAATGAACACTTATACTCAGCTTTACTGCATAACGAGACATGACGGTAATTATCGGCAGTAATAGGCCTTTGTACTAAGCTGACCTGCAAAATATGACATGGTTGTGAATATCTGCAATAATGAACACTTATACTCAGCTTTACTGCATAACGAGACATGACGGTAATTATCGGCAGTAATAGGCCTTTGTACTAAGCTGACCTGCAAAATATGACATGGTTGTAAATATCTGCGGTAACGAACACTTATACTCAGCTTTACTGCATAACGAGACATGACGGTAATTATCGGCAGTAATAGGCCTTTGTACTAAGCTGTACTGCAAAATACGACATGGTTGTGAATATCTGCAGTAATGAACACGTATACTCAGCTTTACTGCATAAATAGACATGACGGTAATTATCGGCAGTAATAGGCCTTTGTACTAAGCTGTACTGCAAAATATGACATGGTTGTAAATATCTGCAGTAATGAACACTTATACTCTGCTTTACTGCATAACGAGACATGACTGTAATTATCGGCAGTAATAGGCCTTTGTATTAAGCTGTACTGCAAAATATGACATGGTTGTAAATATCTGCAGTAATGAACACGCATACTCAGCTTTACTGCATAACGAGACATGACGGTAAATATCGGCAGTAATAGGCCTTTGTATTAAGCTGTACTGCAAAATATGACATGGTTGTAAATATCTGCAGTAATGAACACGCATACTCAGCTTTACTGCATAACGAGACATGACGGTAAATATCGGCAGTAATAGGCCTTTGTACTAAGCTGTACTGCAAAATATGACATGGTTGTAAATATCTGCAGTAATGAACACTTATACTCAGCTTTACTGCATAACGAGGCATGACGGTAATTATCGGCAGTAATAGGCCTTTGTATTAAGCTGTACTGCAAAAGCTGACATGGTTGTAAATATCTGCAGTAATGAACACGCATACTCAGCTTTACTGCATAACGAGACATGACGGTAAATATCGGCAGTAATAGGCCTTTGTACTAAGCTGTACTGCAAAATATGACATGGTTGTGAATATCTGCGGTAACGAACACTTATACTCAGCTTTACTGCATAACGAGACATGACGGTAAATATCGGCAGTAATATGCCTTTGTACTAAGCTATACTGCAAAATATGACATGGTTGTAAATATCTGTAGTAACGAACACTTATACTCATCTTTACTGCATAACGAGACATGACGGTAAATATCGGCAGTAATATGCCTTTGTACTAAGCTATACTGCAAAATATGACATGGTTGTAAATATCTGCGGTAACTAATACATATACTCAGCTTTACTGCATAACGAGACATGGCGGTAATTACCTCCAGTAATAGGAACTTGTACGCAGCTTCGATCACTCTTCTCGTTAGATCGCTGAACAGACTTACTATCGTATGCACACAGAAATACGTGCGTTTATTTTATCGACTCAGTATTACTTATAAGTGATTTATTGTCAAAACGGTTTTAAAATTTTGTGTCAACCAATAGTAGCAAGGGCAGAAAGAAATAGCCTTATTCTTTAAAATGCTCTAATGTTTGCATACAAGTGACAGACGGAACAGTGGTTAGTTGGGCCGAATCACGAAGGCGCGCAACTCCGGTGTTTAATTGGTCGGCAAATGTGTTTTTGTTTGAATGCAAGAAACGTGATGGCCCACGCACGACCTGAACTTTAACACTCGGCTGGGCATTGTGGACTAGCGATGACGCAAGCAATACATCATTGCTCGGAATTTGCGTAATAAAACGTCTGACACAACTCTTTAATTATAGTATGAGAATCGGAAAACAGTTCAAAAAAAGTACGCTGATCTCACTGTAGAAATTTCCTACTTTGAGGTAAAATATGCAACGCAGAAAAAAATTGAAGGAATTTAAATAATTAGACACCTAACACAGTCTCTGGTTATGATGTGGGAATCGGAAACGTTGTACGCAACAATGCACGCTGATCTTACTGAAGAAAAAATTTTGCGGTGAAACATATAAGCGAGAGGAATTGTTCAGGTCATCAATAATAGATACGACGTGATCCTAATGCTGGAATGCCTTACTCTGTGACAACCAGCGTCACAGATGACGTCAGAGTTAATGTTATCAGCGTCACAGTTACCCAATGGCTGGTTATCTAACTGGACGACAGCCTCTAGAAAGTACAGCAAACCTAAACAGTCAAATGTTAAATAAACAAAACATGTTAGAGAGTTGAAATAGGATATATGTAAACAGTATAGTTTCAAATTGTTTAAAACAAAAATAATAAAACGCTAAACATAACGTAAAAAATGAGATACAAATACCCCCTAATAGTTATAACTGGGGTATAGTGTTGTAGACGATAAGATAATAATAATTATCTTTTTAACATCGTAAAAGTACCGTTAGTAAGTAAGGCGGTTTAAGTATTGTTATTTAATTTTAACTGGTGAAATGGAATTAGAAGGTTAAACTTTTTATTAAATAATGGGAACAAATTGAAAATTATGTTATGATATTACGGTTTCATTGTGAAATGTGGGTTTGGCGTGTTCACCCTCAAACGTTTTTAGTACGTTTGTCTATCAGTTCTGTCTGAGGAAAAACGAATAACTATAACATATCAACGTAAGGGGCCAAAAATGCGGTCACCCAATAGCCCGCGTCACACATTCACTTTTTGAGAGTCACGAATGTATTCTTGTGTACGACTTGGTCTTTCGGATGCCCAAATTCTACAGTTGTGTCTCTTAACAGAACCATTGGTGTAGAAAGTACCTTTGTCATTATAGAGTATCCAACTTGAAAAATTATCATCGTTGTGATGTTCTAGCTTAGAAACTGCGAAACGGTCGGGTCGGTTTTTTTAATTACACGCCTAAGTTGAATTGTGTTGGCGTACAGTCTTAAACGTTAATGCAGAATATTTTGGTTGTTTAAAAAGGAATCGATCTAATTGGAGGAAGGAACTCTCAAGTTTTAGAGCAAATGTTTTTTATACTTAACGACTTGAAGAAGTGGTTCATACTTACATTTCTTTCACAAGTTATGTAAAGTAAATTATTCAAGAAATGTGAATAGTTCTCTCGCGTCTCATAAAATCAACTTCGATATTAATAACTGCTAATTTATTTTATTAAAAATGACCCTAATTTGAACATTTCTAAGTTATAATTTTTTTGTAATTTATTGTTATTGCAAATAGCTTATAACAAGTCTTTGTCGCCATTTAGAGTTATGTAAACAATGAAAGGTACTAAATAATCCGGCGCGGCGCCACTTAGCAGTGTAGCGCACCCTGGTGGCCAAACTAGCCACTGATAATAATTGTAGAATCGAAATGTCATGTCTCGTTGAATGTTTTAATCATCCGATGTGAAAGATCACTTGCAGACGTTTGGCAATAAATCTATAGCCCTATACATTGTGAAATAACATTTCCTCAAAGAATTTTTATTTTAAAATATAATAGATATTTCTAAACTATAGTGGAATGGTACTAGATTTCTATAAAAGGGTAAAGATAGTCTCAAATATGTAACAGCATATTTGAAAGAAACAGATTTTTAAAAACCTATACTTTTGGAATAAGCGAAAAACGTTTTAAAATAATATCTCAATAATTTTGGAAATTCAGTTTCCATGTTTTTTAAATACATTTTTTGTTTGTATTTTTTAGTTTATTTAAACAATTATGAAAAACGCAGAAAATTTTAACATACAATTTTGTAAGATTTTCATTTTGTTTGTTAAAAATGTGTCGCATTTTTAGCATGAATGTTGTTAATCCTTATGTTGTACGTTACTATGTTGTGTGTGTTTTTTTAAATTTTTAATTAACTTGGGAGCGGGTTTAAACTGCCCGAAGCACCGCTACCTTAGGTATATTGTACTTACCTCCCTGATCTAGTCAAAGAGCCCCTTCCCTCTTACCAGGTTTAGACTAGTTTCCTGACTAGTGTTTTACCTTCAGCGTCCTCTTTCAGAGCTGTGCTACCCCCAAAGAGGTTGAAGCGCCTCTCGGCAAGTGCTTCACATCTATAAATGATGTGTGTGGCGGTCTCCAGTTCTTGCCCGCATAATCTGCACACTGGTTCATCTTTGAAGATACCCGTATTATGCAGATGTTTCCTTAGTCCACAGTGTTCCGTGAGTAGACCTGTGGCTATCCTCAATTCCTGCCTAGACAGATAGATGAGACTCTTCTGCAGCCCCAAGGAAGGTTTCCTAAGGGTTAGTTTACTGTGTCTCATTCCTTCAGCCCTGACCCAGTGCTCACAGTGTCTTTCAGCCATCCACCTTCGCACTGCAATCTTGACCATGGATTTGGAAATACCTACCGCCGGCTCCGGTCCAATTAGGGGAGTTGAAGACACCTCTCTGGCCAGTGCATCTGCGGCTTCATTTCCAAATATTCCCCTATGCCCTGGCACCCAACCTATCTTGATTTGATTGTGCCTTGCCAGGGCTTCTAGGTTATTTAGGCACTCCATGACTATGGCCGAGGTGACCACATGTCCGTTTAGTGCCTTAATTGCTGCCTGACTGTCAGAGAAAATAGCAATCCGGGTCCTGTGTATTCCCCTTCTCGCTATCTCTCCCAGACAGACATTTATAGCATATATTTCGACCTGAAAGACAGAGGTATGCCTCCCCAAGGAAAAAACTAGTTTTACCCTTAGGTTTTTACAATACACCCCCGCTCCAGTGCCGAAGTCCATCTTGGAGCCATCTGTATACCAGATCTGAGCTCCCGATGTTACTGACCCTGACCATTCCATCATAGTTTGGTGGGCCTGGTCAGGTGCAAACGTCTGAGTAAGATGGTCACTGCCCATCTCCAAGACAGGTTCTTTGACCACGCACTCGATACTCATATGTCCCGAAACATCTGGGAGATTAGCCCAGTTGTTCGAGTATGCAATCTCCATGCTGGGGTTTGGTGCTTGTGGTTGATTGCTTCCCACCTGTTGCACCTCACTCCTCACAACATCCAAGCCCTGGACGTTAACATGTTCGGCTCGGTTTTGGCCTCTCCTGCGTTGTGTGCTCAGGATTATTGGCCCTTCCGCTGCTCTCGCCTGATCTCTTCGGAGCCGCCTTCTGGCCGCTCCACTCATACGCTTTCTTCGTAGAGAAAGCGTGCTCAACTCTACAACCATTTCACTGGTTTCTGCAGTCGGCAGCTTGGTAGCCGCCCCCGCACCCCCAGTGGTGGTTGCCGTTGACACATCTGCTACAGACTCACGGTATGCCGTCTCATTGGTTCCCGCTGTCTGTGCAGACTCAACATCAATTTGTGTACTTACTTGATCCATTAGCTTCCCAAGTATGGGGAAAAGAACGGCCAACCAGAGCAGAACCCCCACTGCCCTGGCAAGACAACATACAATGAGGTTTTGTCTGGTTCCTCAAGGGGATCGTGTGCTACTGCATTTTATACCCTGCAGCCATTCATCCATCGGCACGATGCCTTCCACCTTGAATTGGGTATTCAGTCACTGACCTTGAAGCACACCCCAAGTTCAGGACATTATTAACTGTTGCTCATGGAGCGAACAGCCTGCTTTACTCTCTTTTGTTACAACTGTGTTGTTAGGGTAGTTTCCCGCCCATACTTCACAGCCGCATTGCCCTTGGTTCACCTAGGATGTGAGAGTAGCATTGTTAGGACTTAATTCCCAACTACCCCAGTCCCCAGTCAGATTAGTTATTTCTACCACACCCAACCGGTTGACTGACGAGGAGGGATAATTCCTCACCATTGAACCATTGCCTGGGCCTGCTTATTCAGAAACCTTCCGGAATCCTTAGTCACAAGTAACCTATATATCTGTAGGCCGTTCCACTATCCGCCACCCGTGGACCCGCCCAGTTTCTAAGGCAAGCTATCTGGGACTATGTTGTGTTGTTCTATGGACTTGAGTATTGTAAAATTATGTTTGTAGACGCTTCGATGTTTTACTTCAATTACTTTCACCTTACGACCTACGCAAAACATTAACGTTAATTAAGAAGTATGTGAAGCTAAGCCATTGGCCTTTATTGCAAATTTGGTTATTAATTACATACAAAGTTTATCACATTTTAAAATTTTATAACAAATGTTTCACCTTTCATTATTATTCATGTTGACATTTCGTATATTGCTAGACAAATTTTGGCGAAAAAGGTTATCTAATTTTTCATCCAATATGTTTGAATGAGAATCTTGAAAAGTTATTTACTAAGTAAGCTCTTAATCTAAAAATCAGAAATATAATTTTTCTAATATTGATAATCATTAAAACTCAGTAGATCATTAATTTAAAAAGTCATTAATACCCTTTAATCCGAAAACAAATCAGTAAATCTCCTTAATCTAAAAATCAGTAAAATAAGTAGTTTAATTTATAAAAGTCGTGGATTTTCCGCTTCAGCCTAATACATATGTAGGTATAGGTATTTACAAAAGGCCTCAGTATATAAAAGCATTAAAACGTACCATTTAGTCGACGAAATTGATAAAATTCGCCCTTTTTGCAAAAAATCAATAAAATCTATTTAATGAAGCAGTAGACTAATGATCTAAATATATAATATAATTAAAACAAATCTTTTAAATTAAAATCAGAAAAATGAGCTCTTTAAATTAGAATATTAGAACAATTGATTTCACCTACAAAACATAAAGACAACCTCTAATTTAGAAAATGAGTAAAATGCGCCGCCGTCTGTGCTACAGCACCGCGCAACCAACCTCTCCACCAAGAGACAAGTTGTTTACTCGTCCACGCTTATCTGACTTTACTTCCTGCACCAATTTAAAAGTCATTGCTCAAGATAAGCTTTGTGCTTTCCCGTCCCTGCCTTGAGTCAACAGCGGCCAAACATCATAGAGTAATTTACGGACTCTGTCACCCGTTCACTGTAAGTTCTGTCATGGAAAAATGAAAAAAACAGTTCAGCGACTCCCTTCCGGAACGTTCGACCGGCACGCGATCTCTCGGCCCTTCTTCGAATCGGCTCTCAGCTCTCTACGTGACTAGAGCAATTAAAACATCTACCTCAAGTGTGATTTTGTGCTTTCGCTGAATCTGAGTGTCGTTGTTTTCAAGGGAAACTCCGAGAAACCACTCTGTGAATCTGTGAAGCAAGTTAAACCAGATTTAGCAATAAATTCAGCCTTTGAATATGCACTGCAAATAGTATAACACAATCTGAATAACTATTGTTCATTATTATTGCATAAAACGTTCTGTTTAATCTTCTGATAGCCAGTCTCCACTCTTCTCAGCCCATCCTTAGGTTTTGATTCTATTCTCTTCCTTCCATTTCTCTATTTATACTTTCTCTCCAACTAAGGCGAGGTTTACCTCGTTTTCTCGTACTGCGAGATTTATCATTTGCTTCCGACTCGTTCCTCTGTTTTTTAACATCGTGGTTTTTCCGAGTAAGGATTTTTAATCCGGTGGCTCAAAAACTCCGAAATGGATACCAGGCTTTGGAAATATTCCTTCTCTAGGCTTTCTACTTTCACTACACTCTAATAGCATCATCCCTGACTGTTGGTCGGCAAGAGGTATTTTATTTCCCACCAACTCCGTCACATCTGAATAACTTTAAGACCATTTTTACAAATTTTTGCCAATTTAAGTCTCGCTTATCTGGAAGTGAATGTTGAAAATAAATTGAGAATGTTCAAAATTGACTTTTTCCATTATTCATATTGCCCTAAAAAATGCATGACCTATAGTACATAGGTTTTTGCGATTTCTTCGAAAAATAGAATTTTCTTTTAAATAGCTAATGACACAGAATCGACCATAGATTCGCATGGTGTTCTCAGAATTTACCTAATGTTTGTACTTAAAGAGTTATAATAATTTTCACATAATTGCTTTGTAAAATGCACCATAGATTCGCATGGTGTTTACAGAATTATTCATTGTTTGTACTTTAAGAGTTACTTGTATTTTGCTACATTGTGAATTTTTACTTTAAAATTTTTGTGAAATAGGATTTTAAAAAATTATACTTGAACTTTGAATTTTTTTTTACTGTATTTAAGGTGAAGAATACGGTTGATTTTTCGAGTCAAAAATTGTCCTTTATCCATCCATCTGACAAGGTTTTGACAATTGAATTGTTGTGATTTTCAAGTCTATAATAATATAATAGGCCTATAATTTATAATGCATAAAGAATACAAAATATAATAGTAACAAAATTAAGAATATATTGGCCTACTATAGTAATTAGTGACTGTTGATAGTCTAAACTAGTAGGCCTATAGTATATCATCATAATACTAGTATAGTAACGTCATGTGCTTTCCTAATATCATAATATTCTATATTTTACTAAAATTAAGATTAAATTAAATTAAAAAATTATTTGAGTATTAGAAATAAAGATTTAGAAAATTAAAAATGTTAAAACTGTAATCATAATCCGTAAACATAAAATTGAATGTATTATAAAGTCCCTTTACTTTTTTATTTCTATACGCTCACTTTCTTTTAGTCTGTGTAAGGAACACAGGACAATCTCAAGTACTTTGTATTCCAAGAATTTCCATATTTCATATAATGGATATAAATTCCATTTAATAATCTCAGACCGTTCTCTCATTGACCTCAATAATGACCCTTATGTTATAACTTACATTGTTTTGCTGCACAGTTTAACCCACACATAGTTAGACGGGCATTCTCCGCATAGCACATACATCGTGACGCCTTATTGCAAAAGGTATTTGGATTAGATTATACCGAAGGTGCGGTGGTATTAGTCGGCCACCGGGCTGACATTTGTCCCCATAAATTTGCAGCTTCTATTGCAGTGCGTTGCATTCGATTACAGACCTGTTGGCATGTAAGGTCTTACACTCCCTGCAGCTGTGTGTTTCGACAGGGATTCAGGTGGACTTGCGGAGGCAAATTTTTTAACACAGTTCAAGCGTGTTGCGCAGAACTAAACGAGGTAATTAGATATATTATTGACAACATGTTACAAAATAGATGCAGTCAGATGTTTAACTTATATTTTGTCAGAATGTCAACACACTTAGTTTTGTAACACAAAGGAGAGGTAAAGTAATTCACTTTAAAACTAATTCTACTTTTAAAAGAAACGAGAGTTAAGTTTATTACTTGAAAGTTTGATGCCGACGTTCAATTCCTTTTCTTAGAGTAGTGAATGACTAATCTTCTACACCTTTAACTGAGGGAAGGAAAGTGTCTACTAGCTAGGATGATGGAGGTGTTTACTTGATAACCGGGGGAAAAGAAGTATTTACCGGCTAGCAAGGTTGATAGAGGTGAGTACTAGTTAACTGGGGGAAGAGTAGTGTCTACCGGCTAGCTAGGATAATGGATGTGTCTACTTGCTAACCGGGGGAAGAGAAGTGTCTACCAGCTAGCAAGGTTGATGGAAGTGTGTATTAGCTAACTGGGGGAAGAGAAGTGTCTACCAGATAGCAAGGTTGATGGAGGTGTGTACTAGCTAACTAGGGGAAGAGTAATGTCTACCGGCTAGCTAGGATGATGGATGTGTCTACTTGCTAACCGGAGGAAGAGAAGTGTCTACCGGCTAGCAAGGTTGATGGAGGTGTGTATTAGGTAACTGGAGAAAGAGAAGTGTCTACCAGCTAGCTAGGTTGTTGGAGATGTCTACTTGCTAACCGGGGAGGGGGAGAAGTATCTGCTCGCTAACCGTAGTGATGGAGGTGTGTATTAGCTAACTGGGGGAGAAGAAGAGTCTACCGGCTAGCAAGGTTGATAGAGGTGTATAGGCCTACTTGCTAATCAGGACGTAGAGAGAAAAGTATTTGCTCGCTAACCGTAGTGATAGAGGTGTGTACTAGTTAACTGGTGGAATAGAAGTGTCTACCAGGTAGCTAGGATAATGGGGATGTCTGCTTGCTAGCCGAAGTAATGGAGGTGTCTTCCAGCTAGTCGTAGTAATCTAGGTGTCTACTCGCTAACCAGGGGAAGGGAGGTTTTACCAGCTATCCGTAGTGATGGATGTGTCTACCAACTAGCCGTAGTGATGATGGTGTCTACTCGGTAACCAGGGGAAATGAAGTGTCCACACACCAGTCACTATGATGGGAGGTGCTTAGGATACTCCCTAATAGGAGAAATGCAAGTGTCTACCCGTCAGTCTGTCTGAAGGGAGGTGTCCAATCTTTGATCGGAGTTAAGGAACGTGATAGTTTTTCGTTTTTTAAACATTCTTATCTTTCTCTGCAATCACATTCCCGTTTTTGACAACCCCTAAAACTCGCTCATCTGTGAAATAGCTCGTTTGTGAAGGTCATCCGTCTTTTGGAAGTTGCCGTAAACAGCAAGATTACGAGTATATTTCCCACTCTTACAGTGAGTTTTTCCTTTAAAGTAAACAACGGGCATGTTTTTGCGGACGTTTATGACAACCGGTATAATATAGTATAACTGTCATTGGTTTAATTTTTTGGTCTTAGTGACGATATTAGTAACGTAGTAGAAACGTTGTGAGTAAACAGTTTCTCTCTCAACATATACGCCCAGAACGAGAGACAAACAGAAGGTAAGCGAATTCTCAACGTTAAATCCGTCTCGCTTGTTATCGTTTAATTGCTTTTTATACTAACGAATTTAGAAGGTGGCTCGAAAATGCCTACAACGAAAGATGCGTACAGCGAAATATGCGTACAAGAGGAAACAGTAGCAATTGACGAGGGTAAGTCGTAAATTTGACAAGCGAAAAAAGCGTACAAACCAAACTCCAGTTGTCAACCCAGGTCATCTACCCCTAAACTATTTGCTAATAACTTTCAAGGTTTTGGATTCTCTCTGTCAAAATGGGACAAAAAAGATTTTCCACATTGTCAGTGGTCACTTTGCATTTAACTGTCGAGGTGGTAAGTTCGAAAGAGACTTATCAAAAGAGGCTGAAACTTCTAATTCCTATGCACATGAAACTGGAGGAAAGAGAAACACATACACACACACACACACACACACACACACATATATATATATATATATATATATATATATATATATATATATATATAGTCGGACGAAAAATTTTGAAAAAAGTACAAAATCACCTAGAAACTGGAAACTAATATCTTGTTTAAGTTTCTTTCCTAAATCCAGAAAATGAATTATATTAGACCCAAGAAATAAGGTGGTAAAATCAAATAAATAGGTTAAGTTGTAATTTAGATAAAAATTTAAAAAATTCTGTAAAATGAAAAAACATTCAATTGGAAATATAAAAAACAACAAAATTACCGAGGCTACAAGCCGATTTTAAACACACTACAATGAAAGCGCAAGATATTTTTATCATTTTGCCAGTCCAAAGCCTGGAAAAGTGTGACGGAAATCAGGTATAATAGATTAAGTTTTAAAGGATCTCCAGCTCCGAGAGACTAAGCGACTTCTGTCTTTAGCTCAGAGGTAAACTCATATATGTAGCTCAGTGGTTTTTAAAGATCCGTGTTCACCTAAAGGTTGTATGCAAATTTCGCCTGTCACAATGTTCTGACGTCATAGCTTACCTCTGTCATCTGTCAAAACTTGATCCTGTACGCATCTTTAGTTAATATTCCTGGTGTACGCATCTTTCGTATATTCATTTAGAAAGCGTCCTACAGCCGTCAATCAATGAAACGGACGATAATTCTACACACAATACAAGGCCGTATTGCTGCTATCTAGTAGTCATTCTTTGACATCGACATGTTACACAAGGTTATCTCAGGTTGTGACACCATCGTTACCAAACCGGCATCTCTCCTCCCCACAGTTATCTTTATAAATTACAAAACACTCAATAGTGGGTATGTTTGTTACTGAAGAAGCTAGAAGCATGCGTTAATTGTCACTCACCACAGAATCAGGCATAGTAAGGTCGTTATACTGCGTGCAATGAGTTCGTAAATAAGCTAATAACAAAATGTGAGTTGGTAGCTAAACAAGAGGAATAAATGAGTTTACTGCTTAAGAAACGGAAAGAGAGTGAAATTTTAAATAATAAATAGACGAAGAATCTGATAGTAAATAAGTAAGAAGAACGAAAGTTAGTAAATGAAGAAAGGAATGAGTCAGTTAGTAAATAAATTTCTGTATTGAAATTATAAATCTAGGCCTTGAGAATGTAGAACGTATGTAAAAATAATAAATTTTGAAATAGTTTCACTAGTCTTTTAGAAGAAGTAATTTGATGCACTTATAAAGATTCGAATTGTCAAGGAGCACTTTGATTAAAATTCAAGGAGGCGGAAAGTATTGGAATTTGTTTTTTTTTAATTTTTACTCTGTTCACGTGCTCAGAGTATTAAAATGTGTTCTCTAAGAGCTCTTTGTGTTAATAAATATCCTTAGTTTCATTTTTTTTATCAGACTTTAGACTTTATTAGACTTTTTTATCAGATTTTACAACTGAAAGCAGAATATAAATCGAATAAATATTTTCCTAATGTCGATTGTATATTTAAATTACGTTAACAAAGTAATAATTAAGTAGTGATTTGAAATTATTTTATCTTCTTTATTATTGTTTATTCACACCAACGTATCGGAGTGATAAAAAATTCGGAAAAACTTTGTTACACAGATTTTAAAAACTTGTTTCTATCTTGTTTATTTTTATTACCTGAGTGGTCTCTAAAGTTCTGCCGAGAGGCAAGTGGGGCGGCTTTACTAACCTCGAAGGGGCGTTTGATTGATTGTTATTGGAAACCGTTCACGGGGCGAGAAAATGAAAAGTCCGACGATGGATCGCTCGACAAGAGGGAGGAACTTTGATTTGTCGTCTCTATACGCAGAACCCTGTGTAACGTTCACACGGTTGTCAACCATCGGGAGATCAGCAAACGCGAAAACAATTTTGCTACTATTCTCTGCTTAGCGAAATCGTTGTTTATACGAAGTCATCTATCTGGGCTAGTTGTCCCACAAGCTCTGTTTATACAGACGGTTAGATAATTCTACTCTGTTAGGTAATGTTTGCCCAAATACCCTATAGGTCCGGTGAAACTGTGAGCTTATTTGCAAACTCTGTGATAGATATTGTAAACAATTGCCATACATCCTAATCGTCTACAGTTTGACCTACGCACAGCATCGAAGATTCTTGTCAACTCCGTGTCTTCAAATATTACTCTCGAATGTTACTGAGCGGCGAACTCTGTCTAAATCCAATACCTCTGTCGGAAGATCAGGTCGCTACGTAAAGCTAAGCAAGAGTGGATAAAGATCCTATTTCACTACCTGGACCGAACTAATCCATAAGTATTATAGTGACACGGTTTGTTGAAAAACCGCTGGAACTGTAGCTTCCGGTCGATCCTGGGGTGGGCCGGTGACAAGTGCTAGCCTTTCAATATGGCTTTCGGCTATTACACTGGGACTGAGACTAGTTTGGGGATGCCATGGGTTCAGAGGCTGGATTCGTGAGGGCATGATTTCACTGCTTTATAGCTTTCACAGATTCTATAGTTTGATTTAAAGTAGAATAGGAACGGGTCTTTGGTGAATCAGGAATGCGGTGTTGTCAGTTTGAACGCTGTGTTACTCAGTGTCGAAATTAAGTTTTAACATAGAATTGACAACAATGCTCGCAGACCCGGCAGGATGTGGATTTCCTATTCTGGGAAATTTCACTTTCGTAGAGTCTTATGCTATTTTAAATCAAACTATACCTATCTTCATCATCTCGGGGGAAGAAGTAAAAAAAAAACTCAGACCTAAATGCTCTTCGTCCTCTTTAGGCTTCACGCTTTTCCTTTTTTAATTTCTTCACGAGCACCTTACTAAATGTCTTCAAACATCGTCAGCTCAGTGTGATTTCGACTGTACAATCTTACGTTGGCTGTAGTTTGATTAAAGTGCGTGAATCTGCCAGCCAAAGTATCAATTGATCGCACTCATTAACTGCCCGTGTGGTTCAGGTTTAGTTTGGTTCGAGTTAGTAGGGATACGAGGCAGACAAGATTCTTCCGGCCTCTCGACAATGTTATCGCTAGAATTAACGCCAAGTCTACCTACGTGACAGACCTAGGTACAAGGCAAAGAGCATTACCGCTCGCTTAACTTGCTGCCTCTCTGTTACCTTCCCACAGAAACTCAACACTTTAATCCAGTCAGTAACGTTATGCGTTGTATTTCCAATCAAATGTTGTGTTCATTAGCAGCGTCTTTGTTTTGGTCGTGAACAAATTGTTTGTGACGTTACCATGGCAGCTCATTAGCCGATGCCAAGGCTGTTCTTGTCGTTGCTTTTCCACATCCAATAATGACATCCCATTATTTGAAATCCTTGAATATCCGGAAAGTTTTGTTCTCAGTAATAGGTGTTCGTTTATTATTACCACATAAATACTTGTGTTTATAATTCTTCCATGTTCTTGAATGCTGTAAAAAGCTACAGAAGAGGAGAGATAGAATTTCCATTTCCAAGTGAATTGACCTTATGTAACTCCAAATATTTCAGTTGATGACGCACAACAGTATATTTTTAGCGATAATGTTGTGATGAACTGATATTGTGGTAGAGTAGAAGTATTATTTTTAAGAATTAAAGGTAACTATCGACTTGCCAGGCGTAATCGATAACAAAAAATTATACCTAGTGATGAACGTCTTCAGGAACACGTGAATAAATGATGAATCTGGCGGTGACGCCCCAAAACTTTTAAACTTAAAAAAGGATAAAAGTAACCTAACCTCACAGCACGCACAAACATTCTAAGTTTACTGTTTTCTATAAAACAGCATTATTTTATATTGGATTAGATTATCGGTGTAAAGTAGGATGGATTTGGCTATAAAAAACGTTTGGTAAGATAACTTAACTTCTTGAAAAGTAAAGTGATTTCCATTTTAGTAGTCCTTTCTGCATTGGCGAAACAAAAAACCTTGTTTAACGTTTCCAACTGCTAGTAAACATTATGCTTGAAAAAAGCTATTCAATCGGATACTTTGGCTATATTGTAATATCTACAGTTATCTTTTTTTAAAGAATTGCTCTGCTACAGCTGTATTTTAATTGTAAATTGTTATTGCATAGCTGAGTGAATACTTTAGAACTTAAGTGCTGGGGCGTTTCGAAACAATCGTTTCATTTACGAAGCGACCGTCTATTCAATGTGTAGACGGTCAGCTTGGTAAATTAAACGATTGTTTCAAAAAATTATAATTTAATCAGTGAGTTCAAGATGATTACAACAAGCAACTTTATATTTTAATGTTTTATATTAGAAAAAAACCATTGATTTAGTAATGTTGTGTGTTTTTTCAAAGTTTTAAAATTTTGTGACGTCAACACCAGGTTTTTGTTATTTATTTCCTTGTTCTTGATGACTTTCTTCATCAGTATAATTTTTTTTTTTTTGTCAATATCGATTACGTCAAGGAGTCGATAGTTAAAAAACCTTTTCAGGTTATGAATGTGAGACTGGTTACACAGAATGTCGTTCTGCTTTCTATAGACAGGTAGATCTACGATATGAATTAACACTCGAAAAATTCTAACGTCGGTTTTCCTTGCTTGTTTTTATTCACTATTTATTAAATTCTTAATTTTATGAGTTATTTAAAATTTTATTTGTCGAAAAGAAACTTTTGTCCTTTTTATTATACTAGTTAAAAAGTTTTTAAAATAGACATTAAATCATAGCTTTTGTTGCGCGCGCGTGCGTGCCTCAGTGTTGAATAAGGCCAAAATTATTTCAAATTCATATACGGGTCTCGCTAAGCATTGATACATATGTCTGTAATTTAGTGTCCATCCGTAACTGTAACTTCCTAACCACCAATTCGTTTTATTTTTATAAGTACCAAGATTTATTCTCTTGATACTTACTTCAATAAACACTCTTTTGTAAAGTAGGTTACTGTTATCATCTTGACGATTTCACTGATTAAATCATAAGTAATTATTTAAAGAACTAAGTGAAAACTATTAACTTACTACGCTGATGCGTTTCGAAACGATCGTTTCATTTACAATGCCAAACCCTCGGCGGTAGCAGGTTAGATTTCGTATATAACTATGGAGTGGATACAAACATTACATATAGGTCATATTTACCTGTATAGCTTGGGTATAGCAGATGTGTAATATTAGTACAAGTTATACTTTAGGCGGTTGGGTGGTCTAGTGGGTTACTTGACGACTAATCTAATAATTCCGGGATCGAACCCCATAAGCGACAAAGAATTTTTAGGTGCTTTTTCACCTTCTAGTTCGACTCAAACTTTGAAAGTAAGTATACAAGGTAGGGATGAGAAGTTCAATCATTGAGGGTGGCCTCATAACCTTCCTTGAATACCGTAAGACCAACAGTAAGGAAGAGTATTTTTTTTAAATTTTAAGCTTATTGACAAAAAACGGTCGATTTAAAATCCCCTGCAGGAGTGATTCTTAATCTGGTACACAAACCATTAATTACACAAAACATCAGCAATATATTCAGGAAATTTACTTTCAATAATTTAATCAAGGGATGACCTTTTGGGTTCATATGTTTATCTCAAATTTAGTTAAAATATCTATTATAAAGTAAAATAGGGGTAATAGTGGTAGTATACTTTCTTCGGGGAAAATGTACATTTAACTTTTCTTTTAAAATAATGTAACGAAAAAAGTGTCATCTAGAGAAGTATGAAATAAACCTTGTAAAATTAAAAATAATATTTTACATCAAGAACGATCAAAATAAAATTTGGAATGAAGAAATAAAATTGTACTCGGTAAACGAAAAGCCTAAAAGCCCATTTATAATTGGTGAAGGAATTAGGTAAGAGGACAGGGTGCCTTCAGTGGTATGTTTCAGGCAGTTTTAGTACACACATCGGATTTCTCTAAAACATCAAGCTCTGGGCTCTTGGATGTTCTATCGCGTGTTTATTCTGGCAAAGTCTTTCTTTTCAGCATTTATTACTTTATTTCTTCACACTGCACTTACTACTCATCAGTTTTGCTTCCTTCACATTATCCATGGAATGAGATCAATACATAGACAATCCTCCAACAAGGTAGGGCTACTAACCACATCAGAAAGTAAGAGGAGGTGGCCCATCTCGATAGGTTGCCAATTATTTTAATGATGGTCAAGTTTTGGAGGCCATGGTCCAGGTCGAAAATACTTAATGAAGTTTGTGTGTACGTGTGTTGGAATCGCTACACAAACAATTAAATTGCAACAATTAATTTATGAGGTTGAATTGTTGCAATTTATAATTATTATTCTAACAAGATATGGAATTTAAACATGGTTTCTGAGAGTTCACGTCAGTGAAAGTCATATTTAGTAGAGGTGACGAATTAACGATATATTAACGAATATATGTTTCCCTTGGAACAAATACGTAATTCCCTTTCAGTAACGTGTTGGCGTAAACACCTGTTCCAAAGCACCAGATGTTGCTGCGAGCCGACGGAGCGCAACTCTCCGGGACGTCGCCAGCGATCCGCGAAGGTCGTCCGACCAGCCTTCACTTCATTACCAGTCTGACCGCGCATTTCCTTTTTCTTTTTAAATATTGGGCTCCAAAACTCCATTAGCATCAATATTTATTGGCGGCGGGCTCATAATTTTCGAAATGAGTTGGATCTGGTTTTAAAGGAAGTATAAACCAGTTTGTGTACGTAAACCTGATGGCTGCATACCAAGCTAACACAGCCTTCTGCCTAAACAGTTTTGGGATTTTTAAATGGTTTTATATCTAGTTCTAAGTTTTATTTAGATCTTTGTATTTAAGAACTGTTTACATAATTTGCATTTTTATAAAGGTAGTTTTATTTAAAAATCACATTTTTTGCAAGATACTAAACTATTTATAAGCGAGTGTAGAAATTTATTTACTACACACGGGTTCCCAAACTGGAGGCCGCACCTCTATTGGGGGGTGTGAAGGGAAGTCAGAGGGGGTGTGAGACCACTTGGAAAGTAATAAGATAACATAAATATATTTAATATTATACAATCAAACATGATGTTGCCAATGACTTGAATTGTGCTTTTACTAAAATACTACCTCAAATAGGCATACTAGTGTGATAATGCAAGCTCAACCATCTCACTAACAGATTTTTCTCTTACCCCCTAAAATTTACCTTGCAAATTAAAACTTGAAATATTATGTTTCTTGTGAAAGTATGCATAAATAAATAAATTGTTCTCAATATATATAATATTGTATTTTTTTCATATGCCCATACCTTTTATTTATAGTGTAAATAGGAGGGGTCGTGGGTAGATTTCATTTCAAGAGGAGGGGACGTGGTACCAAAAAAATTGGGAATCCCTGACATAGACAACGTTTCGACAACTGGATTGTTATCCTTATTAAATATGAAAATGTATGAAATAATAGGGTATTTACAAAAATAATTCTATGCAAACTAATGGATACAATTCTATAGTTAATAGAAATTTTCACCATAAAAGTTAGTTAAGAAGAAAATTAAAAACAATTTACCAATATAGTGAGAGTGAATAAATAGATTATTATAACAAAATAATAATATAAAAATTTAAAACAGAAATAATCTTTAAACATGACATCATACATAATTTTCCCACATGAAAACACACAAAAGTCAAAGCGAAAGTAAATGTATTAGTTTCTAAAGATGCACTTTGTTAAGTAAGATATATAGCATTTTCAGACTTAATAGGGCCTACAAACCAGGTATCGAAACGGGACTAGTAACACATCAATTTATTTTTTGCGCTTATTAATCGTTTATTTATCCTTCATATAAAAAACTTTCAGTGCCTAAATAAATATAGAATTAAAACAATTTTAATACTTATTTTGGAACATGAGTTCTTAAGTTAAACAGCTTTGCCTCATTATTTTCAATTCCGATGTAATAAAAAAGAAACAAAAAATAACCCCGTTTATGGTAGCCACTTTCCTCCTGCCGTGATTAAGTATGCCTACATTAAAGCCTGCTTCAGGACACCACCTTGTAAATGTGATAATGGTAGGCCTACATTAGATTCCCCCTATTTTTACAGCAAAACAAACAATTATTCACAATCCAATGATGTCTTTAGGCGATCATAGTCATACTACCTTACCACCTTAAAACCACAAAAAGGGAAATACAAATCATTCTAAAAAAAACTTAAATAAAACACTTGGTTAATTGCATACGAGATTCCCAAAGCCAAAGAGAAGTAAGCAAAAAAGCATTTATCAGAATAAAAAACTAATAAAATAAATTTTAAAAAGACAATCTAATTACTTTAAAATAAAATAATGTTTAAGTAAATGGTACGAAAAATATTAGGCTACTAATAGTTTAATCGTAGTGATAAAATTTAAGTAAAACGTGACATTTAAAATAATTGAATTTTGTAGTCGATTACGTTCGGTGAATGTTATTAATCACTTAAACAATATTTTATGACTATCCGAACTTTTTATTTAGTAAATTTGTTAAAACTTACTGAGACAGACGTAGATCAGTGAAGACACTGATGAAGATCGGCACATAGCGATCGAAAACGTTCTGTCTCAGTAAGTTTTAACAAATTTACTAAATAAAAAGTTCGGATAGTCATAAAATATTGTTTAAGTGATTAATTTAAAATAATTTTTGAAGAACTTATCTGATAAATTGTTACCTTGTTTTCCGCATTTGGCATTTCTTATATTGTATACTACTTGTGTTTAACACAAAACAAAGACTACCTGGGGAAGTTTTTATGTGATTTAAATACTTGTAGACTGAAGCACAGATATATTCTTATTTAAAACTTCACGGCCGAAGCCGAGACGGAATATACAGTTAAACAATAACGAATACGGGCTCAATCATTATTTTATTTTCTCGTATATTTCTATGACAATCTGCTTGAGTGTGATGAGTTGGCCGAATTATACATACGTCACGATTTTCAAGGGAGTTTAAAGCTAATTTTAAGAGCCATCGACCGTGTCGTAGCCTTCTTACCCCACCTTAATCTATTTAATAACATTTAAAATTATTTTTGTTTAATTCAGATAGTTTAGGTTACAATTAGTATCATTTATTTCTTTAACTTTAATTTTCTATTTATATTTTTTTTAGGATTTTAGAGTAACTATAAAATTTCAAGTTTGTAAGTTTTTGTGTATAATTTGATTAGTTAATTTGATTATTTTATTTAGTAATAGTAATAGGATTAATATTTTATTAGATTAGCTAATGTTGGCTAGGCGATTTATAATAATTATTAGTATTTCGCCAAAAAATCAAAAAAAATTTAATTACAATCTCTTCAGTTGCGTGTTGCTCAGTAAAAGTACTAGTCCGACTATTAGGAACATTAAATATACCGTTGCGTTGTTGGTTATGGCTGAACTTTTCAGAAGTTTCGTTATTTGTTTGCAACTCATCCCATCCGGTGAAATATGCATAATGTAGTTATTTCACAAATCTTTTGTAATGATTTTATTTCTCTTACTTCAGATATTAAATAAACTACCAATGTATACCTCTAATGGAATAAATTCTATTAATTTAGAAAATTCAGATTTTGATGATAGGTGTTTTTCGAAACGTATCGTCAGCAGTGTGAAAAAGATACACTAAAAAAATCATAAAAAGTCATGTATAACAATGAATCTTAAGTGTGCATTTCAGAGCTTTTGCAGGCATTCATTCATTTTGAAAGGTTCCTCCCAGACTGTGTAACCGAAGAACATGAGCCTTCGACTCAACCACTGGTCTCAGTCTTGTACAAACTTAAAATTATCGCAACAGCTAACAGGAGGCAAAGAATAACTTTAGGGTCATGACCATTACCCTACCTTGTCCAAGAATTACAAATGAGGTTTTTGCTCGCGCGATTAGGGTTAACAACCTCGACATGGACCAGTTTTTGAACGTCTAAACTGCAGAAGGTTTCGTTGAAGGTGCGCCAAAATAAAAAAAAAAGACAAAGCGGCCTAACTCGTCCGCTGTTGAAATACTTCAAGGCCGAACAAGGTACACAATTCATGACACTGGGCAAATGCAGTGAGTTCTAGTCAATTTGTAGAAGAAATTTCAAGATTTTATGAGGTGGATGTTTATAGAACCTGTATAAAATATTAATTTCTACATTAAAACATTAATTTTTAAATTGAACTCCGTTATCGTAAACTTCATTGGTACTTAGGGGAAGCGGGAGAACAAATGCCTCAGATTCCGGTAGATGTCAAGTTAGAGAGAATTAGATTCTTGCTTTCTCGAGGACGTAGTGGGGAACCCTATAGAGAATAGGTCTAACCCAAGGACAGTATCTTCGTAAAACTATAAATGGTTCTTCCCATGGTCCTAGTCACTAGGGAAGTATACACGGTACTAATTTTGTACTTTTATATCCCTCACATATCCCTATCAACTAAAGTATCACGTTCTCTTTATCTGAAAACGCCAAAAAAGTTTCTCTAACACGTGTGTTTCATATATATATATATATATATATATATATATATATATATATATATATATATATATATGCACCTGTTTGGGAATCACCCAGTGAACAGTCTCTCCTCCGTCAAGCAAGTTCTGGACTTATTTCAACAGAAACAGATGTGAGAAGCTGTATCTCTGCAAAACGATCTGTATCTGAAACGATTAGAATCATAAAGGTGGTGAAAGCGAAGAGTGGCATGGATCCAGGATTCCGGCTCGACCCCTGCCATTGCGTACAGACCCGCCCGCTCGGGAAATCTACCGCCAGCTATGAAACCTCTACCCTCACGAATCCAACCTTAAACTCGTGACTCCTGTCCCGGGTGACTAGTGTCAATCCTGATAACGGAGGGCTTGGTGCCGTGGTACCAGTATGTAACAGTTGTTCGATCTTGCTCTAAGGCCTAGACGAACTCCTCTATTGACACCGGTTCGTTCGCTGCTCCAAAACCTTCCGAACGACCAGGTTTCCGTACCTCTATATCCTGTCTGATTAGTTCGGCCTAGGTAGGTCAATCGGACCTATATCCATTTTGGGGTGGCCCTTACTAGGAACTTGATCCTAAAGAGGAATCACCCATCCCGTAGTCCTAGTTGCCGCTTGCTTTATGAGAGCGGTTGAAAAATGTTAGGCTTGTTACAATAATCAACAACGACTTGATATTCTAGAAATTTTGATAAAGTGCAGTCAATGTTGCTTGAGAAACAGGTCCGAAGGCTTATTACGCTTAAGTCGGCGCGCTGGGATCCTGTGACCCTCCCTTAGAGCTGTAGTGTACTGAAGCCGCTGGAAGTGATTCACTGCTGCAACCACGGTGTTCTATCAAACTCTTCATCTTGAGGTCTCTATGTCTGGCAGAATTTCGGACGTACCATGAAGCCCTCACAATGTCTCAACACTTTATTTTGGAAGCGCTCGATACTTTGCAGATTGCTGCTCTTGGTGCATCCCTAGAGTGGTAACCTGTACAAGCACTTACTTGTACTCCAGAAATTTACTGTACAGTTCGCCCACCACAAGAACCGAGCTGGAAGGAATGCAGAGAATGCGGTGACAAACCCAGCTGTTAGTGTACTACCCTTTGCAGAATTGTAAAAACATCACCACTCCTACCTGCTCACTGTTAGACCTTGCCGTAACTCTGTCAATTAATTCATCTTGAACCTATTTAAATTGTGTAAAAGATTATATCACTTACGTTAGTGATAAAAGTTTCAACCAAAGGCTATATTTTTACTTTTTCACATGACACCGGCACAATATCAACTAAAAAGTTCAGGCGAATGTTCGTGACTGGGCTAGTATTAACTGGCGCGTGCGAGAGACAATGCTTTGGGAGTGGAAGGGATGTTAGGTAGATGGGGTTTTCTGAGAATACTTCCCTGCACACCTCATACGTCGCCCCGGTTCTCGTGGTGGGCGAACTGTAGGAGCAGCTCAGAATACCGAACTAAGAGCCACACTAGCCTTCTGTACCGAGTCTGCAGATGATCTGATTTTCCTTCACGTGGGATTTCATGCGTATTAGACCTAGGTATTTCACCTCTTTGCTATAAGAGATGATTTGCTTTCTGCATTATTGATAAATATAACATGAACTTAGTTGCTTCCAATAACCTTGGAAGCTGTTGTTCCGTCAAGTAAGCTGTTGTGTCTGCCTCATTAGATAGCGGTGTGTTCTGCAAAGGTCTCCATGATGGTACTCCCGTTGACCGGCAACACCATCATGGTATATAATATAATATATATATATATATATATATATGTGTGTGTGTGTGTGTGTGTGTGTGTGTGTGTGTGTGTGTGTGTGTGTGTGTGTGTGTGTGTGTGTGTGTGTGTGTGTGTGTGAGCGCGCGTGTGTGTATATATCTTCTGTAAAGAGAAGGTACAGCACCGGGTCAAAGACACTACTCTGAGGCACGTATAATTTTCGACGTTGATTTAAAATGCTAATATTTATTTTTAATCATAAAACATGTGATTATCGTCATGATTTTTTTTTAGCTAGTACACACTAAATGTGTTTCTTGTTTCTGTTACAGATTTTGGTTCCACGTTTGTTTAATTGTTGGATATCCTAACTGAGGTAAATAACATTTTCTTCCACTAATAACTTTAGTTGTTTTAAAAATGTATTTTCCTTCAAAATTGACGAACGGGTTGTTACATCTTAAAGTTGAAGTAATACATAAGAAATTTGTGTTTTTAAAGGTTATAACGATTAGGCATTTAGGTATAGGGTCCAAATAAGGTGAGGAATGGATGTAAGAATCGAAAATGTGCGTAGGTTGTAGAGTTATATAGGAGTTAAATATAATATAAGGTCATTTTTAAAACTCTTGAATACTAAAGAGCCCCTTTGCTTCCCTCTAGCTTATAGAACCTGTAACCATTTTAAACTTTGCTGTTTATCGGTTACGTCATTGATATCATCGTGAAAAGATGTCCTGGCTGTATAGAAACTCAGGAAGACGGAAAACATTATAACACTTGGCGTCGATACAAAAGAGTTTAAAATATTGAAAAAATACAAAATTCGTCACACTATACACCACCGAAATTTTATAAATTAGTTGTTTCATTATAAAGTCTGTATTTTATATATCTACGTCATATTTTTTCTCGTTTTCACAATGTTATAGAGGGTTATCATAAAAGAATGGCGCTGTTTCGAACGTGGTTGAAAGAAAAACCGAGTTAGTGTTTACTCATCTAATTTGTCATCTCAAACACTTGTTTTACATAATTAATAAACTTAGTCGTTTAGTCGCTCGACAAATATCCAAACGATACTGAACTTCTTTCCAAACATTCGTTAACATTTTTTTGATTATGGTTGTCATTGCTTTATTAATCCTGTTTTTAAGTGGTTCAGGTTGCGAAAATTTTAACGCTTTAGATGTACCCTTACAAGAAAAAACCACAAGGTGTCAGGTCTGGACTCCTTGGAAGCTACAGCATAGGCCCTTGCCGGCCTATCATCGATCTCCAAATTTTTCGTTCAGCGACCAATTCACTGAAGTGTGGGGGAGCACCATGTTGTTGGAAATGAAATTGATGAATGTTTTCAAAGATAGCAATATAATATCTAGAAATTTCCTTACAATCTTCTTACGAATTACTAAAACCGCACCATTATTTTATAACCCTTACTACATTAAAACACAGCTGTATTATATCTTAGCTGTAATATTAGTTTAGAAAATGGGTTAACGTAAGCTAACCGGTTGGTATGTGGAGTGGCGTCACGATTCTCATGTTACTGTGAGCCCTCTTACGTTACGAGTGATGATAACTTTTATTGTATTTTCGTATAATAGCGTTTCTTACACCTCTTTGGAGACGCGCAACTTTATAATAAGAAAAGGAAAGGGGAAACTGACTACATCATATCGTGAGTATTTTAATTTAATATAGCTTTATAATAATGTAGTAGCGTTAATACTTGAAGAAATACTCGGTAAAGGAGTGGTTGGTAAAGTGAGGTTATGTTTATATGGCGATTATTAATGTAAGCCTTACAATTTTATTGTTTTACCAAACTTTTGTAAAAACTAAAAAATACTGTAGTCTTTGCAAGAATTCCAAAAACTGTAGATCATTTATAAAGAAAATATTTATGAATAAATAAGCTATGAGTTTTTCTTTTATATGCGAGCGTAACGTTATGAGTACAGACACAACAAAGGACTTTCACCTGTTCGTCACTGATCGTGGAACCATACCTGTGTGTGGCGCCTTATCCCGAGATCTTAGTTGAACATATATCTTTCAGTGATCTTTTGGCCTCGGTGCAGTATCTCGACGGATCGTTTCACATGGGAACAGGGGAAACCGCAACATCTGCTGCCATGCACTAGGAAGTGCATAGACAATGCACTTTAACTGAACATGCACTGCACAAACAATAACAGTTCTCGAATCGTGGCGGATTGGTGATTGAGTGCATATGGCAGCGCTTTCTCCAGCATCTTCCGCTTATCAAAGTATCTGCGATACGGACATTATTAGTTTCCTGCCGGCGCGGCGTCTCTGGCACATAATTATCAGCCCAGCTGTTGTGCTCTTCACAAATTGATACTATCTGACAACATTTATTTAAACTTTATTGTTATAGCCGTCCTGTTTAGCTCTACCGTTGAGATTTTATGTTGAGCTATTAAATAGATATGGATTAGGGCTGAGTTAACTGAAACAAATCGTTTTACGATGGACAAGGACTGTCAGGAATTGCGGACGAGAGAAAGTGTTTCGTTCGCATGATTTTGAAGCCTGGTTAATTTTGTTAAAGTTTTGATGCTGGAATAATTTTACCAAAAGCGTTTAGAACTACAGAATTACATCTTCGACGAAACACAGTCCTAGGATATCTCAGACGGGTAATCCCAGCGAATAACGTGAATGTTGCTACATTATTACACTTCCCCACGGATGATAGTGGCCTGTCTGTATGGGTTTGTTTCATACTTGGAGTTCCGAGGGAAATAATTTTGTTCTTTAAGTTTATCATAGAGTAAGAGCATTACCACCTTTGTAGCATGAGAAAGTAACCTCCCCCCCCCCGGTCGTCGTGGTGGTATCGTGGGCAAGGTCGTATACTCATGTGTAGGTTTACTCATGGTTCACTAAGATAGGCACGCCTCACTCATATAGACAAGAAACACTACCCTTTAAGGTACTACCGTATGTAAAGTTATAGGTGTAATAAAGGAGGTCTATATCATTACTCACGTGGTTAGTGTAATCTCTTCTTTACCGCTCTGATCCAGTTGTGGGTACCCAAGCGAAGAATGTGTATTAGGGGAAGGCTGGCTTAGATGGGTAGTGTATTCTTTATCGCTCTAATCCGGTTTCGATAAGGGATGAGTCGCTACCCAATGAGTAATCTATATTAGAGTAATAGAGTAGGTTTAAATTATAGGTTACGTGGATTGTGTATTGCCTTATTTATTACTCAGATCCGGTTTAGATAAAGGATGAAACGCTACCCAATTTAGGAATCTATATTATGCCGTAATAGAGTAAGTTTAAATTATAGGTTCCGTGGGTGGTGTATTGTCTTCTCTTTTATCACTCAGATCCGGTTTAGAATAAGGATAAAACGCTACCCATTTGAGGTATGCATATAAGGCCCTAATAGTGTAGGTTTAAATCATGGGTAGTCGTGTGTCCTTCATCGCTCTGATTCAGTTTAGATCACAGGAGATGCTACCCAAGCGCAAAATGTACACTAAATTCCAATATAGTCTACATCACGACCGAGACGCTGTACAGTCGAACATTGACTAACCATTATCTCCCAGACTCTAAGAGTTTTAATGTCTTATATTACCTATGTAATTCACTAACCTTCCAATGTCCTTCCTAGCTATCATTATTATTATGCTCTTCGCGCTACTCTAGATTCACACGGGTGAGTGCATTGACTCGATAATATATGTATTCACATTGTATGTTGGTTAGTTGAAAAAATTTAATCTTTAAATAGAAGCCGAAGACTCGTCAATTGATTTTAATTTACGTATCATTTCACCCTAGAACATCACTCCCCCTAATCTTCGAGGCCAGGGGTTGATTCATTTTTCTCCGTCTTTCACAAGAGATAATAATTTATTGTGCTATTCATCATAAGCACGCGTGCGCTCCCGCACAAACATCATACTTCTATCAGTAATCTTGTCGGTGATAATGATCGTTAGGAACCTAATCACCTACTCTTTCATTCTGTTATTTCCTATAGAGATGTTTTGTTAAACCTTGTCTTCAGATTTCGTCCGCGTTAGATTTTTAATATTTTTCAACGATAAATTCTCTTCGCCACAAGTAAGTCGTCATCGCCTGTTTATAATCTTTCACCTACTTGTACGAGTAGCTACATAAACGTATCGCCTACAATCACTTAGACGGGTTGTAATAATCCTTGATGACGCGCTCTCACAGCGAACTGAATCTGACGTATATTGTAATGTTTGTGCGTTTTAGCAACTGATGACTTTTGCGGTTGATCTTGGATTTTAGGTTTTGTATCTGTTTATTTAGAGGAATGGGGTTTTTACAACTTAGTTTAGTATATTAATTTTTTAATAATATTTTTATAGCGGCCAGTATATTAGAACGAAGGTTACTTTATGTGGCTTTATGACAAAACGGCGCTAACCACAGTCGATGACATAATGTCCATATTTTGAGCCTTCTCTGAATTCGAGTTTGCTTGTTGGTTTCAGAATGATAAAATCCTCGGTTTTACTTACTTAATACGCCTACTACTTACTAGTCAACGCCCACCCTTGGTTGTTGAGCCATTTGGTGACGCGCTGGCTAGTGTAGACTAACTTCCTTGAATGAGTCATCCTCATCTCCGGAATGGTCGAGTCCATTGCATTTAGGCAGATGATCCACAGAGTCCAGAGAGAGGGCATTCCAATGTTGGGAGCACATCGATGTGATGTAGATGGGCGGCCAGGTAGTCATGGCCTGTCTGCATTCTGAACTTGGCAACGTCTACAGCTAGTAAAAGTCTGTGGTAAATGGGTCCTTCTGTGAGGACAAGGTTATTTCATTTTTTTCCTGTTGAATGCTGTGTGAGGTGCATTTTGCTGGCCTGATCGATAGCTGCCTTAACGAGGGGCTTCGTGCTTTTCAATGAGGGGATACAAGTGGTTTTGCCATGGATGTGCCTTTTTTGGCCAGATAGTCAACCTCTCGTTTCCATAGATGCTAACATGGCTAGGGATCCATTGTAAAGTTATATGTCAAGCTTTATTTGTCAGGTGTTCCAGGGCTTTTCTTGTGTCCATATATGGTAACATAGCTAAGGATCCATTATAAAGTTATATACCAACCTTTATTTGCCAGATGTTCCAGGTCTTTTCTTGTTTCCATTTTTCATTTACAGCCTATAGGGGGGGGGGGCGGTGATGTTGATCGCCTGCTCGTGGTGCCCCTGCGTAATCTAAACGACCAACCAAAGGTTCGCCTCTAAACACCTTGAAATTATCGATTGTGGAAATTTTTATCGACGTAATGCCAGCTACAAAATTAAAAATAATAGCCACCAAATGGTTCTGCTCCAGAAATACAGTATCTAGAATATATTAGTAGAAAACATATAGAGGGTATGGAAACTGACCATTTGAGGTGAACAAAACAAACTGATTCGCCGAAACCGTGAAGTTATGGCACTGGAAAATATAAGAAAGTCCAGAGTATAAAGTGATGTGATGAATAAATATCATAAACAATTAACTAACGAAGAAAGGGAGTAGAGGAAAATTCAGAAACAAATTAGTAATTGACACTGAAGCTTATACTGATCAGGTATATCACCAATCACAGAAAACAATAATATACAATGTTATGTTCATAACTGTAGTTGTATACTTTTTAAATCTGAAGTATAACAATTGAAACAATATCTGAAAACGAATCTGAAATTCATTGAAAAGAATTAATTTACAATACAGTCACAGTATCACTTTTACACGGGATAATGAAAAACTTATAGAAACAATGACGGTTGGGTATGATATGTTAGAAGTATGGAAGGAAAGCAGGTAATCTGGTGTGTCATGTCTGGAGAATGGAAAACGGTAGGTTATAAACACAATGTATTATATCCTCTTGGCAAAAATAAAAGAGGAGGTAGCCAATGAGCTGTCAGAAAGAAATGTTTATTGCAGGGATTGAAATGATCGACGAGAATTTTGATTGAAAGCCGGATGTCGACGGAAGATGGCATAGACCAGGGCTGTCCATCTGGCGGCCTGCCGGGGTCGTTCTGTGTGGCCCGCGAACAGATTTATATAAGCATAAAAGATTAGTGGGCGGAGTGTGATCAGCGGCCAGCGAGAGAATGATGCTTTGGCGATACCGATGACCAAGTGCCTTTGTGGTTCCGTTACATATGAAAGATTCTTAACAAACGTTTATTTGAAGTCAAAGCAGTAGTCGTATAAAAATGTGTTTAGGCTGTTTACATCAGAGTTAGATGAGGATATACAGTATTTGATGGTTGCAGCCCCACGTTCCCAAACTCACACGGAACGAAAATTGCTCATAAAATATTTCTTTTAAAATTATATACATGGTTTGTTTTTACCCACTTTGTTCATCATTTTAGTAATAAAAGCTTTAATTTTAACTGTACGTTGATTTTAATTTATCTTAAAATGGCGACTCAACTCAGAAGTAGAAACATCTTTTTTTCGGTTTTCTGTTGAATTTTGAGTTTTTAAAATCTAAAACAATACATTTTTTTAGAATTTCAATTCACTATGACAAGCAGAAGAATGTTTTTATCAGTTAACATTCTCAGTATTCCATGGAAAATCATAATGAATTATACATTTTAAGATTATTCATTTAAAACATTCCGACTGTGAGATATTAGCAAAGAAATATATTTTTTGGACATTAACATTTCGAAATCGCCCTCTCCTAGAGTGGTAACTACCCGTATGATGTTGGTGTGATCCAAGATTGAGTTGCGGCTCCCAACGTTCTTATTTTGGCAGCTCTATAAATAGGGTGTGTGTTTACAAAAAACCTGTATAAAATGTATAGGGGGTGATTAATTTGTAATTAAAATTCTTTATCTGGGTGTTAATAAAGCACGGTGTAAGTGAAAGATTATACCTCAAGGAGACTTAAATAGTGGTTTAAGACAGAAACACAATTTATAGTTTTATAAACGAAATTCTGTACAGTTTCTTCTTCCACCTGTTATATATATGCAACATCTATTGAAACTTGTAACGAGCCGCAATTCGCAATATGTTCTAGCGAGATTACACCAAACCGTTAGCACGTCAGATAGGTCATGCTCGATGCTCTCATGCAAATTGTTCCTTTTAGTATACCTGAGTCCTACTCAGATAAACTTGAACTCCAGCTCAAGTTCTATGTGTTACCGTAATGCAGTTGTCTGGTTTTATGAATGCCTATTGTTGTATTATCTAAGAGTTATTGTACGCTGAAGTGACCTCATAGTATAGCAAGCAATGACGTCGATAGGTCTAACACACTGACTCAGATGCCGGGAATTGGAGAACTATTGAGCAAGAAATTTAGAATGAAAAACCTAATTTTTACCATTCAATTAAAAAAATTAAGGTTTAACACTGAATTTGGGGATCAATGTGTTAACGACTCGAAAAGTCTTTTTATAGTGACCAAGACATAGGCCTATTTCATCGACAAAGTTATCTGTAGATTAAAAATACGATACTTTAAATTTGTTTAAATTAATGATACATGTATCAATGAAAAACTGAGTTACTAGGGTTCCATTTCTATGGATACTACATTTATCAAGGGTCTTTCATTCCACTGAAAAATGTTCTGCAAAATATTCATGCTCAGTCAGTATAAAGTAATTGCGCGTCACAACAGCTGTTTCTAATTTCTTTAGTTTTAAATCTTTTAATACATATTTTGAATATTAAACTTTGTTTTTGTTTGTGAGTATATAATGCATTTCCTACAAAATGTATGTTTGAAACTTTTTGAACTAATTTCTAGAAAAATTAAAATGAAGTTGAATATAGGCCTACATAGACTGACTTTCAATTGTGGAAAGAAACAACGAGTAATTGAAACGGGTGTTGTTTATTATTCTTTTAATACTTTTTCAACAAAAAATATAAAGATTTTATGTTTTCTTCAAGTATTTTAAATTTTTGATCAGAAAATATATTATCTGGAAAACATACTGGTGTTGGAACGAAGCAAATGATGAATATTTTTATTCTATTTGTCTGAGGGGTTTTATAGTGTGTATCATCAATCTTGAAAAAGAAAAATAGATTTTATAAAGTTCTGATGTGTATTTGTTGAGGGTTATTTTTTATTCAATTTTATTCTATTTCTAAGGTTTATCTACATAGCCTGGTGAATTCACTTTTGCAATATCACTTACATCTGGAATTTCATAATTTCGAACGTTTTATTGTGAGATTCTGTAAGTTTGTTCTAATTCACAATTGAAGCCAATTTGGACGCACTTCTTTGGCTGCTTAGCAATGACATAATTTGGGCGCTTATCAACATCATAATTTGGTTGTTTATCAATGTTATAGTTTGTTTGCTTACCAACATCATAGTTTGTTTGCTTAGCAACGTCATAATATGGTTGCTTAACAATCTCATAATTTGGTTGCTTAGCAACATCATAGTTTGGTTGCTTGGCAACGTCATAATTTAGTTGACTAACAATGTCATAATTTAGTTGCTTACCAACATCATAGTTTAGTTGCTTAACAACGTCGTAATTTGGTTGCTTAACAACGTCATAATTTGGTTGCCTAACAACGTCATAATTTGGTTGCTTAACAACGTTATAATTTTGTTGCTTACCAACATCATAGTTTAGTTGCTTAACAACGTCGTAATTTGGTTGCTTAACAACGTCATAATTTGGTTGTCTAACAACGTCATAATTTGGTTGCTTACCAACGTCATAATTTAGTTGCTTAGCAACGTTGAAAGCGTACGAAGATAATTCTCTATCCACTTGTAGAACTCATTCTATTAGTAAAACAATTTAAATTTGCCGTAAAAGATTAGATATGTAGAAACATTCAGTAGAAATTACGTTAGAGGGAAATTGGGAAAACCAAAACCGATTGATTCGATGTTGTTACAATACTGCTTTATGACATCCTTAACAAAAAGAGCGTAATCGGGGTAGTATTTTGCGTTTTCACGTTTACTTTAGCAGTTCAGTAACCGCTCTGTTTTGAGATAATGCTTGTGGTTAAGCAAGTACACATGGGTTGATGATTAGGTGATTCACCAAGTTCGCATGCAGAAACAATAGCAATAACCAACAGGAAAGTTTGCGTTTCCAAGTCGCCTTCCCATACAGTTACATAGCCTTAGCAGGACAATGGTGGGAAGTAGGTTAGGGATGCAATAGTCTAGCTTCAATCATAATTACGTCAGAGCAGGCCGGGATTAAGGTGAATTCTTCGATTAATGAACCAGTGGTTGTTTAGAAGCGCTATAATGTATCTGGATTTAGGTCAAGTCTTTTATGAGTGCCGTTAAAGTGGGGTTTACACGACGCCAATCGAAGAGACAATCGTCGGGTGCAGTTGTCTTAGCCAGTTGCGTGAATGTCTGAGGCCAGTCCAATTGAATGAGAACTTGTTCATACGCCGAAACTAATGCCACGGCAGATGGTGACGAAAAATGTCTGAGTGCTTATCCTCTGTTGTGTCTCGTGATAATGTGAAAGTAGTGAGGAGGATCTTTGTCAAGAATTAATCGCTACGGCTTGCGAGGTTCTCGGGGAAGCGTTAAATAAGAAGAGGGAGTGGACAAGGAAATGGCTTTTGAAAAGATACAGTCAAGGAGCGTCATAACAACCGATAAAAGAATTAACGAATGGAGGATCCATTGGAATATAAAGCGTATTTAAGGATGAGTTCTAAGGGTTTTGACGAACTATTGCCGCTTGTTGAAAGTAAAATATCTAAACAAGACGCAATAATGAGGTAAGCATTGCCTCCTAAGTTAAAAGGGACTGTTTAGAAGGGGCATTATCATTTCTTGCTACAGGAAATAGTTACAGAAGTCTACAGCATTTCTTCCGAGCGTGTTGGAAGAACAAATGCAAACTGGGCCAAAACGAGAGATCTACTGCCCTACAACGTTCATACGGCGCCAATTGTCTAGATAGAGTGGTGGGGGGGGGGTTGTCACTGCGCCCAGTCAATTATCCTGTGTCTACTCCTGGAGACAATCGAATTTCAGGACAACCGGCAGGGCAGTTGGCACGCCAATTGGTCAGAAATGTTTACACGTAGCCAATAATTTTATACCAGTAAGTTTCCTCTGACAGTTGTTTGCTCAACTGGTATCGGGTAAACCCGGCTTATAGTCTACACTGTTCGCAGTCTGGCGTAATATTACTTGTGAGGGAGAAGCGGGTGGCAGTTGAAAGGTAGGATTGAGATTGTTGTAACCCTCTTCCTTGATGAAGATTTGGGGAGAAACTGGGTTCGCGTGTATAGATACAAACGTAGTCCCATTATTTATCAGGATCGTAAGGAGGCTTTCATCCCACTGGGAATGGGAAAAGAGGACTATAGCTTACTGTCTACCCTTATCAGTCAATACGAGTGCGCCAGGAGCTTAAAACCGACCATAAAACTACGTAGCACCTGCAACACGTATTAATATCTTGAGAAGTTATTCAAGCATAATAATGGAACTCCTAAACGTGAGAGTAAAAACTAAATTAAAGTAAAGAATATCTAAATAAATATTTAAAATTACTATCTTATGTTAATAAAGTTAATATAACAATTGTTACAAAAATGGTTACATAAATGGTTACATAAAAGGAACTGCATAACTGTTCTGAGCAGTGGTTAACCACATTCTTTTACTTGAAGTTTTTATTGCCTAAAATGACTTTATTGTTTAAGATTTAAACAAATTTTACTTAAAACTGTAATTACTTAAAGGAGTAGAGTTAGTTTAAGCTGATTCTTAACACTGGTGTGTAACTGTACACAAAGGTCAATGATTTCGGTCCTAATGTACGAGGCAGGACATGCAAAACTACCTTACCGTTCCGCCAGCCGAGATGCTTCTAATTCTTTGAGTTCGAAGAACCTTGCTGTCTTGTTAAGTCACACATCAAACAGGCAGAACAAACAGAATTGTGTAAGCGTAACACTTACACGGGTATACAGTCCCTCTGACCAGCCGCAGTAACTCAGAGTGACAGTCAACGCTCTCTTGACTCTTACCTTGTTTTAGTAGAATAACATTTTCCTCCTAGCGTAAGAACATTTTTATTTCCTTCCAACGAAATAAACCCTGCAACTGATAGAATCCTCTTCTCAAATGCAGCCCTATACTATAAAGACCTGTTCTCGTATTTGTACCCATTTTCTTTCCGTTCAACCAAATAAACCTTGGCATTGCTAGAAACTCCTTATCATATGCAGCCCTATACTACAAAGACCTGTCCCCATATTCCTACACATTTTCCTCTCCCCCCCCCCCAATCCAATCAAATTAACCTTACCACTGGTACAAACCTCTTTTCAGATGCAGCCCTATTCCCATATTCCTACACATTTTACTTCACATTTTAATAAGTCACATTTGGAATAAGTCAATCCGGAAATAATTAGGATTTCTCTTAATATGCCTCATTATTACAAGGATTTTACAATAATTTCTTCTTTCTAATAAATTCTTTTATAATTTCATATAAATCTTAAAGTAACCGAATTCTAACTACGGGAAAGTTGGCTCAGTACCAGAGTGCTGGATTTAAACACGAGTCATTCAGTTCAAATCCAACCGAGACATCAACTTTTTAAAATTTAATTAATAAATAGATATTTGAAAAAACTGTATTTACATCGATTGCCATCCACTACAGGTTTAAAAAAATCTATTTGAACATTATTGGATGAAAAAATATATTTTATTATCGATTGAAAATTTGAACAAGATATCCTACATAAGGAGAGTGTGAACTAATAGATGAGATTAAAAAGGGACATTAAAACACCTGTTAGAGGATGTAGGATGATCGTGAGACATAGATGCAGTCTCGTGCCTAAAGCAGATGTACTCTTTATCTGACTTGTAGATTTTTTTATCCGTTTTATACGAAGTGATGCCTAGTAGGTTAGGCTAACAGAGCGAAGGCTACCTTAGTAGATTTGTTTATCCGTTTTATACAAAGTGACGCCTAGTAGGTTAGGCTAACAGAGCGAAGGCTCCCTTAGTAGATTTGTTTATCCGTTTTATACAAAGTGACGCCTAGTAGGTTAGGCTAACAGAGTGAAGGCTACCTTAGTAGATTTGTTTATTCGTTTTATACAAAGTGACGCCTAGTAGGTTAGACTAACAGAGCGAAGGCTCCCTTAGTAGATTTGTTTATCCGTTTTATACAAAGTGACGCTTAGTAGGTTAGACTAACAGAGTGAAGGCTCACTTAGTAGATTTGTTTATCCGTTTTATACAAAGTGACGCCTAGTAGGTTAGGCTAACAGAGCGAAGGCTCACTTAGTAGATTTGTTTATCCGTTTTATACAAAGTGACGCCTAGTAGGTTAGGCTAACAGAGCAAAGGCTCACTTAGTAGATTTGTTTATCCGTTTTATACAAAGTGACGCCTAGTAGGTTAGACTAACAGAGCGAAGGCTCACTTAGTAGATTTGTTTATCCGTTTTATACAAAGTGACGCCTAGTAGGTTAGACTAACAGAGCGAAGGCTCACTTAGTAGATTTGTTTATCCGTTTTATACAAAGTGACGCTTAGTAGGTTAGGCTAACAGAGCGAAGGCTCACTTAGTAGATTTGTTTATCCGTTTTATACAAAGTGACGCCTAGTAGGTTAGACTAACAGAGCGAAGGCTCACTTAGTAGATTTGTTTATCCGTTTTATACAAAGTGACGCCTAGTAGGTTAGGCTAACAGAGCTAAGGCTCCTTTAGTAGATTTGTAACATAATAACGAAACTACAAAGATTCTAATTTTAAGAAATACATTTTACAAAACTTGGAAAGTAAATATCTAAACAGAGCTGAGGTAAGGATTATTAATGAAATAGTGAATTGCTCGACCGCAGCAATGGAGTTCTAAATCACGTTTAAAATAAATTTTGAAAATATGACTACGAAGAAACTACCGGCGAAGAATACTGAAATAAACAAAAAAACCTAGTAGAAGAATTTATCAAGCTTTAGATGAAAATAATAAGATGTCTCTTCTCATAGCGTCCTCTTCCGGCAAAAGATGGTAATCGAAATAATAGAGCTATAGCTCACAGACCCATCTCTTAAACTCTTTTATCTAAGAGGTACATCGTACCAACTAATAGCTTCTCTTGAATTTTCGCCTTACGATTAATATCACTATGTTTCTTCTCTGATTTGTACTTTCTTTTAATTTACGTTCCCATCATCGCTATACGGGAGCAGCACTCTCCAACACTGCCAAGTATTCAAGTTGAATCATGTAATATGACAGTCAGGTAAGTAGTTTAGTATTAAGCTCACCTTACTATATTTGTAAAACTCATTCTAGCCTTAAGTTCATGTGTACTTCGTTGCTTTCTCTGAAATTGTTGTTGAACAAGTTAAGTTAGTTTAAGATCATCCATCATCATTTTGTTATGGCATTCTGGCTCTAAGTTTTATTACACATTTTTACACATCTTATGTCCTACACACAACCTCACTACACACATGCATTAAGACACAGAAAAAATTTCACAAAAAGAATACAGAGAGAGAAGAGTCAGTCAGCTATTCTAAATATATAAAATTAACGTAGTCCCACAGAATAAAATACTTTTTACCGCCCGCCGCAGAAAACGCCCTGCCTTGCATATGCCGTTCCTACATCCAGCCTTTAGTAGCGGCAAAAGCCCTGATCCCATATTCCCACCCGCAGCCATTATCGGTGACAGACGCTGCATAAGCTCGGGGGCCGCCAAACCCCCTCCTTGTCTGAGTGACTGTCTGATTTATTTTATAACCGGCCCCGGGATGGATTATTATTCAAAAATCATTTTAAAAAGGGATTTCTAAATTGTAATTTAGAGGAAAATGTTGAACATTAACCCTACTACCGACGGTGGTACACATCAAACGACCCACCTCTTTGTGTGTTCGATGTTAAATGAAAATAACTCCTGTAACAATGATATCTTTAATATTGGTACATCTTTAATATATGTCGATTCAGATACACTTCAAAGACTTGGTAAATTTATTAGCTACCAACAAAAAGTGATACTGATAAGCATAAGCCAGTTTTGTAATATGAATCATTCGATTGACTAAATTTTCAGTCAATCGTTACTATGCTCTGTCAGTCCGCATAATTTAAGCCTATTATCCAACAATAGAAGAGTCCAAACAATGAATGACTAATACCAGGGGCAATGAATTCGCCATCTGATAACGTCCAAGGTCATTGCATTGTTTTGTCTCTTATGTAAAGGCTGGTTCGTTTCCTGGAAGAGAAACGAAAGCGTTTAGCCTGCGACTGTGCTTTGCTTGCGTTCGGGACCAGGAAAATTGTTGGTATGACTGAGTTGAGGGAAGGGGGAAAGTCTGCTGGAGTTTATATCCGGAAAATGTTATCTCTGTTAAACCCACAATAGTAAAATAATTAATTAAATAAATATATATATATATATATATATATATATATATATATATATATATATATACAGTATATATATTTATAACATAAAGATATGAGGCATATTATAAAACTAGTTAATACTTAAAGTAATAATAAGTTGAAAATATTAAGGAAAGAGCCGACAAATGTAGCATACTAAAAGCGACAAAGAGGGCTTAACTATTGTATATTTCAGTTAGAGTAAGAAATCAGTCTTTGGTACAAAATAAGGGTGAAGAATAATTCTAAGGTTTAAGTCATTCTGGAAAACCTGAGAAAGTATTAGAAAGGTAACATCTGGGGAAGTGTCGAAACTCATAAAATTAAGGTGTAACATGAGAAAACACAAAACAGCAGAAACGTTATTAATTTTTATTGTATTAAGAACCAAAAGCCTCGAGAGTCCACCTTTATAAATTGTAGTACTAGTTATTGAATCAATTCTTGTCACTGCAACATATTAATGTATTTGAAGGTATAAACTATAAAAACGTAATGTCAGGTAAATAAATGTAGGTGAAATTAAATTTAAATGATTGTTTAATTATTTAGAAACCTAAAGCTGTGATTATTAGAAAGGTAAGGTAATTAGAATATAATATGAAGGTAACATATAAATAAATAAATAAATAAATATATATATATATATATATATATATATATATATATATATATATATATATATATATATATATATTATAACATAAATTACGATGCTTTAGAGTAAATTCAGTTAGTTGCTAAAATAATTATCTATAGGATTAGCAAAGAAAGACACAAATAGTTTTGTAAAGTGCCGACAAAGCAGGCACCATTCATTATCCTTTTCCGGGAAAGCTATAAACTGTGTGCCGGTAATTTGACAATAGAAGGGTCCAAACTTATTAGGACGGGAAAATCCACTGATTAATGTAGCCTGGGAAAATAACCGTGTACCGTTAGATGGAAACTGTGGGAACTTACAAAGAACACATTGGTAGTGGGAGAGATTAGGGATTTTCAATAAAAACGAAATGATCCAGAGACGTGAGGGAAGTTTTGAAGGGAACTCGAGAAGAAGGCAGTCGGATTGGTGGGGACGAGGATGGGAGTGTTGTAAAAAGACTAAATAGTTAAATTAAGTAAAGAGTTTTTTTGTTTATAAGTAAATTTTAAAAAGTGCGACGTAAAAGTTTTTTTTAGAAATATAAAGTAAGTTTTTTTTTTGTGTGTCAAGTGTAAGTGAAGAAGGTAACTAAGGCCAAGATTCCAGGGGCTCTTCAGAACAATTAGTATTATTTGAATATAAGTGTAGCCAACAGACATCTATATTTTAGTTCAGAACAAATTTAATTTCATTACCATTTATAAAATTTAATCTAGTTTCACCATTTCTAATTTAAGAAGCAAAGTTCCCGTATTTAAGAATTAGCGACCCGAGAACAACTATAAAATTGTAATACTGAATTTATTATCTTTGTTATGTTATTTATTAGAATTCTAAAGCCTCAAAGTCCACCTTTATAATTGTAATGTTAGTTAAGATATCAATCCTGTCACTGAAAAATATTAATATAAATTTGGTATAATGTGTAAAGAAATAAATGCGTGATGTTAAAAAATTTATAAGAGTGTTAATTCTTTATAAACCTGAAGGTGTGACATTAGATAGGTAAGGCAAATAAATAACATTAAAATATAAATTATAATTATAACAAAAGTTAAGTTATAATATATATGACTTATAGGCCATAATTTTCTTCTTAAATATTAATTTAGTAACGTATAAACATTTTATCAATAATCACACCAGGAAGTATACTAATTCACATGATTATATTGTAAAATGTACGGGTTCCTCGTTTGCTCCGTCTGGAAAAGGATAAACACATGGTTGGGAATATTTATTTTACCATGAGAAGAATACGCGGAACACAATTTCGGTAATTATTTTATGTTGCAGAAATAACTGTAGCAACATTACTGCCGTAAATTATTTGCAGCATGTATGCCTTACTCTGGGAAGGGGGAGTTACATAAGTTGAATACTGCACAATTTGTTAATTCGAGCTTATCTAGTGAGAATAATTCACCAAAAATAAATGTTAAAAAGGCGTGCTCAAAATCTCACTAAACGGCAGTTTATAAATTCAGACTAGTTTATAGTGTACGTAAGTCTACACTGCGTTAACCGATCACTGATGAAGGTTTCGTCGCAGAAACGAGTCTGTATTAATAAACTAGTGTTTAGTGAGATTTTTAGCACACTTTTTAATATACACTGGAACCGTTTATATAAATTACTTTTATATAAAGTGACAATGTTAAAAGTCACATAATATATTCATGACTTATAAATATATTAATTAGGTCGTTGAATTCTTGCATTGGAAGCAAACTGCGCTTTTATAAACATGAAGATTTCGAAACTAAGAACAAAATATTGCCAATAACATTCCAACGCTCGATGTAAAGCTTTTTGGCAGGTACGTTTAGTGGTAACAAAAGTCCTAACTTAACCTACTTTCTCTACCTTTCGAAGGCAAGAAGAAAAAGTACTAAACGCAGTCTTTTTTGTCACAAAAAAAACTTTTAGATAACCTTCTCTCTTGAGAAGATTTATAAAATTATATTTAATCAAGTTTCTTCATAATTGTAAATGCGTGGTTCATTTGTGAAGACAATCAAAACTTATTAAAGTTAAACAATAAAGAAGCAAAGTAAACCAATAAAGAATAACAAACGCCAAAAGGACAGAAATTAAACTTATATAGTAAAAACAAACTAATATATCATAGAATGTAAAGTTATTACTTACGAATTTACAATAAAGGGTGTAACAATTCAAGAATTATCGAATTTGAACGTGTAAATTTACGAATAACAATCTTCACGTTTCAAATAACAGCTGTTTCGTCATTTAGAGATAGTTTGGAACATATCTTTTAACAATTTTCAAACCTTGTTGCCTATTAATTAAGATATATTAATTAGATTGTGATAATGCATGCTTTCATTCAGTTGTTTTTAATACTCATAGGTTGTAACACTCTGTGTAGGGCCTATTCTACTTTAGCAGTAAGTTGAAATGTACGCCTAAAAAAATCATTGTATTTCCTTATAGGTTAACATATATAGGTTATATACTACGATCATATATTTACCAATAGTAAATATTAGTTATCTAATATTGTAAACTGTTATACTGTATCTATTGATATCCTAAAGACTTTTCTATTTTAATTATTTAAGTGAATTTATGATGTCTATGAAGTACAATTTTAATTTATAAATGCAACCTTAAAAATATATATTAATATCAATTCGGAGGAACTGTGGTGTAATTTTTTTATATAAATAAATAGATCCTCTTAAACATAAACACCTTTTGTATACTTCGATTACAAAGCAATCGCCTTCAGAGAAAATTATTACAAGTATAACCGCATTATTCTTAAAGCTCGTTATTGCTCATTTTTATAATTTTTCAACGTCAGTCTAATTCTATACCGTTCTACCTCGTACATTATTCATGTACATGAAAGGTAGTTATTCTTGCAATAATTTCCTCTGAAGGCGATTGCTTTGAAATCGAAATGTACAAGGATTTAAATAAAATATCTTTGTGGTTAATATTAGGTTATGGTAGGTTCTGTATTGTATGTAGTTTCTGGAGGAGAATAGATTTTTTAAAGTTATTTTACACTCTAATCCTTTTCTTAATGTCTTTAAATACCACCTCTAACAGTAGACTTCACGACCACCATGGTTTTTAATTCGTATTGTTTTTTGTGATCTGTAGCGTCACGTTGCTACGTTGACCCCCAAAATTGCGCACAGCACTCCTGACCTCCTTCAAGCGTTACAATCGTGAAACGAAATGATATTATTTTGGGGCCAGAAGTTCCGTAACACGTCAAACCTAAGACTTATTTGATCTTGCCCACGCTCTTATTTTGGAGGACTAGTAAGTGTAGGAAGTTACCTTGGTTGAAGCATGCTCGCGTTGATTGAACATGCAAATGAGTTACGTGTCACGAAGGGCACCAAACCGAAACCTGATCGTTACGCCAGGTACGCGGTTCCGGTTCCGGATCTGTATGTTGTCCCGAGGTTGGACGTAAAATTTCCCTGATTGAAAATGATGAGTCACTTTAATGAAAAACAGAGCTGTTCAGACAGGTTTATCTGGGTTCCGCGAGATAAACCTATTAAATACTTTCTATAAAGAAACGAAACAAATTACGCATGCGCTCTTTGCTATTATCCTTTTAAATAAACAACACATTATTTTAAAAGGTTAAATAAATGAAGCAATATCTTTGATGTATTTGATGTAGCATCATCTGAATAGGGTAGCCTGTTGGAATCTCTCTCTCTCTTTCTCTCTCTCCCCCCCCCCTCAGTAGACAGTACGTATGATTTTCAAGCGTTGCTATACGTCACTCTTCGGTCCAGTACCATAGGATATGGCTCCTTTTCATAATCTTACCTAATATCAACTAACCTATATCAATTTTGTCTTCTCGAGAGTGTAAAAATTACGAATTTATGATTCCGATAAGAGTATAGTGCGGATCACGTGGCCTTTCGAGATTACTTATGTATTACCACTTCTAAAAACATGTTACATATTCAGAATGTTCTATACATCAACAGCTTCTGCTTCCGATATATCTAAACATATTTTTAGATTGCTGTTTTCATAAGGAAGCTAATTTATCATCGAATTTATCTAATATTGACCGTCTCATGCAAGTTATTGTTTTGACAGTCCTTATCATGTTTGTAGGGAAGTATGTATTTATATTGGCTCCTGTCTGGCCTACTGCGATCTCTCAAGGCCAAGTGCACGGTTACGTGGTCTGTACTACAGACCTAATTCAAGTATGCGTCCCTGAACTTTCGTGCCTCTCGCCTTTGCTGTACACAGGGGTTTATGCCCCTACTTTAATCCCACTCAAATATACAATCTTTTTCTGACTTATGTTATTCATGATAGTTGTATTCCTACTGATTGATAGTTTATATAACTGATAAAGAAATAAAATAAAAATGAAAACAAAATAATAAAACCGACATGAAAACAGAACCCGAATATATAACTTTTACTTACTAAAAAGTACAAAATGATTTTCAATAACGAAAACATAATTTGCCATAAGCATAATTATTACCCAAAAAATTTTGTAGGCGGCGTAGAATTTTTTATTTGGACTCATATTTAACTTACTGAACGTGGCAAATAAAGGGTTTTTAAACTCAGGCTATTCAATCATTTGTCCATTGATTTATTTTACAGGTGTAAGAAATTTATGACACAAAAGGTTTAAGATATTATCTCTTATTTTTATACGCATATACAGTAATAGCATTCCGTGTAAATTATTCAGAGAAATTGCAATTTGCACAATCTGTATATCTGAAAGAAAAACATGCAATTAAGTGTTTTTCATCGGACAAAATCTCCGAGACAAAGATCAATAATAGTCGTGCACACTCTCATAATATCTAATACACGAAATATTTGTTTCGTGAGATGACTCTATGATTCGCTATAATTAATAATGGGACATAAGTTAATTGTTTCAAATGTTTGGAATAGATTTGATGGAATAGTAAATATAAGGTAAGATTGCGACGCAAACTTCAAACTTTTGTGGGTAGTAAGCTTATGATGAATTATGTTTCTCAAAGATTATTTTTTTTCTTTTTAGTAAGTAAAAATTATATATATTTTTTCTCAAACACGGTTTTATTGAGAATAAATGTTTGTTTATTTTTAGTGATATGTTCTCTAATTTCTGTCTACGTTGTAGTCGAATATCATTTCATGCCGTTGATTATGTTGGCAAAATTACCAATATCTATCCATACAAATTTCCGATGTGTATAACCTCTAATCATATGGCTTAATCGTTGTTCAAATAATTGACACACCCTTAAAAATACGATAAACAAATCAATTTGTCAGACGAATAAATTGATTAATCACTTTAACAATGAAGTTTCTTGATGTAATCATCTTTAATTCACTGATTAAACTAATTTTAAACTACTTAACTGAATGAATACGTAATTGCTTATTTGCTGACGCGATTCAAAACGTAATAAATAGTTTAAAATTACTTTAACAATAGTTTATGACTATCCTAACTTTAAATTTTGTAAATTTGTGAAAACGTACTGAGACAGAGCGTCTGATGAAACACTGATGAAGATCACCACATAGCGATCAAAAACGTTCTGTCTCAGTAAATTTTCACAAATTTACAAAATTTAGAGTTCGGATAGTCATAAACTAATGTTTAAAGTGATAAATTAAGATTCGCCGAACGTAATGGACTACAAAATTCAAGAATAAATTGAGTAATTTAGGTTTGAAATTCCCTTGACGAATATACCTAAAATTCTACATATTATTTCTTATTTTGGAATTTAGTCTTTTTCATTTATTATTAAAAACGCGTTAATAATAATAATGTAACTCAAAGTCTGGGGTAAATATAAAATAATGTATGTTTAATAATTATTTGGACAAACATTTTTTACACACAAATATTATTATTAATAGTGAAAATTGATAATAAAGTTACATTTAATGGATTTACCTGTTCATATGTAGTGAAGTAATGAAGTTTTCACCTGTGGATTATTGAATAACTCGTTTGTGGAAATGAACTAAATCGTATTTTCAGTATATTTATTTATTTTGCCTCATCTCATTCGAGTTATAACAAGTTATATATCAATGTGGGTAGGCCGCCCAAAAAGCCTCTTTTATGAGGTAAATTCGTTCATTAAAATTCTATGATGCTCGTTCTAGGCAGCTTTTTCAAGCAAGACATAAACAAATCTATGTGGTTTATACTTATTTTTTTTCTATAATATTTTTAAAAGGCGATAGAATACTACATGAAATAAATGCTGTGATTGTTTATTTTATTTATTAGTTATTTTATAGTTAGTTCATAATCCTTAAAAAATAGCATAATTTTTTTAGTTAAAATAGCGTTTTATCGTCTCCGAATCAGTTGAATTGGGATGTAACTATAGTGGGACCAATTGAAGGGTCCCCCTTTTCATTTTCAAGCAAAATCACTTTGATCGCTTCAATACGTTTAAAGTTATCGTGGAAGAAACTTAGAAAAACATCTAATCGAATACAGAACCTCCTTCTATTTTGAAGTCGGCTAATAAATAACATCTGTGTTTGAAAAATGTTCACAAGTATTTTCAAACAAGAAGAAAATTCAAGAAAATGCGGGTTACAATTCCTGAGTTGGCTAGCATTGGAGTTATTTTGTAAAAGAAAAAATCGGTTTGTTAACGTATGCACGAGTGCATTTGCAGTACTGCATACCTAATATTAGGAACATATACTCCACGGTAGAGTATAGTATAGCATCAGGGGTGAGTATCTTTGGCATCACTTGTCCAGCTTCGCGCATCTGGTGTCTCTCGCCACACACACACACACACACACACACACACACACACACACACACACACACACACACACACACACACACACACACACACACACACACACAATATTAAAACAAATTAAAAATAGTTCAACACACCTCTTGTCCATTTTTACACCTCTCTATTGCTAGAAACAAATGTAGTAAGTTATTACTATAAAATTATTAAACATAGAGCTGTGTGAAAAATTAACTGTTTTAGATAGTCTATTCAATATAATTAACGAATATATCCAATACCACAACAAAATATTTAATTTAATAATAACTATTAATAAAATCATATAGACTTTCGATAACCAAGTCGTCACCATCATCAGTTTTTCTAAGGTTGTTTGTAAGTAAACCCTCTGATAATAATCACTTGACCAACGAAATGTACTTAAAGTTTAATGCTTATAACTTAGTTAATTATTTATTATTCAGATGCGTATCTTGTATTGTGGTATTGGGTTTATTGTTAATTAGATGAGGATTATTTGTATTGTTGCTACCGTGCCCATATATCGCTTTCTATAAATGTCCAGCTTCTTTTTATTAAAAGGAAGAAAGTTTTAAAAAAAATGTACAGTATTATGTAACATATCTTTCATAGGTTGTTAGTTGGCCGATTATTAACAGCTACATAGCTTTAACGGGCCTCAGTTACAATGAAACATTGTTAATGGCTTAAAACCAATCGCTTCTCACTATAAATAGCTTACATTGCTAACTCGTATTATTTGAAGTAGTACTGAACGACTTCGTGAAGGCAAAAACAACAAAGCAAATGTCTGCTAACACACCGACACCAGTTCTGAACGGAAATAAATTAAACAACTCTTTTGTTTAATGACCCGTGCTATTTAGTCGCTCATAAATAATTAGAGGCCGTGTAATTAAAATTGTACGCAGTTTATTTATAAAGGGAAAGTTATAATGACTTAGGAATGCTATCGGAGTGGACGTCCTTCACGGAGTACGTTCCGCCAGTGCGCAGGTAGGAGCGCGCAGACGGTGTAGGATGTGGAGTGCTACACGAACTGTTTCCACAGCGGTGGGATATTGCACTTATGAACGGAAACGTGGGTAAAGAGCGGAATTAAAAAGTCGACTACCCGCCGGTTGTCGGTCAGATTACGTAAATACTTGTACCTAGATCACTATATTAAAAAGTTTGTTCACATATATAGACTTCAAACGACACACAAATAGTAAACAAATATGTAGAAAGTCCTCAAAAATACCGGAAAAATCCAAAGCTAGACTTGGACTCCAACCCAAAACTTTACCAGATTTAATCTCCCTTTACAACATAAAGAAAACTTTACTTACTAAGTTAAAGTTTCCTTATAAATCAGAGCAATAAGTTACATCATCACAGAAAGCTACAAAGTACCTGATTAAGATTTGGTTTAAAAAAAAATAATAAAGATCTCTAGAACTTGTCCAGTTGATGCGTGAAGTTCAAGCTGGCCTCGATTTTGTGTGAAATAACGTACTTTACAATGCAGCCCTATTCAATATTCAGTTTGTCTTTAGTGAGAAAACTTTATATTGTTTTACTTTTCTGTCTGCCCTAACTGGTTACAGTACTTAGTATGTAATCCTATACTGTATTGAATACGTAGTATGACATAGTGGTCGGTTTTGTAGAGAAACGTTCAATTCACAAGTAGATGCAAGCGCGAGCGCGCTCGTGTGTGTGTGTGTGTGTGTGTGTGTGTTGTTATAAAGTGGAATTATTTTTGTCTTTTTCTTCAAAACGTTAAATTTTTGAGATCCTGAAATGGTCAGAGATCCTTTCCACTGTATTACCATTAACTTGAAGTGTTCCTACAGGAAGAATAATTTTTCTTTCAATATCGGTTATGTATAGGATTTAAGCCTATAAATACCATTTACCAATGGTTATATATAAATACCGATTATTTTTTTGGAATCATTGATAACATCAGACACCATCGTGTATTATTATTGTTGCTTTAGTTCGCAATAGAAAACTGTAAGAATAAGCAGTTTAAGTACGCTAACAAAGTCGTTAGTTTAACTTTTTAAATAAATACCGATAATTCTCTTGGGACCATTAATAATAACAGGCAAAACATCCAACTAGTGTATTATTATCGTTGCTTTAGTTCGCATTAGAAAACTGTAAGAATAAACAATTTAAGCATGCTAACGAAGTCGTTAGTTTAACTTTTTAAATAAATATCGATAATTTTCTTGGGACCATTAATAATAACAGGCAAAACATCCAACTAGTGTATTATTATCGTTGCTTTAGTTCGCATTAGAAAACTGTAAGAATAAACAATTTAAGCATGCTAACGAAGTCGTTAGTTTAACTTTTTAAATAAATATCGATAATTTTCTTGGGACCATTAATAATAACAGGCAAAACATCCAACTCATGTATTATTATCGTTGCATAAGTTCGCATTAGAAAACTGTAAGAATAAACAGTTTAAGTATGCTAACGAAGTCGTTAGTTTAACTTTTTAAATAAATACCGATAATTTTCTTGGGACCATTAATAATAACAGGCAAAACATCCAACTCATGTATTATTATCGTTGCATAAGTTCGCATTAGAAAACTGTAAGAATAAACAGTTTAAGTATGCTAACGAAGTCGTTAGTTTAACTTTTTAAATAAATACCGATAATTTTCTTGGGACCATTAATAATAACAGGCAAAACATCCAACTAGTGTGTTATTATCGTTGCTTTTATTCGCATTAGAAAACTGTAAGAATAAACAGTTTAAGCATGCTAACGAAGTCGTTAGTTTAACTTTTTAAATAAATACCGATAATTTTCTTGGGACCATTAATAATAACAGGCAAAACATCCAACTAGTGTGTTATTATCGTTGCTTTTATTCGCATTGGTCAATTGTATAAGTATTACTAACGAAGTCGTTAGTTTAACTTTTTAAATAAATACCGATAATTTTCTTGGGACCATTAATAATAACAGGCAAAACATCCAACTCGTGTGTTATTATCATTGCTTTAGTTCGCATTGGTCAACTGCAGAATCCGTTTATTTAATTTTTAATTAAAAAGCGATAGTTATATCATTTACATTTGTCATTAATTTTTCAATATTTTGTTCTTTTCCAGTCAATATATACAATTCAAATATAGAATATAAAGTAACGAAAGAAAGATAAACAAAACGAAAGAAGTGCGAATGTGAAAAATATACAAATTAAAGAAAGTGCTCAATATATTACTTTGAGGGTTGCTTTGAGAACTCTTGGGATTATATTCAGCATATAGAAAGTTAATTGATATCCATTGTAGTGACAACAGAATAAGTAAATAATAGACAAACGTACGACCTAGCAAACGTTTCTCTGAACATTTTGATTTATAAAATTATATTATTAAAGACATTTTACTTTTATAGACTTAACGTGACAAAAATGTTTCATTCTGAGTTTTCATTCAATAGTTCCGATAGGACTTAACAGGTATGCTCTAGGGATGGTCGATCCAATGATTTTAACGGATCGGTGATTTTAGTGACGGCGTCAGGTTTGGATCAGTGATATTTACCGGTGACAAGGGACACTGAGACTGCTCTGTATGTGCCAACAAAACAGGTAGGCTTACCACACTGGTGAAATGATTCCATACCTCGCTTGTTTTTCGGTAGGCTAACTTTTTGTTTAGATAACAAATCCTACGAAATTAAGAACAAACTACCGAGCGGCAATTAGCGACTATTGTACACAATACTGTCACTGTCTTGAAACCTGACACAAATCGACCACCCACACACGACGCAGACAAATCAACCAATGACAGCTGTGGTAAAATATCAGTAACCTTTCAGTCGCGACAGCGACATTTTGCCTAATCACAACAGAGACAACCACCTCATCTCCCCTTCAGTTAACGGTACTGCACGATAATCGGCGCCGTGAGCCGAGCAGTGAGAGCAGACCTAGTGACAGCAACAAATCTACCAACGACAGCCGTTTCATCCAGTGACAGCGACAAATCAACCAATGACATCCGTTTCATCCAGTGACTGCGAGGTTTTACCAAATCACAACAGAGACAGCTTCTGATCGACCCATTGCCACTGGAACTGACATTTTCCATATTTTGTCACTGATACCACCAGCGACAAACGAATCTCAGTGACAAGTCATCGTGACAGAAATTATCGGCCACCCCTAGTTTGCTCGTCCTTAGGACTCCTGTTGAGAAGAGTTCTACTACAGATACGCGATCCTGCTCACGTCATTCTCCACGCATCCTTTACCAGAGGGTTTCATGACTCTATCCTGACACTGCCATTATTCACAATCGTTTTCTGTTCTTTGTAATCGTCAGTAGTCATACTGCCTGGTCGCCTTAGTACACAAAGAATTTGTGTAGCAGTGGGCGAGAACATGTTCTGATTAAGATGGCCTTACATTCTAAACCAGAAGATTTTGTTTACCTCAATAATTAGTCGAGAGCTCCAATTGAATCCTGTTATATTTCAAAGACCCTTTTTTTTAAAAAACAAGGTACTTATGCTAATCTCGAATTCGATTTCTTGAGTCATCACGTAACTCTCTCGGCGAGTGTCCTAAAGATTACGTCATCTGTTGTGATGTGGGTGTAACATACCGGGCAGCATGTGAATCAGGAAGAGAGAGCTGTGGCGACAGTCGATACATTATTGCCAGCTTGTGCTATTGAAGGCGTGCCTGTGATCCTCCGTCTCGACAAACTGTCGTCGTTATTGACAGCCTTTGACATTTTTAATGCTATATATCTCAGCAGTTTGGTAAACATTGATGATGACATGACGTCAAGACTACCGCCATATGTCGACTCTATAAAGGAGATAAAGTGTTACGGCGATTACTTTCGAATTAGAGTCTATACTTCAAGCCTAGACTATGACATCACCTTTACAAAAATCATACTTGTGGATCATGTTAGTTAATATTTTCGAAAATGTAATGTTTCCGCCTCAAGGCTTCTCCCGTCAACTTTTAACTAGAAAATGATAAATCACTAATGGCTTCCATAAGCGATTGTGCCCTCTCATACGTTTTGTCACGATGAAGTTCATTTTTGCGTTTCAGTTTAGTGAAAGATTTTTTGTCACAAATATTGATATCTCTTTGCAGATGTCCTTCAATTAACACAAATACCTCGGTGACTGTACGCTGAATTGATCTGTATTGACATATTTACGTATGTATTAATTACAATCTAGATCTTTTTGCATCTAAACTGCATTTATTCCATCGTATTTCTGACATTGTTGACCGTATTAATTTTTTATTGTATTTTCCTTGGCCCAACTCTTTCGTAGTAGCCTTTCTCCCGTCGAATTTGTGTGTAGAAACTAAAACCTATTGTTCAGAGCACAAAGACATTAATTCCATCTTTATTTATTTAAAAAAATTTGTACCAGTGTATTTTACATTACTGTGTATATCTTAGTAATATTTCACTGTTGTTTTCACTTATGTGTTATATGGGTCTCCATATCACTTCCGGTGTATGGTTGACTTTACACTATATAGGTCTACTCGTATTTATATTGGCATTTCTCAGAATTTTTTCAAGATTGTTCCTTATTCGAATGTTTCCTTTTTAAATTCCCTCTAAATCACACTCTTCTGATATATATCCTTAACACAATTTCACTCGTTAATAAAATAGGTTTTTATTCTTCCAAACAAATTCAAATAGATTTTTGTAACCTGTAGTGGATGGCAATTGATGTTAATACAGTTGTTTTCAAATATGTATTCAATAAATAAATTATGAAATTTATAAGGTCCAGCCGGATTCGAACTGAGAATATTCATATTCCATGTTCCAATATCTGGAAATGTATTTCTCAAAGATGTATGAATCCCCCCCATCTAGTTGTCGTCGAAACCTCCATTGTACAACCTTAAACTCTTCCCATGGGTACCACACAATATCATAAATAGTACTCTAAGGTAACCACACAATATCATAAATAGTACTCTAAGGTAACCACACAATATCATAAATAGTACTCTAAGGTAACCACACAATATCATAAATAGTACTCTAAGGTAACCACACAATATCATAAATAGTACTCTAAGGTAACCACACAATATCATAAATAGTACTCTAAGGTAACCACACAATATCATAAATAGTACTCTAAGGTAACCACACAATATCATAAATAGTACTCTAAGGTAACCACACAATATCATAAATAGTACTCTAAGGTAACCACACAATATCATAAATAGTACTCTAAGGTAACCACACAATATCATAAATAGTACTCTAAGGTAACTAAAACGTGTTTTTATATGACTTGTTTACATAAATGTTTCAGAAATTCTTTCTTAGTTGACCCTTATTTTAAAATGGATGAACCCTCAAAAAAGATTCTAAATATTATTCCCTCTTGCAAGAAGAAGAGCAAAGAAGGGTAAAGGGGATTGGTAGTGTTGAGGCAATTTCATAATGATCTCGATTTGCTCGTAAGGGGGATTAAGTAGGTCTAAAGGAATTTCATAATAATCCCGATTTAATTTGATCAGAGAGAAGCCTATAAATAAAATTTAAAGAAATTACAAGACAAGTTGTATTCTGTAATTTAATTTTACGCATTAATGACGATGAGCTGGTCGTCGAAATGAACATAAGGAGTTTTCGTTGTATAACTTTCTAATATATGTTATGGTTGTATAAAAATTCGTTAATTATTAAGATTAGCGACTACCGCTCCGATCGGCGATATTTTTTTCCTGATCAATTTGACCTTGCTGACACGAATTTGAAGGTTTTTTTTACTGTAAACACATTAAGAAATAATAATAACCTATCCTAACCTGACCTGACCTGGTTTTTTTAGGTTAATATGTGTTTGCCGTGAAAAATAACTTCAGATTCGTATTCAGCATGGTCAAATGTATCAGGGAAAAAAAATTCGCCGATCGGAGCGGTAGTAAGCACGAATGTTAGTTAGGTCAGGTCAGGTTGAGTTAGTTTATTTTGTTTTATGTAAATATGTGTTTGCAGTAAAAAAACCTTGAGATTTGTGTTCAGCAAGGTCATATTGATCAGGAATAACAAATTTAGCCGATCGGAGCGGTAGTCGCTGATCTTAATAATTACCTAATATTCCTGCCTTTTGGTATTGGATTTATCGTCAGTTACATAAATTATAATATTGTCATTGCGACCATTGAATTTCACTGGTATTTGTTTTAAATAATTTAAATTAGCTTTAGCTTGATATACGCATAGTCCTCTGTACGTTTTTGCGTCTTATTGGGAGTAGTTGTTATTTTGGTAACATTTTCGAAAAGGTCCAATAACTATTTCCCAAAGGAACACTGTAACACGTAGAATGTGGAATGTGCAATGTTGAAATATACAAATTAGGATTAGTCTAAATCCTCCACTCTAAAACTTTCGAGAGTGGTGCATAACAAGTAGGCCAGCTGTTGATTTCGACGAATACCTAAGCCTACCTCTTGACTATCTCTGTTGTATCTTTATGATTGTTGGACTTTCTTTAAGGACAGCTTACCTCTTGACTATCTCTGTTGTATCTTTATGATTGTTGGACTTTCTTTAAGGACAGCTTGCCCGACAGGATAAATACACCCCACGCTGAGAGCTAAATTTATAAAAGAAAATGTCACGCCCATTTACCTAAGTAACGACCATGTGCATCTTGTTTTCGGTTACGTCATTAGTAATAAGTAACTTGTAATTCAAAACAAGTGATATTTGAAGCTCGTGGAAGTGATATTCGACTATCTAAGTTCGACTATCTTCACTTATAAACTATTCGCTCGTAACAGTTTTGTATAAACGATATTTTTACAAACTTCCGATAAGCTAGGAGTTTGAAATTTGGCTTTAGAGATGTATTGCTGATGCCAATATAACACTGCTAAAAAAATACGATACCTTACAATTAATATGTGGACAAGAATTTACTGTAATAATATATTAAATAATTTTGTGTAAATATTATAATTTATTTTTAAAAATTATAAAAATCGTATTTTATAAGTCAAAATTTTAGCTAGTATTTTGTATACACGTCCGTGGTCAATGACAATACATGAATGAATCATACAAATAATGTAATAGAAAGGTTAAAATAAAATGAAAATAGATACAAATCTTTAAAACAATTTTTTTATTTCGAAATATTCAAAAAAGAATAAAATAATATCTGCAGTTTTTGTGTTTTACATCTTGAGGGTTTTCTTAAAATTACACTCTCGGCCAAAAACCACTACTTACTGATATTTTTCAGCAGACTTGTGACCTAGTGTGTGATACCAAAAATTGTTTTTTTTTAACCTGCGAATACTGTAATATGTTATGGTTAAAACTAAATGGATATCTGGGATATATATATATATATATATATATATATATATATATATATATATATATATCCCACCTACAAGAGTTAACTAATTTTAATTTGAAATGTTAATTTATTTATTTTTCAAATGAAACCATCTTTGAAAGTTACGTGATGTAATCATCTTGAATTCACTGATTCAACTATATTTAAAAAATACTTAACTAAATGAATACGTAATGGCTTATTTGCTTACGCGTTTCAAAACATTCGTTACTTCGTGAGTAGAGAGGGTTAGCTTCGTAAAAAGGACGAATGTTTTGAATCGCGTCAGAAAGTAAGCATCTTTAAAAGTAAAATGTCTCTGGACTCCCAAATTTTACGATTCAATCTTTACAATTTGAAAAGTTATCGAGTTGAAGAAAATCTTTATTTTAAATTGATTTTAGATCATTTGTGTAGAAGCGTGTTTAAATATTAAAAAACATTATTTATATTTTAATTATATATTCGACTTTATCATACTCTCTTATATAAAAATATAAGTCTTAATGTCAGGCATTTATGGTACCCTTGCCTTAAATGTAGTGTTCGTCTTAACGAGTAATAATAAGGAGAAGCAAAAGGAAATGGAAAGTGTTTTTGAAGAAATGAAAAGTGTTGTTGAAGATTATGGAAAAGACTGTTATGGGATGAAACAAGATTAACAACCGCCAGTGTTACCTATAAGATAAAAAATCGCTAAAATATTCAGTCATATGAATATATAGTCCCAAGGTCGTAGGCGAAGTACCATATGACCTAGAGGTAGCATTATAAATCTCCCGAAATTTTAAAACATGTTTTATCTTTATATTAATTAAAACAACCTCTTGCCACAAATACAACAATTTTTATTTTAACCTTATGTACATTTCGATCACAAAGTAATCATCTTCAGAGGTATTTTACAAATAACTCTGTTATTCGTAAGTTATTTGTAAAATACCTCTGAAGATGATTACTTTGTGATCGAAATGTAAATAAGTTTAAAATAAAAATTGTTGAATTTGTGGTAAGAGGTTGTTTTAATTAATATAAACATTTACGCCACATTTTATCTTTATTTTTTAATATGTATCCCCTCATTTAGGGTTTAGTCCTTCCTCATAGTGTTTTCTACGACCCTGACAATCGTTCCCGAAAAACATCGTAGTTAAGACCCTGCTATGGTCTGCATGCACTATACCCTTTCTTTATCTCTCTTTATCCTTGTAGAGGTAAAAGGACTATGAAAAGATTGTTAGAAAAAAGAAGGAAATGAACCTCGTGAGCACTGGAATGTGGGGTAGCTTGGAATGTGGCTGGAATGTATCAAAGAGAAGTGTCTACCGATTGGGTAAATGACGTTTTTAATACAGTTTTAATTAAAAACGACATATTGTTAGTGGAACTATTGTAGAACTAATGAAGCGAAGAAACTCTCTTGTATTATGGTTAAGGGAAGAATTTGCATACTTCTCTACAGAAGTATAATCAGGGGCGTAGTCAGAGGGGGCACAGGAGGCACGTGCCCCTTCCAAACCAATTAATTTTAGGAGAAAATATTACCCTAACAGCGCTAGGTATTTAGTGAAACATCTTCTCGACGACCCAACAATTGTGTAATTTCAAGTGCCAAAATACCATAAAATATTATTATTAGAGATAAAAATGTCCAAAATTTCCCCGGGAGGGCTTTACCCCCGACCCTCGGGGTAATTCTGACTACGCCACTGAGTATGTTGAATGAAAAGGTTTGAATATTATGGTGGACAAAGGAGTAGAATATTATGGCAAAGAGAGAGATTTGAATATTATGATGAAAAGAAGGACTTGTAAAAGACACATGATGTATTAGAAACAGTGTGAATTATTTTTTCTGTTCTATAAATACAACTGAGGAACGTTTGCGTAAATATGCATTTAATGAACCTTATCACCACATAACAGGTTGATATTTTGCAACACATTTTATATCATCTATGTAAGTCAGTGTTTAAAAATTAACTTCACGTTTTTTACAGCTATTACCGAAGCAAGTGTCCTTGGACCGACGATTGGAAGGCATCATCAGGTGTGACCAATTATGTCATTTTGCAATAGATGTATTTTTTGTAATTTGCAAATTGCAGAATCTTTGAAGGTTAAATACACACAATTATATAGTCTAGAAGCACAAGCAATTTTAACATTAGGGTTAGGTCCTAACTGTATAACCAGGGAGTTTTATGTCTTTTCCCTTTCCCCAACGCTTTTGGTATCAACTTTACAAACGTACCGAACTACGATCGGCGCGGCGGCGAGGCCACCAAAGTAAATCCCGCACAATTAGACCACAATGGTCGGTAACGAAGAGCTTTGATTAAGGGAAGGGTTGGTTAGGGCTGGCTCGGCTACTCACTCTCGGAATAACAACTTCATTAACCTTAGTCACTGCCTGTCTGTCCTATGGTGTAGGAGACGAACCTTAGCATACATATCAATATTTTCGCAGTATAAATATTTTGTATAAGCTTTTTGTACAAAACCGGAACCCTCCCATAAATTTCCTCAACTACGGGATGCGTGAAGTATGTAATACATTTATTCTCTTTTTCGAATAACTTGCCCTTAGAAAACTAAGCAAAAAAAGTTTGCTTTGTGTCAACTTTAAAAGCACGTTTATCATGTATTGTGTTTTTTGTTACCTTTGAAGTTTCTGTTTCCTTTCATAAAAGAAGAAAAAAGTACATGATGATATTAAACATATTAATTGAACAATATCACCCTATGTACACTTTTAACAGTGTACACGTTTCCAGAGGTAAAATCACACTCATAAAATCATTCAGCCTTTCGGTTGTAACTAACATTAAAGACATGTAAAGCAAACGTCGGATAGCAAACGTCTTCTACGGAAATAATCAAATTACTTTGAAAATCCCGGTTGCTATGACTGTACTCCATCTATCTATAATTAGTACAAGTAAAGTTATTTGTTAATTGTTATACGATAAACAAGGACAATTTCACGATGAACTAGGAAAGTTCTATGATGAAATTGAGAAGTTAAACGATGAACAAGGATAGTTGCAAGATTAACATGGTAGTGTCATGATGAAAAACAGGAGTTGCATGATAGGCATGATTGTTAGTTTCACAATGAACAAGGATAGTTTCACAATAAACAAGGAAAGTTGTAAGATGAACAAGAGAAATTGTATGATGCACAAAGGAAGTTGAACGATGATCAATGATAGTTATTAGATAAACAATGGTATTTGAACGATGAAAGATTGAAGTCAAGTGATATGCGATGGTAGTTTTATGATGAACAGGGGTAGTTGCCTGATGAAGAAGGAAAGTTGCACGATGAACAAGGGAAGTTGTATGATGAAAACCAGGAGTTGGATGATAGCAGTGGCAGATTCACGATGAACAAGGATAGATGTACGATGAACAATGGTAGTTGCGTGGTGAAAAGAATTGAATGATAGCGATGGTAGTTTCACGATGAACAGGAGTAGTTGTACGATGAAAAACAGATGTTGGATGATGGGTGATGGTAGTTTCACAATGAACAAAGTAGTGTCACGAAAAAAACACGAGTTAATTGTTGATCTACGATTAGCATGGGTAGTTTCTCGATGAACAAGGTAGGCGTATAATGAGCAGCGGTAGTTGTATGATGAACGGTGGAGTTGAATGATTATAAATGATAATAAAGAACTGGGACGATGTGTTATATTTGTTACAAAAGAATAAACTTGCCTTATTGTTATTACGGGATTTTCTAGCAATTTTTGTAATTTTCTCTATATTTTTATTTATTTTAAGATGAACACGTCTATATTAAAACTTTATAAGCCTATTTTTGTTTCTAATCATATTATGTTAAAGTATGCTTAAAATACTTTATAAAGTTACATAAAAATAAAGTGTGTTAAAAGCTAGCGTTCGTTAAAGATTGTGAGAAATTTATTGGAGGAAAGTTTTAATGGATAATCTATGTTTCGGTGACGTCCGGACTTTTTAAGGAAACATAAATTGGAGAAACACATGAACGATATCGGTGTAGAAGCGTGTGGGTAGTTTAACCTGTACCAACATCACCTCAAGTGCATGGAGGCGTCAGTCCATGTGGACTTGTACTATCGACACGATAGATGGATATCACAGCAATAAAATAGCAAACATCAGTATCTATCTCCTGCCAGTGGTAAGTCTATTTTTAATGCCTTTAACCTAATTATTAAAAAAAAAATAATAGAAGGAAAATTCGAAATTTCTTTGGCTATTTTCCGAATATATTGCTGGATTAAGTTGTTAGTGTATGATAGAATTTTTATTAGGCACTTGTGATTATAATACGCACTTTGTAGAGTTTTAACTAGAGAGACACGAAAAACAAACAGTACTACATTCGGTATATTTTTCTATATTTGGTTTTGGTTTGCGATTACAGTAAAAAGACTAAATCGACGCAACGTCGCGTCGTTCAAAGGGCGAGAACATTTAAAGGTCAGTTTATTATTCCTTTTTTCTTTCTCTTTACGTTATCGGATAAGCTTTGGTCTCAACACAGGATTTGTGATCTGTTACACGTTCGCGAATGACATCAGTATAATATTTTAAAAGATTGCCTTTCATTTTCAGTAGTCTAGGACTTTCTCTGTTGTTTATCTTCTCAGAGGCTATTTATGTTCCCCTCTCTCTCGGTTCCGCTTCCCATTATTGCTACCCTCTCTTCTTCGTACATGAGATGACGTTTCAGTAGCCCAGTAGAGCGCTGGACTTCTTCAGGGAGTCCTCTCCATCTCCCAAAACGTTGTATCCCCAACGTACTTTTACGTGTAGATCATGGCTTACTTGTTATTGTCAACAATAATTCTAATACTTATGTACTGTGAGAAAGGTGTATTTCCTTGGTTGCCAAATGATCAGCCTCCCCCCCCCCCCATATCCTAGAACCAAAGCATGTAAGTTGTTCCTCCCTGCAAGTCGGTAGTATTTATATTTTTCTAATTATTCAAGTTTCCAATTACAATTAAATAAGACAATCAGCTCTTTTTGTTGTTAGTAAAATTTAAATCATTTATATCCCTGTAACCAAGAGAAGTTTAGCTAATTATAAAATGAATGTAAAGGTCAGGGATTTAAAACATTCCTAACCCATTAAAACACTAAATGACCGGCCTTTCTTAAAATAATTTAGAGTACATTGAATCCTTTAACTAATGTAAAGCCCTATTCAGACGAGGAATGCCATATGCGGACAAAAATCATAATTGGAGTTGTAACGGTGCGTCTATTTAACCGCGCGGTCAAGAGGGGAGTGCTATTTTAGTGGTTAACTTGTCCGCTCGAGTTTTGACAAGTTACAGGTCACTTAGTGAAAGCATTGAAAGAGATTGAGGCCAGTACACTGTCTAGCACTTGAGCAATCAAATTCGCATTAAGACAGTTTTAACTGATTGAGTGCAATTTGTACGGGATGATATAGAAATCTCTGCTTAATTGGCCCTAATCTGGTGTGCGTTATTCGAAGTGCGAGCGCATTCTGCTGGAACAGAAGTGGTTGTATTAATGTCTTTAAGGTTGTGTTGAAACTTAATCAATGTTCGAAAATACCATTCCCTCGATCTTTAGGCTCTGTTATGTTTGTTTGATACCAAAACCCACTTGCAAGCTTGTGCGTGGAAATGTACCAAATTATAAAAGAAGGTACATTTTTACAGATTTGTGTTAATTAACTGTTAAATGTGCCATTTCTAAATCTCAACTGATTTACGTGTTGAACTATAAAAGAAGTTAGAAAGTCAAACAAACAGAAATATTGTGTAGAGCAAACAAGGGCGAATTATAAAATTAATGAAAGGAATAATGTTATAGTGCTGACCTCGTAACCATGCATTTGGCATTGAGAAATCGCAGTAGGGAAGACGGGGGGGGTGTAGAGAGACAGTGTAAATACTTCCCTACAAACATAATAAGTACTATAAAAACACTGATTTACATGATAAACACTGGTGTTCGATATTAGATAAATTGGATGATGAATTAGCTTCGGTATGAAATATCAAACAATATTGATATGTGTAGACAGACATATCCGATGCAGAAGCTGTTGATATATCGAACATTCTCAATAAGTAACATGTTTTCAGAAGTGGTAGTACACGCAAGGCCGAGTGCACTGTTACGTGGTCCGCACTATATATATAATTGTAATATAACACTATATTCGTATTTTAAATTTCAAAATTTCCTTCATATCTATTGAATATTTGAATTTCTTATAGAAAAGGCCTAATACTCACTCAGCGAAGAACAAAGCATAGCCTTATACTTTGTTAAAGCTGTAAATTGTATAGTACATTTTTAATTACACTTTTAATTATACATTATTTTATTTGACATTTTGAAAATTTACTAACTTGATAAACAAATATAGTTTATGTCAATAACAAGTTATTATATTAGATAACTGCATTTCTCCTCAACGTACTATGGAATCATATAATTTTCCTTCACAATGAATTTTAATTTACTGCTAATGTACAATAGGCAAAGCAACTTAACCAGCACCTCGTAGGAGGTACTGACTTTAACACACTAGTATTAGACACAACAGTTGTATGTTATCAGACAGGTTAATCAAACATACGATATTTTTTTGTAGTTTGCAGGGAGCTTGTGAAAAATGAAGAATGAAGGACGGTGGCAAAAGAAGAAAAGAACACAACACCAGTATACTCATTGTCTGGTTGTTGTCCGAACTCTTCGTCCTGCGAACATTTCGTTCTCCGTAAAAAAATATGGACTTTTCGTCCCACTTTAGAGAGTGGCTTCCTGGGTTTGGTTTGATATAGATCTCCGAATATTTCTAGGCGAAGAGTTGTAGAAAGTAAATGTAGAATAATTTATCTGGCCGTCCACCTCCTGTAAAACAGTGTAACAATTCATACGGATTAGAATTTCCTTACCTATCAGTTATACAGAAATATTTTTATTTTAATTATTGGTATCATAAAAATACATATAAAACATTGGAGGTTATTGAAAACGCTCAATATTTTAAGGAATGTAATTAGACCCACTGGTCTGAACAGAATTCCTTTTCTAATTGAATTGTATACTTTAGTGAAACATGAAAAAATGTTAGATACAGGCCTACGTTTCTTTCAGAATACTGTCAGGCTTAATATTCAAGAATATTCAGAGCCGAATTTAAGTTATTGTTAGGTGCGAAGTAGGCAAGCACCAAAAAGTCGCAGTGTTTACCCCGAAAACAATGAACTGCTTTATTGACTGAGTGAGATTAGATTGAGTTACATTAACGTATGTGAGGTTAACGTACTATGGGGGAAGGTATTATTAGAGAAAGGTGTATAAGGGCCTTTATGCAGTCCTTAGATAAGACGAGGTTTTGACCTGAAGAAATATTTGGAGACCATTAACACACTCAACGCCATGCCCAAAAGTGGGACTATATCTGAATTTTTCATGGGGGCAGAAGTGTCTTTGAAGATACTGATATCGGCTATTGACCATAATCTATCTGTGTGTACTCTAGTGCGAAACGTCCACCTGTTTGATAGGCACTTGCACATTTAAATAGATGATTTCACTATGAACATATGGCTTCGTACTGAATCTATCGGAAATAGATTTTTCAAGTGAAAGTGGCTTTGAAGTTTGGAGGAGGGGATGTAATGAGTAAAGATATAGACGACTAAGAGGATTAAACTGAGCATCCTCATCCAACATATCTCATACAACCTTTCCTTTGACTTTAGGGATCATATAAAAAATTGAGATTTTATTATAAAAACTTTCGTTTGCATCGTAAATAAATAATCGACACAAGAGTGGTCCATAAAAAGTTTTTAAAATTATTATAACTTTTGGAAAATATATAAAGTTAAATTTGTTGAATCTAAAAAGTAAATATCTACAGATGAGATAATTTTTGTCTAATAACATTTTAAGTAATATTTTTATTTAATGTCTGTTAATAATTATTAATTTTTTTTATATAGGCTTTTTTAAAACACTCATCGTTTCGAATTTCTTTTCGAAATTCCTTTGAAATTGAGCTCATGAAAAGGAATTTCGAAATGAAATTCGAAACGTTGAGTGTTTTAAAAAAGCATAATTGTCTGTGATCTGTCATTAGCCTATATAAAAAAAAACATTCTTTATATAAATGAATGGAGATTTTGAAAGTTACTGAAAGATACGCTTTTTAAGAATAAAGATACAATTAAGGGATTGTGTATTTAAGAATAAAGATTGATTATAAATAAGGGAACTGTGTATAGTTAACAAGTTGTATGTGCATACTATTAACTGTGTATATTGTTAACCATTAACTGTATCTATTATCATGTCTGTGAGGATGCTTACTTTGTAACCGAAATGTGCATCAAACTAGAATAAAATATTTGTGGTTAGAGGTTTGTTGTGTGTATTATTTATAAATATATAAGTTTATTTGGTCTAATAATAATTATGTGGTAGCTTTTCAATTTAAAGGAGTGTTCTTAAATTTAAATCTACAAAGATTTTAGGAGTTTTGTTCTCTAATAGCTAAATATAAATATTATATTTTTAGTGTTTCGAAAGTGAAAAAATGCTCATAATTATCTGTGTTTATTTTATTAGGTTTTCTAAATTTGTTTATAAAACCTGGAAATACAGAAACAAAATATTGGTTTTTATATCACTAACTGCATTCAAAAGCTGACGTATGCTGAAGCGCATGCGTCCGCAATGTCACTCCCGACGCGGACCTACCCAAACGGGGATTTTTAGTCATTTCCCCCGCCGTAGAACATGTCTAATTTTGTAGATAGAATTTCTCCAGTAATTATACGTTGCAGGGAATTCCATTCGCTGATTGGTTGCGACCGCAGACAGTTTCCGTCGTGACTTAATAGAACACTTTGAACAAACACTTGCGGACCGGTGTACAATTTTACAAAAGCCAGCCGAGTTGATATAAGAGGATTTTGGTTTTTGACAAAGGGTTTGGATTCAAATTAACCACGGGTTTCACTAACTGTGGGCAGTGAAAGGTCTTTCTTGGCGACTGAATAAGATTTATTGCCTGCTTAGAATGGGGTTAATTCATCAACTGTTCTGGTCTACGTTACCTGCCTTCCCTTTCTGCTTTAGAAACAACTCAAGGTTTAAGTACAATGGTTTTTCAGTGTACTCTTTGGACTATGTGGTTATTTAATAGTATTTAGCTTATAGGTTCCGGTATTAAAAACGTATGAAAGTGTCCATGAATTGAATAATATATTTTCAAATCTGTCTTCTTGATAATAAAAAGTTTTATTCATAGATTTCTGCCTGAACAAAGTCAATTTTGTGTGTTACGTTTGCAGCAAACCCGGTGTTCCTTCATTAGTAACCCAGCTTTCTCCAGACGCCCCTCTTTGTTACCTAATCCACTTTCTTTCCTTCACCTCTTGTAAGGTTTAGGTAATTACCTATCCCAAGATTAACCTTCTCTCTTATTTCCCTTAAACCCATTAATCTGGTTAACTGTTTCTGGTGTTCTTTTGACTGTATTTTTTTTAAATATCGTTTTTCTGAATACTCTTTGTTATCTCTTCTTAATTTTCGCGTTCTTATGGTGATATACTTTCAGTTTAGGTTTTTTTACTTTATATTTTGTGCTCCACTTTATCTAGTTTTGCAAGAATGTTCTTAATTCTAAAAACTCATTTCATATGTATTGATTGTATAGTATACTCCTAAAATATTTTTTCGATTATTTATGTTTTAATATATTTCGCTTTTTTACGATCGTGGACTGATATCTTCCTAACGCTGCAAGTAATAAGAGGAAAAGATTTAAATATTGTTCTGTAGAAGGAAAACAGGATTAGGGTTTGATACTGAAGGCAAAACGTTTCGCTGCAATACATCCTGTAGATCGCACGACTTTGTCATTTCGTAGTATCTTACCAGTTTTTAACCTTTTATCCTTTATTTGCGTAAAAACCAATCTCTGGAATGAAATTACGGTAAATATCAATCTTCGCTAAGCTAACGAGTATAATAAATTTATAAGATTAAAAACCAATTTTTAGGTTAAAATGAAACCTTGTTTCCCTAATCTACCCTACTTCTTTTATTTGATTATAAAGAAGTTCCCTGAAATAAATAAGATAATGCAATCCTATCCTAACTTACATAATAAATATTGTGTGCAAACCGTTCTATGAAATAAATTAAAATAACATCTAACACAACCTACGTGATTGATTTGAGTGATACCCATTCTCTAAATTAATATTACATTTCCCTAACTTAACTTATACTACTTAATTTGTGTGCAAATCAGCTGATCAATAATTAACCACTTTTACATTAGTTCATGACTATCTGAACATTGATTTTTTTGTAAAAACTTACAACATAAATTAAGGTTCGGATAGTCATAAACTAATGTAAAAGTGATTAATTAATTTTTACCGAACGTAAAGACTACATAATTCAAGAGCGATCAATAATATTAAATAATGTATTTGGTTTATCATGCGTTCTATAGTACATTGATATCAGACTTTTATTTACAGATTATATTTTCAATATATCTTACAATATGTGTGTAGATGTGTGTGTGTTTTAAAAATTTAACAATTCAATTATAAAAATAATCATATTTTTGCATGATGATGTCACTGGTGTGCAATATTAAATATTCTTGTGTTTCAGGTAATGATGAAACGAAACTGAACGAGTTTGAACACGTTAACGTGAGTAAAGTTATGTGTTGTAACATGGTTAGGCTTATATTGCTGTATATACAAATAAATGTGTACAAATATTGCTTGCGCAATATCGTGTCCCAGCTTATTTGTAAGCAGGTGATTGTACTTATATCTTAAACTTACCTCATCCAACCTACCTAATAAATAATAGTTACCATATATAAGGACGGTTTTATTTGTTTGGTCTTAATAAATTGTTGGTAAGGAATAAATGTCACAATAGAAAATAGCACTATAAGTTAAACTTACATCAGGCTAGGCCATTATTTAAAATTACATATGCATGTGGTTCGATTTGAATGGGAACCAGTTTGTTGAATCATTCTGCATTAATATATGCAACGTATCTTAGTCCAGTACTGGCTGAAATATGTCCAGTTCTTAGAACGTAGCTTCAGCAAAACAATGCCCGTTTTAGGGAGTAAAATGTCATGTACTGTGCCACAGTAAAGTCATGGATCCTAAAGGCAATCATATTAGTTTCTATAGTTCGGCTTAAGATTTTGACCTAACCTAACTTAACCCTTCTCGTGCCCTTCGTCAAATTATTTGCTGGATAATATTTGCAGATTTGTTTAATTTACAGTAAAACCTCTCTAATTCGTCACTCCTTAATTCATCACCCCCATGTAATTCCCTAACCTAACTTATCCTTCACTTGCCCTTTATCATTTGCTGGATAATACTTGTATATTTGTTTAATTTACAGTAAAACCTCTCTAATTCGTCACCTTTTTGTAATTCCCTAACCTTACTTAACCTTTTACGTGCCCTTCATCAAATTATTTGCTGGATAATATTTGCAGATTTGTTTGATTTACAGTAAAACCACTCTAATTCGTCACTCATTAATTCATCACCCCCTTGTAATTCCCTAACCTTACTTATCCTTCACGTGCCCTTTATCAAATCATTTGCTGGATAATACTTGTAGATTTGTTCTATTTGCAGTAAAACCTCTCTAATTCGTCACTCATTAATTCATCACCCCCTTGTAATTCCCTAACCTTACTTATCCTTCACGTGCCCTTTATCAAATTATTTCCTGGATAATACTTGTAGATTTGTTTGATTTGCAGTAAAACGTCTCTAATTCGTCACCCCTTTGTAATTCGTCACAGTAATAAGAAACGTCGTCTGCACTGTCACATAGTATAGGCGCTATCAAAAACGAATTCTTCAGTACAAAACAAAATGACTAACGTTTTTTTAAAACTAAAACGTAAATACATTTAAAATACCTTATTGTCTCTCAGTACAAGGTACTGTAATATGTTTTGTGTGTGTCGTTTATAACAGTAGAGTAACGTACTATATTTGTAATTACAAGCTATACTGCAGGCTACTAGTGTTTTTATACTATGTATAGTGTTGTTGGGGTATTCGGCCGACATAAATCACGTATAAAATATAACTACAAAATAATTACATTACATATCTATGTACGTATTTATGTGTTACACACAATTACTTGTCAATTTAACTACTTCTGTAATACGTCTTTTTTCGAATTCTCCACTCCCTCTGTCCCGATCGTGACGAATTAGAGAGGTTCTACTGTAGTTAATTTTTTTCATTTTCACATATATTTCTTAAAAGCACATTCTAAGCCAGATGAAATTTATTTAAGTTTAAAACCGTGGTTAAAATGTACATTAAATATCGTAAGAAACATAACCTCAAAAACTCATTATTCTATGAAGTCCTGTACTTACGAATTTACTCTCCATGTCGTACCTCAATACTCGGTAGTTATGTCGGTGCAAAGTATTTCGTTAGGTTTGGCTGTATGAAAAACGTTAAGTTTACTGACGTCAACTAAACGATACGTTAGTGAAGCAATAGCCTCTGTTGTGTTGGATTTATCACAATGTCCAACAGCGATATAGGGCTACGTGATAACACGATTACGCCCTAGCTTACATCGTGCTATTGCAAAACAAGATATTAACGTTTGAAATATTTTTTGTTATTGTTCTTTGTTTTAGTGAAATTATTTTTTAATATATACAGCCTAACTGTATTGAAAATATCATCAAATTATCTGGTTAGGATATAGGCTATGTTGTTTCGGTTAGGATAAAAAAACACATTTTTATAGCTTAACGTAGCCGAATTACTACAAGTTGCTGAATTCAATATTGCCGGTGTTAAATTGATTATTTTTCAAAATAATAAGCCTATCCTAACTGTAGACTTTATAGTGAGTGTAAAACATCTATTTAGTGTAAAATAATGCTCGTGTTATAAAGAAACTTAGTTGCTATATTTTCTTATGTATTACTACGCAGAGGTTATGTTGCATAATTTAAACTTCTAGCCACTCTTTACGGTTTGCAATTTTTCGAGTCACTGGTTTACAATGTATTTTCAAGTAACATAAGTGAAAACGAAGCAATGAGAAACTAATTTTTGTCCAAATTCCAATTTCAACAGAGAATTTCAACAGATTATCTTAATAATATTGCGCGGAAAATTATAAAAAGAAGTTTTGACTAACACAGTTCAAATTTCCCAGGACCAGGGTCGAACCCCTTCTATAAACGTTTACAGAATGTTTATCGCATTGGGTACTATGATAGGTTGCAAATTGTGAACCTTCCTATTCTGGCCATGAAACAGTTTCGGATAAACTATACGACAGTGACGGACGTCCCGTATTCCTTGGAAAGTTCGCGGCCGAGCTGCGTTATTAGTGGTCAGTGTGAGCAAGTCTGCGAGTGGTGTGAATGGTATCCAGTGTGGTTTCTTTCAATTTGGAGATAATTCAATTCTCAATTGAATCGAAAAAATTAGACCAGATAAAACATATTGTGAAAGTGCATTGAACATCTTCGTTTGCTGAAGTAACATGGAATGATAATTTGCCAGGACATCGGTGCCTTATTACCCGAGATAGATCGGAGCGTAGCTATATACGTTAGTTTGTGACTCCCGGATTGCTGACGTAGTCTTATGCTGAGTAAGGGGTACAACGCTCTAGTGCAGGGGTTCCTAACCGTAAAGGTGGTACCACGCCCCCTCCTCATGAAATGAAATCCTCCCAAAGCCAACTGCACTTTACACTGTATGGCCATATGAAAAATAATCATATATATATATATATATATATATATATATATATATATATATATTTAATAAATTAAAAATATTTCAAAAATAAGAATACTTTTAATGAATATATTTATTAAAAAGAATAAATATATTCATTAAAAGTATTCTTGTTTTTGAAATATTTTTAATTTATTAACTATATATACAAGAATCCTAGGATTCTTAGTATTGTAACTCCTGAGGATGTTGGTAATGTAGACCAGCGAAAGGCTTTGAGTTTATTATTCAATAAATTAAATATTCCTGTATTTGTGTATATTATTTGATCTTAAATATATATATATATATATATATATATATATATATATATATATATATATATATATATATATATATAACTTTGCAACACTGTTTTCTTGTATTCACTTATCACTTTCACTATATGTACTTAAACAAGAATGTTACTTGATATTTATGGGAGTTAAATTTCAAAGATTGATAGTATCTCCATTATCGAACATCACTAACCGGGGCTTGTATTAAGCTGTTTACTACAACCCTCGGTCATTGATGCTCGATAATGGAGATACTATCAATCTTTAAAAGTTAACTCGCATAAATACCAAGTAAGATTCTTGTTTAAGTACATATAGTGAAAGTGATATATATATATATATATATATATATATATATATATATATATATATATATATATATATTGAAAACAATTTACTTATTTATGCATACTTTCACAAGAAACATGATATAACATTTCAAGTTTTAATTTGCAAAGTAAATTTTAACTGATAAGAGAAAAATCTATTAATGAGATGCTTGAGCTTGTATTTTTTACACTAGTATGCCTATTTGAGGTTGTATTTTAGTAAGAGAACAACCCAAGTCATTAGCAACATCAAGTTTGTTCCTATAATATAAAATATATTTAATTTATCTTATTATTTTCCAACTGGTCTCGCCCCCCCCCCTCTGACTTGCCTTCACCGCCACCAAGGGGGGCGCGCCCTCCAGTTTAGGAACCCATGCTCTACTACTAATGATAGAACTACATTTAATAGGGCGATACTGACGAATTATTTATTCATCTTCCGATTTTTAAAATCGTAAAACGTCTCAAGGTAGAAATACTGCTTCGGATTCGGAAAATATGAAAAATAACCTCGTTGCATGAACACATAAAACAGCAAATTGTAAATGTTACTTTTTGTATACTAGCAGCTGTACCCTGCCACGCTTTGCTGTGGGACATTGTGGTTGCATGAATGAAAATAAGAAACAAAACAAAGCATACGTTTCACAGACGTTTAATTTTGCAATACTTCAGAGGCCAAGGCAATGCAGACCTAAGGTTATGTCATTTTCTGATCGAACCGTTGCCATAATCAATTGGATAAGAAATGTTTTCCCAGTTGCGGGTTGTATGTCGCGTTAAAATTTGAGTTCAATCGATGCAGAACTTTTGGCGTTTTTGAAGCGTAGACAAACTAACTTGAAATTTGAATATATAAAGGATATAAGTATGGAGAGTGTCACCCTCGTTGCGCCAGATGCCGCAGATGCTGTTACACATGTGACAGTTGAAAACGCTGATATCTCGGGTATGTTACTGACGCGACAATAGATAAAAAATCATTGAAACTGTTATGTGTAGGACTCTGATCTGATATTACTCGCTTTAGATTTGGCATTTAGTTGGAACAACTATTAAAAGAAAGGATTTTTATGGTTTCCTACCAGACAATTTATCGATAGCCTATTCTAAGGAGACGTGCAGGGCGAATGAGACAGGCAAGTCCTCTTACTTTCGAAAGTACGGGTCACAAGGAAGTGGACAGAGAACGGGCGGTGAAGTAAAGAAATTTATGGATTTATCTGCGGGAATGTTGAGCGGAGGAATACTGCGCCGCATGAGCCTGGGACCAACTTTCCCTGAACTGTCCCTTGAGTAGAGTCCACGGAAGATATTGCAGACACTTTTACCCGTGTGTGAGGTATTCTACACAAGACACAAGTGACGTCAGGGTGTATTATTTAGAATTAATGCAATGGGTTCCAGGTTTATGCACATTTCTTTTTTGGCGTCAGTGTATGACACCAGGTAAGCGCACAGCAGTCCGTTCCAGTACTTGCGATAGTCTATAACAGACAGTTACATTAACACATGACAGCTTATCAGTGCTATCAGAGATTGCCTTACTTTTACAATCCCTACTGATAACAGTAGTACTAACAAAGTATAACGCATTGGTACATAACAGAGCCTGTACACGGCTACAAGACAGAAGCTCTAGAGACGCCAGAAGCTACAGTGCCGTGAAGGGGTCTCGTGTTACTGTCTACTAGATCCGAAGTTTCCCGATGTGTAACCACCTGGTATTTTCTCTTCCCTACTTCCCGAGATGCCGAATTATTAAACGTGTCAGACTATAGGGTACTTGAGTAAAGGCAGGTACTGTATTTAAAAACTTAGAAATAAACTGAAAAACTAAACATATAATCAAAAGAGTTGGTCATAATAATTTTATGCAACTTTAATGATTGTATTTCTCTTAATTTTGAATGTCCAGTTACAGATGATCATTTTCCATTACGATATGGATTCACTGAAATGTACTGTCACATATTAAGATGATTTTTCCTCTTCAAAAAACTTAAAATAAATTTAGTCGTTCGAAAACATTGCACCTAAGTTAAGTAATTTGCTTGTGCTAGATAATTCACGGTTTGAATTAAAATTACGTTTAACGTTGTTAAACAATCCAAATATTGCGTAGCGTTTAAATTACTGTGAAATATTTCGAGTACGTTCAGCAACAATTCTCCAGTGAGACAAAGCCGAGTTTCATAATGCGGTGCAGATGTTAGGAAAGGAAGTTTGGACATCAGGACAATTAAACAGCTAGTCCTTTACGGCACAACGTCCTGGTGTACGAGATCTCCTTATTATTAACTTATAGTGTTTAGAATGTAATGCTCGATGGCCAGTTGCTGGAAGCTCGTTAAAGGTCACATACAACTAAAACAAATACAGTAGCTCTTACGTTCTTGCTACTAATCACGAAACAGCTGTACGATTCTCCGACTTCAAGGTCACACACAAGTAAGACAAATACATTAGTTCTTACAGCAGTTCATGTTACTGAAACAGCAGTTCATGTTACTAAACACGGAACAGCTATACGATTCTCTGACTTCAAGGTCATACACAAATGAGACACACAAAAGTTCTTACAGCGGTCCTAGTTACTAAACACGGAACACCTGTACGATTCTCAAGGTCACACACAAATGAAACAAATGCAGTAGTTTTTACAGCAGTTCATGTTACTAAACACGAACAGCTGTACGATTCTCCGATTTCAAGGTCACACACGATGATACAAATACAGTATAACATACAGCAGTCAGTGTTACTAAACACGAACAGCTGTACGATTCTCCGATTCCAAGGTCACACACAAATGAGACAAATACAGTAGTTCTTACAGCAGTTCATGTTACTAAACACGAACAGCTGTACGATTCTCCGATTCCAAGGTCACACACAAATGAGACAAATACATTAGTTCTTACAGCGGTTCATGTTACTAAACACGAACAACTGTACGATTTTCCGATTCCAAGGTCACACACAAATGAGACAAATACAGTAGTTCTTACAGCAGTTTATGTTACTAAACACGAACAGCTGTACGATTCTCCGATTCCAAGGTCACACACAAATGAGACAAATACATTAGTTCTTACAGCGGTTCATGTTACTAAACACGAACAACTGTACGATTTTCCGATTCCAAGGTCACACACAAATGAGACAAATACAGTAGTTCTTACAGCAGTTTATGTTACTAAACACGAACAGCTGTACGATTCTCCGACTCCAAGGTCACACACAAATGAGACAAATACAGTAGTTCTTACAGCAGTTCATGTTACTAAACACGGAACGGTTGTACGATTCTCCTACTTCAAGGTCATAGAAAAAATACAAATACAGTATTGTTTACAGCGGTCCTTGTTACTAAACACGAAACAGCTGTAAGACTTTCCTACTTCAAGGTCACACAAAATTAAGACAAATACAGTAATTCTTACAGCGGTTCATGTTACTAAATACGGAACAGCTGTACAATTCTCCAACTCCAAGGTCACAGACAATTTAGACAAATACAGTAGTTCTTACAGCAGTTCATGTTACTAAACACGGAACAGCTGTAAGATTATCCGACTTCAAGGCAATCACGTATAAACAAATACAGTAGTTCTTACAGCAGTTCATGTTACTAAACACGGAACAGCTGTAAGATAATCCGACTTCAAGGCAATCACGTATAAACAAATACAGTAGTTCTTACAATGGTTCTAAGAAACTACAACGTAATGCAAGCGATAAAAAAATGTGTATAAATTGTAACAAACAAAAATAATAGTCCAACACCATACATATGAAAGAAAATGGAAATTTCAAGGAAATTCGTTTTCTATTGTATCACTCAATTATGTTTTTCTGACATACGTATATACTTTAATTGTAATTAAATAATAGAAAGAAACTAAAATGAAATTTTCTTTGTTGATTTAACTAGGAATTGACTTGGAAAAAATATTTCGATAAATCCTATTATAATTAATTCATTTTAATAATAAATGTGAGATATATTTGTAATCCAATTTTTTAAATGAAAACTTTCTTAGGCGGGTCTGCCACTTTTTAAGAGCCCGCCACTGTTAGGAATAAATGTTTTCTATAAACTACATTATTACATGATTATCTACGTTAATTGTATTCTATTAAAATCTCTATTGAGTGCATTCTTCATATGAAGTATCCATTGACTAATTGTTTATTCGGTAAGGTTTGTTGTCCTTGACGTTTAACGAATCTTTCATGTTGACAGTAATTTTACGATTTGAATAAACTTATACTATACTCAATGTGATTTTTTAAGAACTCTGACATCGACCGTTTCTAACCGCACTAAGCAAAATTAGACGGAGATAGATATTGTCTAGTACGGGTAAAACGTAAGCAATAGGCATCTATTTATATTTGTTATGTACATATTCCCCTTTGTCTCGTAAGATCCGCTTCTGCGGAAGAACAATGAATTACAGTACTATATTTGTTAAATAATTATTATAATAAATGCTCTGCGCGAGATATTCAGCAACGTAGTGAATATCAGTTTCAGTAATATGAAGAGGATGCTTCCCACACCTGCATCGAGGTCTTTGGCCTGAGGAACATTTCACTTTTTGCTAAGACGTACAAGTGCCGCTTACATCATCCCATCCATTATACGTAACGTTCTAACATGATGTGTACACAGGCTGTGGTATGCAGGCCGTCTGTACTTAATGTGCGTTTGGATGTGACAGCTCGCAAGGAAATGTGTCGAACACGTGTTGAAACGGCGTTGTAAGTTTGCACAACGCTAATGGGGGGGGGGGGGTAAGTGTTACTATTTTGAAGTCGAATGTTGTTCGAGTAATTTTAAAAATTTCAACAAAAAAATTAGGTTGTGACACTCAAAATTAGGTTGTGGTACAGTGGTTTTACGTAGCCTATAACAAAACATCAAGTGATATCCTACGTTATCATTTAACTCACTTCGAGGCGACTCTTAGCGTAGGCCGATAGAATTTATACTGACGCTAATTGTTTGACGGAAATTATACCGAGGTAAAATTGTATGTTTATGTCCATCGAACAAGTTTTTGTAGGCGTCGGTATTAAAGGTTACAGTTCAATATGTTAATAACCTAACTGTTTTGATCCATTCTGTGTGTGCAATTTTGAAGGCTCTTTAGCCAAACACCTTAGTAAATTAATTACAATATTACATTTTGTATTTATATTTTTTAATTTTGTAGTAGCAGGTTGGCAAATCCTGTATACGCACTGTGGTTTATGGGTTGAAGTTGTGGGAGGTTGCTTCTAAAATTCCAATTTATTTTCAACTTAATTCAATATTAAACGTTTTGGAGGGGAAACGCCTTTAGGTGCGTCCAACGGCTTTCGAGGTGTAGAAAGGACTCGCGTTTGCATTATCATTTTTCTAGAGAAATTTAGCTACACATGGTTAAAGTCCAAACAACCACAGTGCAGGTTATATAGTATGAAACGTGAGTTTTGTACTATACATTATTTATAAAGAAACTTATTACGTTACGTTTGTTAAAATAGCTTGTTAAAATTCAATAATGATTAGCAGGTAATACAAACATACTTTTTATATCAGTAATATAGGTAATAGTAATACAGAAACCAGGCAATGTTTCTATAAATCAAAGAAAGAATCACAGACACTCGACGGAGACATTAATGAATGGGAGGCAAAAAGAAGGCCGGAGTGGATCGTCTACATAAGGAGAATGTGTGAAGATAGAGTAGTAGAAAGAGTTTGATATGATTGACAGACCGTGGAAAGGATTGCAATACAATTTTCTAGAAGCGTGCGAAACAGCTCTTTCCTATATGAAGGGAAATAAGATAATTTTTATAACGATTACATTTTAACATTATATAAATCTATTAGTTACAATTTTCAGTTATGTTTTCTTTTCTGTTTAAAACTAAATTTGTTTAAAATTCATGTAAATTCTTTGAATTATTCATCGTTCTATAAAGTTGTGGATTGTTTACCACCAAACGAAAACTGAACATTTTTTGTTCGTAGCTAATTTTTACCAGTTAAATTGTCATCTTCTTCTTGGAATTGATTTTCTTTTCCTCCATCTCTCCAGCGAGATGAAGAAATAAAATAAACCTCATTTCTTTGCGTAAATGATGATTATGTAAATATTAGATTATGGTACCAATTTTATACATTTGCCGAACCAAACTTTATTACTACCTCATCTTGCTAAGAATATGAGAGTTATAGCGTGGAAAAATTAAATTGGGTACAGGAATCTCCTCTGTTCTGGGAGAGTTTTAACTACACTCGCTTGTGGAGTGTCGTTATTCAGTTAAGTAGCTATAGCCCGCCCGCCTTTATTGGATAAGTAGAATGTGAGTAGAAATTCTGTAAACCTGCGGTACTCAATCTTCCAGGCTCTGCGACCCCTCTATAACACCCACATGAGGTCGCCACCTCCCATTTATATTTGGTCAAGACCTGAGCATGACACTGAAGCTAGTCAGGTCAATTAAACATCTGATGATTTTAATTAACATTTAATATAAATATTTATGTAATATATAAATGATAAATATTATTTAACCCTCCTGCTGCTAATGCTACAATCCTACAGTGATATACTTGAATCGGACAGTGCACAACATGTATTTTGAAAAATTGTTAAAAATGTATAACGTAGGTGTGTGTATATATATATATATATATATATATATATATATATATATATATATATATAATACGTTTTCATGTTTAATAATTTGTTTATTAATTTATTTGTTTAAAAGCTTTGGATATAAATTAATAAATATTCTTGTATTTGAATAACCTATGTTGTTTTAAAATATATATATATGTGTGTGTGTGTGTGTGTGTGTGTGTGTGTGTGTGTGTGTGTGTGTGTGTGTGTGTGTGTGTGTGTGTGTGAGTGTGTGTGTGTGTGTGTGTGTGTGTGTGTGTGTGTGTGTGTGTGTGTGTGTGCGCGCGCGCGCGTGCGTGCGTGCGTGTGTGTGTGTGTGTGCGTACGTGCGTGCGTGTGTGTCATAGACCGTAACTCAATAATAAGCGTCTATCAAGACTAAACATAGTACAGAAGTTAATGACGTAGAAACTACATTCTACCCGATGTTACACCTAATAGAGGGCGCAGACCTCTCGTCTGTAGGCCGTTTCAGTGCACTTATCTACGCCTCCCTACTATAAACAGTTGCATTAAGCAACCTGCGTGTAGAAATAGAAGACCACAATGCTTAGTCGGTTAAATTCGTTTCCTTGCCCTATCCTCTCCAAAAAAGTATAATTTTAATTTATGTCCATATTTAGTACAAAAACACACAAATTTCAGATATCTACGTTTTTGAAAGAGAAGAAAAACATATAATTTCTTTATTAATCTAACCATTAAACGCTAAAGAACATTTGGAAATACAGCTATCCGATTTGTGACTAGGGATATGAATATCGAGAAACACAACAATTCTCCAATATTGGGATGGAGTTACACTTGAACGTTTTATTTGAGAAAGTCGTTGCGAAAAATTTGAAAGTTACTGTTATCCAAATTACCCATGGGAAGGCTGCAACGCCGTGTTATAGTGACCCGCAAGGTGAACATGTAATTACTGACAGCTATGCGGCCAGTCATACACACTGAAGTATGAGAAAGGTTAGGTTAGAAGGGAGACATGATGTAGGCCTACGTAATTGAACAATGAATGAAATGCAGCCTAGCCATATGTGCCTAATAGGTTTCCGGCTACTCGCTTAAATAAGAATATGATTTGCCTCAACAATCGAGCAAATGCACGGAACAGGAGCGGACAACTGTATTTGTTAGGCCCTTAATATAAGCCGGCTGTGTGGGTAATGACGTAAGCCGTTTCAATTGTGGTTAGCCAAATTGTATTCTATGATTAAACCTCTTTATTACACGAAGGAAATGCCGGTGTGTTACAGCTAGTACATTAAGTAAATAATTTTGTTTCTAACTTTCTATTGCCTGTACAGTACGTTTCGATCTTCACAAATTATCCTGTTTAAACGAATGGTGCGTACTGCTGTGCTACTGCTAATGCGAGTAAGACAGTTTCGAGGAAGAGGCATTAATATCACTCCTTAATGGAGAGATTTAAACTCCATGTAATGATACTATTATCTTTCCACATGCATACAGAGTCAGCCAAAGAACAAAAGTTTTGAGAGGGGTGTTTGTTGCGCCAGCCTTTAACACTGGCTGTTGGTATATTAAAAGACTACACTTATCATTCCACACGTGCGGAGTCGGTCAAAGAACAAAAGTTTTGAGAGGGGTCCTTTGTTGTGCCAGCCTTTAACACTGGCTGTTTACAGGATACAGAATCAGGGCGAAGGTATCGGGAAAAAGGTATTTACAGGATTGTAAGGGATTTTTTTTGTTGGTACGGACTCTGGGTGACGGTTTTTTAAATAAATCCTCATGTATTACATCTAATTTCCATCACGTTTCCACGATTTGAACTGGCAAAAAGACAAAAAAATTTCAGCTTTAACGTACCTTACTTTTTTAATGGTTTTTTTACTTCTTTGTACTTTCAAATCAGTTTAAATTCGTTAACGTTTCTTTAGTGACCCAGTGACGCAATAATTACATGGTAGTCGCAAGGTATATTCGCCAAGCATATACCAGTAGAACTCCTCATAATGTAGAACAAATATACATTTTTGCCACCCGTATCCGTTCCGCATCTTCGCACGTGAGAGTATATCTTCACTTGTTTCTAAACGTGCAATGACGCACAAATACCCTGCATGACTATCGCGTCCAATAACAACCTTGTTATTTGTTTACGCTAAGTAAATGCAAGCATCTGGCGGAGGAAGCAGACGGATCTCCGGCAGCCGTACAATTCCGCTAGGGTAACTCCAGATATTTTCCAAATTTAGGTTTTTATGTCCTACTTTTCTAATTTATATTTACATTATATAGGTTATATTTTTTCGGGGCTTTTTTATCCAGTTTCACGCAAGTGCCACCAATTGCCTTATCTTCCCAACGCAACAATCGCCTCAATAAACACGTCTTCGCTTATCTAGCCGAAACAATTTGTCACTTGATACCTGTTTACAAGTCGCATTTAGAAGAACAGTAGTTTAAGATAACTTGGTCACATGGTTCCTACACGTTCTTATCTTCTCTGCTCTACTTCCTGTTCCTCATTCAACTATTACAATAAAGACCAGATAATAAAGCTCTTATAATTTTGTTGGGGAGAAAATGTTATTATTTCACTTAACGTAGCAATAACAACACGATGCCTGAAGTGGTCCATCTCACTTGCGTCATTCCTTTTCGATTAATTTATTTCAAATAGTATTGCAATCATATGTTTTCGCCAAAACTTTTCTGAAAACACAAAGAAAGAAGAATGAGAAAAATTAACGAAGAATTTTGTAAAAGCGAAAAAAGTTTACAGCTGGAATTCTCGAACTTTTAGGCTCGCGTTCCCCTTTATAATAATGTCGCAAAAGATCGCGCCTTCTTGATTTATATTGTGTGTGTGTGTGTGTGTGTGTGTGTGTGTGTGTGTGTGTGTGTGTGTGTGTGTGTGTGTGTGTGTGCGTGCGTGCGTGCGTGCGTGCGTGCGTGCGTGTGTCTATCACTAGGGGTATTATATTAGTTTCTTTTACTAATTCTAAAATTGTAAATTTTTTTTATTGTAGATTAGTGTACCAGTTACTTTATAAAAGAGTTGAGTAATGGTTAACGCGTGGTCCTTGAGCCAGGAAGGCCTACTTTCTGACGGGATCATGGAGAAGTGTCTGCCAGTTACATCACCGGAATATAAATGTGGAAATGGAAAGCATGAGTAGAATACAGAACGATCTAAGGTTCAGGGTGAAAAGTGTCCTTGGTAATGAGAGAAGCGAAGAATCACGATTCGCGTGGGGAGTGCCGCTCCTTTAAGTTTTACAAGAGTGGGGGTCACTACTCTCGGAAGAAACTTTGGATAGACCATCGAAAGAATTTATAAATTTCAATTTACAATATTAAAATGCTGTCGAGTTTTTTGTTGATAAATTGGTGTCGGCTAAAATTTTATCTTCATGTATGTTGTGGTTATAAAATATCAACAGTTCTTAAAATGTAAAACATTTAGGTGCGCCTTCAACTTTCTCCCGACATGAGTAAAATATTGGAATTATGACGTCAGATTACCGTAAGATAAATGAATTGTTCTAAAAACTATAGCCTACATGACGGCAAACGGCTGTTGTAATTTCGTCTTTACCTAGAGGTTATTTGGAGATTATGTTTAAAAACATTTTCAAATCTAATTTCTCATCTGATCAAAATCATAGTATAATTGATTAAATTATGTGACAAAATATGATTTGCACAATAACTGTTTTAATTTTCCTCCTAGGTTATTTTATTTTCTGTAGTACATTAGGAGTAAATAACATACATGCTAATATATTATTGGTAAATTAAGCTACATAATATATTTACTTACTAATGACTTCAACTGTATTTATTATGTTAATTTATTAGAGTTTACGTTTGAGTCAACTTTTCTGCCTTTCCTAACATAGTAATAGTTTTCTTTGTTTTGGAATAACTCCATTCACGAAACTATAATAGGACTCTTCGCCCAAAACTTAAGTTCGTCTTTATAAATTGTTACTCCCCCCCCCCCATTACATACAAACTTCGTTTCCTATTTTTTTACAATAGCAAACAGTACTATATAATTTTTAGAATGGCGTTATTCGGAAACGCGTCAACAATGAAAAAATTGTAATGTTGAGATAGGCAGAAAAATGTACTTAAATGTTGAATAATAAATACATAAAAACCTCTTAACCACAAACTTCCTTTATTTTACCCTTATGTACATTTCAGTTACCAAGTAACCATCCTCAGAGGTATAACATACAAAGATTGTAACCACAGTATATTCCTAATAAATAGTACTTAAATGTATTCCTAAATGAAGTAAAGATAAGTATATTAAGATTGTTGTTAGTGTCTATTTAATTAGTAAAATTGTAATATTTATAAACATCATAAATAGTAAAATTTAATAAATTTAAAGTTATAATAATATAAAAGCTATATGTCTAGGCCTATATTGCATGAGATATACGCATTTCCTGTAGGACGTTATAATATGAAAAAAGTATCAACTAAAAACTATTTACAGCTTTTAAAAGGTGGTATGTTCTTATCGAATCCACGATTTTCCCCTTATTTATTACCATAAATGTACATTTAGGCTGTCTTGTCCGATACACACCCAGTATTTTGTTTGTTTCACTTTCTATTAATTTAATTCACATTTCAGTGCAAATTGATTGAAATCCACAAATCCAGAAATGGCCCCTTTAATCAACATTAAAAAAAATTCTAACTAGTAGAGTAGAATCGTTTCAACGTATTGAACGCTATGCAGCGTATTCTATTGAACTGTAAATCCCACTTAGAAGAGGTGATTAGCATAAAACTTTGGTCGCAGGATACGAGATGAAAATCGTGTCTAACACACCCACACGCCGCTTCCTTCGCCGACAATTAGTCGATATCCGAAACTGTAACGTGTGGTTGGAGTTGGAATCCTTTCACCGAAAACACACACACACACGGGCGTCGGCCGGAGAAATTTATTGGTTCTGAATTCGCCAAACAGGATTGCTTGCGGCAGTGAAATGAACGCGCTATGATAAAGGCACGCATGAGTTATTGAATTATACCGCCATTTTGTATACACCATATTGCACTTGATATGGTCCGTGAGAAGTGTTACGGTGTATTTTTATTTCCTCGGGCGGTGAAAGTGCTTTTCGAAAATCAGGAAATTTCGTACAAAAAAAAAGCTATAGGTTTGGCTACTCACGATTTTGTACTTCCTATAGAACATATTCAAACATCCCTAGGTGGATTGAATGTCAACCCTCAAAGGGTCGGGGTTGAATTGGGCCCCTGGACAGTCGGGGAACATTACTTTTGTAAAGTGATCAGACATTCGTTTTTATTTTAATGTACGATAGAATTGAAAACTAAAACATAATGGAAGCAAATTAATAGAATAAAACTTTACTAAAACATAAAGAAATATAAAATTCATTAAAAATACCTTACTTTCATCTTTTAATTATTATTTAAACTTACGAATAATCCTTCTCAATAACGTAGAGCCGCCAGGTCAAGCGAGCATTCCATTATGTGTCCGTTTTTGTTAACCCTATAACGGTGACATACGCTCCAACGCTCCCTGCCAATTGTGTGGCCATGGGGTTTTATAATTTTTTGCACATATAACATTATATATTATTACACGAATATTTATATTGATATAAAAAGGAAGTGTTTCAATCGTCTAAAATAGATGTTTAACCACCATCTGACCATCTATTTTAGATGTTTGTGTGAATATTTTGTAGGTCATGATTGTAGAGGTATGGGCCCAATTCGACACTACCCCCGAGCTGATCCCAATTCAACCGTCGTTTTTACGACCCTAACAGACCGTGGGCCCAATTCGACATCACCTTTCCTATGCTCGGGATTTGGGTTTTAAGAGGCATGTTCATTTTCGTGGAAGTACTGTAATGTTAACATAGGCTGCAAAACAGTAATTCAGGTATTACCTTACAGGAACAAACAGATTGCTTTTGTATAGAATATTGATGTTCTTTGACCGACATGAAGATACTCGTTACAACAGCTAAAAGGCGATTTCCTTATTCCTTTGCTTTATTTCTTTTATTATATATTTTGTATATACTGTAAGTAGAAATATATATTTTACAAATCTGGAATAACTTCTTTACAATGCATGTGTCTTGGAAATTTAGTAAACTAAGTTTTAAACGAAATATGTAAATTTGAATATACATAATACTTTAAATTTGTGTATGTGTGTGTGTGTGTGTGTGTGTGTGTGTGTTTATGACCGCGTTTGTGAATATTATATGGAATAAAAACTTATATAATTTTTTGAAAAAAACCCTTTTAAAAATTATTGTTTTTTTAAAGTCTATTTAAAAGTATTATTGCAAAAGTCATATATTTTTGTATAAAAAACTAAATTATGTACTTCATACAAAATTTACATAGCTGAAAAAATATTATAACTCCAAATTTTACTATTACCTTTAAAATTAGAAATTTTTTTCAGTTCATTGTATACAATTTGTATTAAAAACATGTAGAGAAATATATTTGTACAAATTATAACATATTCTACATACTGTGTTAAGCAATATATATATATATATATATATATATATATATATATATATATATATATATATATATATATATATAGCAACTTCTCTCTCTCTCTCTCTCTCTCGTTGATTTTATTTGTAAAGCAAAACGTTTAAGTATGAGCTCGATTACAAAAGTTGAAATGCTTGAGAATCGAACGGAATAAGGTTTCGAAAAAAATTAGGTAACATAAGTTACTGGTGATGAAATGTTAGAATTGCCTATTCTCGATTATAGGAGTCGTCGATTCTAATGGTATCGAGTAATTGCCTATTCTCGATTATAGGAGTCGTCGATTCTAATGGTATCGAGTAATTGCCTATTCTCGATTATAGGAGTCGTCGATTCTAATGGTATCGAGTAATTGCCGATACTCGATTCTCCATTGACTAAAGTACCGATTCCGGTTCTTGTTTTTTACTGTTGAAATTCGTGTGCGGTGTAATTTATTGGAAAAGTAATGAATTATTACCTATGTTTTATTTTTGTATAGTTGCTTTGAATGAATTAAACTATTAAAGTCAATGCCGGATTGAGGTAACGAAAATATTATTAATATTTATGACGCAACAACAAAGACGATCGGAAACTTATCCGACCTTTTTTTCACCGCTCTTATCGCACTGCTGTGTCACTCTCACTCGGGAGGGCTCGACTCTCTCTCTCTTCCTCTCTCTCTATCTCTAAAAAAAAATCTCAACACACTTTAGGAATGATAAACAAATTATAAAAAGACAAAGAAATAGGCATGAAATAAGGTTGTGTTAGATGCCAAGACGATGGGTTTTAAATAACCAGATTTTTGAGGACCAGTATTTTAAATTTATGGTAAAAGGTTTTGTATTCCTTAGATATAGAGTAACAAGTGTGTTATCTATGCCTGATAATACAATTAGCTCATTTCGTGCAGGTGTTTCAAGGGGGGAGCATTTTACGATTCCCTGCTAATGGCCAGGATCTTGCTGGTCTTTAAATCAGTTTGTCTTTCTTTTATATGTGGTTAAATAATAAGGCCTATTTTAATAATTGAGGATGTCGGTTAGTTAAGAAACGATACAGGAATAAACAAAGATAAATGGAAATATTACATTGTAAGCACAATTAGTGGATCTGTACAAGAGTATTCATTTAACGTTACGTTTCTTTACTTTAAAACAAGTAATAAATAAATAAAACATTTCTAAGTCTATTCCTTCTCAAATCAACAAAGAAAAATTTTATTTTAGTTTCTTTTTATTTTATAATTACAATTTATATAAATATGTATATATATATATATATATATATATATATATATATATATATATATATATATATATATATATATATATATATATATATACACACACTGCCTCTTAGAATCTAACCATAACTTTCTCCTTTTCCCAGTATCAGGGGATTGTCCCTTACTTCACTTAATTTCTCTTACCCTTCCTACAAAGTGGTATAGGAACTCCTTTCCTATTATGACTATTTTCACAATTATAATACAGAATAGATTTACTTTGGCTAGAAGACCTTCCTCAGGTGATATTTTATACCAGGGACTTGTATTACTCTATCCTAATCATACTATTCACAATCCTTTTTTACTCTTCAACATATTCTTGTACATACCTCACATTATATATATATAGTATATATATATATATATATATATATACACACTGCCTCTTAGAATCTAACCATAACTTTCTCCTTTTCCCAGTATCAGGGGATTGTCCCTTACTTCACTTAATTTCTCTTACCCTTCCTACAAAGTGGTATAGGAACTCCTTTCCTATTATGACTATTTTCACAATTATAATAGAGAATAGATTTACTTTGGCTAGAAGACCTTCCTCAGGTGATATTTTATACCAGGGAGTTGTATTACTCTATCCTAATCATACTATTCACAATCCTTTTTTACTCTTCAACATATTCTTGTACATACCTCACATTATATATATATAGTATATATATATATATATATATAGGTGTGTGTGTGTGTGTGTGTGTGTGTGTGTGTGTGTGTGTGTGTCACAATAACAATATCAAGTGGCAAAATAGAAAGCCAATTTACTTGCAATTTTCCATTTTCCTTTTTCCTTTCTATGTATGGTGTTGGACTATTACTTTTGTTTGTTACTATTTATACGCCTTTTTTGTCGCTTGCATTATGTTGTAGTTTCTTTTTGCGCTTTCTTTGAAACGCTTTCCTTTTTGATTGTTCGTTTGCGAAGCAAATTTCGATACTGTTAATCCAGTTTGTTTGTTTATTTTATTCCTTTCATTTATTTTTAATTCTAGATCACTATTTATGATATTGTGTGGTAACCATGGTAACAATTTAAGGTTCTAAAATGGATGTTTTGACCTCCATCGACCAGATAGCGCAAAAAAGTTATATACATCTTTGAAAAGTACAATACTAGCTATGGAAAAGTTGGTGCAGTGCCGACCTAAACACGCCAAACTTACTTTTATAATTTCATTATTAAATAAATATTTGAAAAAACTGTATCAATTGTCATCCAGTATAAGTTTTTAAAAATGTATTTGAACTTGATTGGATGAATAAAAACATATTTTATTAACGATTGAAAATTTTGTACAAGATACATATCATAAGAGTGTGAGTTAATAGAAGGAATTTATTAATGAGCCTTTCTTATGTGTTTTATATTCAATATGTTAACCTACAGCATATTGCC
>JBAIZL010000005.1:262575822-262600822 GCA_036971475.1 Prosapia bicincta
GACATAACCTTAGTATATCTATGAAAACAGTGCATATACGCTTTCATTAACTAACAAAGGTGCTGCGGGTTAATGAAAGCGTTAGAGTCAGGAGGAGGAATAAGACCTGAAGTCGATAACGTATCCGTTATTGAAACGTTGCCTTTATAGATAAATAGTTGTATCAGACTCGCAAGTCTCCAGCTTTAATTAACTATAACTTGGATTACGTCGTGTGATCAGATGGTTGTAAAGGAGGATTCTATCTGCTTGGATTTAGGCTGAACAAGCTTTATACAAAGATGAGTATTGGAGACAATTTGGCCTGAGAAGAATATTTACTCTTGCTCTAGTTCTTGTTTTGTTCAGCGAAACTGATGTTTAACCTTATGTTTATATAATTATTACAATTCATGTTTAATTGATGTTTTCGAACATAGCTGAACTTAAACAAAGAAACTACAACAAAATGTTTCCGAACTAATTGAGCTGTCGCCATCTAGAGCAAACTGGGGGACGCAAGACCAGTTGGAAAATAGTACGATACACAATTAATCAAAATTTAAATCTAAATTTACACCGCACATTTTTTACATAGGTAATTTTATTGATCATGATGTTCAGAAAATGTTAATGAAATGTATGCATTTATAAAAAAATATAAGTAAAAGTTGGGTAAATTGTCTACTTGAAATTAATTCAACATTTTAGCTTAAAAGAATAATAGTAGACTACTAAGTGTCGCGAAACGAATGTTTGCCGTTCAATGTGGCAACAGCGCCACAACGGACAAATCTTCATTTTGGATAAAACACTTAAAAGTGTATCACAGGCAGCTCTTCGATTATACTTGCCTTTTCTTGCACCTTCTTGTGCGAAAAATCATTTTCAGCACTTGTTGCAATGAAAACAAAATAAAGGAAAAACGTGATGTTGCTAATGACTTGCTTTGTGCCTTTACTAAAATATAACCTCAAATAGGCACGTCAGTGAAAAAAATACAAGCTCATCCATCTCACTACAGATTTTCCTTTTATAAGTTAAAATTTACCTTCAGAATTTAAACTTGAAATGTTATGTATATCAAGTTTCTTGTGAATGTATATATATATATATATATATATATATAGTTTTTTTTCATATGCTTATGTAATTTATATATAATGTAAAGTGACGGGAGCGTGGAAGGTTTTCATTCCCAGAAGAGGGGCGTGGTACTAAAACGTTTGGGAACCCCTAACATAGGGCGTCTAGGAGGACTGCTATGACGCGTTTCAATCGAGAGGGGTTCCATAATATGATGAAAGCGTGTATTCTATTTGTAGTGTTTTTTTTTTTCATTTGATATGGTTTGATTTTGTGGTGCTCGTAATTTTCTTATTGCCCTTTGCGTTGATATTTCATCTAGTTTCATTGATATGATGAATTGCTAGGTTATGATTGATATTTGTGTAAGCTTAGCCTGATTCTATTATAAAGCTAGCAAAAGTAGGTCTGTGTAATATCCAAGTAGGTGTCTGTTACCCACTTGAACGCACCCCTCGATAAACTGACGCCTGGTAATTTACTAAATTTAGTTATTGGTTTGAAGTGTTATTCAACAAAGTGGCTACAAATATATATTTCAATCAAATAGGTTTGGATTTTTTTTTAAATACGCTTTTATAACCACTTAATTTTATAGTTTGCGGAGAAATAACACTTTTTTTACGTGTTTGTGGGTTTAACAATTAGCTGCCTTTAGTGAAATATTTGTGAATAGAAGCCAAAATGTGAAATCATTTGGTAAAACCCTAAAAATGGAGATGGTTCAGATGAGTTTTTGTAATAGTTATAAGAGTTCACACAAAATGTTCACAGATTAGTACAATTTCTTTATTTACCTATGCCTTCATCTTTATTTATTAGTAATATACATTTTTATATGCGTGTTAATTGGTATGTGCCTATTATTCATGATATAGGCCAAATTTGCTTCAGATAAACGACGCTTGTATTGATTCTTATTTATTTCTCAGCGAAGGTTAATTTAGGTTAATACACCTAAAAATAAGGTGCCTCTGTCTACTACCATACACAATTTAGGGGTCCCTACTTACCAGAAACAATACGTTTTTGGCACGTACTTCCAAATTTAATAATGTGGGACTTCCACTTTCCCCTAACAATAAGATACTGATGACCCTAACTACCCTTAATAATTGGCCTGAAGCCTGTACCAAGCCCTAAAAATAGGGTTTGACCACTCACTACCTCTTAACAATAAGGTAGAAGCTTCAAAACACTCCTTGCAATAAGACAGTGAACCTTAACAGTGTCCGTTAGGGTACAGTTGAACAGTACGTTAGGGTATCTATCTAGTAGTAACAAAAAGGTCCTTACATACCCCTAAAAATATGATAGGAGCTTCTACTTACTTCAATAGTAACATATTGAATCTTATTTATACCTTATAGTACAGGTACGAACCCATACCCACTTATTTAGTGACTCAATCTCGACTACAGTAACTTTTTGAACTTTAACTATGAACACATTTATTCAAACATTTTTAATAACGAGAATGAGTTAATGTGCATGAATTGTTCTGCCACCCTTTACGCCCTTTCCGCTTGGGCCATGATTTCCCTCTTGTCTTCGTAGTTCTACGGACGAGTCCAACAATTATACTACAGTCCCCACATTCCTTCTGTAGCCAATGAGGTAGCTACTGATTCCGCTTTATTGTCTTTCCCGAACAGGGGCTCTTCCCATTTATATCCAAGTTAATCTATCCTTCGTGCCAGACAGGGTTTGTGTTCGTGTCCTTAGAGGGCAGTAGCTCAACACTTTCGTATCCCCTTAGCTAAACATGTAATATTTAACTGTTTAAACGCCTTTACTTGTAGCAAATCATTAAATGTCAGGGGAAACGATATCGACTTTTTCCGATACAAATATGTACGCATCCAGTATAAACAATACACTCCTTTGTACGTGAAGATAATAAAACTATTTTTTTAAATATGCAGATTAACGCTAGACACTTGTTTCCGATATACCTCCAGTGTAATCGGCCACTTTCGCTTGTTCCCACAGTGCCATAGTAAAGTATATAACCGTGTTTGCCTTCATCTCCGACACGTACACAGCCAAGCCCCGAGCTGCATGAAGTCATCCTAAAGGCATACGTTTACACGCAGTGACCTTGAATAACTTGTAATAATATGCAAGGTGTCTGAACAGTTATTCCTGGCCTTACACGCTTAACTACAACATTAGATGTGTGAAATAAGGCACATTTGTCCTTAACGTCTGTTTCCTGTCTAAGATCCAGTTAGTATAATGCGTGTCATTTATGTTTTCTGTTTGTAGATTGACAGATCGTTCAGCCAATCAGAATTGTGAAATGTTTAAAAGCCTAAATAATTTCAAATTAATTTATATTTAAAATACAATTTTCTGTTATTCAGTTCCTTCTATTAGTTCACACTCTCCTTATATCTTGTTCAAACTTTCAATCGTTGTTAGAATACTTATTACTCATTCGCTCAACATTTTTTATCACTTGTAGTGGATGAAACTTGATGCCAATACAGTTTTTTAAAATTAAATAACTTTAGTTTTATATAGGAGAAAAAATTTTCACAAAAGGGGCAAGATATGCAATTTAGTTATTTCGTCCCATTTGGCTTAAATTAAGTGATAGCATATGATTCATGAAACAGCTGACTTTATGTTATAGGTTATGTGGTAGAAAAGCTTTTAACGTATAGGTTATATTACTGCATTAATAATAATTGTAATTATATAATAAAACGTAATTGAAATGAAAATTTTTTGATGACTAAGTAGAAATGGTCTTTAAAAATTTGTCGTTTATATTACTTATTTTTAATATAAAACAATGTAAGTTTTATAAAAGTAAAATCCCTTTTTAAACAACATTACAACAAACAAAAAAATTAAACAGTTCTTTAGAATGATAATAGCCACTACCTAAATACTGGCGCACTTTTTTCAACAACATAAATTCCCTAAATATCTCTTGAGTTTCTTACGAGAGCAAGTTTTATTTACAAGACTTTTATATTTGTAAAATATATATCCAATAAATAAAAGAATTATTTGTGTTTTCTGCCATTGAATTCAAACAAATACTTGGAATTTATTAGCGTTTATACGCGTTTCAACATCATAGCTACCTTCTTCAGTGTTTTTTATACTAACATAGCAATATTAGAGTTACGATAAAGAATTATTTTGTATCTGGTAAGGTTTAGTCCTAACAGTTCGAAGATTATCACTAATTAACGGTTTAATGAGTTGGTAAACTCCATGTGCTCAAAATAACTCATTATATTCCGGATTGAAATATATTTAACACAGAATTTAATAGATTTTAATGAAAAAAGTGACTCAATGTATTAAAATGTGATTTTCTATCAACAGTCTTATTAATAATTTTGAAATATAAAAATGAAAATTTTTAAAATCGAAATGACAGATGACATTTTAAAAAAAATCAAAATCTATTTTAAACCATCTAAAAAGTTGTTATGTTTCGCTCAGAACAATGATTTTACTCTTCTCTGTTCCATCTCTCCATTCAAGTTGACCAAATCCGTCTAAATAATGAAGTTGGTGATGCTTGGGTAAACAAGCAAATTTTCACTTTCGATAGGTAAAATCATTTTAACGCGTTATGTTGTATAGTAAGAGATAGTTCGTGGCTGCATGTAAACGAGATGTTCGTACAATGATTTAAATATTTTTAAAATAAGTATTAAATAAATGCACAATAGCACAATTTTCGAAAAAATGAATGAGTGTGTGTGTAACTATTAAAAATGTGAACTATATATATATATATCGCAGTATGTTTTCTTGTGTATTAATAAAGAACAAAAGTCTAAATACAAATACAAGAATTATAATTGAATTTACAATTCAAAGCTTTTCCTTGGCTAACAGTACCAACATCATCAGGAATATTAAACAATTCATTAATTAATTGCTTAATATTCCTGATGATGTTGGTACTGTTAGCCGACGAAAAGCTTTGAATTGTAAATTCAATTATAATTCTTGTATTTGTATTTAGACTTTTGTTCTTTATATATATATGTATATATATATATATATATATATATATATATATATATATATATATATATACATATACACATAGTGAGAGTGTGAAACAATATGGAAAAGAAATAAATTAATTAAACCTGTCTATTCTGGGACACACCAGGAAAGAATACAATCAGGCAGTATAGTTATCATGGGTGACGTCATCTACATGACACAGAAATGATGGTACGATTGCGTAATACCTTAGAGTCTATGTAATAAACTTGTGGGTAGCCTTCTTCTTTGCATTATCTTTATAATTTTCCTCCGTGTTCTGAAGAACGATGTACTTTTTTACTGAACTCACAGCCAGAGTGCTTGTTTGAGCTAACCCATGTGGCACAAGTAGATCTACGTAACACAATGCCTGATACTTCGTTGATGGTCTCCTTATTCAATCAATTGTCAGCAGAGAACGAGGTATGACAAAATCTATAGGGAGCACAGTAGCGAAATTATAATAAATAAACAACAATAAACCTTGCTACAAATATTTAAACACCCTTGATGTACCTTTAGCGAACACGCTTGATGTACCTTTAGCGAACACGCTTGATGTACCTTTAGCGAACACACTTGATGTACCTTTAGCGAACACACTTGATGTACCTTCAGCGAACACGCTTGATGTACCTTTAGCGAACACGCTTGATGTACCTTTAGCGAACACGCTTGATGTACCTTTAGCGAACACGCTTGATGTACCTTTAGCGAACACGCTTGATGTACCTTTAGCGAACACGCTTGATGTACCTTTAGCGAACACGCTTGATGTAACAGTGTTATCGAAATGTACATCAAGGGTGTTTAAATATTTGTAGCGAGGATTATTGTTGTTTATTTACTACCGAGGTATTTATTTAAAAAATGTGATTTCACGTTAAAAAAAATCAAGAAGGCTTTTGTGTAAGATATTTTTAACATTTTCCCCCAATCAGGTACATTTTATGATCCTGGTAAACAAGGAGTTCTCGATCATGCTGTAATTCTACCCTCTCCTACTGTAAGCGTGTTCTGATTCATGTTTGAGTTGTAAGCCATTTTATATATCTATGTAAGTGGGTAGGCAACTCTGTACTGCTTCGTTAACATGTAGGCTTCTTTCGGAAACGAGGGCTAGCCTACATGAACTATGTATCTCATTTCGCCTTATCACCTAATGAGCTATGTGAATTGTCCTTAGAATTTACTCTATTGTTTCTGTATCTTGGCTACAGAAGGCTAGTCGGTAGTTCCCTCTTTCTACTTCGAGAGAATGTAGGCTTCTTTCAGAAACGAGGCCTAGCCTACATGAACTATGTATCTCATTTCGCCTTATCACCTAATGAGCTATGTGAATTGTCCTTACAATTTACTCTATTGTTTCTGTATCTTGGCTACAGAAGGCTAGTCGGTAGTCCCCTCTTTCTACTTCGAGAGAATGTAGGCTTCTTTCGGAAACGAGGCCTAGCCTACATGAACTATGTATCTCATTTCGCCTTATCACCTAATGAGCTATGTGAATTGTCCTTACAATTTACTCTATTGTTTCTATATCTTGGCTACAGAAGGCTAGTCGGTAGTCCCCCCTTTCTACTTCGAGAGAATGTAGGCTTCTTTCGGAAACGAGGCCTAGCCTACATGAACTATGTATCTCATTTCGCCTTATCATCTAATGAGCTACGTGAATTGTCCTTACAATTTACTCTATTGTTTCTGTATCTTGGCTACAGAAGGCTAGTCGGTAGTCCCCTCTTTCTACTTCGAGAGAATGTAGGCGTCCCTGTTCACGAGAACTGTTTCCTCCTTCCCTATTCACGGTATGTACTTTATAGATTATATGTATAATTTACCTTATTATTCTACACCCTTGCTTCGGAGGGGTAGACACTTATCTACTAATTTGAGAGAATGTAGACCTCTTTCTGAGACATACCTGCCTCCTTAAACTATATTTCTCCCTTCCTCTTGTCACCAGGGAGGCTTTATGAGTTCTCCCTATAACATATTTTATAGTTTCTTCATGATTGTTACGGTAATGAAAGCGAGTAGTCACAATTATGCAACCCTTACCCATAAATCTATCATATAGACGGTAACAAGATTCTAGTTTATCCCTTCAACCTACTTACACGTCCCCAAATCCTTTCTGCGGTCCTACCGGTCCTTTAGAACACAAGTCATTATAAAGCTATAAATGTGTTTCTGCCTAGTTGTAGTCTAACTGTCAGCCATATTTGCATTTACCCGAGCGTTTCCATGGAACCCGCATTACTGCAAGCGGTTGCCTTCGTTCTATTCGCTCGCATTAAAAGTAAATTAATAACCATTACCGTGTGTTTACACTAAGGTCACCTAGTTCCAACCGGCGACAATAGTGTGCTCTTTGTTCAGCTTCCATGGAACCTGCAATTTGCAAACCTGTAAAACGTATTAAACGAGGCGGTAGCGGCCGAAATATACGTCCCTGGGCTAATGGCGTATTAAACGAATAGTCGTGAGCTTACCGTTGGCGTGCGTGCGCCTCTGAGATTCTAAATCCGGTTACTATGAGAGAAATCTGAATAGTCCTCTGGGTTAAAAATATCTACGTCTTTCTATTATGGTTCTCTCTATTAAGTCGGTGAATATAACATACCGATTATGAAATTATTCATAAAACCTTTGGTAAAAAAATAAAAAACCAAAGGTTTTGATAAAAACTATATAAATGGTACCAAAGTTGTTAATAATTAATATTTCTAAAGCTAGGTTTTGTGGTTTAATTATTAGGGGAATCAGTTAGAGGGACGATTATCGCTTTTAACAACGAAGGATGGGAAATGATAATGAATAAGGGGTAGGATTAGGGTAGAGATGTAAAATCCCCTTGTGGTAGATGCAATGGGATTATGAGATCGCGTGTGCATGATCACGTACCTGATGTAGACTGACTCTCTGTCGGGGCTGATAAAACCATAACTACCCGTCACATACCCTTCTAAGAAAAAGGAGAAAGATAGATTATGGAGTTGCGTAAAACTAGAAAAGGACATATCGATTCCTAGTTGTGGTAAGAGCGAATGACATCTCGTATGCAAGGTGGCTTACTTAGCTAGAGGATCTAAATCGATGTCTCAAGAGATGTCTACCAGCTAACCTACCTAATAAATACGTTTCTTTTTATGTAAAGTATTTTTTTTTGTATTGTCCCTTCAGAGCTCATCGAAATGTAAGGGCCGATATTATTTAAAAAATATAATACTATTATATATAATGAGATTTTTTACTTCTGTTTTTTCAACAAAAAATAAGAACGTTTAGGTTAAAAAAAATTGTTATTTAAACCACTTTAGCTAATTTTTTGTACAACAACTGGCTGCCGTAGCAGACAATGAATCTTAACCTCAATAGAGATTAGATCTTTATCCTCCCTTAAGTCTATCTCGCATCTACTTTCCAAATGTATGAACACTCTCCACCTAATAGCTCTGCATCGAACCAACGTTTCTCTGTGACGCGTGTTACCGGCACCATACACTGAATGTCGGCAATGAACTTTGTTGTGTCTATGACTTTTGTTACCGGCACCATACCATAAATGTCGGCAATGAATTTCGTTCTATCTATGACTTGTGTTACCGGCACCATACCTTGAATGTCGGCAATGAACTTTGTTCTGTCTATGACTTGTGTTACTGGCACCATACCATGAATGTCGGCAATGAATTTTGTTCTATCTATGACTTGTGTTACCGGCACCATACCATGAATGTCGGCAATGAACTTTGTTCTGTCTATGACTTTTGTTACCGGTACCATACCATGAATGTCGGCAATGAATTTTGTTCTGTCTATGACTTGTGTTACCGGCACCATACCATGAATGTCGGCAATGAACTTTGTTCTGTCTATGACTTTTGTTACCGGCACCATACCATGAATGTCGGCAATGAATTTTGTTCTATCTATGACTTTTGTTACCGGCACCATACCATGAATGTCGGCAATGAATTTTGTTCTGTCTATGACTTGTGTTACCGGCACCATACCCTGAATGTCGGCAATGAACTTCGTTTTGTCTATGACTTATGTTACCGGTACCATACCCTGGAGAGCAGCAGCGAACTGTGTTTTTTCTGTGACTTGTGTTACCGGTACCATACCCTGGAGAGCAGCAGCGAACTGTGTTTTTTCTGTGACTTGTGTTACCGGTATCATACCATGAAGGGCAGCAGCGAACTGTATTTTTTCTGTAACTTGTGTTACCGGTACCATACCCTGGAGAGCAGCAGCGAACTGTGTTTTTTCTGTGACTTGTGTTACCGGTACCATACGCTGGAGAGCAGCAGCGATCTGTGTTTTTTCTGTGACTTGTGTTACCGGTATCATACCATGAAGGGCAGCAGCGAACTGTGTTTTGTCTGTGACTTGTGTTACCGATACTATACCCTGGAGAGCATCAGCGAACTGTGTTGTGTCTGTGACTTGTGTTCCGGCACCTTACCCTGAAGAGCAGCAGCGAACTGTGTTTTGTCTGTGACTTGTATTCCGGCACCTTACCCTGAAGGGCGGCAATGATCTGTGTTGTGTCTGTGACTTGTGTTCCGGCACCTTACCCTGAAGGGCGGCATTGAACTGTGTTGTGTCTGTGACTTGTGTTCCGGCACTTTACCCTGAAGAGCAGCAGCGAACTGTGTTTTTTCTGTGACTTGTGTTACCGGTACCATACCCTGGAGAGCAGCAGCGTACTGTGTTTTTTCTGTGACTTGTGTTACCGGTACCATACCCTGGAGAGCAGCAGCAAACTGTGTTTTTTCTGTGACTTGTGTTACCGGTATCATACCATGAAGGGCAGCAGCGAACTGTGTTTTGTCTGTGACTTGTGTTACCGGTACCATACCCTGGAGAGCAGCAGCGAACTGTGTTTTTTCTGTGACTTGTGTTACCGGTACCATACTCTGGAGAGCAGCAGCGAACTGTGTTTTTTCTGTGACTCGTGTTACCGGCACCATACCCTGGAGAGCAGCAGGGAACTGTGTTTTTTCTGTGACTTGTGTTACCGGTACCATACCATGAAGGGCAGCGGCGAACTGTGTTTTGTCTGTGACTTATGTTCCGGCACCATACCCTGGAGAGCAGCAGCGAACTGTGTTTTTTCTGTGGCTCTTGTTACCGGCACCATACCCTGAAGGGCGGCAATGAACTGTGTTGTGTCTGTGACTTGTGTTCCGGCACCATAACATGGAGAGCGGCAGCGAACTGTGTTTTTTCTGTGGCTCGTGTTACCGGCACCATACCCTGAAGGGCGGCAATGAACTGTGTTGTGTCTGTGACTTGTGTTCCGGCACCTTACCCTGAAGGGCGGCAATGAACTGTGTTGTGTCTGTGACTTGTGTTACCGGTACCATACCCTGGAGAGCAGCAGCGAACTGTGTTTTGTCTGTGACTTGTGTTCCGGTACCATACCCTGAAGGGCGGCAATGAACTGTTTTGTGTCTGTGACTTGTGTTCCGGCACCTTACCCTGAAGGGCGCAATGAACTGTGTTGTGTCTGTGACTTGTGTTCCGGCACCTTACCCTGAAGGGCGGCAATGAACTGTGTTGTGTCTGTGACTTGTGTTCCGGCACCTTACCCTGAAGGGCGGCAATGAACTGTGTTGTGTCTGTTACTGGTGTTCCGGCACCTTACCCTGAAGAGCAGCAGCGAACTGTGTTTTGTCTGTGATTTGTGTTCCGGCACCTTACCCTGAAGGGCGGCAATGAACTGTGTTGTGTCTGTGATTGATCCAATCTTACCTAAATTTGCTACCTTCAGAGCTGCCTTTATAATACTTTTATTGTATTTTGTTAGATTCGCTCATTACTTTAATATGGGTATTAATAATATACTTCTCATATATCATTTAAAGTTATAAGCCCCTGACTTCATCGACAAAATGGCGAAACGATTTAATCTGTCGCGTTGTTTCATATTGAAACTTGAAGTTGTAAATAGCATCATTGCAATATGCTTAATAGTTCTTGAGGAAAATATTTTCATTGACGTTCATCAATGTATATGCTGATTGCACAACGGTAAGTAGCTTGACTAGCAGGACGGCTTTTTGCAGTTTCTGACACACATCCGATCGGCGATGTTGCCAAGTTTCGTATTGACCTGTGCGGTTATTTGCATGTGATCAGCATTCCATGAATAACATTCCTGCAAATGTTTGTTTCTTGAGGTAGTTTGTTTAGAAAACCTTATATGACATCTTTCGTCTTAGCCTGGCAAGAATCCACGTTAAAATGCCGTGGTTAAATACGAATATTGATATTTGTTGATAATTGTATACATATTTGAAAATTTTAATACCCTGGTAGGATAAATACGGTTTAAATATACTAATAATAAATATACTTGGGAAGATTTCAATAAAGAGGACAGTCGGAAGAGGGGTATTTTGATTTTCGGAAAAGATCGGAACGGACATCTGCTGATCTTCCAGAGAGTGTGCTTCTGGAATTAAATTGACGGCCTTTGTGATCGAAAGTTATACTGTATGGGTTACTAAAATACCGTCGGAAGATTATCCAGCAAGAGATGTTTCATTTATCATATGCCTACAAAATACAAACGAACCAAATGTACAGTTCAGTACCCTCATGCCGGCTATGCTGTTATGCTTTGCTGATTAGCTGTCGGAGTCATCAGGATTCGGTAAAATAGCCATACTCCAGGAAATATACAAACGCAGTCAGTTCATTGAAGTCAATACACGGTTACAATGATTCATGTTAAAGTTAGTTTTAGCAATACATAAATCTATTAATAAATATTTTTCTTTCCGTTTTAATAAATAATAAATGACAGTTATTCAACAGTTATATTGACGTAGATAAAGGAATGAAATTGAAAAGGTGCCGGGTCCAGGAGGAATAGTCTGTACCTGGAACTGATCAGGAATGGCCACTCGAAGTTGTTAGAAATGCTTCGTAAACTCTTCGAAAGTTGTTTATATGGGGAAGAAGCTCCGGAAGAATGGAGACAATCTTATATTTCAATCGTTGTTGTACCAACAATAGGCAGACTGTACCCCAGAGTATTTAAACTTTATAGGAATGGACATAAGAACCAAACAACCAGAAGAACAAGCAGGTTTTAGAGCTGGTAAATCCACGATAGACAGCATTTCCACCTTAAAGATCACCCTAGGAAAAAAGGGTACAAAGAAATAAAGAAACCATGTAGCCCTTCTAGATTTGGTAGCCAATAGCAATGCACCGATTTCGCAGATTTGGAAGAAAATGCAAAACTTGAATATAAACCCAATGCTCACTAAGCCCACACAAAGATATTATGAGGGAAACGACGCCAAAATCAACATGGGTATTAACGCGGTGACCACATCATACAAAACAAGGGTCTGAGACAAGGTTGCTTTTTATCACCCACCTTATTTTAGATCTATCTGGACAGATCCCTGGGTAGGAAATGCCGAAACACAGTAATAAGGGTCGAAGAAGATAAGGTGTTTACACGATGATCATGATAGTGATAGCGGAAGACGAACACAAACTCAGTTCAAGAAAACTGCAGAAGTTATATAAGGCAGCAAGCTTAATAATGAACTTTTCAATGTGCAATGAACGTTGCACTACTGAATATCTAATAGTAGACAAAGACAAGATTTGCGATTTTAGCTTAGAGAACAGCGAAATCAAGGTGGTACAAACGTGAAAATATCTAGGAGCAATCTTTAATAAGAAAGGTGATAGTGAGGATAATATCAGGCAAAGAATAAACAAAGGCACAGGAATGACACGAACCTTCAACTATCTTTTTTCCGGTAAAGGACAATCACGAAAGAAACAAAGAAACACATTTATAAAATTATTGTTCAGAGCGTTACACTCTACGGTTCAGAGTATGGGATGTTGCGAAAACTAATAGTAACAAATTAATGACAGTGGAAATGGACTATTTACGACAAAGCTTGAGTAAATAAAGATATCTTTATTGAAAGGATCAGATATGAACAAATTTGTAACGAAATGGAAATCGATAAAAGTATACTAGAGAAGGCAATTGACATGGTTTGAACATGTAAAGAGGATGGCAGAATATAGGTGGCCCTGAAAGGTACTAAAGTGGATACCTCTTGAGAAAAGAGGTCCACGAAGAATTTGGCGTGATGCTATCTAAGAAGAAATGACTGCGAGAAACCTAGAAGAGGCATTAGCATATGACAGAAGAAATTGGAAGTTGGGGACGGAGAGGCGGAGATAAAATCCCTTATATATATATATATATATATATATATATATATATATATATATATATATATATATATATATATTAGTTATTGTAATGTTTTTCTTATATATTGATATTGTATATGTCACATTGTAAACCTTGAAAAATCTAAACGAAGTTATTTAAGGTGTGTTATGTGTAATAATTGTTATCGCCTCGGCTCATTTCGTGCCTTGCTTCGGTTCAGTTCAGTAACAATTTACATACATTATAAACTGAATGCAGCATATAAAGTCCCAACATAAACCTAGTACTGATTAACCAGGCGATTCTTTAAACCGGCTCAACCTTACAAGCAGTTCCATGACGAAGTTCGTACGGTTCCTCATATTTCAGCGTCCTACGGATTTCGCAAAGTGCAGGTTGTAGGACGAAGTGCGGCCAGCGAGATCTACAACGCGGAAGACGCTCTGTAAACTCTTGATATGTTACTTAATGTAAACATTATTTTGCAGTTAGTTTACGTTTGTGTAAAGAAACATGATGACAATTTGTATCCATTCGGATTTGTAGTTATTAGGTAGAATACTATTTTGTAAACGTTTTTACATAGTTTGGATAATTTTGACAAATCTATGCCACTCTGGTGCATTCGCAGCAGCCACGTAGGCCCATGCCATTATTTACCATCTGTGGAGCAAAATTACCGCAGGTACGCGAACTAAACAACCTATCTTATTCAATACAGCCTTTATGAAATAACAATTTATTCTCTAAAGTGTTTGGCGTTTATTATTTTTAAAATTTTAACATTTTTGATACAACATTAAATCATTTAACCAAACTGTAACTGTTTTGTAATAGATGTAAAATGAATTTTAATGTATTTATATAACAAATATCAATGCTACGTTTTTATTCCTACTACCAGTATTTTTTCCAGCGCGTTGTCCCTTTTAGGAGATGTTAAAATAGGGAATTGTAAATAAGGGATTAATAGGGGCATACAACTCTCTTGATCTATATTATAAGATAGAAGGGATTCATAAATTAGATCAATATTCTACTGGAGTCAAAAATATATTTACAGGATCTTCCAAAATGTGGGGGATTTCGAACGAGCTATACTGTGACTCTGTTCAAGATAACGTAAACTATTTAGAGATAAATCTGAAGTTGAAATAAGTAAGTTTCATTTACCGTGTTTACCAGTTTCATGATCAATGAGATAGCTGACAATTACAGATTTTTTTAAAAGAGTGCTGATCTCAGACGAAGTTTCATTCCATATAAATGGTGTTATTAGCTATAATTGTCGATATGGAGTTCAGACAACCTAACGTTGTGCAGGAACATGTACGCGATCCACCAAAACGTGTTGTGTGGGCTATTGCATGGCCAAGTGCTAAGCCAATACACAACTATTACCTTGATACCCTAGAACAATTTATCTTTCCTCAAATCGAACACACTGAACAACATAAGTTATGAAAACCCTTTAATTTTTTGTTTTCAATTGGCATTTATATTATTTGTTATCTTGACTAGTCTTTCAGTAACGCTCCTTCGAAATCTCGGCATTCTTTCTGGAACATCCTATACACATATGTTGTACTACAAACCGCTTTCGAATATGTACTTTGATTGATAGTGGTTATAGTTTTAATTTAGTACATATTAAAATTACGACTAGCAGAGCTTGTAATTAAATTTAAATAAACTCATAAGTACATTGAGTATTTCAAGTGCCTTGTTTGAAATGATCTCCTTTAGTGTATTGGTTAGCCGCTAGGACGTGTTGCTGTTATAGGACATTAATGTATAATGTGTTGAGAACAATCAGCAAATTGACTGTCTTGACAGAAGTAGAACTTAAGAAATGCGTGAAATACAGGGAGAATGAATGAGATCGCTGAGAAAGGCAAAATATTTCTGTACTCACCTTATTTGTACAAATCCGGGCAGAATCTGATAACAGTGAAAGCGGTAACAGTAGAGACGGTTACAAGTAGCCTACTTGAAATTTCTTTAAATTATTACATTTTATATGGAAAGTAGTAGGCCTACCGGCTAGTGGGTAAGCGACTGAGGAAAAGCGACCGGTGAAATAAGCGACCATCACGGAATGTGCGAAATAAGCTGTTAAACTACTGTCACCGGGGTACGAGAGGAGCCCTGGTTTACAAATGAATCACAATCTGTTTTCAGTTCTGCGCATGTGCTGCCTATGCATTCCTAACCTACAAACATAACGTAACCGTATGGTAGTTTTTAGTAGTTATATTCTAGTAAGTAATATAAGTATTTACAAATAGGTAAACGTACTATTTTTAACAAAAAAAAGTGCACAAAATAAATTAGCCTATACCGTTTCTGTTTAGTAATTTTCTGTAAATCTGACGTTTCAAGTTTTGGGGAATGACCTTAACGTTTTGACCTTGCTTGGGACATAAAGGCTTGTCTCTGTACTAGTTCCTGCCTTCAAAACCTGGATTTAGTTGACGATCATGAAAAAGAGAAACATATAAAAATATGGAAATAAATATAAACTTATGTAAATATTTTTTTAAAAATAATATAAAACACTATAAAAGGTGATAACAAATTATAAAACAAATATAAAAAACCATTGACGAAGATTTCTTAAGGGTGATTTTAAACACGCCTAAATTATAGAATTGATTTATTATCATTTAGCCAGTCCTAAACCTGGTTGAAGTGTGATGGAAATCAGAAAATAATATAGATAAATTTAACAGTTCAAACTCTCTGAAGAGTGTGGAATACCCAGAGCAGGTATAATTCTGTGATGGTCGCTTATTTCCCTTGTCGCTCATTTCACTAAAGATCAAGACTCTAGGCGCAAGTAAAAATACGTAATAGCCGCTTACTTTGCTTCATGTTTATTTCAATGGTCGCTTTTTTCGCGACATTAAACGACTAGGTTCACGTAATTTGAGCTGGTAAGGGTGTCTACCCACACGATGCCTTAATTTTCCTGTATTCCCCGTACCAGGGTATTCTTAAATCTTTCCCTAATCCTCCTACTTCTGTTTGCCTTGCCTTCCCCTTTCCTTACAAGGGGGGGGGGTCATAACTCTCTATGATCCCGATAGAGATTAGGTTTTTTTCAGGGTTTACAATGCCCACAATTTTGCCCAATTTCCAATGCAAGGAGGTCTCAATGTCGTCAGTTAGTTCCTACCTCATTCTATATATCCTGCCTTTGTCTTTCCTAAGAAAGGCGTAACGAGTATATCTTTACGACCCAGGTAAAGAATGGGTCTACTTAAGGTATGTAACCCTTCCCATGTGATTCCATATCTGCCTTTCATTCTGTGTCGTGGGCTTGTGTTTACCTACCTCATTCTATATATCCTGCCTTTGTCATTCCTAAGAAAGGCGTAACGAGTATAACTTTACGACCCAGGTAAAGAATGGGTCTACTTAAGGTATGTAACCCTTCCCATGTGATTCCATATCTGCCTTTCATTCTGTGTCGTGGGCTTGTGTTTACCTACCTTATTCTATATATCCTGCCTTTGTCTTTCCTAAGAAAGGCGTAACGAGTTTATCTTTACGACCCAGGTAAAGAATGGGTCTACTTAAGGTATGTAACCCTTCCCATGTGATTTCATATCTGCCTTTCATTCTGTGTCGTGGGCTTGTGTTTACCTACCTCATTCTATTTATCCTGCCTTTGTCTTTCCTAAGAAAGGCGTAACGAGTATATCTTTACGACCCAGGTAAGGAATGGGTCTACTTAAGGTATGTAACCCTTCCCATGTGATTCCATATCTGCCTTTCATTCTGTGTCGTGGGCTTGTGTTTACCTACCTTATTCTATATATCCTGCTTTTGTCTTTCCTAAGAAAGGCGTAACGAGTTTATCTTTACGACCCAGGTAAAGAATGGGTCTACTTAAGGTATGTAACCCTTCCCATGTGATTTCATATCTGCCTTTCATTCTGTGTCGTGGGCTTGTGTTTACCTACCTCATTCTATTTATCCTGCCTTTGTCTTTCCTAAAAAAGGCGTAACGAGTATATCTTTACGACCCAGGTAAAGAATGGGTCTACTTAAGGTATGTAACCCTTCCCATGTGATTTCATATCTGCCTTTCATTCTGTGTCGTGGGCTTGTGTTTACCTACCTTATTCTATATATCCTGCCTTTGTCTTTCCTAAGAAAGGCGTAACGAGTATATCTTTACGACCCAGGTAAAGAATGGGTCTACTTAAGGTATGTAACCCTTCCCATGGGTTTTCATATCTGCCTTTCATTCTGTGTCGTGGGCTTGTGTTTACCTACCTTATTCTATTCATCCTGCCTTTGTCTTTCCTAAGAAAGGCGTAACGAGTATATCTTTACGACCCAGGTAAAGAATGGGTCTACTTAAGGTATGTAACCCTTCCCATGTGATTCCATATCTGCCTTTCATTCTGTGTCGTGGGCTTGTGTTTACCTACCTTATTCTATATATCCTGCCTTTGTCTTTCCTAAGAAAGTCGTAACGAGTATATCTTTACGACCCAGGTAAAGAATGGGTCTACTTAAGGTATGTAACCCTTCCCATGTGATTTCATATCTACCTTTCATTCTGTGTCGTGGGCTTGTGTTTACCTACCTCATTCTATTTATCCTGCCTTTGTCTTTCCTAAGAAAGGCGTAACGAGTATATCTTTACGACCCAGGTAAGGAATGGGTCTACTTAAGGTATGTAACCCTTCCCATGTGATTCCATATCTGCCTTTCATTCTGTGTCGTGGGCTTGTGTTTACCTACCTTATTCTATATATCCTGCCTTTGTCTTTCCTAAGAAAGGCGTAACGAGTTTATCTTTACGACCCAGGTAAAGAATGGGTCTACTTAAGGTATGTAACCCTTCCCATGTGATTTCATATCTGCCTTTCATTCTGTGTCGTGGGCTTGTGTTTACCTACCTCATTCTATTTATCCTGCCTTTGTCTTTCCTAAAAAAGGCGTAACGAGTATATCTTTACGACCCAGGTAAAGAATGGGTCTACTTAAGGTATGTAACCCTTCCCATGTGATTTCATATCTGCCTTTCATTCTGTGTCGTGGGCTTGTGTTTACCTACCTTATTCTATATATCCTGCCTTTGTCTTTCCTAAGAAAGGCGTAACGAGTATATCTTTACGACCCAGGTAAAGAATGGGTCTACTTAAGGTATGTAACCCTTCCCATGGGTTTTCATATCTGCCTTTCATTCTGTGTCGTGGGCTTGTGTTTACCTACCTTATTCTATTCATCCTGCCTTTGTCTTTCCTAAGAAAGGCGTAACGAGTATATCTTTACGACCCAGGTAAAGAATGGGTCTACTTAAGGTATGTAACCCTTCCCATGTGATTCCATATCTGCCTTTCATTCTGTGTCGTGGGCTTGTGTTTACCTACCTTATTCTATATATCCTGCCTTTGTCTTTCCTAAGAAAGGCGTAACGAGTATATCTTTACGACCCAGGTAAAGAATTGGTCTACTTAAGGTATGTAACCCTTCCCATGTGATTGCATATCTACCTTTCATTCTGTGTCGTGGGCTTGTGTTTACCTACCTTATTCTATTTATCCTGCCTTTGTCTTTCCTAAGAAAGGCGTAACGAGTATATCTTTACGACCCAGGTAAAGAATGGGTCTACTTAAGGTATGTAACCCTTCCCATGTGATTTCATATCTGCCTTTCATTCTGTGTCGTGGGCTTGTGTTTACCTACCTTATTCTATATATCCTGCTTTTGTCTTTCTTAAAAAAGGCGTAACGAGTATATCTTTACGACCCAGGTAAAGAATGGGTCTACTTAAGGTATGTAACCCTTCCCATGTGATTTCATATCTGCCTTTCATTCTGTGTCGTGGGCTTGTGTTTACCTACCTTATTCTATATATCCTGCCTTTGTCTTTCCTAAGAAAGGCGTAACGAGTATATCTTTACGACCCAGGTAAAGAATGGGTCTACTTAAGGTATGTAACCCTTCCCATGGGTTTTCATATCTGCCTTTCATTCTGTGTCGTGGGCTTGTGTTTACCTACCTTATTCTATTCATCCTGCCTTTGTCTTTCCTAAGAAAGGCGTAACGAGTATATCTTTACGACCCAGGTAAAGAATGGGTCTACTTAAGGTATGTAACCCTTCCCATGTGATTCCATATCTGCCTTTCATTCTGTGTCGTGGGCTTGTGTTTACCTACCTTATTCTATATATCCTGCCTTTGTCTTTCCTAAGAAAGGCGTAACGAGTATATCTTTACGACCCAGGTAAAGAATTGGTCTACTTAAGGTATGTAACCCTTCCCATGTGATTTCATATCTACCTTTCATTCTGTGTCGTGGGCTTGTGTTTACCTACCTTATTCTATTTATCCTGCCTTCGTCTTTCCTAAGAAAGGCGTAACGAGTATATCTTTACGACCCAGGTAAAGAATGGGTCTACTTAAGGTATGTAACCCTTCCCATGTGATTCCATATCTGCCTTTCATTCTGTGTCGTGGGCTTGTGTTTACCTACCTTATTCTATATATCCTGCCTTTGTCTTTCCTAAGAAAGGCGTAACGAGTATATCTTTACGACCCAGGTAAAGAATTGGTCTACTTAAGGTATGTAACCCTTCCCATGTGATTTCATATCTACCTTTCATTCTGTGTCGTGGGCTTGTGTTTACCTACCTTATTCTATTTATCCTGCCTTTGTCTTTCCTAAGAAAGGCGTAACGAGTATATCTTTACGACCCAGGTAAAGAATGGGTCTACTTAAGGTATGTAACCCTTCCCATGTGATTTCATATCTGCCTTTCATTCTGTGTCGTGGGCTTGTGTTTACCTACCTTATTCTATATATCCTGCTTTTGTCTTTCTTAAAAAAGGCGTAACGAGTATATCTTTACGACCCAGGTAAAGAATGGGTCTACTTAAGGTATGTAACCCTTCCCATGTGATTTCATATCTGCCTTTCATTCTGTGTCGTGGGCTTGTGTTTACCTACCTTATTCTATATATCCTGCCTTTGTCTTTCCTAAGAAAGGCGTAACGAGTATATCTTTACGACCCAGGTAAAGAATGGGTCTACTTAAGGTATGTAACCCTTCCCATGGGTTTTCATATCTGCCTTTCATTCTGTGTCGTGGGCTTGTGTTTACCTACCTTATTCTATTCATCCTGCCTTTGTCTTTCCTAAGAAAGGCGTAACGAGTATATCTTTACGACCCAGGTAAAGAATGGGTCTACTTAAGGTATGTAACCCTTCCCATGTGATTCCATATCTGCCTTTCATTCTGTGTCGTGGGCTTGTGTTTACCTACCTTATTCTATATATCCTGCCTTTGTCTTTCCTAAGAAAGGCGTAACGAGTATATCTTTACGACCCAGGTAAAGAATTGGTCTACTTAAGGTATGTAACCCTTCCCATGTGATTTCATATCTACCTTTCATTCTGTGTCGTGGGCTTGTGTTTACCTACCTTATTCTATTTATCCTGCCTTTGTCTTTCCTAAGAAAGGCGTAACGAGTATATCTTTACGACCCAGGTAAAGAATGGGTCTACTTAAGGTATGTAACCCTTCCCATGTGATTTCATATCTGCCTTTCATTCTGTGTCGTGGGCTTGTGTTTACCTACCTTATTCTATATATCCTGCTTTTGTCTTTCTTAAGAAAGGCGTAACGAGTTTATCTTTACGACCCAGGTAAAGAATGGGTCTACTTAAGGTATGTAACCCTTCCCATGTGATTTCATATCTGCCTTTCATTCTGTGTCGTGGGCTTGTGTTTACCTACCTTATTCTATTTATCCTGCCTTTGTCTTTCCTAAGAAAGGCGTAACGAGTATATCTTTACGACCCAGGTAAAGAATGGGTCTACTTAAGGTATGTAACCCTTCCCATGTGATTTCATATCTGCCTTTCATTCTGTGTCGTGGGCTTGTGTTTACCTACCTCATTCTATTTATCCTGCCTTTGTCTTTCCTAAGAAAGGCGTAACGAGTATATCTTTACGACTCAGGTAAAGAATGGGTCTACTTAAGGTATGTAACCCTTCCCATGTGATTTCATATCTGCCTTTCATTCTGTGTCGTGGGCTTGTGTTTACCTACCTTATTCTATATATCCTGCCGTTGTCTTTCCTAAGAAAGGCGTAACGAGTATATCTTTACGACCCAGGTAAAGAATGGGTCTACTTAAGGTATGTAACCCTTCCCATGGGTTTTCATATCTGCCTTTCATTCTGTGTCGTGGGTTTGTGTTTACCTACCTTATTCTATTCATCCTGCCTTTGTCTTTCCTAAGAAAGGCGTAACGAGTATATCTTTACGACCCAGGTAAAGAATGGGTCTACTTAAGGTATGTAACCCTTCCCATGTGATTTCATATCTGCCTTTCATTCTGTGTCGTGGGCTTGTGTTTACCTACCTTATTCTATATATCCTGCTTTTGTCTTTCTTAAGAAAGGCGTAACGAGTTTATCTTTACGACCCAGGTAAAGAATGGGTCTACTTAAGGTATGTAACCCTTCCCATGTGATTTCATATCTGCCTTTCATTCTGTGTCGTGGGCTTGTGTTTACCTACCTTATTCTATATATCCTGCTTTTGTCTTTCTTAAGAAAGGCGTAACGAGTTTATCTTTACGACCCAGGTAAAGAATGGGTCTACTTAAGGTATGTAACCCTTCCCATGTGATTTCATATCTGCCTTTCATTCTGTGTCGTGGGCTTGTGTTTACCTACCTTATTCTATATATCCTGCTTTTGTCTTTCTTAAGAAAGGCGTAACGAGTATATCTTTACGACCCAGGTAAAGAATGGGTCTACTTAAGGTATGTAACCCTTCCCATGTGATTTCATATCTGCCTTTCATTCTGTGTCGTGGGCTTGTGTTTACCTACCTTATTCTATATATCCTGCTTTTGTCTTTCTTAAGAAAGGCGTAACGAGTTTATCTTTATGACCCAGGTAAAGAATGGGTCTACTTAAGGTATGTAACCCTTCCCATGTGATTCTATATCTGCCTTTCATTCTGTGTCGTGGGCTTGTGTTACCTACCTTGTTCGCAGTACCTGTGTTCACAATAGTTTTATTTACAATAATATACTCATGCTCGCTAATCGCCAAAGAGTACAATAGAATAAAAAATAAGAAGTGATATTTTAACCGATTAATTTTAATTTTTTTTTGAACATTCTGAATCCTTTTTTAAGGTTAAAAGTAACGTGTATTAAAGACTTAGATGTTTATAACTCAGAGGTCATACTATCACACGTTCAATGACATGGGTTTCCAAACTGGGGGGGGGGCAGTGTAGGCAAGACAGGGAGGGGTACGAGACCATTCGTAAAATAGTAAGATACATTCTCATTTAGTTAAAATTTAAGTACACAATTTATAAAAATTTAAAACTAAATTTACACCTTAGATCTTTTTACATAGGTAATTTTATTGAACATAATGTTCAGGAAATCTAAACGAAATGTTGCATTTATAAAAGAATTATAAGTAAAGGATTAAAATTGAATACATATGAAGTATTCGAAATATATAAATACAGAAATAATAACAAATTAATAAAAGAACAAATACAAATACATTCTACATTTGATACTATATTCAATGTCTATAATGTTACAGCAACAAAATAAACTTGGCATTTTGTATAAATTTAACAACAATTCTATTTCTAATTTAACATATGTTTTATATCTTGCATTGTTGTATTATTCATTCCTGATGATGTTGGTACTGTTTATCAACGAAAAGCTTCGAATATAAAAATTATAAATATTCTTGTATTTGAATAACCTATGTTGTTTTAGATCACTAAACAAGAAAATATATTATATATACAATATTTGTTTCTTTTTAATATGCCCATACTATTTGTTTATAGTGTAAAGTGGAGGGGGCGTGGGAGGCTTTCATTTCAAGAAGAGGGGCCGTGGTACCAAAAAGTTTGGTAACCTCTGTTCTAGGAGGTCAAAGAAACAATAACGGATTTTGTCCCAAGCATAGAATATACTCAGTAGATACTATGGTGATTGAAATACCTTGAGTTACAATTGTGGATTTTTCAATGCTAATTATGCCATAGAATTTACCAAGGGCTATCTCACAGACAGTTCTGAAGCGACGTTATGTGTTTGAGACCACAGCAATGTTTCACACTTAGCGGGATATGTAAGTCAGATAACAGGTAACAGGATCTTCAGGAAGGCGCTGGCCTATGACTCATCCTTGTACTTGTTGAGTCCTTGGCGTCTTCGAGCAATGGGAACGTTGCTAAAAGGAACTGTTACAAACGCGTAAGCATCAGGCGTAAGTGTTAGCACTGAAAGTAACAACAGGTGCGACTCTGTTCTGTATTTTATTGTAATTACATTTAATTATACTTCAAAGTAATTTTCTGTTTTAAAATTTACGTTTATTTTTCAGATACTTTTGATTTCCGACTAAACAAGAGGATACAGTTTCTATACTCATAAGGTATTTTACTCTAATTTTATTTCTAAAATATTTAACAAGCCGTTTTAATCTCGAAATATTCTTTCTATAATTGCTTATGAAATTATAAAACAAATAGTGTCCAATCTTTCCGTGTCTCAACTCGATAATCTTTCAGATTATAATGCTTAACTTTACACCGACTTTAATTCTTTTAAAGGGGAAGGGATCATCAATCCCTTTGTTACATAATATTAACAAACATACGATAAATTTGTTACATTTTTTCTCAAGATCCATATAAATAGCAACTTGATATTTGTTTTGTTTTAAAGATTATGGAACTTCTTTGCAAAACAATATTTAAAAGAATTTTAAAATATATTTATTCATTTATTGAACATTTTATTTGGTTTTAGGTTAGGTATAGTGCTGTATTTTTCAACTTCAACACATCCATTATATATATATATATATATATATATATATATATATATATATATATATATATTAAAAATTATTGTTTTTATGTATGTATGTATGCGCCTTATGAATTACTAAACCTCTGATCCGATCGCCATGAACCTTTGGAAACTTGTACATTCCTGATAGGGTTTCTGGCATATTAAGGGGCGTAGCAAGGGGAGTACGGGGGACACGTGGCTCCCGTAACCAATTAATTTTAGCAAACAAATATTAACGTATAAAACTGTGCTAAAGTTTTTGCAAAACAGCTTCCTGATGACAAAACTGTTTTTTCCAACATTTAATTTTTAGTGACAAAATAGCATAAAATATTTTCTATCTTATCTTAGACATTTAATTGAATTAACTCTAAATAGATCAGATTATTTTTATAATATACAAAAAATATTGTACAACCTAGTGCACTTCAATAAATAGCTTTCAATCAAAAACTTTTATTGTCACAATTTTCTCAATCGACTACTATAAGTTCAGCTATTAAAATAATATACTGAATGAAGTTTAGCTAATGTTAACACGCCGTGACTTTTAGGCGTTACGATGTTCGCAGGGCCAGTAAATAAAATATAAAGACAATTTTAATCTTTAAAATTAAAACAATTAAGTGTATTACATTGTTGGTTTTGAAGAAAGTGTAAAATTCTCAAAAAAGTTCATTTCCGTGGAAACGTATTTAGTAATATGAACAACATGCCGCAACGAACTTCGTTATATAAAAAAGCCAGCTCTCTCCTTGAGTTATATAAGATGGAATTCTTTTATTTTAATTTTAGATTTAAAT
>JBAIZL010000005.1:262603322-262743322 GCA_036971475.1 Prosapia bicincta
AGTGTAACTAACTAAAACCTTAATTCTCTTGCCTTTAGTACAAAACATTGAACGACAAAATTACCTTATTTTGATGTATTTTTAATTACAAGACATTCTTGCTTCTGACAGTGACGCGTCACGTGACGTGACCCATTAGGTTATTAATAAACTAATACGAAAGACGGGAAAGTAAGAAATACATTTCAAAACCAATTTGGATTAACGGGTTTACAGTGATTGGTGTTGCTTTGGCAATGGAATCGCTGAGGAAAGTTGGATCGATGCTTTCGCGTGGCGCTCGTAATTAAGGGGTGTTTAAATTGACTCGTCCGTGTTTGTGACGGGCAATTACAACAAGATGGCAAGACTAGCGAAGATCAGAGCTGTCGAACGTATTCAAAGTTTCGCGAATAAAATCAACAGGTCTCGTTAATACTTGCCATTATTCTGTTTTTATTGTTGGCAAATTGCCGGTGTTAAGATAATTCATTTAATGTATGCGTTTTGCCAAATTAAGACTTCCTGTTATGCTGGAACAGGTTCGCCACGTCGAAGGAGCAAACCAGCCCTGGACTTGTGTGAATAGGACAGTTGATTCGTCACACACGAAACTTTCCGTATTTACACATGGAATTACCAGTAGCTTATGTTTAGGTTTTTGATTTTTTTGTTTTACCAGATAACGTCTAAAAATAAATTGGCTTACAGGCCTACATTAAAATGTGGAAGATTAAATAAATGGCACTGTAAGGATTAAGGTAGTCATCCTGCTACTATTCCATAAAGCTGACAGTGTATGATACGACGCACGAAACCAAAAAAAAAATGATTCGAAAGACGAAAGAATTTTATTACGATACCAGATATAGCCTGTAGTTTTGTTTTAAAAATAGTTCAACAATATATTAAACCCTTTAGTAAAGGTTTCCTAGCGACGCGTTTTTTGCCTAGGAGGAGCCAATCACGTTGACAGAACACGAAATGTGTTACGCGGCCGAAAAGTGTTTTCCTACAGCAGCGTGTCACTCGTTAGGAAAAGACTTTAATTAAAAAATATGCATGCAGAGTAGGCGACTTAACACGCTGAGCGTAGCCCGTCGTTAAAGGCGCAAAAAAACGCGTAGCTAGAAAATCTTAGCTTACACAGTTGATTTCTCAATAAATTTTTTTTGTATTTGGTACAATTTTTCTAATTCTTATATATTCGTTTCAATAAATCTAAACCTAATTAATCACTTTAACATCTACCATTAATTAAGATTCACCGAACGTATACTACAAAATTCAAGAAAAAAACTAAACTGATATTGTTATTAACCTATAATTCCATCTATTGCCTTAAGTTTTCCTTACAATGGGTGTAGCGAGTAGTCATTGTATATGGGCATAATAGAGAGCCCATAATATTCAGTTGGGCGATCCTGCTTATATGGTGTCAAAATATCTAACTCGTATCCTCTAACGCGGGAGTTCCCAAATTTTTTGGTAACACCCCCCCCCTCCTGAAATGAAAGCTTTCCATGCCCCTCTCCACTTTATAGAAGAAATAAATGGTATAGCCATATGAAAAAGAAACTAATATTATATATTTATTTAAATCGATTATTTATTTTTACATAATTTCACAAGAAATATGATATAACATTTCAAGCTTTAATTCGCAACTGATAAGAGGAAAATCCGTTAGGGAGATAGATGAGCTTGTATTATTTTTCACTAGCACGCCTATTTGAGGTTGGATTATAGTAAGGGCACAGCGCAAATCATTAGCAACATCGTTTCTTCCTATATTTTGTTTTTATTGCAACAAGTGCTGAAAATGTATTTTTTAGCACAAGTAGGTGCTCGAAAAAAGGCAAGTTTAATCGAATAGCTTCCTGTGGTACACTGTTAAAGCGTTTTATCCAAAATGAAGATTTGTCCATTGTGCCTCATTGAACGGCAAACATTCGTTTAGCGACACATTTGTACTACTATTCTTTTTAAGCTGTCATATTGATTTAATTTCAAGTTTACGAAATTTACCTTTACTTATATTTCTTTTATAAATGCAAACATTTCACTTAAATTTGCTGAACATCATCGTCAATAAAATTACCTATGTAAAAAGATCTGAGGTGTAAATTTAGTTTTAAAATTTGATAAATTATGTTTTTAAATTTTATCTAAATGAGAATTTATCTTACTATTTTCAAACTGGTCTTGCGCCCCCCCCTGATTTGCCTTCACGCCCCCCAGTTTGGAAACCTATAGGTTACTCTAACGGGAAGTTTTACAAACCTACCTTAATTATACCTCTATTCCCAACTTTTCCTACCGTAATCATAGTCTACTGGTGAGCGCCTTACATCTGCAAAAAGAAATTAACAATATTATTTCCTAAAAAAATAACAGCTAATGAACTTTAAGAGAACATATGATGTTTTACTGTTTTACGGCAATTAGCCATTAACTACCTGTTTGTTTACAATTAGTGTTTTCAGTTACGGATCATTCGCTCTGCTCTTTGGAGCATATCCTCTAACGCTGGTGTAGCACAGGTTTATGTGTAAATAGTTAGGTCAGGAGTTGAGAGTAATTTGATCGCTTTTTGGTGTAACAATATTAACATTCATTGTTTAAATTTAGTAACGATTGAGAAGATCTGCATGATTATATATATATATATATATATATATATATATATATATATATATATATATATATATATATATGATGAATAGTTATTATTTGGAGTACATCCGTTCATTCTGATCGCTATATATATATATATATATATATATATATATATGATGAATAGTTATTATTTGGAGTACATCCGTTCATTCTGATCGCTATATATATATATATATATATATATATATATATATATATATATATATATATATATATGATGAATAGTTATTATCTGGAGTACATCCGTTCATTCTGATCGCAGTGCATAAACTCGAAATTCCGACGTTTCGCTAGAATCTTGACGAGGTGAACCCAACAACAGGTGTCTCGTTCTTCAACTGTAGTTGGGTTCACCTCGTTAGTGCTAGATGAGATTCTAGCGAAACGTCGGAACTGCGATTTTATGCACTGCAGAATGAACGGATGTACTCCGGATAGTAACTATTCATCACACACACACACACACACACACACACACACACACACACACACACACACACACACACACACACACACACACACACACACACACACACACACACACACACACACACACACACACACACACACACACACACACACACACACACACACACGAGAGTATGAGTTCGTCTACTTTTAAATTATGAATATATATATATATATATATATATATATATATATATATATATATATATATATATATATATATATATATATGATGAATAGTTATTATCTGGAGTACATCCGTTCATTCTGATCGCAGTGCATAAAATCGAAATTCCGACGTTTCGCTAGAATCTTGACGAGGTGAACCCAACAACAGGTGTCTCGTTCTTCAACTGTGGTTGGGTTCACCTCGTTAGTGCTAGATGAGATTCTAGCGAAACGTCGGAACTGCGATTTTATGCACTGCAGAATGAACGGATGTATTCCGGATAGTAACTATTCATCACACACACACACCACACACACACACACACACACACACACACACACACACACACACACACACACACACACACACACACACACACACACACACACACACACACACACACACACACACACACACACACACACACACACACACGAGAGTATGAGTTCGTCTACTTTTCAATTATGAAAATAGATAGCATGTGTTACAAATATTTACAACAAATCCGTTTTAAAACTGTTGAAATAATTCGACACAATCATAAACTAGGAGATTAGAAAAACACCCGTTTCAAAAAAAATAATAAACTACAAACAACAAAAGCAAAGTACTACGTTATAAAAGCAACAGAAAGAACTTATAAAACTGACTTATAAAAAATAACCTGAGTATATAAAAGCAACAAAAATAATCGGAGGAAATAAAACTCATTCAAATTATAATAAAGCACTAACACGTAAGAACCCCTCTGATGGGAGCACACTGCCAAACTACGAATTACATTTGTACAGTATATTTTTACATTTTTTGTAGTGAGTTATTCTTGAAGATGGTATTTTCTACAATAGAAGCATCGTGTTTTTGCTCGGGTATTTGTCTGTAATAGTTAATATTCAGAGAAAATATTTAGGCAATAACGAAATCAAATACGACTACCATGTAAAAAACCATTATGTTTATTTTTTTATAACAGTTAACATTGTTAGAGTGTTACTATTGAACGTTTTTTTGCCAACAGTTATTGAAATGACTAATTCTTATGGCAGGCCAGACTATATGCTTTGCACGGAAAACAAGTAATATAAAATAATTTTAAAAAAGTAAATTCCTACTGAGGCCAAGAAAGAAAAAAATTATCATTTTTTTGCTTCTTTCCCGTTTGTTTATTTATTTTATTCGTTTCATTCATTTTTAACCTTACAGCACTATTTATATTTTGTGGTAACCATGGCACCAGTTTAAGGTGTATAATGGAGGTTTCGTCGACAACCAGATGGGGGGGGGGGGAGGAATTCATATACATCTTTGAAAAATTCATTTCTTGGTATTGGAAAGTTGGCTCAGTGCCAAGCTGCACTAGTCTTTGAACTTGAAGATTTACAATTCGTATCCGGTTAACACCCAAATTTTTATAATTTAATTCTTGGATGAATATTTTAAAAAACCTTATTAACTTCAATTGTCTTCTAATATAGGTTAAAAGAAATGTATTTTAATTTGATTGGATGAATAAAAAACGTATTTCATCAACTATTGAAGATTTCTACAAGAATATATATCAGAAGAGTGTGAGCAAATAGAAGGAATTGAAAAATCTTCGACAATCACTATTATAGATGCCCTAACACATCAATATTTATATAGTATTCAATTAAATTAAGTGATAACATATGATTTCATACAACAGCTGATTTTGTTTTAGGTTATGTTGTATAACAGCTGTTCCAACACATACGTTATTTTACTTTCTTTTTTCCGCCGTGCAAAATATACTCAGTAAGGTCTGCTATAAAAAGTAATTATTAAAAAAAAAATTTTTGAAGTGAAAATTTCTATAGCGACGCCTACAGAAACGTTTTGGGTGAACATAAACATACGTTTGGCGACAGTATAATTTCCGTCAGGTTACACTGTGAATCACCTCAAAGTGAATGAAATAATAACATGTAATTTCATGCAACAGCTGATTTTGTGTTATAGGTTAAGTTGTAGAGGTAGGTTTTATACGTAGGTTATTTGACATTATTTATTGAACATTGTTAAGGATAAAGGTTATTAAATAGTTTTAACAGTTAATAAAATATATTAATTTATTTAAATTTTTATAAATCTCAATACAAATAACTCAATATAGCGATAGTAATAAGTAATGTATTTTTAAAACAATTTTTGAAATGAAAACATTTTTCGGCTCGTCTAATACATTCTTTAAAAGAACTGATTTCAAATGAATTTGTTAAATAAATTCTATTCACTAATTATCTAATGTGTTTTGTTACCTACATCATTTATTATTATTATTATTATTATTATTATTATTAAATATTAGCCTTTATTCAATTCATTCCTCACATGAAAATATAAAAATTTATAAATTTACATTTTTGGCAATTTTCATTGAAAATTTTGCAAAACCATTAGCTCTAATTTGTTATTTGTAGTTCAAAATTTGGTGTCGAAAGAAAACATTCGTTATTGTTTCTTATATTATAACAAATGTTTAGGTAAATCGTCAAGACGCAAATTAAATGTTTTTCTCAATTCAAAATTCCTGTAGACGTTGCTAGAAAAGTTTTTCCCGAGTGCCGGAACAATTGTTTTTTAAACATAATATTATAAATGTCATTCTGTTTTATGTTTATTTTGTTTTGTGAGAAATATTAATATATCTTATTGTTAAAAAAAAAATTAGAAAGAATTGTCTCGATTTGAGAGGAGCTTCTACTGTATTTCTAAAATCTAAAGTACGTTGTCAAACGATTTCACTGGAAACCATAAACTAATTCAACAGACCTATCGACAGTGCTTTGGTACATTAACTAAGCTCACTGTGGGCGGAGGAAACTTTCCACAAACGCGACCTGAACATATGTTGGCCAAAAACGAAAGTGGATTTTCCTCCATCGTTTTCACTGCGTTTATATTATTAATTACTTAAGATAATTTTTGATTAATAGAATTGATATAGCTTTGGAGTGTCGGACGGCCGCTCTCGTTTCACGCACCACCACACACAGATGTTTGAGTAAATTAATGAGCAGAGCAGTTAAACAGCAAACACTGTATCGCGTTTAAGGCTCGCCATGTGTACCGAAACCTGTTTAACATTCAGAAATCTGTAATTCAGTACACAGAGTAATTTAAAATATGTTTATGAGACGAGCTTCTGATGTTGGGAGTTGTTTGTGAGTTTTCCTTTTTAGGTGTTTATTTCTTAAGTATCGGCTTTTAAAATTATACTTAAGTACAGTTCAGATTTAAAATGGATACTGTTTTACAACTAGCATCTTAGAAAGCTGGTACAGTGCGTGTAAATAAAAACCATTATCAAATCCCGGCTGTGCCATTTATTGTTCGCATTCGGTTCCTTACAATATGGTAGACTACTTGCTTCAAGAATACTGACCAACTACACATTGTTGTCCTTCGAGAGTTACATCTTCATTACACTTATTTCTAAAGGGCCTAAACGGGACGATGTCATTAATGAACGGGTCTATAAAGAGATGGATCGAAAGTTTTCGCCGCGGGTCGGAACGACCACGTGCATCATTAGGAAACGTGCGTGAGGCGGCTGTCCTGCACGATTAGAGAGCATTCAATGGCAGATGAACTTATATCTGTGCCAGATGTCGGCAGAGTACTTTGTCAGAAGGACCTACTTGCGGCGCACAATAATTAATAACCGAAACCAAAATGTCAAAGGTAGCAGCTTTGCCTTATTGTTTAGTAGGTGATGATAACACTAGGCCGTAAACTACCGTTGAGGCAAATAATAAGTGTGCGTGTATTTGTGTGTGTGTGTGTGTGTATGTGGGCGCGCGCGCGTTTGTGTGTGTGTTTCAGTTCACATATTGGTCACAGAATTCATAATCTGTTTAAATTCAAAGCTAATAAAGTAACGTTAAGCAGCAGAACTAGTATTTAGATAATATTTAAAGCTAATTGGGTAACTTCAGGCTTCAAAACTAGTAACTCGATAATATATAAAGGTAATTGTGTAACTTTAAGCTTCAGAACTAGTAACTAGATAATATATAAAGCTAATTTTATAAATTTAAGGTGCAGAACTAGTAGCTCGATAATATATAAAGGTAATTGTGTAACTTTAAGCTTCAGAACTAGTAACTAGATAATATATAAAGATAATTGTATAAATTTAAGGTGCAGAACTAATAGCTCGATAATAAATAAAGATAATTGTGTAACTAAGCTTCAGAACTAGTAACTAGATAATATATAAAGCTAATTGTATAAATTTAAGGTGCAGATCTAGTAGCTCGATAATATATAATGGCAATTGTGTAACTTTAAGCTTCAGAACTAGTAACTAGATAATATATAAAGCTAATTTTATAAATTTAAGGTGCAGAACTAGTAGCTCGATAATATATAAAGATAATTGTGCAACTTAAAGCTTAAGAGCTAGTAACTAGATAATATATAAAGCTAATTTTATAAATTTAAGGTGCAGAACTAGTAGCTCGATAATATATAAAGATAATTGTGTAACTTAAAGCTTAAGAGCTAGTAACTAGATAATATATAAAGCTAATTGTGTAAATTTAAGGTGAAGAACTAGTAAATCGATAATATATAAAGATAATTGTGTAAATTTAAGGTGCAGAACTAGTAAATCGATAATAAATAAAGCTAATTGTGTAAATTTAAGCTTCAGAACTAGTAACTAGATAATATATAAAAATAATTGTGTAACTTTAAGCTTCAGAACTAGTAACTAGATAATATATAAAGCTAATTGTGTAACTTTAAGCTTCAGAACTAGTAACTCGATAATATATAAAAATAATTGTGTAACTTTAAGCTTCAGAACTAGTAACTAGATAATATATAAAGCTAATTGTGTAAATTTAAGGTGCAGAACTAGTAACTCGATAAAATATATAAAGATAATTGTGTAACTTTAAGCTTCAGAACTAGTAACTAGATAATGTTTAAAGCTAATTGTATAAATTTAAGGTGCAGATCTAGTAGCTCGATAAAATATATAAAGATAATTGTGTAACTTTAAGCTTCAGAACTAGTAACTAGATAATGTTTAAAGCTAATTGTGTAGCCTTAAGATGGAGAAATAGTAACCAGTTATAAAGGGAAACTTATAGGCTTCAGAATGAGAAACTACAGTAGATAATATTTAAAGGTAAAGATCGTATTCATAGAGACCTATTATTGTTATTGAGAGTGATTATTTAAACAATTCAACTATGTTCTTTTTTATTAGTAATTAGATGCTTTTTAAAGAAACTGTTAAATTTTAAATAGATACTAACGAAAGTAACCTCTAAAACCTTTCCCAAAGAACGAGTAATTACATACTGAGAGTGGTGACCCCATATATTCGTTTGTTTTATTGGCAGAAGTTTGACAAATATTTGTGTAAAAGAACCGGAATCATCAGAAATTTAGTATGTCGTAGAGGATTAACCAATAAAACAACCGAGTTTAAAATATAATGAAAATAATTATTCAGAGGTTTTAACGCTAAGTTAGAAGAAGATGCTTATAGAAGATTGTATACATTGTCATGTCCAAGGTATAATATCGTGACTTCGCGCTGTAACAGTGGTGTAGGGCAGTGAAATGCATGCATGTATATGAAATAATTATAGATCTTGTGAAAGGGGCTATATCGTTACTGAAGACTGTTAACGATGGGGTAGCACAGGATGGTTGCGTGTATTCCTTTAGCAAATAAACAATATTTGTATGTGAAAGTCGGATTTATCGACATTAGAATTTTTAGCAGTGGGATATGATAAGATGCGTGTTTGTACAGTGCCGAGCTGGGAGAAGTGGTCTGTGTCGATGTCACGTGTCTTGCCCTGCACGCGTCTTTAAGCCAATAGCAAAGTCGTGATGTGATCCCAACAGTACACAGGTTGTCCGCGTTTCTATTTTGCTTTTCTTGATCAATTGAGATTTAATATTGTTTGACGTTTCAAAGACGTTAATGTCAGAGTAGTTTGTTTATTCAAAAAGAGAAAATAGCCAAGAAAGTCAACTTTTTTCATATCAAATGAATTTAAAAATATTTCTTCTGTTACGAGAGAAAGTTTTTTTAAACAAAAGTCTGTGAATGTTTTTAATGTGTAACCGTCTATAAATTTCAGGCATTTTCGTTTGTGGGAGGGGTTGTAATCGGAAGAATCCGACATGACTTGCGAGTACATAATTTTTTTATACATTTACATATGTTATATCGTCATATATGATATAATATTTAATGCTTAATAGTTTTTAAATTCAGAAATAATTTTATTCACTTCTTTCAAGTAGTAGGCTATTATATGATTCGCTGTTCTGTATTGTAGTCTAAACTAAGATTAAAACTCTAAAGCAGAGATTCCCAAACATTTTGGTACCACGCCTCCCGTTTTTGAAACGAACCCTTTTCATGTCCCCTCCACTTTACACTATAAATAAATGGTTTTGCATATGAAAAAGAAACATATATTATTTGTGTGTGTGTGTGTGTGTGTGTGTATTTTGAATAAAAGTTATTTATTTATACATGCTTTCACAAGAAACATAATTTTACTTATATTTCTTTTATAAATGCATACATTTCATTTAAATGTTCTGAACATTACGGTCAATAAAATTACCATAAATTGTGTGCTTGCATTTTCTTACTATTTAAATGAAATTATCTTACTATTTTCCAACTGTTCTCCCGCCTCCCCTGACTTGTTTGTCTTCATGCCCCACAGCATGGGAACCCATGCTCCAAAAGGAAATTATATTTTTCTTTGCATCTGTGAGTAATTTCATTCTTAAGTATATATGATGAAAATTTCAGAATTATTTAATAGTTTTAATTAATATGTTACGTTTACCATATAATTACATTAATATTTTATCATCTATTTGGTCTATCGCGTATATTGCAATATTTATTTTAAAAATATGAATTACATCTAGATACAATAACAAATATTCAAGAATATTTAATTAAAATATAAATTTTACTATGAAAAAATTATACATGGAAGTAGTTTTGAACTGGTGCAAAACAAGCGCAAATATACAAGTAAATGAAAATATAATACATAATACTTGGATTTAATGCTACTGTTATTATTAGCTTAGGATCTGCGAACAATGAAGAATTGACAGCAGGGAGAAGAACAAACAGGGTATTGTTTAATGGTTATACGCCATTGTTAGCAGAAGATGAAACGATTATAAACAACACGCTGATGTTAATTAATGTACGTGACCATTGCTGACGAAGATAAATATAAACAATAGGAACTTTCTGATTATTAAAATCAAATTTCAGTCTTAGAAAAATATAACATAAACAATTCTATTGAAGTTAATAAATTGCTAAACTATTTTTAAAGCTCTTCTAAGTGTAAGCCAAGCTTTAAAAGTTTAAACTCTAATGATTTACGCGAGAGAGCTACAATAAATATAGAAAAAAAAGACTCGGATTTCATATTTTTTAAAAGTATTTTCATTGTTTCGCAGAAACACTGTGTAAAAAGTATTGATATTTAAATAACTAAAGGTTTTTTGAAATGTTACAATTTTATTCTTACAAGAGTTGTAGCATCTTTCTGTTGCGGCGACATTTTATCGTAACGTTTATATTTACAATAAACAAATTTTAATATTCCTGGAGTATTCTGGGTGGTAACAAGATGTGGGACCAGGATAAACATGAAGTTAAACTAAAAGACATAAACTATTCTTATAAATAAGAAACAGATCGGTTAATAGGTTATTAGAACAATTAATAGGTTACTAGGGGAATAGGCTGATAGTGAATTTAACACACAGTAAACGCGTTTAATAATAATCCGTGGTGGATATTGTAATTTACATGTAGGCTACATACTAACGGCCCCTAATTAAGAAAATTATAAATTGAAAAGAATTGTGTAACACCAATGAGAGTAAATTCTGGTATATCCGAACCGATGCGACGCTCAAACTTTTACACTGATGTAAAAATACAAAAAAAACTATATAAAATATCAAGAGCATAGTGTTACAATATAATATATATATATATATATATATATATATATATATATATATATATATATATATATATATATATATATATGCTGATACGTATTCCTTCACGGATGGGAAAATATGATAAAAAGTTACTATCTGGAGTACACTCGTTCATTCTGCAGTCCATAAATTCGCAGTTCCGACGTTTCGCTAAAATCTCATCTAGCATTGACGAGGTGAACCCAACAACAGGGACTCGCTCTTCAACTGTTGTTGGGTTCACCTCATCGTCGGAACTAAACGTCGGAACTGCGAATTTATACACTTCAGATAAGTACTGGATGTACTTCAGATAATAACTATTCATATACAATATGAATTGTATATATCAAATATATATATATATATTTGAATTGTAAATTCAAATATAATTCTTGTATTTGTATTTTGACTTTTGTTCTTTATATATATATATATATATATATATATATATATATATATATATATATATATATATATATATATATATATATATTAAATAAAAATATTTAAAACAACCCCAATACCACAATAATAATAAAAAATAACTAGTAATACAAGTTACCTAAGATTAAACACTTATGCACATTTCGATGACAATCTTATCATCATCAGAGGGTCTTATATTACAATATTAAAATCTAGACAACAATAAATTTCAAACTAGACAGACCTTTTTTTTGTCAGTCCAGTTAGTAACTAATTGTAGTCTAAATTTTAATAAGACCTGATCTGATGGTGACATCGTCATAGAAATGCACAAGGTTAATCTTAGGTAACTTATACTATTAGTTGTTTTTTATTATTTTTCTAATATTGTGGTTGTTTTCAATACTTTTATTGTAGTAGAAACAAAACTTGAATATTTAATGTGCGTAGTTTAGGTGTAATCTTCTGGTCATCTTATAACGTGCTTAATTATTTATTATCTGCCCCCGGCAGCCTTATGAGATACACCCCCTCCACGCATCACACTCCCCCTCTATTTATATGTACACCTACATTGCTACGTCGTTGGTATAGAGAGGAGTGGAAGAGTTTTTCCTTGTTATTAACGGTAAAACCGTTGTACAAACTTCAGGGAAGACTCAGTTCTCACACATTGTCGTTTTTATAAATTACTGCCGAAAGCCGACAAATAGCAATACAAAAAACCTAACCGCTTTTTGTTGGAAATTTTTTTCCAAGTATAATTACTTCCTAAAATTGAATTTCATATATACTATACCAATAGAAACACCAATAAAAATGTTATTTGTATGACACTGCAATGATCTAGAGCACCATAGTCGCTTGTGGGAGCAAGAACTATATCTCAGGAGAATACGTCATTTATAGATTATTAGGCCTGGAAAGTAGGGGAAGTGTTAACCACAATGGTTGCAGAATGCCGTCTTAAGAAGCTAGGTTTGTAGCAGCTTAGCCACTATAGCAGATGTTTGAGGAGATATCTATTCCAATGGCAAAATGCGAATGCTCCTGAACGTAGAGTCAGTTTCTCTCGCACGCACGCACACTCACCCGTGGAATAGGACATATCCGAGAACGGCAGTATTTCCGTTCCATTGGTCATATTCTACCAATGGCTTATAAATATTGATCCTATCTAGAATTACAAAAAAAATTATGCTAAATAACCCATGATTTATTGTAATAAAATTAAACACTCATACCAATTACTATTTATTAGGAATATACTGTGGTTGAATTAAATAATAAATACATAAAAACCTCTTAACCATAAACTTTCTTTATTTTACCCTTATGTACATTTCAGTTACCTAGTAACCATCCTCAGAGTGTACAAAGACGTTTTGTATGTTATCCCTCTGAGGATGGATACTTGGTTACTAAAATGTACATGAGAGTAAAATAAAGAAAGTTTGTGGTCAAGAAGTTTTCATGTATTTATAATGCCAATACATGTAACACATTTTTATTTCATGTTATTCTCTCATGAACAGTGACAATAAATTGTACATTGTTTGGTATCAATTTTCTCGTAATGATGTGCAGAATAAATTTATGCTTAAATTTCAGAGGTGTGTTATCATGATGTGCAGAATTAATTAGGGCTAATATTTCTGATGTGTGTCATCAAATTTAAAAAATATTAGGTTTTGTTCAAGGAAGCACTACTTGGTGAGTAATAACCAGAGCGCCAGAAGGAATATGGCCCGTCCTAATCCTCTGTCTTTGTGTGTGTGTGTGTGTGTGTGTGTTTACGCGCGCGCGCCCACCTGGCGTTCAGGGGCATTTCCATTTTGCTATTACTATAGTTACGTTTGTTTCAACCGCCTAAACTAATAAATGCGAACGAACATTACCATAATTTATACGTTTGTTTATGCGTCCCAGAGCACCCTTGTTGTGCAGGGGTTTTATATATGCCAATGCCTAAAAGTATGAAGCTCTTCCTTACTTTCACTTTTGCATATTTCGTTTGAAAAGAGGTCGTCAAACAAGGTACAAAAACGATACATACGTGGATTTCGTGGCATAACACGGACATAATGTCATCGCGGAAGCAGAGTTGTATATGAAGGAGACCTGTCATCCGGAATATGGAGGGATAGAGGAAAACGGAAGGGCAGTGCGGGAAATTATCCTAACACTAGTTAATGGAATGCTGAAATTCCCTCTCTCTTTTATAGGAGGTTTGTAAAGATTCTTGCTTGTTTATTTGGCAAAAAGTACCGAAACAATCAAAAGAAAATGACAGCCACTTTAGATCAGCCGATTGAGGTTATTTTTGCTACGTAAACGTGACATTCGTCTGCACTTTGTAAACGATCGTAGCGCCGGGCGGTGCGTGATTTTTGTGAACAAAGGTCGGGCACGATACGCCTCTAGGTTAAGCTAAACCAAAGTATGGCATTCAAGGCCAGCCAGAGATAATATCTGAGCACAAGGCGCCCATGTTTGCACCAGTTCAAAGTTTAACTGTTCTTTTGTTTTATGCTCATTGTGTTTGATATCTTAATTAATGTGGGCCTAGATGCGGATATATAAATCGTTGTGGCATTACTGTTAGAAACATTTGCATTATGTGTTTCAGAGACAACGTCACTAGGCATTGTGGGATCGCGTCATATCTCTGCCCAATTGCAGCAACAGTTTCTAGGAACGTCAAATAGTTACGCGCGCGTTCGTAACATACACACACACACACAAATTAAATTTTGTAAAATTCCAAACTTTAAATGGAGAACGTGTTGTTTTACTAATCATCTAAATAGAGAAAATTTGAAATGACTAACCAAAGATTAGTTTCCGGGTTCTGTCCCTAGTCTAATGGTAAGGAACGAAATAAGCTATTGGTTTTTTGCGATTTAATTTTGTTCTCAATATTTGTTTTATCTAAATGTTTAGATTATAGAGTGATGTTTTATCTTGATATTTGTCTAGATGTATTTTTTAGCAGAATGTTTGGATTTTGCGTGATTAATTATTTGAGCTGAATTTTTAATAAGGTTATTTGACCTTAATTTTTTTTTTTAAGTGATATTTGACTTCTTATGGCTTTTTGATAGGATATTTAACCTTGGAATGTTTGATTTTATAGGCTACTAGGCTCTGGAATGCATGTGTTAATGGGTATTTAATTTTTTTAAAGATGTTCGAATGTTTGATTAAGATGTTTAGAATTAGACGTTGACTTTTAGTATTATTTTTAGGTTATGTTTGTTTTTTGAGTGTTTGTTTATCAGAATATTTGCCATTTTGGTAAATATTATTGGAATGTTTGGCTTGGACGTGTTTTTTTTCCAGAATATTTGGTATTGTATTGTTATTTTTATTTCTATATTTGACTTTAGAGTGTTTGTTTTATTAGATTGTTTAACCTTTTAGGTAAATATTATTTAACGTTTTGTGTAATTGGGATGTTATTGAGTTGCAAAGCTTTAGCTTTATCAGGTCGTTTCGCTTTGGTGCGATAGTTGGGAATTTTGCTTTGATTTGTTTGTTTATATTTATATGGATTTTTGATATGGATATAAGATGGTTTAATTTTTATACAGGGTGAAATTTATATTTCTTTGTTTTGGGCTGTTTGTTTTATCAAAATGTTTGGCTTTAGAATATTTGTTTCATCAATATTGAAGATTTAGGAGAATGTTTCACTTTGAAGTGTTTGTTTATATGGAATGTTTAACATTGGCGATTCAATCTTTACATGGTTCTGCGATTGAGATAATTAGCTTTAATATTTGTTTTATCAGAATGTTTTACTTTAAAGTGTTTTATCGGAATGTTTAACATTGGGGTTTCAAATTTTAGTGTTATTTTGTTAGAATGTTTGGGATATTTGTTTAAAGAGTGTTTGTTCAGTTTTGGGTGTAGAGTGTTTGTTTCACCAGAAAATTTGTCTTTGGGGTGACATTTATAATTTTTTGTTTCTAGGTATTTATTTTTTCAAAATTTTTAAGTTTGAGGGTTTGTTTAACTAAAAAGGTTAAAAATTTTAGTTTAAAGTCATATGAATTAATTATATTTTAATGAGTGTTTAATATAGTTTTATTTCAAAATAAACATTTATTTATTTTGTTTATTTCAATTAGATAATTTTTTTACGTTATTATTTTGATAAAATCTATTCAGAAGTATCTATAGCAAACAGTTTTCATGGGAAACACTAATAAAGTTTTTAAGTTGACACTTTGAAGGACGGCAATGGTGTATTTTGTTTCCGAAGCTATCACAAACGGTTCGATTACAACTCTAGCTAGGTCTTGACCTTTCTTCCCCCGTCGTTTCGAAAAGTAAACAATGCGTTTCTAATCCTCGGAGAAGGTGAAAGCAATAGACGTATCATTTTAAAGGGAGTAGTAGGTTAGGTTGGGTTAGCCACACACGCCTTAGGCCTTCGGAGACGTATTATTGACAATTGCCATCTTCTGAACTACTTGTCAAACTAGTTATTGCTTCATCACTGTAATTTAGACTTTCGAAACAATGCTAGCAAAGTGATACGTCCATAATTAATGTTTTCCTTTATGCCTGTTGAAGTCAAGGCCAGGATTGCAAAAACAGAAAACAAATCTAAAAGGTTGTAAACTTACGGAGTCTTGAAGGGGGGAGGTATTTTTGTATTCATCACGAAATTGTTATGTTTTGTTCGGTTTTTATAGTTATTTTGATGTAAAAACGGGGTAAACATTAAAGTAATTTTGGGTGATTAAAGTCATTTTAATTTTATTAACGGAATTACGGCCAGTGAGGGAATTGTGTGTATGCGTTACGCACACACACACAGGTATTCTTTTACAGATTGAAATATATAATGAATAGTTTCCATACGGGGTACATGGACTCATTTTGTAGTGCATAAATCACACTCGTAACGTTTCGCCAGAATTTCCTCTAGTATTGGCGAAGCAAACCTAACAACTAAAGCACGAAACAAATGCTAGAGGAGATTATGACGAAGCGTTGGAACTGCTTTTTATGGACTACAAAATAAAAGCATTTACTCCGGATATTAACTATTCATCATAATCATCACGCACGCGCACACACACACACACCCCACACACATTATAACCTAACTCATTTAAAATGAGTTTTATCTTTAGTTTATATTATAATTACCTAACTTTTCTATAGTCACACCTTCAGGTTTCTAAATAATTAACAATCATATGAAATTTAACATCACCTACATTTATTCCTCTAACGTCCAATTATTAGTTATGCTAAATTACACTATTATGATCCAGTGACAAAGTTTTATTGCTTAACTGATATTACAATTACTAAAAAGGGGGACTCTTGATGCTTTAGGTTTTTAATACAATAAAGTTTGATAATTACAGTGGTAATCCGCTCTTTCTCTCGGATCGTTATTACGGGATCTTCTATAAATTAGAAAGTGGTGGAAAAACTAGATTAATTTTTATAATTACAATGATTTTAAATTTGTTCTGAATATACCAAATTATACAGCTCTGTTGGCTAAATCTAATGTAAGAAAGATTGTCCAGTACTTAGGTTGAGATACAGGAATCCTGTCCGTTGCGTTAATTGCTTCACTGCACTCTACACATGAATAACTTACTTCCCTAATTTCTTTACTATCTGCCTAGTTCATTCACGTCGCACTTTTAAAATTTACACATAAAAAACTGTCAATTCCTAACTCTTCTAATAAATTTACCACTTTTTAAACATTGTTTACAACTTTAACCCCCCGCCCTAATAGTCTTCTCTCAGTTCAGCTTTTACAAAGAGCCTTCCTAACGGCACAGTGTTCTTTTCCCAGGTTATTTTGGTCACTTGGAATTCTTTATTCAATGATTTCCCCTCAGCACAGGTTTACTACTATAGTCTATCCATTTTGGGAAGGCGGGTAAAAGATTAAGTCACCGCCCGAGCTCCCAACAATAGCTTGGGTCAGGCGCTCGGCGGACGGCCGCCCGCGCTAATGAGGCGTAAAAAGCACTCCACTCCAAAATATTATCACATAAAAGTAAGCGTATTTTTTAATTTTTTATTACAGTTTTGATGTCTACGTGTGATTTCATGAAAAACTAGTCCAAACACGACGGAGTTATGTCAATTAGTAAAATTGTACTCACTACAATTTTTTGTAACCACTAATTTTACTAATTGACATAACTCCGTCGTGTTTGGACTAGTTCTTCATGAAATCACACGTAGACATCAAAACTGTAATAAAAAATTAAAAAATACGCTTACTTTTATGTGATAATATTTTGGAGTGGAGTGCTTTTTACGCCTCATTAGCGCGGGCGGCCGTCCGCCGAGCGCCTGACCCAAGCTATTGTTGGGAGCTCGGGCGGTGACTTAATCTTTTACCCGCCTTCCCAAAATGGATAGACTATACCCCCGAAATAGAACAATAGTTAAGCCCTCTTTGTCGGTTCTTTAGTAACTATTCTTGGCTATTCGTTCCTTAATATTTCTATATATTTTTTTTTATAATAAATAAATTTATTCTATATGCCTCATGCGTTTATGGTATAATATATATAAAAAATAAATTAAAAGTATTTCAATAACGAGAATAATTTTAATACATATATTATTCAAAGCTTTTCGCCGATAAAACAGTACCAGCTTCTTCAGGAAAACTAATTATGTAACAAAATATTTTTACAAACATTAAATGATTACAACACAACCATATATTTATAAGTATTCCACTTTATGTAATTTTTTTCATAACATAAATGACCTTATAAATGTGAATATAGAATATATTCATAAAGATGAATATATGTGAAAAATTAGAAATTTATAAACATAAAGTTAAAGACCGATTAAATGATGAACAGATTCCAAGGCACCAAACTATTTATAAGGTCATTGATGTTATGGAATAATTACATAGAGTGCAATACTTATAAACATATGGTTGTTTGTAGTACATATGATTTACTTTTTGTAAACAGTTTTTGCTACATAATTATTTTTCCTGAAGATGCTGGTACTGTTTTATCGGCGAAAAGCTTTGAATAATATATGTATTAAAACCATTCATGTTTTTATGCATGTGTTTTTATGCGCGCGCGCACGAGCGCGCGCGCACACACACACACACACACACGCGCGCACGCACGCGCACACGCACGTACGTACGTACGTTATATATACATACATACATACATACATACATAAACATATACATATCACTTTCACTATATCTACTTAAACAAGAATCTTACTTGGTATTTATGCCAGCTTAAATACCAAGTAAGATTCTTCTTTAAGTTTATATAGTAAATGTGATACGTGAATACAAGAAAACAGTGTTGTAAAGACCTATGAAGCTGTTTGTGGGGAAATTGCTTTGTTGCGGGGCGTATATTGTAGGTGAACAAACACGAGTTTTATAGCCAAATAGAAGACATTTCGATAATATTTTTTAGTAAATTATTACTTTCCATTGACGTACATATAATTGTGTAGTAGCTTATACAGCATATTATCCTTTTAAGCCGTGTTGTATCAATCTCATTTTATAATCGCCTATTGTGTTTCATCTTTTTTTATCATCACACATTTTATAATAGAAATTTTGCAAAGATATTCTTGGTACACAATTAAATAATACTACAAACTTATGTTCAAAATTTCAGGTATAGTTTAATGCAGGTTGACTACAAATCAGTCAATGTACATTGATTAATACGTGTTTTTCATTTTCGCATTTCAGTCAGTCAATCAGAAAAGTAAGCAGTTTGGTGGCCGTGGATTTTTCAACGTCTGTCTTCATCAACACTGGCTTCAGGAGAGCTGATAAAAAGAATGTGTGGTTTTATTTTTAAAAGCCGTTTATTTGGTTGGGACGTATAGAACCTTAGGCTATGCTGGAGGACTGTTTTTGTTTAAACTCATGGAACACTGGTTAAAAGAGTATTTTAAGAAATAACGTAAAAACTACGAGGCTGTGTGTGTGTGTGTGTGTGTGTGTGTGTGTGTGTGTGTGTGTGTGTGTGTGTTTTATAATGTTTAATAAGAGAGAGCAATCTTCATTCACATAGAAAAACCGATGCCATGACCTTGGCAGGAAGTATGCAAAGACTCATATTATGAAGTTCCCATGAGGTCCGCGACCACAGATGTCCACTGTAACTGTCTCAGACTGACCGTACCAGACTCCAGCACGTTCCCACCAAGTACGTTTCTGTTATTTAGATAACGGTTCCTGTCCTGGGCCTGAGAACAAAACAATGAGCTGGTGTGTAAGAAAAATTATGCCTTATTCGGATCTGCGATGTCTAAGTGTGCCGAGGTTTGGATAAACCCTTGGGCTGAATGGGTGCGCAAAAAAGCGGCAGGAGATTCGTGGTTCTGCCTCCCTACCCTTGTACTTTTATAGGTGTACATATTTAATGCAGTAAGGCGCTACTCCTAACTTACGTAAACAGTACCTTGAGGTAAATGTAACTTCGTAGCGTAAACACGTATTTTATGTAACCATTTTAGCTCGATAAATTAATATTTTTAATAAAGATTTACATTGATGAAACAAATTGACATGGAAACAATATTGCATAGGAATGATGGTCTAACAAGCCTTACTATGATTTAAAATAACATTTTGAAATGCTAGAAGATGATTATTACAGTAGAACCTCGATATTTCGGAACTCTTTATTCCGGATATCCGCATAATCCGGACCGGTTTTTTGTGGTATTTTTTTTATTTAAAAAATTGATTTCCAGGTTAAAATTGTAATTATTGACGTTAAAATAATAATTCTGGACATATTACTGTATGTTTATAAGCCTTACAGTACAATACATACCATTAAAGTACTTGTCTTTTTATATTGTGATCGAAGCCAGCCGCTATTCCCAGCATAGTGCGGAATGTCACCGTAAAATGTGGTATGGAGTGTGTGCGTTGATACGGCGGCCGCCTGTCTACTGATATATACTACAATATATATAAATATCGCAATATGTATTCTTGTGTATTAATAAAGAACTAAGTCAAAATACAAATACAAGAATTATAATTGAATTTACAATTTAAAGCTTTTCTTTGGCTAACAGTACCAACAACATCAGGAATATTAAACAATTAAAATTAACATATGTGCAAATTAGATCAAATAAATAGCTATGCCAAATTATTGTAATTATTATTGTAATAAAGTTTATATAAGACAAACTAAGAAAAAACTTAAAGATAGATATAAAGAGCATTTTAATGCATATAAAAAGCCAGAAATTTATAAATCAAATTTTGCTAGTCATTGTATTAATAATAATCACATATTTCCTAATAGAGATAATATGATACTTGTAAATGAAATTAACAAAGGCCTGAGAATGAATATTTATGAAGCTTTAGAAATACATAAATATAATACTAATAATGAGTTGATAAATGAACAAATACAAGTAAAATCTAAATTTGATAATGTATTCAGTGTTTGTAATGTTAGGGCAGCAAAATAAAAGTTTAACAACATTGTAATTAATTTGGCATAGCTATTTATTTGATCTAATTTGCACATATGTTAATTTTAATTGTTTAATATTCCTGATGATGTTGGTACTGTTAGCCAAAGAAAAGCTTTGAATTGTAAATTCAATTATAATTCTTGTATTTGTATTTTGACTTAGTTCTTTATACATATATACACATGTCAAAAGTTACAGTTTAAACAAAAATCTTGTTATATGAGTAGTTACTTTTTATCCATCACATGGTGGTAACTAAAATATTAGTTATGTAGACCAACGTCTAAAAATTTCACTTATATGCCCTTTGTCAATTTTTTTAATATTTTTATTTTTAATCATCTTTTTTTTCTTTTTAATGTTACCACCACACTGTTTGCTGTTAATATAGCAACGTCTCTTTGGCTAGCTAGGAATTTTGCTATTGCACCCATATAGGCAAGGTTATCAGCTTTAGACAGTAGTAATTTCACATTAGACGTAGAACGGGATTAGAAGTTTCCATCAAATTTCAAGCTGTGTTTAAAAAATGGTCAAACATTTTTATAATATATCGAATCTATATAGGCTTAGACTTCTGCTAAGACATTCTTCAAAGGCGCTTTAATTTGAAATTCCTTCATAGGCAGGAAGCCATTTTCTGTCTAACCCTAACCAGATCTTTATTCTCAAAACTGCATTTCTTTAAAACATCAAAGATCTAGTATTAACCTTAAAGCTTGGGGTCTCTAATTATTGATAGATTTATGACCCTGAAAGCTTCAAATTTTCGAAAGTTGGAAAGCCTTCACTACTTCTAGGCCGTGGCGTGTTTGTGAACAACTGACAGATTTATTATCATAGCCACGGCCTTTTCTATAAATGGCAAAATGGAAACGCTGGCCAGTGATGACTAAATTACTACTCCTAGCTAACAATGTTCCACTTCTGGTCGATTAATTTCAGGAGCGGCAACGTGTTATAGGTCTATCAGTAATTCATCTTGCTCAGTAGGCTTTTGAAGCTGTTAGTATATGAATTTATATGTTTTTAAAGTATCTTGTATTAGATATATTAAGTAATTGTTCATGTAAAAAGTATTGGTAATACAAGATGTGTTGAATGCGTAATGGGCATTTTTGTATTCCGCAGTTTGCGCTGGAACAGTTGAAATGTTGCTAAATTTGTCTACGTACATCTACACTGGTAGCTATATTAGAGGCTTATTTTGTTGCCTACAGTTTAAAAAAGGAGAGAATAATTTTGGTCCTCTATTTTGAAATTATTAAAACCGTCATTGTATTGAAATGGACTGAAAACATTATTATATTTGGCTGATTTGATAACTTGAAAACAGAAAATCGTTTCGGTTTAGGAATATTTCTCATACGAATTCAATTCTTGCAAATGTTTATGAGTAGTGAACGTTTTGATCGGGAATATTTCTTATTATTGATTGTTTCGGTTTTGGAATATTTCTCATACGAATGCAATCCTTGCAAATGTTTATGAGTAGTGAACGTTTTGATCGGGAATATTTCTTATTATTGATTGTTTCAGTTTTGGAATATTTCTCTTTAACGAATGCAATCATTGCAAATGTTTATGAGTAGTGAACGTTTTGATCGGGAATATTTCTTATTATTGATTGTTTCGGTTTTGGAATATTTCTCTTTAACGAATGCAATCCTTGCAAATGTTTATGAGTAGTGAACGTTTTGATTGGTAATATTTTTTATTATTGATTGTTTCCGTTTTGGAATATTTCTCTTTAATGAATGCAATTCTAGCAAATTTTTTATGAGTAGTGAACGTTTTGATTGGGAATATTTCTTATTATTGATCGATTCAGTTTTGGAATATTTCTCTTAAACGAATGCAATTCTTGCAAATGTTTATGAGTAGTGAACGTTTTGATTGAGAATATTTCTTATTATTGATTGTTTCCGTTTTGGAATATTTCTCCTTAACGAATGCAATCCTTGCAAATGTTTATGAGTAGTGAACGTTTTGATTGGGAATATTTCTTATTATTGATTGTTTCTGTTTAGGAATATTTCTCATACGAATGCAATTCTTGCAAATGTTTATAAGTAGTGAACGTTTTGATTGGGAATATTTCTTATTATTGATCGATTCAGTTTTGGAATATTTCTCTTAAACGAATGCAATTCTTGCAAATGTTTATGAGTAGTGAACGTTTTGATTGAGAATATTTCTTATTATTGATTGTTTCCGTTTTGGAATATTTCTCTTAAACGAATGCAATTCTAGCAAATGTTTATGAGTAGTGAACGTTTTGATTGAGAGTATTTCTTATTATTGATTGTTTCCGTTTTGGAATATTTCTCTTAAACGAATGCAATTCTTGCAAATGTTTATGAGTAGTGAACGTTTTGATTGAGAATATTTCTTATTATTGATTGTTTCCGTTTTGGAATATTTCTCCTTAACGAATGCAATCCTTGCAAATGTTTATGAGTAGTGAACGTTTTGATTGGGAATATTTCTTATTATTGATTGTTTCTGTTTAGGAATATTTCTCATACGAATGCAATTCTTGCAAATGTTTATAAGTAGTGAACGTTTTGATTGGGAATATTTCTTATTATTGATCGATTCAGTTTTGGAATATTTCTCTTAAACGAATGCAATTCTTGCAAATGTTTATGAGTAGTGAACGTTTTGATTGAGAATATTTCATATTATTGATTGTTTCCGTTTTGGAATATTTCTCTTAAACGAATGCAATTCTAGCAAATGTTTATGAGTAGTGAACGTTTTGATTGAGAATATTTCATATTATTGATTGTTTCCGTTTTGGAATATTTCTCATACGAATGCAATCCTTGCAAATGTTTATGAGTAGTGAACGTTTTGATTGGGAATATTTTTTATTATTGATTGCTTCCGTTTTGGAATATTTCTCTTTAATGAATGCAGTTCCTTGCAAATGTTAGGTTAATTGGGAATTGGGTTAACTGGGCAAAAGCTTTAATTGGGAATCATCGGAATCTTCTTTTTGTGAGTATTTTCTTTTGATGAACATTGGCGTTTTCCTAATTAATATAATTAACATAAATCATCACTGAATATTTGTCTGAAAGGGTGATAATGAAGCGACCACTTCAAATAATATACGTCATGAAAGGATTTCCTGTGTTATTTAAAGGTTATGTTTTAATCATTTATAATAAATTTTCATATGTTTAGAAATATTATATATGTGATCAAGTATTATTTCATAGAACAGCTGTTTTGTTACTTATAGGTTATGTTACTTTTAGTATTAACCTGTAAATTAAAACGATAAAACGTGTGTCTAAGGATAATTATATTATTTTCTAATGAGCAAGTGTAAAATTATTTCTTATCTCGTAACAGTAAGTGTAGTTATTTAATATAGTGATTTAATAATGAAGTGAATTACAAATACAAAGTCCATTACTACTGCCTATTTAAATAAAATTAAATGTAAAATTTAACTTTTTATATGTGAATATTATTTGAAAAATATAAAGCTATAATAAAAAAATGTCATGTTTGGTTCTGTAATGTATGAGTTTGACCCTTTTTATATAGCACATCAGAAATAAAATATGCAATAAAAATGTGAGGAACATTAAACTATTAAAGGCTTTTGTAACGTACTTACTCACTTACTAGCCAACGCCCACCCTTGGCAGTTGAGCCACTTGGCGACGCGCTGACCAGTAGAGTTTCGCCTGTAAACTTTTGTAAGGTTCTGTTACGCTCTTATTGGCTTACGTGATTATATATAGTAGGTAAAATATTAAAAGCTGGCGCTTGGGGGCTGCGGACTTTGGTGAGAGTCCGAGGACTAGGGGAGAATGGAGGTGCTCGACTCATTATTTTGTTACTTATTAATAGTTTTTGATATATAGTATAAATAACAACAAATGTAAATAGGGCGTTCACGGAAGCGTGAATTGCCTAATAGAATTACCTATGAGTTGGGGCGGATAGACCACGATGGCCCCGATGAGGGATGACGATTGTGCCTGATGTTTTCTAAGAATACTCAATTTCTACGTAAGAGCCAAGTGGTATCTAACAAAATTTTAACTATTTTGACTTATTCAAAATTTTGACTTTGGAAATTTGACTTATTTCTAGGTAAAGGCAGTTACAGTTCAACCTAAAGTTATGATTGTATGGTCTAGCGACTAAATGAGCCTGCCCTCTCTAGCCCTGGCGGTTCCCCAACAGCTTCACACGTTCACACTGCCGAGTATCCTGTGGGAGACATTCATTATTAAACATACCCTCTGCCCTCCTCGTAGCCAACCTCAAACTCTCGGTATCTCAATCCAAACGACGCCCGTTATCAAGTGGCTCCAGGGGCGAACTCTCTCCTAGACGAGACGAGTATCCAACCAAAAGAAGCTTTTATTGGAAGTTGCTTAGAAAGTGCCGAATGACGTGGAGAACTGTAAACTTATTCAAAACTATCTTGCACTTGGTTCCTTGTTAATACAAAATTCTTTGCTTTATTTCTTTTAATAATTAAAGAAAAGCTATTCAAAACTAAGTACAACAAACGTTTTCCTCTGCTGACAATTAAGAACAATTCTGATATGTCTGCGAGTTTCTAGAGAACTATTAACAACATGGAGGACCTATAAAGCTTTCAGAATACCTTTCAGTATTTTTTAATCTGATTTAATATTATCAAATTTACTAAACTTTTAAACGATTCAGTTTACAGGTCACTGATTTATTTTCTGTATTACAGAGCCTTAAAGATATTAGCATCGATGTTTCGACTAATCTACGAAAGTAGCCCATCGTCGTGTCCCCAATATCGATTGTTGTACAGACCTCGTGTATTTAACAGCTTCCATGGCTGACAAGTATGCGTGCACACGGGTAACACTTTCGCCAGAATCGGTCTCCACTTCTAACCACCGCTAAACGTCTGGTTTTGCTAATTTAATAATTCTGCACGCTTTGGTGCGGTGTTCGAGGAATTTACGAATTTCCCGTCATTATCGTCTCTTGCAAACCACCATGGGAATTAAGGCCTCAGGCACAACTTGGCACATAACCTATTATGACGAGCCTAATTGGTTTTCTTATGATTTTGCATTCTTGCTAACTCTTGTAGAAGAATTTCTTTGTTGCTTCATAAATTGGTTTCTAGTTTTCTCCAGACAACCGTTTTGAAGCTGTAATTTTTTTTTGGAATAATATTCAATGCAGCGCAAATACAGGAATTTTTTACTCGTTGTTTAAGAAATTTTTGAATAAAAATACAATAATTTCTAATTTTCAAACTACTTTGTTATGGAAATATTGAGGTTTGAGCTTTCGTCAGACGATGCAATCTATTGATTATTGAAACCATCGGAAAAATCCGATAATTAATGTTTTTATAATGCGAGAACAAAATATCATCAAAGCTCGTGAAAGCTCACTTAATGTGAGTAAAGCTTATTATTGTGTAATTAATTACGTATAATTAACATATACGGTAGTTTTAATTATAATTCACGGTCCAAACGAGTATTAAAGATTATCTCCTAGCCGAGGCCCTTCCTCTGGTTATTATCCGGTCAGTGGGAAGATAACATAGACAATGACCGAACAAGAAATAGGGCAAGACCAAGAAATAGTGTGTGTTTCTTATTCAACTGAGAATGTTAGTTAATATCTACTGTATATGTTAACGGTGCTCATTTTATGAGCAAGAGAAGAGTGTTGTGTAAAGCACGGCCGAAAGCATACGTGCATGTTCGTTTTGTATATTTGTATTTTACTCAAACTCTTTTTTAATTTAAATCTATAGTTTTTCATGTCGTATATTTAATAACTTCACAGAACTCACCCAGAATATAAGATTTATAAAATTCCTTTTGAGTTTTCTGAAGTGTTATATTTTAAAATAAATATTCCATCAACATATAGAACCATTTCACGCTCCGTATTTGTTTAGTGATTGGGATTTGATGATATCGGTAATGTATAATTGTTTTTAATTAACAATTCGTCTTGTGTTAATTAGTGTTAAGTAGTCTGTAACTACTTTGGATAATATCATAAGTCAGATAATGGGTACAAAATATTTTCTCTTAATTGAATAAGAGTCAAATAAATGATAAAGCTCATATTACGCGCACAACCAAATGCGTTGACCTGCATACCTGCCGCAGAGGAGACACCTACTAGGCTTTTGTCTGCATAACTAAATGTTTCTAAACTGGAGCATTTATGTAATATTTATAGTCATTCTTAGATTTTAAATATATTCCCAGAAATATAGAATAAACTGGTGTAATTAAGTCGATATTTAATGTAGTTTAATAAATATCGGAAATTGTCTCTTAGTGACTGTTATCTTTTCTATTTTCTTGAGGAGTGATGTAATTAAGTAGTATTTGGCTTTTATTTCCAAAGAATATTATGTAACATCCAAGTAAAATTTAGCTCTGTAGACAAAGTGACACCCGTTGACATGTATACCTACCGCCGATGTTTTCCATGAGTCGCCTATCAGTACTTGGACTAAAAAAATAAGTTTTTTTTAATAACTTTTATACTTAAATAATTTTTAGACATATTAACGCTTGGAAATAGAGGCCAAATACGGCGAAATTATGTCGATATTTAATTTAATTTAATAAATATACAATCAATATTTAATAAGTCTTACCTTTTTTATTATCTTTACGACTGACATACATACGTCGTGTTTGGCCTAAATTACCAAGGAATAGAGGTGACTTATGGAAAGCGACCAGGGGGTAGGTAGCCAGGTCAATGACGGTGGGTGTGTGCGCGGGAAGATGTAAAGTCACTTAATTCTCTAAGGCGCTTCAGAGTAGATTATAATACATTAATATTAGAGAGTTTAAAATAATAAAATATTAATAATTACCTATACGTTACACTTTTTAAAAACATATAGTTTTGTATATCAAAGCCTAGTAAGTGACTCATCGGGGTGTGTGCGTGTGCGCGCTCGTGTGAGTTTGTGTGTGAGGGAGAGAGTGTGTCTTTGTGCGTGTGCGTGTGTGTGGAGGTGTAAGTGTGTGAGTGAGGATGAGAAAGTTTGTGTGTGTGTATAGCCTGTATATATGTATATATATATATATATATATATATATATATATATATATATATATATATATACAGTAAACTCCCGATTATCCGTGGGAGGATTAACCGGTTTGCGGATTTCCCGGGGTCTGCCATTGTTTTACAAATATCCAATTTTTATTCCAATCATATTCATTAATGTTTTTTTTAACCACTCAACGCGGCACAATTTCCGGTAAAAACAATGATCATAAAAATAAACTAAGCTATCTCAATTAACGCAAGGATAAACGATAACTGTCCTGTTAGACTGAATGAACCAACTCGAATTGGGAACAGACTATATAAGAGACAATGACAAAATGCTTGGACGCCCGAAAACCTAATGTGTATCATAAGATTGTAAACAAATGTCAGCTAATCTCGGTTATAAATAGTCTAGGACGTGGCATACGCATTATTCATGTCTGTCATATACATTATCGATCTTTATGGCTTTGTAACAAAAGTAGAAACAAACATTCCGAGTTGAACGTTGAGCGGTTATTATACTAAAATAAGTAGTAGGTAGTTTGAATTTTTATGCGTTATTTTTATTTCTCTGTCTTTTTTATTGATTTTTATTTTTTGCCATGCAGTATTTTATCATTTGTATTAGTTGATATTTTATGTAAATTTCCTTTTTTTTGTTTTAAACCGATAAATAAAACAACATTTTAATGTCTAATACACTATTTTAATGTCCCAAATAAACCTGTATATGGTAGAAATTAATTTTTTGAGATGAAAACAACGGACACAGTTATTAGAGGAAGGACTCTTCATTGTATGGTTCTTAGGGTACTTAGATCGCACATTAAAGCTAAATCAATGCTCACAAAAAAGAGACTAAAGTGACCGATTTTTTTGTTAAAAAGTGAAAGTATTATGTGTAAAGGAAATTAAATATGTACATACATACTTACTTTTGACATATACTTATGTACGTATTGTAAATAGTTAGACATATAAATGTACATGTTATAATCCGTCAAATACATCGACATTTTAAATTATTTTCTGTATTTATTTTGTCCTCTGAAGATTATTTGTGAATTGCATTAACCGGGGTCATTATTTGTGTAACATATGGTATAATAATCGATTATCGATCGTTTTGCGTACTCTTTGTTCATAGCGGATTATCCGGGGAATTCGTTATCCGGCGTTGCCGGGCCACCCTATTCCACGGATAATCGCGAGTTTACTGTATATGTATAAAGAGAGAGAGAGAGAGATCGCCTAATCAACTGAGGCGTTTTCTTGTTTGGGACCATACCTATGTCAACCATAGGCTTTTCCTAATCCCAGTTCTTTCCTTATAGTTGTCAGATCATAATATTCATATTGAATGGTCACAAAGGTAGCTTCTGTGCTTGATCTTGTGATGTTTTTAGACTTATGGCATGAAGATAAAAGTTAGTAGTTTGAGTATGCAGGGGCTACCATTACCTTTACTATAAGAAGATTGGGTTTCCGGATTTGTAGGAAGGTTGGGTTTCTAGGGACAGTTAAGCCTGCATGCAGGGTTTGCTGTCATTGTAAGAGCGTTGGATTTACAAGGACAATGGAAAGATCATCTTTGTTGGAACTATAGAAATATTGGTTTTGCAAAAACTATATCAATTAAAGAGACTACAAAAAGCTACGTTTATATTATATGCAGTTCGGGTTTGCAGGTGCTATACGAAGGATGAATTTGCAAGTGCTATATGGAGGGTACTGGTTTGCAGGTGCTATATTGAGGGTACTGGTTTGCAAGTGCTATATGGAGGGTACTGGTTTGCAGGTGCTATATGGAGGGTACTGGTTTGCAAGTGCTTTATGGAGGGTACTGGTTTGCAGGTGCTATATGGAGGGTACTGGTTTGCAGGTGCTATATGGAGGGTACTGGTTTGCAGGTGCTATATGGAGGGTACTGGTTTGCAGGGATTATGTTATTGGAACCTCGGTTTTGGAGAGTTGAAAAATAATCATGGTTGTGCACAGACTATAGAATGGTTGAGTTTGTATGGGGTTATAGAAAGGTTAGGAAATTGTAATTATTTTGTAAACAAACAATTAAAAAATAATTTAAATATGATTTTAATAATTTTGTACATTCTTTCTAACACAAATTCAGAAATTGTATTGTATTCTATTATTTAGATTAAAATATGTCTTGTTTGGTAAATTAAATCAGTAATATATTGTTATATATTTTGTTTAATATAGTTTATAAATATATTTCCTGTAATCATGAATTCATGTTTGATTTTCAGGTGCGTATGACGACATTTCTGTTTCGCAAGAACTACATAACGGTAAGTAGTACGATGAGTTATGAGTGTTAGTTAATATTTATGAAAACTGTGACTTGATAATTGTTTAAAACAAACCGGCTTACCTGCAGAAAAATTTCGAGAATTTGTAAGAAACAGTTGGTATGTATACAGTTTTGAAACAAAAACGCTATATGACGAAACTACGAAATTCCTGTTTGTATCAACTGTAAAGGTAATATGAGCTAGGCAGTAGTTTGTTTTCGTCTTGCCGGAGCTAACGTATTTGCTTAATTTTTTTTCTTATTAAACTTTTAGTTTTGATTTTCCTTTCCTATAAAAACATGTTACATAGCACGTGCTTTGTGTGTGTTTTTTTTCGTGTTGTATAACGTATCTGGACATGCTTACTAGAATGAAAATATTGGAAAGAACCTCAATACCACAAAACTAATCAAAAATAACAAATAAAACAAGTTTCGTAAAATAGTTTAATCTAAGTAACTTGTTTTATTTGGTATTTTTTATTATTTTTGTGGTATTGGGGTTCTTTCCAATATTTTCATTGTAATATATTGTACCACTGCCATGAAATTGCGTTGTATCTTATCTTACCCTGTTACAAAATAGTTTACATCGTAATGAAATTGTGTTGTAAATTATCTTACCCTGTAGGAAAAAAGATAAAAGGTAATGAAATTGTGTTGTCTCTTATCTTACCCTGTTACAAAAAAGATCAAATTTTAATGAAATTGCTTCGTATCTTATCTTACCCTGTTACAAAAAAAGATCACATCGTAATGAAAATGTGATGTACGTTATCTTACCCTGTTACAAAAAAGATCAAATTGTAATGAAATTGCGTTGTATCTTATCTTACCCTGTTATAAAAAAAGATCAAATTGTAATGGAATTGCGTTGAATCTTGTTACATTACCCAGCCTTCTGGGATAATGTATTATTGCTTGCATAATCGTATCCTGTTATTCGTACATATATTCATGTATGCGTAGGTCCTAAGTTTGAATTTATTAATAGTTAGGTAGATGATAATCTCAATCTGACGTCAAGTTAGTGTCCGGGTCTCAGCTGAATTCGGGTTCAGTGTCATTGTCAATTCCTCTTTAATGATCGGCTGAGGCATATTATGTTTACTGTGCTTCCTAAAATCATCCAGCATTCCCGAAATTTTGTCTCAATCGTACTTCTCTTCTTCTCTCTGTCTCTCGTCCTCTCTATCTATATGTTTCAATCTCTCTCTTTGTCTCTTCTCTCTCTCTCTGTTTCAGAATCTCTCTTTCTCTATATTTCTCTCTTTGTTTTCCCCTCCCGAACCGCCCAATACTTTTAACTTATAATATGGTCGGTGTAAGATATTCCCGTATTTTATATCAACATTTTATAGATCTTTTTTATTTTTACGTTTTAGCAATTTGAAACACAAGCTGTTTTAATAGAAATAATTCTCAAACAGGATAACCAAATATATATATATATATATATATATATATATATATATACTGCATATATATAGTTTTGCTTTCTGAAACGAATATAGCAATATCAGCGGATTTCGTACTCCTAAAAACATTTTTTTTTAAACCTTCTTTTTTAAATACTTTTTTATTAGTTCGTTGCGCTTCCAGTATAAATTTTGCAAATGATTTTAAACTAACATGAGCCAGATACTTGACACTTAAGCTGTAGCTCAGGCTTCGATGATATTGCAATATATTGGGTTTTTAATTTATAAAGAAATTGGTTTTGTAATATTAAAATGAAAATAAATCTTATAAAAATAGTTTTGGTTACTTATTTTTAGTAATTGTATTATTATTGATAGATATAACGAGTTATATTTTTTTTAAAATGATTAATAACAATTAAAATATCAGTAGAAAATTATTTTAGTAAAAATACAGTTTTAACACGTTTTGAAAACGGACTAAAATATAAAATAATTTCTTCTACTTCGATAAAAATTAATAACCATCTGAAGATTCTTAATACTATAGAAACTCTCTTTACATTATTTGTAATTGTGTAATTTTAATGCATAGAATATAATTGTAAAATAATTAATAAAACAGGTTAAATTCTTTATACATTCAAAACAAGCAAACTGTCTATGATTAATCACAAATAATTCCATTCGAATGCTCCCAACAATCCTTACTATTGTGTGTTTCATGCGCAGCACGTATTTTTTAGACTATTGTCGAGTTATTTAAATTAACATGATTTTAGCGGGTCAAGGTATTATTAAATTAAGGTTTTTTTAAATTATTTTACAATTATATTGTACCTAATAAAATTTACTATAACAAATTTTAAGAACAATCTGTATCGGACTATAAATCTGTATAGTAATATTAATTTCTGTGTGTTGGAGAAATATAGTTTTTAGTCAGTTTTAAAAATGTGTTAAAATATTTTTCTTTTTTACTTGAACCAATATTTTATTATTTTTAAACATGTGTAATAAAAATAATACACACGTGTTTAAAGTACGTGTATATTTTTATACAGTTTTTTATTTATACTGTATTATGTTTTATAATATATTATAAAAGTTTTTTATATTTATATGAACTTTTTTTAATGTTTATTTGTATGATTATATAATAATTAATGTATCTATTTATCAATTACTAATAATACAATTTTATTTGAAATTAAACTATTACAGTTATTTAGTAGATCGCAAGTTTAGAATTCTGAATATTACCAAGAGCCAACTTTTGTCAGACACGTATTTCAGAATCAAATTTTTTCAAAAATGGCAGTTAACACTTCTTCCAAAAGAAGAAAAAGTATATAATTTCTTTATTTTCCATCATATACAATTTTCTTTAGTTTTTTCTTTAAAATAACGAGTAGATGAAAGCAGTAAAAAATTATTTTTAGGAGTGTTGAACCAAATAGTAGTACCTTGAGAAACTAAACAAAGAAATGAAGAGTTGTAGGACAGCCAATTTAGTTTTAATAAGCCCATTCTTCTGGCTTCATGAACAGTTGCACCGTCTCTATTACACACATCAGACCGTGCTATTCCGATTGTTACGGCGGACTGTACTTCCCAGCTTATTGAAAGAAGCCCGCACGTGCCACCACATCAGTACAGCATGATTATTTATCGCTTAAGTGTTTTATATGATCTCTGAGGCGGTTTTTGCTATTTGCTCTTTCTTCCGGCACTACAGTTTCTTTGTGAGTTTGTCCTTGTCTAATCCGTAGATAATGCGGCAGGCTCGTCTGTATAGGCGCTTATAAAAGTCCCAAGTTACCTTGAGGAAAATGGTAGACAAGGATATTAATTTAAAAATATGTATGTGCACAGACCAAGTGAAAATGTGTGCGAAATAGTGACACTTCCTCACATATACTCGTAATCCAAGTATATCCAATACATATATATCCAATATATATATATCCGTAAATCCAATATATATATATAGGCCTATATATATATTATAACCTAAGTTGTTTAAAATAAGTTTACCTTTAAGTTATATTTAATTACCTGACCTTACTGTAGTCACACCTTCAGGTTTCTAAATAATTAAAAATCATATAAATTGTAACATCACTTGCATTTATTCCTGACATTAATTATTACACATCATACCAAATTACTTTAATACTATGCAATAACAAGATTCATTGCTTAACTAATGTTACAATTACTAAAAAGGTGGACTCTTGAGGCTTTAGATTTTAATATAATAAAGTTTAATAATTACAGTGTTATTTGCTCTTTCTCTTGGGTCATTATTCTGGATCTTTTATAAATTACAAAGTGGTGAAAAAGAACTAGATTAATATTTTATACCAATGAATTTAAAATTGTTCTGAATTTACTAAGTTTATAAAGCTCTGTTGGCTAAATCTAATGTAAGAAGAAATTACTTATTATTTAATGTGGTCCTGGTATCTTGACCGTTGATAGTTGCTTCGCTGCACTTTTTCAAATAACTAACTTACTTCCCTAATTCTTTACTAAATCATTTACGTCGCACTTTTAAATTTTATACATAAAAAAACTTACAATTCCCTTAATTCTATTAAACAAATTTACCCCTTTTTAACGTTGCTTACACTTGGTTTCCCTCAATACGTCTGCAGTCTTCTGAAGTTCCTCCAAGACTCCTCTTCCGATCACTTCTTTTAAATCCTCGCATAATATCCCCCCTTACGTATTTTAGTTAAATCTGGTGATTCCCACACTTTTTACAAGCTTCTAATGGTACAGTCCCTTTCACAGGTATATTTTGGTCACTTGGAAACTCCTATCTTAAAATACTTGTTGAAGGTTCCCACAACCCCTTTATGATTACACTTGAAATAGAGCAATGGTTAAGTACTTTAGTCAGCATTTTAGTTTCTTGTCGTTCCCTGCTTAATATTTCTAGACTATTATTCCTTTTGGATACTAACTAAATTTATTCTCTAGCCTCATACGTTTATGTTATAATATATATATATATATATATATATATATATATATATATATATATATATATATATATATATATTATAACATTTTTTTTTTTTTTCCAGGCGAAAAACCTATAAGGTTATCATCGCCTAACTAAAGTTATTTTAAATAATTATTTTAAAATAAAACTAACCAACTAAACATATAAAATAAAATAAATGTTTAATACAAACTGTAACTAAAACTAAAGAAACTAAAATTATACATAGTTTAAATATTATTAAATAGATTCAGGTGGCGTAAGAAAGCGAGGACACGGTCGATAGCCGTGACATCGTCTCTTAAAACCACCTTTAAACTACCTCGAAGTTCGTAACGTATATACAAATTTGTTAACTCATTACAATCAAGCAGGACATGCTTGATTGTAATATTATTTCTACAAAACGGACATAGTGGTGGATCCTCATGTCGCATCAACCATCCATGCGTTAACAAAGAGTGGCCGATGCGAAGTCGAGTTACCACCACTTCCTCCCTACGATTCGAACGAACAGATGTCCTCCATGGTCGGACGGTATTTTTGATGTCCCTCAGCTTGTTTCTATTTACATTTTGCCATTCTTCATTCCAAACAGAGAATAGTGTAGTTTTAACTTTGCATACAAAATCTGATGCCATCACACGTTGTGTCGATGGCAACATACCTGTAGCTAATTTTGCACCTTCATCTGCTTTAGTGTTTCCGAATATTCCACAGTGACCAGGCACCCAGAGAAATGACACCTCGACACCTCGTAATTGGAGCCTGTGTATAGAGCACAAGATGTCTCCAACTAAAGGGTTCTTAGGGTACATTTCCTGAATAGCCTGCAGAGCACTTTTGGAATCACAACACACAAGATATTTAGATTTTGCAGACGGAATTGATCTTAAAGCTTGGAAAATTGCATAAAGTTCTGCAGTAAAAACGCTACAGGCTGAGGGCAATCCGTAAGTGAAAGTTTGTCCTTCCATATAAAATGCACAACCTATCCCATTGTCCAGTTTTGAACCGTCTGTGAATATAGTCACAGTATGTTGGTGAGTTTGTTGAATCTGCAAAAACTCCTGACGATAAATAACGTCAGGAGTATTGTGTTTTAGGTACATGGACAATGAGAAGTCACATTTTGGCTTTTGTATTGTCCATGGAGGGATGTAGCATGATGTTCGTTCGAATATAGGTGGATGTTCTAAATTTAGATTGCTAAAAATGCGCAACGTTCTTATTCCGAAAGGAGCAGTTGAACGTTGACGCACATTGTAACGATCCTCGAGATAGTTATCAAAAACTGTTTTGAATGCCGGATGTTTAGGTTTACTTCGAAGACCAGTGTAATATGATATTTGTAGCATTTGACGTCGCATTGAGAGAGATGGTTCTCCAGCTTCAACTAGAAGGCTGGAGATTGGGCTTGATCTAAAAGCACCGGTAGAAAGTCTAAGGCCAGCGTGATGTATTGAATCCAGGAGTTTCAGAACCGTAGGTCGAGCAGATGAATAGGCTATACAGCCGTAATCTATGCGCGATCTTACAACGGCGCGATAGAAACGGAGCATACAGGTTCTGTCTGCTCCCCAATTTGTACCACTTAGAACTCTCAACATATCCAATATCTTGCTGCACCGTGTCCTCAAATCACGCACATGCGGATTCCATGAAAGTCTTTTATCAAATAAAAGACCCAAAAATCTCACATTATCCGCGGTTTGAAGCCGCGTACCATCAAAATAAAGAATAGGTTCCTGATGTTGCCTGCGACGACTAAATGCTATACACTGGGTCTTCGAAGCCGAAAACTTGAAGCCCGTAGATTTGGTCCATTCTTGCAATTTATTAATTACTAATTGTAAGGATCTTTCCGCTGTTGCCATACTTCTAGCAGCCATATATATACAAAAATCGTCTACAAACAGGGAACAGTGGACCGGTGACTGTACGTTTGAAGTGACGCTGTTAATGGCAACAGCAAACAGCGTCACACTCAAAACGCCACCCTGTGGTACACCATTCTCTAGTTCGCAACGATCAGAATATATGCCTCCTAGACGTACACGGAAAGTCCTGTTATTCAAATAATTTTGTATAAAAGCAAGAATGTTACCTTGTATACCCCATGATTTCAGTACGTTCAAAATTCCTCTTCTCCATGCCATGTCATATGCCTTCTCGAGGTCGAAGAAAACAGCTACCAGTGTTTGTCGTAAGATGAAGGCATTCTGTATAGCTGACTCCAACAAAACCAATTGGTCAACTGATGAACGTCCTTGTCTGGAACCACACTGGACGTTAGTAAGAAGTTTGTTTGTTTCTAGATACCAGACAAGACGACGGTTGACCATCTTCTCCAGTAGTTTGCATAAGCAGCTGGTCAGAGAGATGGGTCTGTAACTACTGGGATTAGTTTTGTCCTTTCCTTGTTTTAGAAGAGGAATTATTGTCGCTTCTAACCATGCATCGGGAAAACCGTGCTCCTCGAATATACGGTTGTATACCCGAAGGAGAACTAGTTTTGCCGACGGTGGTAGATTTTTGATCATGGAGTATACAATATCATCCGGGCCTGGAGCTGAGTCCTTCGTTGACGAGAGAGCCGACTCTAGTTCATCGATAGAGAAATGGATATTCAAACAAGAATCTCCAGACAATCCAACGGTGAAAGGTAAGGCTTCCTGTTTATGTTTGAACACCTGGAAAGCGTCCTTGTATGCAGAAGATGAAGAATGTTTTGAAAACGATAACGCTAGCACATTGGCAATTTCCTCACAGTCCGTGGTCAAAACACCATCCGAATGCCTTAATGAAATTAATGGCATCGGAACGGAAATGCCACAGACTGATCGTAATTTCTTCCATACTGTAGATGGAGCTGTAGTTCTTGTAATAGTGCCAATGTATTGGGACTATGATTCTCGTTTACTTTGCCTAAATATTCTCCGTGCTTTCGCACGGAAGATTTTATATTTTTCCAGGTTTTCACTCGTTGGATGTCTCTTGAACTGGTTCAGAGCTTTTCTCCGTTGACGAAGGATCACAGTGCACTCATCATTCCACCACGGAACAGGTGGTCGTCGTGGTTTGGATGAGGTTTTTGGAATTGCTTTTCCGGCGGCATTCAAAACGGTTTTTGTAAACGAATTGACAATGTCATCAATGGGAGCCAAGTAATCCACGTCCAGTGATTCTAGATCTTGTGAAAATTGTTCCCAGTTGGCTTTTTTCAGGATCCAACGGGGATGTCGAACACAACAGGGTGAGGAGTCACACAAAGAGATCTCAATAGGAATGTGGTCGCTACTGTAAAGATCAGGCAATGCTGACCATTTTAGCCTTATAGCCAAGGCAGGACTGCATAATGACAAGTCTACAGCTGTCCATCCACCTGTTGACGCTGCTAAATGTGTCGGAGAACCGTCATTTAGCAGGTATAAATCCAGTTCCTATCTGATGCTTTCGATCAGATTACCTCGCGGGTTGCATTCTGGGGAACCCCATGAAACATGGTGGGCATTGAAATCGCCCACTAATAAAAACGGAGTCGGTAACTGATTTATAAGGTCTACAAGATCTCTCTGTTGCAGGTTGTCACTTGGTGGGAGGTAGACACAACAGAGAGTGAGTTTATATGGAACAGCTGTTTGAATTGCTACTGCTTGTAAGGGAGTTATTAAGTTCAGAGAAACGGCGTCGACACAGTCACGGGCTAGAATGGCTACGCCACCTCTAGCTCGATTTTCTGTAACGAAGTCCGATCTGTAAACTGAATACTCCCTTAGATGGAAATTGTGCGATTCATGAAGATGTGTCTCCTGAATACAAATGTACAGAGGGGACACATCCCTTACAATTAATTTGAGATCCTCAATGTGACTTTTAACACCGTTAATGTTCCACTGAATTACGGATTGTTTAGGTGTGGACATCATGTTTTAGTGAAATGGATTCACCTGGCTCTCACTGGTGTCATTGCAAATTTGCTGGCCTGGAATGTTGGACGTTCCAGGCAGGGAGTCATCAGATTCCATCACTACTATTGTAGTGGTGGAATCTGAAGAGTTTTTTGACTCAGAAGAGGAGTTTGAAATGGTCCTCTTTTGAGTCGTTTGTGATTTTGCACCTACTTTCACAGGTGCAGCTTTGTTATTATTTTTGTTACTCGTATTAGGAGTAGTTTTAACGTTTTTCACACTTGTATCCAATAGTGTCTTACTTCTTCTATTTTTCGCAGAGATAACTGGCAATGGAGATTTTTCCGCACATTCAACATTAGTGTTTGAGTTGGAAACCAAATTTTTAGTCACCAAAGCTAATAACTGGCTAACTTGTTCCGTGAGAACTTCAATTTTCTTGTTTAGCTCAACGCAGTTGGAACACGACTTCTCAGGGGTGATAGCTGAGGCATAAGATTTCGTTTCAAGTCTAGGTTGAGTTGACTTGAACTTCTTTTTAGCTTCGTAGAATGATGTTTTGTCCTTTGCCATTATGCTGAGGATCGCTTTCTCCTCCTTGAACTTTGGGCAGTTAAAGGAGCGAGCAGGGTGATCACCAGCACAGTTTGGGCATTTCGGAGCACTTGTGCAAACCTTCTCAGTATGGCCTTCAGATGCACACTGTCCGCATACCTCTGGCTTGGAGCAAGAAGAACTTACGTGTCCAAAACGTTGGCATTTAAAGCACCGGCGTGGATTGGGAACGTAGGGCCTAACAGAAAGCCGTTGATAGCCAGCATATAAATATTCCGGGATAGATGGTTTCCCGAATGTCAGGATAATTGATGTTGTTGGAACTCTCTGACCGTTTTCCATCCTCATAATTCGTACGACATCTGTTACACCTTCTGATACCAGTTCTGATTTGAGTTCGTCCTCACGGACATACAACAGATCCCTGCATGATATTACTTCCTTTGATGAGTTCAAGGTTTTGTGGGGAGCCACCGAAACCTTGACATGATCAAAGAAGGAGGTCATTTTTAATAATAACTGACTGCTTCGCATTGCTTGTTTCTATCAGCAGTGTTCCGTTCCTTAACTTCCTTATGGAAGAGACAGATCCTGCTGCGCATCCAGTTATAGCCTTTTGGATTACAAAGGCGATACCTTTGAAAGATCTTTGCCAGCTTCTGCGCAAGACACAATTAAGAACTTAGGTGACGCTATATCAATTTCTTTTCTCATCGTAATTACTTCCCTAGGCATCTTCGGAGAAACCTCACGACGCCTCTTTACATTCAACTGGTTGGACATTTGTTGGTTTTCCATAATTTGTTTTTAAGCTAACCATCGTGTCAGGCGTTACGGGTGAGACTATGAGAACGGGTACACCCATGGATCACTTTCGATCATTTCCAACCCCCGGAACTCTGGGGCCCATAGTTTCCTCCTTAGCTCGACTGGATGGGCATCAGTCGAGAACTCGTAATACTGTGCACAGGCTCCGACACCTGTGCACCGCGGACACTCCCTGACCAAGGACCGAAGTGGCTAGCGGACCAGCAACCGCGCATACGTCTTCGGCAGAGCAAGCTCACAGCAGCGTCCCAGACCAGAGTTTGTCAAGCTCTGGACTTTTCAGCACTCCCAACGCGCAACGGTTCTGACCAGTCAAAATTCCCTAAGCGAAGATGTAAGTGTTGAAATGTGTATAGATTGTGTTGGTGTGTGTATGTGTGTGTGTGTATGCTTTGTGAGTGGTGTAGTGTTAGGCTAGGGTACCGCGAGGGACGCCAAATATATATAACAAAGGCTGTTAATGCTTTTAGTAAAGATAAAGAGGAATTGTAGTAATAAGGACTGGTATTTGTCTACAAAGGTAGACTAGAGTATTAGGCAAAGGTGACTCTCTGACTTGAGTGCAGGGGGACTACTTGTCCTTGAAGGAGTCTATCGGAGCCATGAAGTAGTTTCTGTCTTAAGACAACTTCACTTAGGATAGTTAAAATGAAATAGACTTTAATTAGCAACATCGTGCTTTACTGCGGCTGGGTCAAGGAAACCCCATGACTTGTGTAGGCAGAAACGGGTCCTGAAATACTCCTGTACTTCTTCATCTCTTCGCCTTAGTAACGAATAGAAATCTCACGTGCTTCAGGTTTAAGGTAACAATATCATATGCTTTACAGCGGCCGGGTCAAGGTAAACCCATTAATTGTGTAGGCAGAAACGCGTCCTGATCTAGTCCTGCTCTTCTTCATCTCTTCGCCTTAGTAACGGATAAAAATCTCATATGACTCAGGCTTAAAGTAGCAACATCATGCTTTACTGCGGCATGGTCATTGAAAACCCATGACATGTGTAGGCAGAAACGCGTCCTGAAGTAGTCCTGCTCTTCTTCATCTCTTCGCTTTAGTAACGGATAAAAATCTCATATGACTCAGGCTTAAAGTAGCAACATCATGCTTTACTGCGGCATGGTCATTGAAAACCCATGACATGTGTAGGCAGAAACGCGTCCTGAAGTAGTCCTGCTCTTCTTTATCTCTTCGCCTTAGTAACGGATAGAAATGTCACGTGATTCAGCTTTAAGGTAGCAATATCATATGCTTTACAGCGGCCGGGTCAAGGTAAACCCATGACATGTGTAGGCAGAAACGCGTCCTGAAGTAGTCCTGCTCTTCTTCATCTCTTCGCCTTAGTAACGGATAGAAAAGTCACGTGATTCAGCTTTAAGGTAGCAATATCATATGCTTTTACAGCTGCCGGGTCAAGGTAAACCCATGACATGTGTAGGCAGAAACGCGTCCTGAAGTAGTCCTGCTCTTCTTCATCTCTTCGCCTTAGTAACGGATAGAAATGTCACGTGATTCAGCTTTAAGGTAGCAATATCATATGCTTTACAGCGGCCGGGTCAAGGTAAACCCATGACATGTGTAGGCAGAAACGCGTCCTGAAGTAGTCCTGCTCTTCTTCATCTCTTCGCTTTAGTAACGGATAAAAATCTCATATGACTCAGGCTTAAAGTAGCAACATCATGCTTTACTGCGGCATGGTCATTGAAAACCCATGACATGTGTAGGCAGAAACGCGTCCTGAAGTAGTCCTGCTCTTCTTTATCTCTTCGCCTTAGTAACGGATAGAAATGTCACGTGATTCAGCTTTAAGGTAGCAATATCATATGCTTTACAGCGGCCGGGTCAAGGTAAACCCATGACATGTGTAGGCAGAAACGCGTCCTGAAGTAGTCCTGCTCTTCTTCATCTCTTCGCCTTAGTAACGGATAGAAAAGTCACGTGATTCAGCTTTAAGGTAGCAATATCATATGCTTTTACAGCTGCCGGGTCAAGGTAAACCCATGACATGTGTAGGCAGAAACGCGTCCTGAAGTAGTCCTGCTCTTCTTCATCTCTTCGCCTTAGTAACGGATAGAAATGTCACGTGATTCAGCTTTAAGGTAGCAATATCATATGCTTTACAGCGGCCGGGTCAAGGTAAACCCATGACATGTGTAGGCAGAAACGCGTCCTGAAGTAGTCCTGCTCTTCTTCATCTCTTCGCTTTAGTAACGGATAAAAATCTCATATGACTCAGGCGTAAAGTAGCAACATCATGCTTTACTGCGGCATGGTCATTGAAAACCCATGACATGTGTAGGCAGAAACGCGTCCTGAAGTAGTCCTGCTCTTCTTTATCTCATCGCTTTAGTAACGGATAGAAATGTCACGTGATTCAGCTTTAAGGTAGCAATATCATGCTTTACAGCAGCAGGGGGTAAGGAAAACCCATGACCTGTGTAAGCAAAAACGCGTCCCGAAGTAGTCCTGCTCTTCTTCATCTCTTCGCCTTAGTAACGGATAAAAATCTCATATGATTCAGGCGTAAAGTAGCAACATCATGTTTTACAGTGGCAGGGTCAAGGAAAACCCATGACATGTGTAGGCAGAAACGCGTCCTGAAGTAGTCCTGCTCTTCTTTATCTCATCGCTTTAGTAACGGATAGAAATGTCACGTGATTCAGCTTTAAGGTAGCAATATCATGCTTTACAGCAGCAGGGGGTAAGGAAAACCCATGACCTGTGTAAGCAAAAACGCGTCCCGAAGTAGTCCTGCTCTTCTTCATCTCTTCTCCTTAGTAAGGGTAGAAATTTCAGGTGACTCAAATTTAAGGTAGGTCTATCTTAAGTATGAGACCTGGTCCTAGCTGTAGAATTTTTACCTAAACCTTGCACCAGATTATTGGGTTCTTTTCTTAAAATTACCGAATTGAATATACCCTTATCCTCCTAACAAGTACATAACGAAGAATCACTTTTTCATATATCCAATAGAGTTAGTTAATTTCATCTTCGATCTATACTCGTTATCTCATGTTCCCCTTATATTATTTATCGGGGCGTTTATATGTCCTTACTTTTAAACCCACTTTTATCCATAATCTTTTCCATCCTTTGTAATGATTCAAACTGCCCGATCCACTTACTTTGCCTTTAGTCGCCTCAGGTTCTTATCGGTGTTGCCTCTGTGCCTCCTACCTCGTTTTGTATTCTACTCAAGTTAAGGGTACCACCATTCTCATTGAGTTCTCATTTTAATGTTCTGGGAAGCACAGTAACAACATGACTCTTTGATGAAGGTAAATTAAGTTTGCAAATAAACCTGGATGTAAAATAATGTCATTCAAATGTTCTGACATTCAGGGTCGCCAATCATAAACATAAAACCTAATGATAGCCAAAACCCTACCAACCTATTAAAAGATTATGTCTTAGAAAGGTACTTCATAAAAAGCATTTGTTGATGTAACTAGTACTTTTATGGTACAAGCAGCTGTATTAATTTATTTCTCTCTGCTTTTTATTGCTAAACCTATGATAAATAACACCCATTTTATTAATTCTTTCCATTAGAACCTTTGTATTCTCCATTTCAAGTATTTACGTCTGTTGTGGCATTACAGAAAGATTAGGCCTTACTCAGCTTAAGGGTATCCCATTTGCAAACGGGACATTGCGATCGGTTTTCCACCCCTTTAATCCTACTTCATTAATTCGTCTCCCGATTCCCTTGAAGTTCTTGTTGTGGTTTGTCTTTAAATACGTTTCCATCCCGACTATTCTTGATTGCAGAGTTTATTCATGTTACGTGAGTATTTTATATTTACATTATGTTTCGATCCGTCCTTAAAGTTCTCTTCAGGGATCATCTAAGCATGTTCAAGTTTCTGCATAGCGAAAGCAATGGTGAACATTTACTAGCAATAAAACTATTTGAAGTATGCCTAACATTGTACCACCAAATTAATCAAAAATAACTAATACAATCGTTACCAAGATTAAACCCTTATGTACATTAGATGGCCACGTCATCATTATCAGACTGTTCAGTCTAGTTTTAATTATATTGTAACAGGCTTTCTAGATTACATTTTTATTGTAAGAGGGCCCTCTGATGATAACAGCATGCTGTTCGAAACGTACAAACTGTTTCATCTTAGTAATTTTTATATTAGTGCTTTGATTAATCTTTGTGGTATTGAAATTATTGTAGATAGTTCTATTGTAATATTGCCTTTGTGCTCATTATATTGTATTTCAACTTACTAGCAATAATAGTGAATATTCGTAATAAAAAGTAAAAGAAGTACAAGTAAAAAAATATATATATATATAATAAAGAAGTAAGTTTTTAGGGAACCCACTTTCGGATCTGTGCTTTTCGCTCTATGTTTAACTCACAAAATCTTAGATTCTTGTATGCAGAAGGCTGAGAGTATATCATTAGTGTGGGCTTACTTATCAACCATAAAAACATACAGTACAATGTTCATACTTCAGAAAGCCAATTTTAAAGTTACCCCTTCGACAGCGTTGTGGTAGTGTTTTACCCTAGGGAATCCACCCCTGTGAATGCACTCTTTGCTTTACCCCCTAGAGAGAGGCTTAATGTTTCTTCTCTTCAATATTTAATGATTCGCAGACAATTTCAAAAGACGTTTGCCATATATATCAGAATAGGTTATAGTTAACTAGTGATATAATTGCTCTTAAAGAAACCTTCTATCCACGGTTAACCATATCATTGTTATGGCGAAATAATAGCAAATGTTATGACGACGACAAAACATACATCTACGACTCTATTGCAATAATATCATAATCGAATGAATTGCATCACACCATAAGTGTACAGCAATGACAGTAATGCCTGTACCAAATTAAAATTATAAAAGTATTAGACGAGTTGTCACTCACCGTGACCCGATATCGGTTGTAGTTCATATTTATCACTGGTGAAGAAGGAGGACGAGGAAACCGAGTGGTGACCCGTTGACGAAAGCACCGCACAATTCTTTTCTTGTAAAAAAAAAAATCCAGTTCCTAATTGGGTGGAGGCGGTGACAAGCTCCTAACGCTTTTTCGAATTTGGATGGCAAAATACCTTTCTAATTTTAATTGTATTAAAACTTTAAATAACTTTACGAAATTATCAAAAACAATAATCAGTTGCTAAGGCAACTGGAGGTACTTTTTGGGGGAAAATAATTAAAACGAGGTTTTTTTACTTCAAGGTACAACACTTCGGGAAATATTGCAATTTGACATAATTTAGGGAAAAGTGTGAGCAATGCTGTATTCAAGGAAAGTAATGAGGCCTGCGCTCCAACCGCCCTTTATTAACGTAAGTAAAAACAGCCTAGGTAATTGGATTTGACCAGAAGTAATCTTCCCGAGGTTTGACCCGAGTCAACATGGGGGCTGAAAATGTAATAGAAATTGTTTGGAAGTACCTGAGATCAAACCAATGGTCTTTATTTGGTATTCAGTTGCTCTATCCACTAGACCAGGAGATCTAAGATTTTTAGACTTTGCGACCCTTTTGAGAATTTTGGTGACCTCCCAGATTTCAAAGTTAAAACAATATTTAAAAACCTACAATAACTGTTTCTTCCTTATAATACTTGTGTTGACAAATTTTGGATGGTTATCTATATATAAAAAAATTACTGTAAGTATTTATGAGCCTTATGCTTTACTAAACCACTGATCCCATCGCCACGAAACTTTAGGAAATTGTTGAGTACATTCCTGGGACGGTTTCTGGCGATATAACAGTTTTTTCCAACACGTAATTTTTAAGTGCCAAAATAGCATAAAATATGACTATCTTATTTTATTTTAAGACATTTCATTGAATTCATTTCAAATTTTAGTTGCTAGGCAACACTCAACAATCTAAAACTATTTTCCAACACATTTCAAACAATGTACAATAAATATTGTATATCCGAATCCACTTCAATAAATAACATTCAATCAAGAACTTTTATTGTCACACTTTTCTCGATCGACTACTTGGGTTCAGCTAATGTTAACACGTCATTCAATGAGTTTTAGGCGATATGAAGTTCGCCGGGTCAGCTTAGTTGAAAATAAATACACAGAACTGTCCAGAATAGCCTTAAAACTTTGGTACAGTTTTCTACATCTTACAACTCTGAACAAGGATTTTCAATAATGGTGAATTTAAAAATCAAATCAAGGAATCGTTTGACACTGGAAAATTACATTGTTTTATCTGTTACAAAAATCATTCCAGACATTCAAAAACTGGTTAATTCCAAACAAGCTCAAGTTTCTCAAAATTGGAATTAAAAAAAAAAAACAATAAAGTTTAGTATAATGTGTGTCTTTTTTTTAATACAAAAGTTACAACAATACTGCAATACTTTTTTTTCGTATCTCTCGACCCCTAGAAGGTCGCGACCCACCGGTTGAGAACCCCTGCACTAGACCACTCGACGGCGATTAGATAAATATTTTTTAATAAACAGTAGAAACTGTTTCAATATGTATTTTGCGGAAAAATACTCGATCCTACATGGTCGTGTTTAAATCGTCACTATAATCTAACCTGACGCCAGCTTTCCCCTTTAGGGTTTTAGTTGTAATTGTTTATTTTCGAGAAAGTAAAAGCGACGCTTTAGTTTGTTACGACAGAAATAATAGACTGTCTAACATTATAATCTTTCTTCGATCTACTTGGCCAGTGAAATCTAAATTGGGTTTTGTGGTTAACGTGTTAAATCTGGTCTTATTCAGTGTCTGTGTTGGTCACTTTGGTGGTGGGCGAAATAATGTTTAGTCTTGCAGAAAACTCTTAGCACGTGTTCACCTTCAGTTTTGTAGAATTATTATGTTTGCTAATTATTAATATGGCGGGGAAATCTGAGACGAGGGAAAGTACGGCATCTTAACACGTTTAGGGTGTGCTAAAATTAATTTTAAATTCTTTTATAAGGCGAAAAACAAAAAAATGTTATCGTCCTAACTAAATTGGAAATTTTTAATAAGTTGAAAATAAATAATAAAACCAAAATTAATTACTGTTGTTTTAACTACATAAATACTTAGTTTGAGCTAAATACTTAACCTAAACACTTAACCTAGCACATACATAATAAAATTAAATTTAAAATGAAGAAATAAATTATATATGTTAACTAAAACTAAATAAAAAAGATTTAGGTGACGAAAAAGTTACGCCACGAGGTGACGAAAAAGTTACGCCACGATCGATGGGCGTTGCATCGTCCCTTAAAACCACTTTTAAACTCCCTCAAAGATCGTAACGGTTATAATAATCGGTCAACTCATCACACTCAAGCAGAATATGCTTGCCTGTAATGGTACCACTACAGAACTGACACAGTAGTGGATCTTCGTGCCGCATCAACCATCCATGCCTTAACAAAGAATGGCCGATGCGAAGACGAGTAACCACCACTTCCTCTCTATGAAGAAATCCACGGACGGGCGGTGTTCTTGATTTCCCTCAATTTGTTTCCATTCACATTTTGTGATTCTTCGTTCCAGGCAAGGAATACTATTTTGCAAACAAAATCCAATCCCATGAAACGTTGTGTCGATGACGTCACACTTATATGCAATTTTGCACTTCATCTGCTTTTTGTTTCCGAATATTCCGCAGTGACCAGGCACCCACAGAACTGACACCTTGATTTAATAGGAGTTGGTTGTTTTTGTTTTGACATTTGATATCATTTTTATAAAGAACTTGAATGTATAGTTGGTATAATAGAGACACTGGAGAATAAAATATTTGTCTTAGCATAATTAGTTCGCCCACCCATCACGCATTCTTAGTTTCTTAAAGTAAACGGTTGAATGAACGATTGGGAACGATTAAACGCGCAATATGCAGACTGAATAAAGTAAAGTAAACTGAACAAATGGAGTGAAGTGTTACTGGAGGGGTTCAGTAATATTTGGAAGTATAAGATGGTAGTTATGGGAATGATAGTTTTAATGAGAATATCGGAGAGACACATACCCTCAATATCTTCACAAAATTTCTGTATTATTCTTGAGTTTGAGTCTTGTGTGTATTTGTGTGTGTGTTGTGTATGTATTATTAATTCAACATTCAGAAACATATCCCCAGTATCATCCTTAAAATTGCCACATTTTTATGTATGTTTGTGTGTGTGTGTGTGTGTGTGTGTGTGTGTGTGTGTGTGTGTGTGTGTATTATTCACTACACATATTCGTGTGTGTTGTGTATTATTCACTATACACAATGTACGAATTCAAAACACCCCCACCCACACACAATCAATATACGTGTTTATATTCCTACAAGGGTTTGTTTAAACAGATGAAGTTATGACTAAACCAGTGCTATAAAATCTGTGCAGAACGAAATTCAAAGCTACCAAGAAGAAGCACCGGAATTAGTTGTATAAAGAACTTGTATTGAAAACCATATTTCAGAACTGTTACTTTACACAGTAGAATCTAAATTTTCAATCATTGTTTATATTTAATTTTCATATCAGAGACTTTTATGGATTGATTTTTTAAAATTAATTTTGTTTATTTTCTTGTAGTTTTAAAGAAATCAGCCAGTTTTGTAATCGCTTACGAAGAGTAGGAAGTGGTTGTGAATATAGGTAGCTTTTAGGTGGAGACTTCAACCCCTTGTGGTCGATATAGGCTATGTGAAGGTCATGACTTCGTGTGTGGAGGATTGCATACTTCAGTAGACCTACTCTCTGTAAGGCATACAAATGCGTTTTTCAGTTATAGTTCCATGCAAAAAAATAGAAAAGGAAATGTATAAGGAGATCTAAGGAAAGTTATATGAATTATTAAATGGTATTGGAATAGGGGAAAATGGCGTCGTTTAGGCGGGGTTTGTTTACCTGAAGTTCAGCCAGTGCGGAAAGAGGTGTTTACGCACCACCCGGAATATTTTATTTTATGACTGCTTGGAAATATTAGTGTAAAATTGTAGGCATCTAACAATTACTGAAGGTCTTCTAGTAATTTCAGTAAAATTTGTATCTCGAAGGACATCACAAATTATATACTGTAATTAAGAATAATAATATGTACATTTCTGTTTCAAAGCGATCATCTTCTGAGGTGTACAATAATCAACAAGGTGATTTTTTTATTCATAACCGAACAATTTCTTTTGGAAAGTGTTTTCATTACTTGCAGCAGACCCCTCAGAAAACGTGAGGGCTTCCCATACTGCACGACGTACTCGCGTTGCCTTCACTCGTCCGACACGCACTCATCCCGTACTGTGAGAACATTTGCAAGGGCGGAAACAAGTTATTACCTCTCCTAAAGTGTCAGATCCGACGCGGATAGAAAGTACGTACATACAACACAGCCTACAGGGGAAAGTTAGGTTTGGCCAATATTTGCCAACCACTTTGCGCGGGATAAACGGCGATGACGTGGCGATTCGGCGCGATTGTTCAACTCGCCGATAAGATGAATCGATATCACGAATTCAGAAGTTGTAAGTGCTCTTTTCGGTTCTTAGCCAAATACGAGCTCGTAGAAGTTCTGATTGATTTTTCACTCAAACGGAATTTGGAAACGAAAGGCCGATATAGCCGTGATTTGACGCAGTTTTCCCCCTTACCTCTGAAGCCATAACAGGGGAAAATATAGGAAGTAAATTCATTTTATGAAGATGTGTCTTTTTTCATGTAATTATTGTGTAAGTCAGTGTACCCGATACTCCTTATCAAGAATTGGATTAGTGTGCGGATAAAACGCCTGTATTGTGAGATACACAGAACTTCCCACCGTGTGTAGGAGCCGCAGAGTACTTTTGTCGGGATTACATAGAGATGCCTACTCCAAATAAATTTACTTTCTATCGGTGTTATAAAGGGATGCCTACTCCAAACTCATTTACTCTCTATCGGTGCTATAAAGGGATGCCTACTCCAAATAAATTTACTTTCTATCGGTGTTATAAAGGGATGCCTACTCCAAACTCATTTACTCTCTATCGGTGTTATAAAGGGATGCCTCCTTCAAATAAATTTACTTTCTATCGGTGTTATAAAGGGATGCCTACTCCAAACTCATTTACTCTCTATCGGTGTTATAAAGGGATGCCTACTCCAAATAAATTTACTTTCTATCGGTGTTATAAAGGGATGCCTACTCCAAACTCATTTACTCTCTATCGGTGTTATAAAGGGATGCCTACTCCAAATAAATTTACTTTCTATCGGTGTTATAAAGGGATGCCTACTCCAAACTCATTTACTCTCTATCGGTGTTATAAAGGGATGCCTACTCCAAATAAAGTTACTTTCTATCGGTGTTATAAAGGGATGCCTACTCCAAACTCATTTACTCTCTATCGGTGTTATAAAGGGATGCCTACTCCAAATAAATTTACTTTCTATCGGTGTTATAAAGGGATGCCTACTCCAAACTCATTTACTCTCTATCGGTGTTATAAAGGGATGCCTACTCCAAATAAATTTACTTTCTATCGGTGTTATAAAGGGATGCCTACTCCAAATAAATTTACTTTCTATCGGTGTTATAAAGGGATGCCTACTCCAAACTCATTTACTCTCTATCGGTGTTATAAAGGGATGCCTACTCCAAATAAATTTACTTTCTATCGGTGTTATAAAGGGATGCCTACTCCAAATAAATTTACTTTCTATCGGTGTTATAAAGGGATGCCTACTCCAAACTCATTTACTCTCCATCGGTGTTATAAAGGGATGCCTACTCCAAATAAATTTACTTTCTATCGGTGTTATAAAGGGATGCCTACTCCAAATAAATTTACTTTCTATCGGTGTTATAAAGGGATGCCTACTCCAAACTCATTTACTCTCTGTCAGTGTTATAAATGGATGCCGACTCCAAATACATTAACTCTCTATCAGTGTTATAAAGGGATGCCTACTCCAAATACATTTACTCTCTATCGGCGTTATAAAGCTGTGCCTACTCAATACATTTACTCTCTATCGGTGTTATAAAGGGCCCCGTATTATCTCAATACCGCATGGCCCAAACAAGTAAGCCGTATCATGTCTCCCTAAGCCATTTGGAGTAATATTATTATCTAAATTGTAGTTCATTTTACTTTTAGTTGATAAGACAGAGGGTATTTGCAAATGAGGTATTTGTTTCACTTGTTAGGATTATATTATTATGTTCAAATGGCGAGAAATAGCGCTTCTTGTGTTTACAAGCATTTTTAACTAATGAAAGCTTCGTACCTCGGGTTAGAGAAGAGGAGATTCCTGCGTGAAAGTCTACAACTCTCAGCTAGCAATTAAAGCCCAATCCCATTTCTTTAATTATAAACCTAAATTAATTTACTTTTACGTTTCCTTATCTTTCCCTCTTCCATCCGTCCCGGGCATCTGGAGTTGGCGTAAAACTAGATTTTTTTTATTGATTTTAAACGCTAAAAGAGAGTCTGAATCAGTATTAACTTTCACACAACTATTATGAATTACCGATAATTTTCTAAAGATAATGTGTCGAAATTTGGCCACAGGTCTTTTTAAAAAGAACTAGTTCTATTCTATCAACTGCTAGAACTTTTTTAATGATTTTTATAACCGAATAAATTTTAAAGTGGTCTATATAATTGAAACGTTGCTTCTGCATCCTTTCACCATAAGTTGGTTATAAACAACATATTACAGATAATCTAAAACACATTAAGTAACCACAATAACTTTGGTATATGCATTGGTAATATAGCCTACTCGGTAACAACAACCCCCGTTTCTTGAAATAACGGAGTTGTATTTCTCTGGCGTATAAAAACTACCGTGCAACTCTCGTCCAGCTCCTACGTAGACCTCACAGGAAGATCATTTTGGACTCAATACTAAGAACGAGTCGTAACACTTTTCTCTGAACACTCTCTACATACAATAACTATACAAACGTATCAGCAAACTTACAAATTGTAAATGGATTAAATTATAATAACAAACATTATTGTCGTAATAAAACTATATAACAAAATTAAACACATCAAACCACATTCAACCTTGACCTAACCTTACCTAATCTAACCTAACTTAACGAAACTATTCTAACCCAACCTCGTCTCCAAATACAATAACTACACAAACGTATCAGCAAACTTACAAATTGTAAATGAATTAAATTATAATAACAAACATTATTGTCGTAATCAAACTATACAAAAAAAATCATACCTCCAATATTAATATTCAACCTTAACCTAACCTGACCTAATCTAACCTAACCTAACGAAACTATTCTAACCCAATCTCGTCTCCAAATACAATAACTACAAAAACATATCAGTAATTTTACAAATTTTAAATGAAGTGAATTATAATAATAAAAATATTTCACGTATTGAAGTAATACAAAATATACAAACACTTCAAACTACACCCGATAGTAGTATTCACTCATAACCCAATCTGACAATCTAACCTAACCTCTTCTCTACATAGAGTACTACACAAACATGTTAATAAACTTACAAATTGTAAATAGATTGAATAATAATAACAAACAAATTTCACGTAATTAAACTATTTAAAATATTCAAACTATACCCAATACACATATTCATTCATAACCTAACCTGACATAATGAAACTATTCTAACCTAACCTGACATAATGAAACTATTCTAACCTAACCTGACATAATGAAACTATTCTAACCTAACCTGTCATAATGCAACTATTCTAACCTAACCTCGTCTTCAAATACAATAATTACACAAACATATTAATAAATTTACAAAAATTAAATTACAATGACAAACAGATTTCTCAAAATCCAACAATATAAAATATAAAACTACATCCAACATACAAATTCACTCATAACCTAACCTGATCTAATCTAACATAACTAAACTAAACTATCCTTATTCCCTCAAACAGTAACTACACAACATTATCATTTAAGGTACAAAATTTATACTAATTTAATTAGAATAACAAACAGATTTCACATAATCGATTAATACAAAATATATAAACATTTCAAACGACACCCACACACATAAATTAACTTAACGACCCAATCTAATAATAAAATTAGTAGTATTTTTGTAAAAACAGAAACTTACTTAACATAATCTGGAAATTTTAAGAATCATTCGAACATCCTTTCCTGGCCAGACACCGGTGGTCACTTACTCTGGGGATAGCACCTAGAAATGTAAGTTTCCAACGCCTCTTTAACTTCGGTTTAGAAAATATCGTTCTTATTACGTTTTGATAATCCGTTGTATATATATATCCATTTCATTAATGTAATACTCAATATACTAAAGTAACAACAGTAAGTTTATTTTGCAACGTAATTGAATTGTATTCCATAAGTAAAACTTTAAACAGATTTTTGTAACTCCATCTTTAAAATCAGTTGAAAATGGTTTATTTTAGGCTTTAAATTACCATAGCCCCAGACGAAAGTCGTGTATAGCCAAGCACAATCTTCGTATTTGGAATTCATGTCCTGCCCTCTTCTGCCTTATCAGTGTTGAATCTCCTGCCTACGTGATGATTATGCAGCATTTTAATCATGGGATGTGCATAATAAATATTTTCTTCATGTGACAAGACCGTCCAAAGAGTTCAAGTAATTCGTTTTATCTATTTTCTGTGCAATAATTAATTTTAATGTGATTTTTGACGAAAACTCGTTTTTTCGATGATTATATTATGGGTAATTTTCCAGTTTAAATTTGCATTTCAAGGTAAACTCGTTTTATTTTATATTTATATTGGCAAGAGACAAATTCCTCATTTAAATTCAAAATTTGATGAAAAGCAATTTGGCTTATGGATTATAAAAATTTCAGGAAGTTGATAGGTTCTGTTCTAGTAATTTTGGATCTCTCTTTCCCCAGTCGAAAGCAGCATAAGCGATGCCATAATTATCCTAAAATTCCTGGTATCAGGAATAGGTATGTGTCTTAGCCCTATCTAATTCGATCTACATTCCTTTACTCATCTGCTTACACAATATGATTTCTTCAAATATCTCTCTTCGGTGGATAAAGCCATTGTATAAACTTTGCATTTACTTAGTGATTATTAAATGTACAGACCTGTTTCAATGGGCGTATAGAGTGCACGAAGCAAAGTGAATGTAGTCTGTCCGTTAGCATTTAATGCCCCCGCCAAGTCCTTGATCCAGCGAGGAAGACATGCCGTAATCAAGAAAATGGATATCGTGCGCCCTTCTGCAATTGTTGCGCTTTATGAATCTATGACTGACGCAACGTGCTTGTGTTGTGTGTAGCCACAGGATCCCATATTTTTGATCCCACATGAACAGTAGCGCACCCAGAAATGTTTTCTAGCGAGGTTTAGTAGTTGGAATTTATGACTGACGCTACGTGCTTGTGTTGTGTGTAGCCACAGGATCCCATATCCCTGATCGCACATGGACAGTATCGCAGCCAGAAATGTTTTCTAGCGAGGTTTAATAGTTGGAAATAAGGAGGAGTTGCTACACGTTGTATCACAAAGGGTTCCAAAATTTGAAAAAAAGACTCAATAAACAATAAATTTAAGTAAATGTTCAGGATGGTATTTATGCAAGAAATCAAGTAAACGTTTAGCGACAAATAGACTAATATTGTCTTGAAAATAAACTCTAATTTTTCAAAAACGACAATTTTATAAATCATATTAAGTAGTCGACTTCTTTGAAAGTTATCTTCTGTTACGGCTATTCTCTCTTGGATTAACGCCACTGAAATTCTATTTTCACGCCCTTTCTAGGTTGTATTTCTTAATTGTAGCCATGGTCTTTTAAGAGAATTTTACAACCATATTTTTAACATCTGTAAGTTTATTGTCAAGTTTTTTTAAAGGAAAAGCTATCTATAAGGTATAATGTTTCAATTTTCCTTATAAATTAGTAACACAACTGATCAACGTCATGTTGGTGAATGAAAGATTTATGAAAACATGCTTCCTTGAAAGGAGAAAGCTTTCTGGGAAAACCCCCTTCCTTTGCTGCACCTCTGATCTTGGATGTTAAACAACAGATATTCAGGAAACGTTCTATTTTTTAAAATAATAAACGTAATAAAAATAAAAGGAACATATTTTTTAAAATAAAAACATTCTATAATTAGACAGTCACAGAAATTGTCGACTAAATGTAGTATGATTCTATAGTACAAAGAATGACGGTCACTGGCGGATAGGAATTCAACTACTTCATTTATTTAAAACCCGGATGCTTCAGCCAGACACATAGCAAAAGATTTCTATTTTATAACATTGCGTAGTGAAAATTTAGCTCGGCTTCTGGGTGAGATTAAATCCTTGGGGATGGTTGAGGGCTCATCTTTTAGCTAAAAAATACTACCATCCCCAGTATTTGTGTCAATAGATTAGGGAGGAGTCTCTCGCTTCACCTCTCCCTCTCCGTGTAAAGACAACAGTAAGGAAAGTTAGTATTAGATGGAAGAAAGCTCAAGTGCGACGGTGTACCAGCTAGTGATTACCAAAGTTCAAACCTATTGCTTGCGTTTGGTCGTGTGAACACACCGACGGACTTGTAAAGTCAAGAATGCAGCTTGTGATTAGCACTTACGCGATAGAAGATTTTTCTGATAAACCCCTATATAGGGGAAAGTAAGCATATATAGCTGTGTCGTACATGATTTAGGGGAGATAATATGGCCTCACGTGTGCAGCGTTACTTACCTGAATTAACCTTCTCCTGAAAATAAGAGAAACATATGGCCTCACGTGTGCAGCGTTACTTACCTGAATTAACCTTCTCCTGAAAATAGGAGAAACATATGGCCTTACGTGTGCAGCGTTACTTACCTGAATTAACCTTCTCCTGAAAATAGGAGAAACATGTGGCCTCACGTGTGCAGCGTTACTTATCTGAATTAACCTTCTCTAAGTGTTGATCTTAAACAAATGACTAACGGTTACACCCCATTGTAAGAAAACATGTAACGAAGGGTAAAACTAAGGAAACATATAACGATACTGAAAATAGGAGAAACATATGGCTTCGCGTTCACAGGGTAAACCTAAAATAAAATTAATTAGTGTAATTAGATTGGATTATTATTAAAGAAAAACTAAATATGATTGATAGAACTAAAAATCGAGTTGTGTGTGTGTGTGTGTGTGTGTGTGCGCGCGCGCGCGAGCGTGCGTAGTGCATGCTTTTTACTTTATAACCAAAGCAATACCAAAGTAACATTTACAATATAACAATTCTTATTTCCTTACAATACATTTATATTCAGCATGATGACCACAAGTGCAAGTCGAATGTATACAGACTTTTAAAAACTATAATACACAATTATAAAATGCAATGTTTCCGGGCATCTAGTCAAGCTGAAACTCTTTAATTTCATACCAATAACTGGCTGTTATATATCTCTGTAACTAGCCAACGATAAATAATCTAGAATGCCCACTTTCCTCAACTCCTTCGACTACCTGCTCTCTGATAAGTGTTGCCGACGGCCAATAACGATTTAATCGCTCGCCAACAGTCAAATCGATTACTTTCACGGAATGTAAGAACTTGGGTGGGCCGGGGCCAGCCGCCCCTCAAAGTTACGACCCTCGCTAATTTCTGCCACAGTCACCCTTCCAGACTAATTTATTGAGTTTGGGGATGACGCGCAATGGCAATAAACAAGAGTTATTCAAAAACAATCCTAGAGCGCGCTCTATTCCCAGAATACCTCGAGATACCTTTCTCTTAATGACAATGCTGTTAACTTGAGTAAGACAAATATCAGTTAACACCTAATGCTTTCCCATCAAGGGACAGCTGTCACTTTTACACTGTATTTAATGTCATGTTTCTATTTAATTACCTTTCACCACTAAATCAAAAATACATATGGTAGTGAACCATTCTTTACCGATAGGAATATGTATGAGGATCTATGTTTGCGAATGTTTATGCGAATCTGTTTGCAAATGTGTTCGGTGGTGAAAATAAGAGTTCATTCTAATGTTTGTTACGTGTCTATTATCACCAGACTAAAAAGAAGTACAACTTATGACGTAGACTGTATCAATGATCTCAACAGTTTTAAATAAATAGCCGTGAGATTATTATGCGAGATCGGTTAAACCGAACTTGTATACATCCTTCAAAGACGCAGGGATCTTTAAAATTAAGTAACTTTCTAATTCAAGGAAGGTTCGAATATTTTTTGCTGATATTTTTATAAAGTTAATAATATTTTAAAATGATTATATATATATATATATATATATATAATTAATAATGGAATATACAAAACCGAATGCCCAGACTGTAATAAAACATACTTAGGCCAAACAAAAAAGAAATTAAAAGACAGATATCAAGAACATCTCAATGCATACATCAAACCTGAAACTTATAACTCAAACATAGCCACACACGCCATCAAAAACAAACACACATTCCCCACATTAGAAAACGTATACCTAATGTAAAAAAGTACAAAAAGGCCTCAAAATGACAATCTGGGAACAACTACAAATTTATAAACATACAAATAATATCATAAACGAACAAATAAACAAATAAAATAAAAAAACGATAAATTATTCAACCTAAATAGACAAAATTAACCCCAAGACAAACTTAAAAGACTCCCACAGTGCAGGGAAACCTTGTGGCAACGGAAATTCCACACAACTTGCAGTCTACTACAACCCGCGGTCAGTGATGCTTGATGATGGAGATACTACCAATCTTTGAAAGTTAACTCGCTTTAATACCAAGTAAAATTCATGTTCAAGTACATATAGTGAAAATATTCAAAGCTTTTCGTTGGTAAACAGTACCAACATCATCAGGAATGAAAATTACAATAATGCTTGTTTAGTCAGTATGTTAAATATTAAATATGTTATCAAAATTTTTTGAAATAATAATAAAGTCTCAAATCTAACCTACAATTATAACACTTACATTGATTGCATAACACTTTATATATAACCCTGTAATGCATTATTGTAGTTATTTTCATTCCTGATCTTCTTGCTACTGTTTACCAACGAAAAGCTTTGAATATAAATTAATAAATATTCTTGTATTTGAATAATAATTTAAATTACTAAACAAGAAAACGTATTATATATATATATATATATATATATATATATATATATATATATATATACTGTATATAAATATCGCAATATGTATTCTTGTGTATTAATAAAGAACTTAGTCAAAATACAAATACAAGAATTATAATTGAATTTACAATTCAAAGCTTTTCGTTGGCTAACAGTACCAACATCATCAGGAATATTCCTGATGAAAAGCTTTGAATTGTAAATTCAATTATAATTCTTGTATTTGTATTTTGACTAAGTTCTTTATATATATAATAATAACATGAACGTATGATGCATATAGTATAAATTTAGTTAGTATCCAAAATAATAATAACCTGTAGAAATATTAAGAAAGGAGTGACCAAGAATAGTTTAGTAAAGTACCGACAAAGAGGGTTTAACAATTGCTCTATTTCGGAGTAGTCAGAAACCTGTGCTGTGGGAAACCTATTGAAAAAAATTATTTCAAATGGCCTAAATAAACTGGAAAAATAACACTGTGCCGTTTGGAAAACCTTTTGAAAAAGGCGTGAGAATTATCGATATATCTAAATACGTAAAGGGGTTACTATGCTGGTTCTTGAAAACTAAAATCATCGGGCGACTAAATGACTAGGTTTTGGACGATCTTCAGAAAAGTGCAGGCGTATTAGAGGGATAGGGACAAATTTGTAAGCAATGTTTAAAAAGGGGTAAATTCGTTTAGAAGAGTTAAGGGAATTGTTTGTTATTTATGTGTACAAATTTAAAATTATGACGTGAATGAATTAGGCGATAGTAAAGAAATTAGGGAAGTAAGTTATTCATGTGTAAAAGTGCAGTGAGGCACTTAACGCAACGGTCAGGATTCCAGGAACTTAACAATAATTCAACTACAAAAGATTGGGTACTTTGATAAATGTAAACTCTGTTCTTACATTAGATTTAGCCAACAGAGATTTATAAATGAGTAAATTCAAAAAAAATTTAATTTCAATCTGTTTATAGAAATCAATCTAGTTTTTTTCACCACTTTCTAATTTATAGAAGATCCCGTATCAACGACCCGAGAGAAAGAGTAAATTAACACTGTAATTATTAAACTTTATTATATTAAAAACCTAAAGTCTCAAGATTAACAACCCTAAAAACCTTCAACTCCTTTTTAATAATTGTAGTATTAGTTAAGCAATCAATCTTTGTCACTGCAACGTATTCTTGTAATTTGGTATAATTTGTAATAATTGGATGGCAGATGAATAAATGTAGGTGATGTTAAATTTATATGATTGTTAAATATTTAGAAACCTGAAGGTGTGACTATAGAATGGTAAGGAAATTATAACACACACACACACACACACACACACACACACACACACACACACACACACACACACACACACACACACACACACACACACACACACACACACAAACACACGCGCACACACACACACACACACACACACACACACACACACACACACACACACACACACACACACACACACACACAGTGAAACCTCTGTTAAACGGACACATACGGTCCTCGATATTTTGTTCGACCATGAGAGGTGTCGGTTTAGTGGAGGAGTGGTAAGGAGAAGCCGAATTTCAAAAACTATTACAGTATTTATTCACTACACACTTATTTCTAATCCATTACTAAATAGGCTACATTATTTAACTAATAATAATGTATTAATGTTTTTATTAATAATGTTAGCTACCTTTTTATAAATATAGTATACATTACAATAAATACTGTACTGTATTGTTACTAAACATAAATTCTAAAGCAAATTTAAAAAACCCTGAAACAATACAGTAATACAGTACTGTAAATTTTTAAAATTTTTTAATGACTGTAGAGCCTTGCCTATAATATTTTAAAATAAAGATTAGTTGTCGTTTGTTTTGATGAGCGGTGGCACTGTACAACAGTTAGCCGCTCTTTTGAAATCATATCTTTGCTTCTTATTATTTCTGCTGCACTCGTTTTACCAGTCTAAAAACGCCCTGCAATTTTCCGAACACCACATTTTTTACTGTCAGGATAGTGAGTTAAGACTACTTGATCACGTAGGCTCATACATCTGCCAGGAGACTTGTATACAATTCCGATTGTATACGCAGTTATTTCAGCTGCGTTTTGCACTACATTTGTTCGCATATCAGAGGTGCAAAAAACAAAAAAGGCACATTTGGCTGTCCGTTGTCCTTCTAATGGAGTGTCCGTTCAAAGGAGGGAAAAATACTATGTACGTAATATTAAATTTTTTGGTTCCCAGAAAAATGTCTGTTCAAGAGAAGTGTCCGTACATTGGAGGTGTCCGTTCAGGGAGGTTTCACTGTTTGTGTGTGTGTGTATATATATATATATATATATATATATATATATATATATATATATATATATATATTGTAACATTTTAGAATAGCAAGTAAGAAAGGCACTATGTATAATATAATATAAATATGTAAGTAAATTCAAACCATAAAATAACCAACTATGAAAAAAGAGAAAAATGTAAACATAACCTAAATTGGCAAAATCGTAACATTTAATCACAAGTTTAGAACAATAGCCACTATAAAAAAAACAATACAATAGAAACAATTTAATGTGTAACAGTTTGAAAAGAACACTAAAACAATGTAAATAAAAGTAAAAGCCTTTAAGTATTAAGAAAGTGAAACCATTTTAGATTGCACAAAAGTTGACCAAAACTGGATGACTAACGTATTAAGTGAGGTGCGCGCGGATGGTGAATAGAACAGCTGATAAATTTAAACTAAGTCGTGAGATATAATATTTAAATGCGGTTCCCTGCAAAGAAATTAAAATCTAGTTATTAAGAACATGAAATGTACTTTTGGCAGTGAATACAGCATCCGTAAAGCCGGTAACATCGATAAAAAAAGGAAATAGTTGGTTTAGCCATTTTTAAAATGCGTGGCTTCAGTTGTTGAAACAAACAAGACAGACGTGTTTCAGAATTGGCCAATAAAATTTGAAGAATTTAAACTTAGTGCGGGAGTGTTAGTCTCGAATTCAATTAACACTACAAAATACTTTCAAGAAAATTAATTAAAACTATTTATTTAAAAAGATCTTATTAATTATTTTGATAAAGGCCGAAAAGTGGAATCTGCAATCTAAAACACTTAAGTATATAGGCTAGATCCATTACTACATTTTGAAATTTTGCAATCAGACATTTATAAAAGAAAAGAAACCAGTGAATTTATTATAAAATTAAACTATAAAAGAAAACATTTAGAAAGAATATTTAGGAACAATTTTACTTAGAAATAAATTAATTTGTAACATAATTTATAACATTTATAGCTTAGATTTTTTTTGTTCTTGTACTTTAGAGTGCGAAATAAGATTTCATTATTCAAAATTTAAAACCTACCAGATAACCTGAGATTAAGAGAGCTTGTGCTAAACCAAAATTAAAATCAATTTAGGCTAAATTAAATAAAAACTGTTGCTGCCAAAAGAGAAATACAATTTAGAGTAATAAGATTTATGATAATAGAGGACACTTATAGTAAATTTGTAAAACTTTAAAAAAGAAAAAAAATTGTAATTTATTAATAGAACTTATAATTGCTAAGAAATTGTTTTAAATGATACATTAAACTTGTTATTAAAAAAAATAAAGCTCTAGAATATTTATTTATCTTAAAATAAATTTAAAAAATTACTAACCTACCTTGATTGAAATTATTAAAAAAATACATTTTAAAGAATTCATTCATATTATTACAATAAAAAAAACTTACAATATATATCACTTTCACTATATGTACTTAAACAAGAATTTTACTTGGTATTTTAAGTACATATAGTGAAATTGATAAGTGAATACAAGAAAATAGTGTTGCAAAGCTACAAATATATATATATATATATATATATATATATATATATATATATATATATATATATATATATATTAAAACAACATATGCTTTTAAAATTGGCTTCTTTATATAATTTATTATATAGAATGCATAAAATACCCATGAATGAAGAAAATAAAATAAAAGAAAAAAACATAATTTATCAAATTGCATTAGAAAACGGTTATAAAAAGAAAACTGTAAGACAAAATTAATTATAATATTTTTAATAAACAAAATAATTTAATTTGCAATAGTAATAATAATACAATATGGACTTCATTTTTATTTATAGGCCATGAAATAAAAAATATCACCAAATTATTTAAAAACACAAATATCAAAATTGCATACAAGACTAATAACAAAATAATAAACATAATAAATACCAATAATAAAATAATTAATATGCATGAGAAAGGTGGTGTTTATAAATTAGAATGCGAAAACTGTAATAAAGCTTATATAGGTCAAACCAAGAAAAAATTAAAAGAAAGATATAAAGAACATTTGAATGCCTATATTAATCCAGAAATATATAAATACAATTTTGCAAATCATTGTATTAATAATAAGCACCAATTTCCAAATATTGAAAATATGAAACTTATAAAAGAAATAAATAAGGGAATAAGAATGAATATATATGAAGCATTCGAAATATATAAATACAATAATAATAAGAAATTAATAAAAGGACAAATAAAAATACATTCTAAATTTCATACTATATTCAATGTCTATAATGTTACAGCAACAAAATAAATTTGGCAATTTGTATAAATTTAGCAACAATTTTATTTCTAATTTAACATATGTTTTAGGCCTATATCTTACATTATTGTAATTTTCATTCCTGATGATGTTGGTAATGTTTACCAACGAAAAGCTTTGGATATAAATTAATAAATATTCTTGTATTTGAATAACCTATGTTGTTTTAAATTATTAAACAAGAAAACGTATTTTATATATATATATATGCTGATACCTATTCCTTCAAGGATGGAAAAATATGATGAATAGTTACTATCTGGAGTACATCCGTTCATTCTGCAGTCCATAAATTCGCAATTCCGACGTTTCGCTAGAATCTCATCCAGCATTGACGAGGTGAACCCAACTACAGTTGACTCTTCTACTGTTGTTGGGTTCACCTCGTCAATGCTGGATGAGATTCTAGCGAAACGTCGGAACTGCGAATTTATGGACTGCAGAATGAACGGATGTACTCCAGATAGTAACTATTCATCATACATATACATATACATATATATATATATATATATATATATATATATATATATATATATATGTATTATAACCTAAGTTATTTAAAATATAACTTTTCCTTTGGGTTATATATTTAATTACCTTAACACTCTTTAATCTTACCTTCAGGTTTCTAAATAATTAACTTAACACCAATATCAAATATAACAGCATTTAATCTTGACATTTATTTAATACACATTATACCCATTTACCTTGATAGCATTTAGTGACAAGATTGATTCCTTAACTAATATAACAATTTTAAAAAATGGACTCTTGAGACTTTAGGTTATTACAATAAAGTTTAATAATGATAGTGTTAATTGCTCTTTCCCTCAGGTCGTTTATATGGATCTTTTTTATAAATTAGAACGTGGTGAAATAAACTAGATCATTATTTCATACTAATGAATTTAAAATTGTTATGAATTTACTGTTTATAAAGCTATGTTGGCTAATTTTAATGTAAAAAGAAAGTACTTGACCGTTGATACTGAATGCTTCGATGCATTTTTCACATAACTAACTTATTTGTCTTAATTCTTTATTAAGTTATTTACGTCGCACGTTTTTAGTTATACACTTCCAACAATTTACAATTCCCTTAATTCTAATAAACAAAATTTACCCCTTATTAACATTGCTGACACTTGGTCCCCCCCCCCCCAATACGTCTGCCCTGAACTGTTCTGAAGTTCCTCCAAGACTCCTTCTCGATCACTTTCTTTTCCAACCTCGCATCATCTCTCCCCCTTACGTATTTTAGTTAATTTGGTTATCCCGACTCCCATTAAGAGCCTTCTCTGACGGTACAGTGTTATAACCCAGGATTTTGTCCTTGGATAGTCCTATCTTAAAATAGTTAGACCCTTCTTTTGTCAAAGTTTCTCACAGCCCCTCTATGACTACTTGAAATACAACAAAGTACTTTGCCCTTATTTTTAGTAACTATTCTTGTCGCTTAATATTTCTTCCGACTATTTGTTCCTTTTTTTGGATATAAACTCAATTTATTGTTTAGCCGCATGCGTTATGTTATAATATATATAGGCCTATATATATATATATAGAGAGAGAGTAGTGGTTGAAGGGCGTAGTGTATCTTTAGAAGTAATAGAAAAAAAATTGAATAGACACTTTGAAGTAGTTAAACAAGCCGTCTGCAGCTAGTAATTCCGGTTTTAGGTTACAATCTTTAAATTAACACTTTCGTCTCGTTTTGCTTTGGAACCACTATCCCACTAATAACATTAATTTTATAAACGCGTGCCCATCACTCTTGCTTCTAAAGGCACAGTGCTGCCAATCTGTTAAACGATAAAACCTTTATCAGATCAAAATACACTTTAGAGTTCTTTTAAAAAATACGGGTTTTAAGATTTCTTTTTCAATGGACGGTTATAACAAATATGTAATGCACTTATGTATTACACTTAGTATAGAATTTGTACAATCAATTTTCTTATCTATGTGTGGAGATATCTAGAGAAATGTTATAGTGAGGAAAAGTATTCTTTTATAATTAGGATCGGAATTTGTGTAGAATTCTAGTCCGTCCTTGTTTTAATAGTGTATTACAGAGACCTATATTAAAAAAAAACAATAAACATGAAATCTTGACTAAGAAAAATATTTTAGGTAAACATCTAATAGGTTTTTAAAGACGTCGAAAATCACTTAAAGATTTCACGAGCGGAATGATAGCGTGTAAACCCAACACCTTTGGTGAAGCACTGTTTCCCTTCGTTGCTTGAATGAAACTTGGGCGGTACTTCAAAAATATAAGATGTACCTTTTCGGGAATTATGAACACACACACAACAACTTTATATATATATATATATCAACGTTCTGTCTCATACATAATCAATGTATAATGTACAGCAACACTATAGAACCTAAGAAAATTTAGATATATATTAACTCTAAAAAGAATTTTATCAAATTTCAATTTCAAGTATATTACTAGCTTCAATGCCTCGTATGTTTTAGGGTAACTAAGCGAGCGCCCGTCTAGAACGTAGTTCCATACCTTTGGTAAAGCGTTGGATTGCCATACCTTTCCCTTCGTTGGTTTACTTTTGAATAAAACTCTTGAGCGGTACTTCAAAAAATTAAGATATACTTTTTCGTTAATTATGAACACACACACGCGTGCGCAATCGACAAGAACGGATATGAACGATGGAATACTCTACGATCGGGCTGGGTAGGGTAAGATAAGGAACACAATAGCAATTGGAAATATTTTTTATTGCTTAATCATAGAGTTGTCACTATCCTTCGGAAAACACTTTCTCTTTTGTCGGAAACTACTCGGAAACTAAACATAGATTGTGAACGTATGTTAGAAGCATGAAATGTTGTACGGAACGGCTCGATTCTACACAACTACCAGTCTTACATGACCTTGACCAGTTTAGCCAAGGTCTGAGTATTTCGCACTCAAAGCTTTAATATTTGGTTATACTCTCTAATTTACCAGTAAGCACCGACTGGCCTACGTAACCTTTCCTATTTAGGAAGCGAAGCGATCTCTTCGCCAACTGGATGACGCAACTTCCCCAACCTGATCTGCGGTCTTATAACTCAATTACGATCTCAAATTGTGAAGACAGTGTTTTATGTAACAATATTAACATGAGTCTTCTGTAGAAATTAAAACCTGTGTTTTAAAATATTATGGCCGCAATTAATATACAATTTATTTAACCTAGAAATCTTTTACATTTCGTGATGAATCTGTGTGTTTTAAAATTTTTATATTGGTAAACAAAAAATCTGAGCCCTTTTTGATGTCTGTATGTGCTTATCGACAAAATCCACCACAAACTATTACCGCGTTTTAAAAGGTGTTCATTAATTTTTCAAAACCATTGGCTAAAATTGTTGAATTCACCTTGAAGTAAGCATTGGTGGTTTAATAGTAATGAATTGTTGCAGGATTATTAAGATAAATAAAGTCTCCCCGTATTTGTCTTTTTTCTGAGCAACAAGTAATCATCTATACAGCCTAACTAGTTTCGAATTGACAACATCATTACAGTAGTTTACCGCATATTACTTTGGCGATTCCTACTTCTTAGACATCACAGGCTACCAAGTGTAAATGAACACGGATGTCGCGAATGTTAGCTTCGCACATTAATGTCAATGCTTTTGTATTTTCACAGTATACTAAACCGTCGTAGAGATCAAGGGATCTCAAGAATAAACGGGCAGGATAGGCTGCAACTTTTGACATGTCAGAGGCTGGCTCGTAAGGCTAATATGGACTAGATGAAAGTTTGTTTTTCACTTACCTGAACCGAACTAATCAGTCGTTATACTAGAGCAGTGGTTCCCAACTGGTGGGCCACGACACATAAGTGGGTTGCTGAAGGGTTTCAGATAGGTCACGACTCGATCCTAAAATTACCAAAAACCAAAATATTAAACCAGAAAAGATCAGAAAAATCGAAGCAAATCGAATTGTATTTCAACCGTATTCTTTTAGTCATATTTTGTGTGTGTGTGGGTGCGTGCGCGTGGCGTGGCGTGGTGTGTGTGTGTGTGTAAAGTAGGGATAGGATATAAATATTGTCTTTTACTCCGACATACTGTTGGGCCGTGGAGACATTCCGATAAGGAGAGGTGGGTCACCAGTTGTAAAAGGTTGGGAACCACTGTACTAGAGGAACGGAACACAGCTGCTATTGGTCCCAAGTAATTTGAAAAACAATCGAAACTGTAGTATTTGGTTGAAGTTTTCGGATAGTCTCAGTGGATGGCTGGTAACCAGTCTCTGCCTTTCAGCATAACCCTCAGGCTTTCACACACGATTCACTAAGCCTTTCATCATGGCCTTCGGTCTCTTATACATGACACAATCCTCTGTTTTTTAGAGTGTGTCACTTGACCCCAGTCACTTGACACCGGACTCGAGAGTTTGCGATCGGATTCTTTGGTACTGTGGCACATGCTGGGCTTTAGATAATTCCAAATTCGTCCTGTCTTTATGCATTATTGGAGTAAGAGGATCTTATCTTGAAGTTCTTCGACAGCCTTTTATAATCTTTCTTCTTCAATCTTATTTTACAAGTATAGTAGCCTACTAGCAAACTAATCTAAATTTACTCTTTCTACTTCACTTCCTCGGCATGCATTATAAAAATATTTTTAATAGGTGTTAATGTCTTTTATTATATACTCTTCGGATATTTCGTCATACAATGACTGTACTAAATCGTCTAATTTATGTTTGTATTTAATGTTGATATTTAATTATGAATCATTTATAGTACTTTATTTTTCGACACATCCAAGTAATGCACCCGTGCATAATATTAGCGGTTTGCACACTTGTTATTGTTGGAAACAGATATTTGAGTTGTGATATTTACTCCATTCTGGGAATAGCAGAAAGTAAATGACACTGATCGAGCGGAATAGTTTATCTAAAGTAAGTCTATATCGAACCGGGATGAAGAGGGGTGTGTTACTGCTGCCCATTAAATCTGATAATAGTCAACATCAGTATGCATTTGATTTCGTTCTAAGATCAGTTGGGCATGTATAAACAATTACTTAATAAAAACAATAAAACGGCGTTAAAGGATTAAGTCTTACTGGAGTCTGTTTAAAAAGAGAAAAGTAAAAGTTATATGTGAAGTAATATTACAAGAATACGTTTAGCTTTGGGTTTGGTTTACGTTACGTGTAATTAGAAAAACTAGACACAATAAACTTTAAAAAAACTGTATTTGTCAGATGCACAGTGGAAGACTAAATGAGTGTATGTGTTATAACTACGTAAACATTTTTTAGCCTATTAATAGTTTTGTAAATGACGTTACTGTGAGTATTATTAGAAAAGGAAGCATCTCAACTTCTGATTTAGTTTTACATCATTTGTGTTTACAGTCTCTTGGATTCTTTTGCTTATATTTGAAGCAGGATTTCGACCCTTGCCCTTGTACACCAGTGTAGTGTCAAGTCATGCATGGTAGGCAGATATTTACAGCACATAGTGAGGTGGAATGTGCCGGCACTAATTTGCGTGAATAGGGAAGAAGCGTTGTCATAAGGGCGGGTACTCCCTTAAAGTTAATAGGTTGGGATTTATTAGTCCGAGAAGTGATGCAGCAAAAGAAATTATATTTGGCAATGCTCTCTTTAAGTAATAATACAGATTCTGCGCCGAAGGAAACTTTTGAGTCAAAACAAAGGTAATTTGGTACAATATTCAAACTTGCCATTTACAGCGTGAAAATCATCAGAAGCACAGCAGGAACTGAACGGACGTATATCTGCCCTGACCAGAAAACTGGGAACTCTAGTTGAACACGCATGGAACTAAAAAGATGCACATCTGCCCTGACATCAGACAACTGGTAACTCTTGTATAGCTCGCATGGAACTGAAAGGATGTTCATCTGCCCTGATAGCAGATAATTGGGAACTGTTGTAGAACAAGCATGGAACTGAAAAATTGTACATCTGCCTTAGCATCAGAATATTGGGAACTTTTGTAGCACACGCATGGAACTGAAAGAATGTATATCAGCTTTGACATTAGAAAAGTAGGAACTCTATTAGAACACACCTCTTGATGCACACGCATGAAACTGAAAGAATGTGTATCTTCCTGGCATCAGGAAATTGGGAACACTTGTGTAACACACCTGAAACTGAAAGGATGTGTATCTTCCTGGCATTAGAATATTGAAGACTCTTGTAGAATACGCCTGAAAGTGATAGGACGTGTATCGCCTGGCATTAGGGCATCGGAAACTCTTAGAACACACATAGAACGGAACGGATATATATTTCCCCTAACACGACGAAATTAGGAACTCTTGTGAAATACACTGGGAAATAAACGGATATGTATCTGTCTGGTATTAGGAATAGACATAGATTCTCTCTTGACATGAGGCAATGAGGAGGGCTTGTAGAACACGTCTAGGTAAATGATGATTTAATAACTGTATGACTAGGATAATGACAAGATATTTCCTGTTGTTGCAAACATTCATTTATGGTTTCAAACGTGTAAACGACGTATGAAACCAATTACAACAAATTATAGCGTCAGGTTTTATTTACTCAATAGGTACTTCATATTGAAATATTTACTGAAGGCCGCAACCTTAGGCTTTTTCAAGTGAATGTGATATCATGGCAAATTAATTATAGACACTATGTTTTATTGAACTATGTTTATGCGTTTATACATAATTGAAAATGTTTAATAGGTTTAGATAAAATACATAAGTTTGTCATATAGTTTACTTGTTTGTTCGTGAATCCGTATATGGAGTGGGAACTCCAGTAGATTTATCCTTTACTGAGTCTTGCTCGTTGCCGTCTTGAATGTTGTAGTTTCCTCATTCCTGGAGAGAAAAGGTTTGTATGAAAAAAAATTAAATTTTGTGAATTTGTGAAAACTTACTGAGACGTTTTCGATCGCTATGTGGTGATCTTCACCAGTGTCTTCTTGACCGAACGTAAAGGAGTACAAAATTCAAGAACTCTGTTATAATTTATCTTTTAATTTAAGCAACAAAAAATATTAATTTGTTATAAATTTTATCTCTTATGAGTTCCAATACTTGAGCCTAATTTTTCTAAAAAAAATACTCAACAAGCGCGTTCAAAATATCGATTGTTGAAATGTATAATTTTTTAGTAAAACTAATTCAAAATCATATAGGGTCTACTAATTTGAAATCAGATACTTACGTGGACCCGGAATCGATTGAAATTCGTACTTCTAATTTATTGCATATTCCTACTAATAATTCAAAAAAAATTTAGATTTGTTTTCATGTATTTTCTACTTGGTCTTAAATTATCAAAATAGCTAATTTTCTACAGTTTTGTCTCCTTAATATAAGTTATTTCAAGAATAATTGTAGGTAACTCTTTATTGTATTTAGGTCTGTGTATACATTAGTACATTTATTTCATACAAAATAAAATTTAAAATATTTCTATAAATATTGTGCTAGAAAGAGAAGTGTTTTATACTTTAATTTTAAAAGGCAGTTTCTATAATTCAGACTAATTTAACATTTCAGTTTAAGGCAAAAACAACTTTTATGAACAATCTCTTGAGAGTGTTTTCATTAAATGAATTTCCCCGACCTAGTCATTTGTAGCGGAAAGTGCCTTTGATCTGTCTATTCAGACTAATTCAAACAAAACTGTTGCGAGAGGGAAGGGACTCCATTTATGACTGATCGAACGAGGGACACTGTTTTTCATTTCACACTAATTGATTCTGCTAAATGTATAAAGAGATGGGAGGGAGTTCAATACAGAATCTGTCTCTAGCGAGCCATGAAAACCATCGGCTTAGTTTGAATATTATGTGTGCAACTTCGGAGCAGAAATGGTTGCCATGGCAACACATTGTTGTGAACAGACTGAGGTTTCATATCTCCTCACGAGAATGTTATATGGACAATGCAAGTCTATATATATATATATATATATATATATATATATATATATATATATATATATATATATATGCGTTGGGTTTATTTTTGTTACATTTTTGGTTTTGCGAGTGTTTGTATTTGGCTATAACGTAATACGAGTTGCAAGTCACGCCTGCGCAAATAGGGACTACTGTGTAGAAGTATTGACTAAAATTATTGTAGATGATTTTTTAAATCGAGAATTATCTATCATAATACCGATTACATTTACAGGCTTATAAAAAAACAACCGCAATATACAGTGCATATATATATATATATATATATATATATATATATATATATATATATATATAAGATTATTATATCACTATATTAATATATACATTATTATATATCACTTGCACTTCAATGTACTTAAACAAGCATCTTACTTACGTACAGTACTTTTATTTTCAAGCTTATTTAGAGACTGACTGATTGTTATAGTGGCAGGCGTGTGTTTAACGGTACTGTTTTATTCTTGGGCTCACTGCACTGTGGGATAGTTTTGTATCTCTTGGAGTATTTTTGTCTATTAAGTCGAATAATTTATCATTTTTTAATTTTATTTGTATTTGTACTATATTATTTCTGTGTTTATTAATTTGCAGTTGTTTCCAGATTGTCATTTTTAGTCCATTTTGTGCTTTTTTAAATTAGATTTATGTTTTCTAATGTGAAGAATGTATGGTTGTTTTTGATGACGTGCGTGGCTAAGTTGAATTATAAGTGTTTGCTTTGATGTAAAGATTCAAGTGTTCTTTATATTTGTATTTTAATTTTTTTTTTTTTTTTTTTTGCAATGTATAGTTTTTACTGTCTGGACATTCGATTTTATAAAATCCGTTATTAAAGGCGGACTATTTTTTCGGTTGGTTTATTTGATTGATTATGCCTCCTGTATTTTTGTATGCTATTTTAGGATTCTTATTTTTTAGTATTTCAGTTATTAATTTCATATTGTACCCTGTTAATGTGAATGAGGACCAATTACTACATTTGTACATAGGCCAAACAAAAAAGAAATTAAAAGGCAGATATAAAAAACAATCTAACACATTCATAACCAAACACTTATAGTTCAAACGTAGCCACACATTTCATCAAAAACAAACATACATTCCCCACGTTAAAGAACATACATCTAATAAAAAAAAGTACATAATGTCCTCAAAATGACAAACTGAGAACAGCTACAAATTTGTAAACACAAAAATAATACAATAAACAAACAAATACAAACAATGTTAAAATTGATAAATTTTTCAACTTCATTGACAAAATAACCCCAAGACAAACTAAAAGTTTCCCACATGAAGTGAAACCGAAGATAGAACAGTATCGTTAAAACACTTGGCAATGGAATTCCCACACGTCTACCAACTAAACAATTTCGCCAGTCGCACAATAAGCTTGAAAATGAGAGCACGTAATTAATAGTTCTCGATGGTCGACTAACAAAGACATCAAGTAAGATTCTTAAGTACATTAAAGTGAATAGATAAGTGAATACAAGAAAACAGTGTTGCAAAGTTTACAAAAAATATATATTTGTGTGTTTGTTTCACACACAAAGGTATTTATAATGTAATAGTATTGTAAACGTCAAGTAAATAAATTTAGATAAACTTATATTATTATGATTGTCTAATCAGAATACTAGGTCTAGGTCAGAGAAACCTAAAGGTGTGAGTTTAGGGGGGAAAATAGGGTTATTAGAATACATAACATATAGGGATATAAAATAATAGGGTAAAACAAAAATGTTGTTAGTGTGTGTGGGGGGGTGTCTGTGTGTTCGCATTCTGTCTCTATAACCTGTATTCTAAACAACAATTGTAAAACTAAGAAGAAAACATCATAATAAATAAAGTGCATTGAAGAACAAGGAATAAAATCACCCTAAATAAAAACTTCAATTGATCCACCTGGTAATTATTTTGTGAAGCAAACTATATTAAAGCAAAAGTAGGCAGAAACATTGACTAGTTATGATGATAAAATAATTTCAGTTAGGTGGTAAAGAGGGACTCGTTTTTATATATATTCACTTTAAAATAACAGCAAAAGTGATTTATTAAAATTTTGGAATTTTCACTTCGTTTAGAAATTAATTTGTAGTAAACGATATGATAAAAATTTATTTCACTTGATAAAAATGCACCATCTATTAGTAAACGAGAATAAAATACACATAAATTTCTATAATATACAATTTAATAATCAAGAAGATAGGTTCAGCAAAGTGTGTGTAAAATTTTAATAGTAGAAGTGGCAATTTGAAGTCAATGAATTTTTTTAAACTTTGATGGATTCAAAGCCAACAACAGTGTATTAACAAGTTAGTAAGAGTTGTATCCTTTTGAGATTCTGTATACCGACAATAAGCCAGCCGTAGGTACATTGTGGTGGATGGGGGGAAGGGGTTGCGAGAGAAGACAAAGCTGTTATTTCTGCAAAGTTACTTTCATTTTTATAATTGTATAATCCTTTTATTTGATTTTTTACCATTAATTAAGTTTTCTCTACATACATGGTTATTACTGGTTCCAATAATGTTAAATGTTTGTCTTTTTCTGTAACTGTAAATATGTGTTCCTAATCAGGCGTATGTTTGGCGTCGTTCTAGTTTTAGTACCTTTTTGTTTAAATTTCATAAGTAATTAATTATTCTGTATATAACGCTGTCATGTTGATTGTATGATTTTGAACATTGTATTTATAAAATTTTATTTCAATTCTTTGCATGTTTGTAACTGGTAAAGCAAGAGTCAGTTACATACTCGTACATTATTATATTTATTTATATGACTAGCTTTTTTTACTTTCTGGTAACTCATAATGAAAGTTAATATCATACTTAACAATTTTATTTCTGTATAGACTACTGTGTTTATAGAAATTTATGGTTTATAACAATGTAATGAAGAAGTTCAATCAAATTACAACTTGTTTACTAAAATCTTATTAAAAAAACAAGAAGGCAATTTTATCTTTGTATGGTAATTTGTTTATTACAGCATCAACTTTACATAGAAATACATTTTGTTTGAAATCATACAAGATAAAACATTTCCTCTATTTAGAAACTTAAGGAATGAATTGTTTGTTTAATTCATTTATAATTTTGGGTATAATTCGTAAGAGAATTTGATAATGTCAAAGTTAAAAATTGCATTTATTTACGATGTTTTAACAATAAAAGTTTTTTATTTCTTATAAACAACGGGTTTTCTTTGTAGTTATTTTAACGTTTCAACACTCATCTCTCTACTTTATTCCTCCTTTGTAGAATTTAAAAATAATGCATTTGATTTTTTTATCGGTATAATTGGTCAGTCTTTTAATCGACAATACTGATAAATTTGGATCGTCTCAAGATTACTTTCTGGCATTGTTTTATGAAAATAATTAAATTAGGCCTTTCTCGACATGGAATAAAATGGGGCAAAGTAATATCAAAGAGGATTTCCAAGAAGCATTTAAACTCTATGTCTACCCACTGGAGAGGAAAGTCTCCTCCGTCTCTTTATCTCACTCCCCTTTCCAAGAGTGAGAGAGACAGAGAGGGCTGGCTGGCTCTATGTCCGAAGATAGAAACACTACTTGTTTTCTCTCGTCAAACCAAGGCGCGACTGGCTCACTGTCCTACACCCAGGAAAATGATGTTTGTATTACAATTAACAAATATTATAATTTAACGCCACCTATTTTAGTACGTGTTTACATTTTATCGCAAAACCATCGTCGTTTTGGTTATTCCCTCACGGTTTAAACCAAATTCTGATTTCTCTTCTCACAAACCTAAATGTCATAAAACAAAAAAACAATGAGTCACGCGACTAGTTATCTCACTCAAAATCCAAATAGTCCTCACGACTGCTTTGTCTCAGCCTGGTATCGCCTCGTCATCTCTGTTCGACGTAGCCGATTGGCCAGGAAATACGAAAGATTGACGTGGAAAGTTTAATGTGCACAATATAAATGCGGGCTTTCGACCGGAACCGAAGATCTGTTGTATCCAAAATCTTTGGGTAAAATTATGCTCTCTGTTTGCCCTTCTTCGAATTTAATTCGCAAGTAAGACGCCTTTTTAAATTTTAAAGTTAGAAGAATATTGAGAGAGAGAATAAGGGGGGAGGGGAGAGAGAGAAGAGGCAAGAGAGTGAGAGGTTGACTTTGTACATAAAGCTTTTAATTTTTTAAGCATAATTTGTTTCATAAAATAAACCTTTATAGGTTTATAAATACTATAGGTTTTCATATTATACTATATAAAAAAGAACCCTGCAACGCAGTTATGACTCCAAGGCTAATTAAAGCCAGTTTCGTTTTTTTAAAATATTACTACACGAACGTTTTATCCCAAATGATATCGTTTGAAAAAACCTGGACAGCGAGAGAGTTCTTTCCTCATTCTTGTATCTCGTGGAGGTGTGTTCTTTTTTATAAAGATCAACAACCATGAATCATATTACACGCTACATGTTATCCTCTGTGGACTCTACTTGCTGTTCTCCTTGAGGTTTGTTCTTTATGCTTGTGTTAGGTTCCTGTATATGCGTTCCTAAACGCAGCCTATTTGTGAGTTTTTTTTTCGATTGTGATGAGCTCACAAACACATACACACACACGCGTTCACGCTAGCAACACTCACACATACACTCTCCCTCCCTCCCCACACACATATATAAGGAATTATAAATATAATCGTATTTATTTTTGTTGGAATATTGGTATACATTTGAGTACATTTTCTCCCTATAACATTGTTCTTCGTTAACGGGCTTCAGATTAATTCAGTTATCAAAACATTAAACCTCACTCATAAATTACAATGAAAATATTAGAAACTACCCCAATACTACAAAAATAATAAAAAAAGAGACAATAGAAGTTACTAAGGTTAAACGCTTATTTACATTTCGATAACTATGTCATCTTTATCTTATTACAAAATTAAAATCTAGCAAACAAGAAGTTAGGAACTAGAGTGACAAACTAAAAGTTGCTAGATTGTAATTTTGTAGTAAGACTCTCTGATGATGATAACATGGTCATCGTAATGTACATAAGGGTTTAGTAAGTAACTTGTATTATCTGTTTTGATTTTTTGTTTGTTTTGGTTTGGGTTGTTTCCAATATTTTATTGTAATATATTGTACCACTTTGCTCTTGATATTGTATATACTCTTACATTATCAAATCTTTAATCTGTACATGTAAACATTAAACTGAATTCTGTTTTAAGTTTAATATTTTGATAATGTAAGCGAACAGTTTAATGTTTTGATAATGGAGTTAATCCGAAACGCGTGAATGAATATTAATATTTTGATATTAAGAAGGCACGAGAATGTACTCAAATGTATACCAATGAACTGTGTATTGGACAGATTTTTTCATAAAAAATTAATACTATATCAAAATAACTATCATTGCAAAGTACGTTATGTAAAATTGGCGTATATAAATCACTGGCGCACTTCTTGATTCTCAGTGAATGAACACAAAAATCGGCAAGTGTACAGACAACACAGACGTCACGTGTCTTGAACAGATATTGTTGCGCCATTAATTTCGGGGATGTCCCGGCACTATCTTCAGCTGGAGGAGTCGGGACGCGTGAAGCTTGGATGAATGAGGAATGCCGTTATCCACAACCGTGGAAGCGCGCTTTGACTTACTGTCCCCCGCACTCTGTTTAACTCCATTGGAGAGGAGGTCTACTTCCACGACCCTGCCCACATGCCATGATATTATCCTGATCCTAATATCAAAACATCCTTAGATCCAGCTCTATTAATCTAACCCTTATTCTTTGTATAACACGAGGGGCGTAAAACGTCCCCGTATGTAACCCCAGTCGAGAGGTTAGGTAGGTCTGCGCCCACTTATCGTGAACAATCCATCGTACGCTAGCCAAAATACTTCCCTGATTACAGAACAGAAGGTTTTATGACCTGATATTAATCCCTTATTCGCTTAAAGTTTTTTTTTTATTACTTAAACTCAGATGGACCTTATCGGTGTACAGCACTTAGCTGCAGCCTTTGTACTCTCTTCCCATTCCTACCACAGGACTAGCGTAATTGATACCTACCTCTTTGCAGAAATCAAGTACCCACCTAATGCTAAATCTTCTGATATCCTTTGGTGTATATTCCTGCCAGCCAAACCACTTTCTCCTTGCAGCTCCCAAAGCAGGGCACTCACAGAGTACGTGGATTGGGCTTTCCTCTTGGTCCTCGTCACATCTCTCGCACACAGGGGACCTAGATTTTCCAATGTTGTATTGGAACCCCCTCAGATTCCCATGGCTTGTTACCAGCTCTACAGTAACTCTGAGTTGAGGTCTACTTAAGAAGAGTAGTTTTTTGCCCCACAAGTCTCCCGAGTAACCCCACAGTACCTTGGATTTGTTTCACCCCAAGGTTGCATTCCATTCTTCCCTGCACAACCTGTCTATATGTTCCGTGATCCTCTTGCGCCCCTCCTGAGGCGGCATGCCCACTGCCTTCAGCAACGGTCCTTGGGTTGTACACCCTTGTTTTGCTAAGGCGTCAGCTCTCTCATTCCCTATCCAGTCAGAATGTCCTGGAATCCAGGTTAGGTTGAGGGAATTATACTTACTCAGCTCTACTGGAGAAGCTATAGTCTCAACCACCATCCTAGAGCTGGTACTAGCCTTACCTAAAGCCTTCAGAGCTGCCTGACTGTCCGAGCAAATCCAGATGGTCTTGCCCCTCTTGCCAGACCCTATTATTTCCTCAGTACGTAGTTTGATCGCGAGCACCTCCCCCTGAAAAACAGAGTTGTAGTCTTCCAGGCGATGACAAAATCTGTCTTGGTGTCTCGGTCCACTAAATCCTGCTCTCACTCCTTCCTTCATCTTGGAACCATCCGTGAACCAGATTTCACCATGTATGGGTCTACACTCCGCTCTTGCCTCTCTTGCAGGAATATGGATTTTGTAATTTCCTTTTTCCCTTTTAAGAGACAGTATTTTATCCTGAGGTTCTATCCAGAGCTCTTTCAGTGAATCCCGAAATAACTGTTTATGACGTTTGCTACTTTCCTTCCACAGCCCTGTACAACTTAGCCGGTGTGCAGTTTTCATTGCCTCCATCCTAATTTGAAGACTCAAGGATGGAAAACCCAACATAACCCTCATGGCCGCACATGGTGTGCTTCTCCTTGTAGCTGTTATACCTCTAAGGAAGAGCCTCTGCGCGCAGTCCAGCACTCGTTTACTTGTTTCTTTCTGTGCCCTGCCCCACCAGACGATTGAGGCAAAGACCGACCTCGGCACCAAAATGGCGGAATAAATCCAGTTCATCTGACGTAGACAAAATCCCCATCTCATGCCTATCGCTCCTCTGCATTGCCAGAACGTAGCTATGGCTTTTTTCACTTATCCTCCAAGTGCTCACTCCAGAGTAGCTTCCTATAAAGAATAATTCCCAGATATTTAGCGCTCTCATCGTAGCTTATTTTGGTATTACCAATTTCCATCATCTACAGCGATTTAGTTTTATATCGCGTAATGAAGATGAGTGCCACAAATATCTCTCCTTGAATGCATAGTGCTTTTTCCCTGCACCATGCTTCTGTTACCGTGAGTGCTTCTTGAAGCAAGTCTTTGAGGACTTCTTCAAATGACCCCCTAACAAGGATAGGTATGTCGTCCGCCTATCTATCACCTTGACACCCATTCCACTGAACGTCCTTAGTAGACCGTCCACGGCAGATGGGATATCACTCCACCCTGCGGGCAGCCCTCCTAGACCATCTAATTTATCGTACACCCCATCCAGGATGCAGTACTTATACGGTTTTCCAAGGAACTCATAATCCAATTTATAATTCCGTCAGAAATCCCGTGATCCATAGCTGCTCTCTTGATGGCCGGTCTAGAGGTACTAATAAAAGTCTCTTCCACATGAAGAAAAGCCCCAATACATATCCTCTTGTTGTTGATCTGACCCTCAATAAAGTCCACAACCGACAACAGCGCAGTCTTCACTGACCTACCAGTTCGGTAGACGTGTTGGTCCTGATGAAGCGGATACTGCTTCAGAGGTCCCTCCTTCAAGTAGTGGTCCACCAGCCTTTCCAGTGTCTTTAACAAGAAAGATGTAACGCTGATATTTCTGAAGTCCTTTACCTCTGTGTAACCTTTCCTCCCCGGTTTGGGGATAAAGATAACTTTTGTTTTGAGCCACTGCCCGGGCGTGTAACCTAGGGCAACACAGCCTCTGAGTAATTCTGTCAGTGGTCCTATAACTTCCTCCAAGCAATTTTGTAGTAATGCTGGAGTAATATTATATAATCCAGGCCCTTTAAAAGGCTCAAAAGACAGAATCGCCTCTCTCGCCTTTACGCTGAAATCACCTGCCCAGCAATATTCCAATCCGCCCTTAACACAGTATGGCGGAGGTTTTGAGCACCGTCCCTTACCGGTCTAATATCGGGAAAACTGTTTCTCATAAGCAGACGCAGGTTTTCCTCCGGAGTGTCAGTAAAGCTACCATCAGCCTTCTTGACAAACGTAAGCTCCCTCCTCGTTCCATTTGCTAACACCTTAAACAGTCTAGCAGTGTCACTCAGTGTGCTTACCTCTAACTCGCTGTTCCACTTAGCTTACCACGCCTAGTGTTTATCCGCGAGAGAGGGCAATTTTCCTCAAACGACGTGGAAATTGTAGTCCTGATGTAGGCCTCGCTATTTTCCAGTTCGATGTTTGATGTACCATACTTACCACGGAAGTCTGACATCCACCTCCTCACCCAGGACTTAAAACCTTCCCAGTTTGTCATTCTCGGGTTCCTAATTCACACCACATGGGGGGCAAACTTCCCTCATCGTAGCAGTAATGATCCGGTGATCTAATATGGAGGGCTCATCCGAAACCTGCCAGTCATGCACACCCCTTACCATCTGTCTATTACAGAAGGTGATATCTAGTACCTCCATTCTGTTTGAAGTGATAAATGTTGGTTCGACACCTGTGTTTAAAACCACAAGGTTTAAGCCTCGCCTTGCTTATTTATATCTGTGCTGCCCCACACCTCATGAGCATTGGCATCACAGCCCACTAAGTTTTCTATATTCCTCTCCCTGCAGTACCGAACTAACTTACGTAATTCTGCAGGGGGCGATTCTCTATTGTGGACGCAGTAAGTGGGCACAATGAACTCCCTGCTCCCACTCACCTCGAATTCTAACCACCGCAAGGTCCATGGTTGAGAATTCTTGAATCTGCGTGGCTTCTAGTCCTCTAACTATCACACATGCCATGTGCGCCTCATGTTCCCCACTTGCGTAGGTGCGACCAGCTGCAGTCAAACTCCTTATACGGTTCCTGACCAGCCATGGTTCTTGCCTGGTAATGTGCGCCTCACATTTAAGCACCTGGTTAGGGCCACAGATGCCCTTTTACTGTGGTGCAAATTAATTTGCAGGATCATTGCTTGAGGGTTAGCCATATCCAACTAACCCCTACGCCTTCTCCCTCTCGCCCTTCACTTCCGGGTGCTTAGAATTCTACCTAAATGTTACCTCTCCAGTCCCCAGGAAGGCCTTCCCATCTCTTGCCTTAAAATGTTTGGTTGATGCCTCATCCAGTCCTAGGCAGCGGAGGCTTGCAAGTCCCCGCTCAATGCACTGTTGGATTTTCTACTTCGAAGCGTCAATTTCTGGGTTCTGCATCCCCATGAGTTTGGCCAACCGCGTGGCCTCCCTTTTTGCTGGTGGTACGGGCACCATCACTTTCACCCTTTTGATCAGTTCATAAGGCAGGACTAGCCTTGCCTGAGTCCCGTCCTCGAGCTTAACTGACGGTACCACTTCTCTCAGCCATTTTGCCGACTCCTCCTCAGCACAAATAAATGCTGCGGCTCCATTCCTTAAGTATGTGTCCCTGAACTGCTGAACAAAACCTCCACTAGGAATGTCCAAAATTCGGTGCCCTTAAGATGGTCGAACGCCGCCATTTCAATCCTCACGCCTACACTATCCCTAAAGGTCACTAGTACCCTCGGTAGATTGGCGGAGATCGACGACAAAGACGACCCTCCCGACCCAACAGGCCTAGACCCTTGTCTATTCCTCTTGCCTCCGACTCTGGAGTAGGATTAGAAGTACTCCTTTCCTTCCGTTTCCTCTCTTTCTCTTGTCGTAATAAGGTCCTACAGGGCGGGTTCTAGCCCCAGCCTCCGACAAACCCTTCCGCTGCCTGGACCGGTGTTTCCTCAAAGTGGGTGGGGGTGGTTCTCTGCCCTCCGCCTCCGCCTTCTTTGCTTCCTCATGATAGGCAAGCCAGTGTGCATTCCTCGTTTGTGCCCCACTCATTCCTCCTGTTACCTTCGCAACTGGTTTTCCATCTGTCTCTACGGGGGCCGAAGCCACATCCAATGGGACAGATTTGTCGATAAGTTCTAAGCCCTGACCAGTTAAATTTGTTTCGTTTTTGTCTGCCGTGTGTATTCCCACGAGCAGCTAGAAAGGTCCGCCGCCGCAGAGCCCCGCTTACGTCGGTAAGGCGACTTAAGTACTCAGGGGTGGCGCCAGGTGCCCCTGAGGCTCTGTTAAAGATCCTCCGTACCCTGAGGGCCACGAATCCACATCGGCACGGATCGCATTACACCTTCAGATCGGGGGTGTATGTACCCATGCAGACCACCAACCTGGAGGGTGGTGCTTCTTGGTTGCCGTCCGCAAGGGAAGGGCAGGGCCAGAGACGGGCAGATAACAACCCTTCAAGTGCTAGGACTGGGCCCTTTTTTTGAGCCGCACATCACACATTTCCCTGGACTTCCCGTTTATAGGGAGCCACATACGTACAGTTTTGCTCCACCCGTCCCCCACGCGCGGATTAAGCCTCTCCACCACGTCAAGGTCATGCAGCTCTTAGGAGGGGACGCTTATAGTTATTTACATGTCATTTTTGGAAATGAGCAATTTGACTGAGTGCACAAATTAAAAATTACCTAAATGTTTTTGGAATAAAATAACTAACTCATAGAATTTAATCAAAATTGTCACATTGAGTGACAGAAGGCTCCAATAAAGTGAAAACATAAATAAGTATTGTGATTTGCGACGTTTTTCACTTACAAAAAATGTCCTCTTATTTGTTGTCCGATTTCCCAAACGTTCATAAACATTTTCTTTCATTTCTAGAATTTTTGTTTGAATGTTGTGTATCTATTAGCGATAACACAAAACTTCGTTACAAACTTCATAAAAGGTTATGTGATTTCATGGGTAATCGGATAAAAGGTTATAAAACCTGCCGCGGTAATGTTGCACAATCGATCTTGCGGCGTGTTCCACGATTGCTTCTAATTAATCGATAACCTGACCAATAATTCATTGCACCGGCTTGATATCGCGATTTTAAAATATCCCAATTATGCGTTACGAATCGTATTAATAGTTTGCCGTTTGTGATTCTATTTATTGTATCACAAACATCATTGTGATAGATTGTGCTATTTTTTAAAACGTTCGAAAATTTGAAATTATTATTGCAGGCTATCTATGTACTGTACTGGTTATTTCGTTTTTACTGACATGACATGATAATAGAATGATAATAGAAAGAAGGTTTTTAGGGTATTTAAAGGTTTAGGTACTTGTATAAAATACATAATCTTACGTAATATAAACGTTACCTAGTTTCCATATTGTTCCCAGGTTACTTTTTCCTTTGTATTTCCTAGAACGTAAATATTGAGTCACTTTTCGGTTATAATGTTGGGGTGAAGCTTTTTTTTACAAACTTCTAGAAAACTTCTATATAGTGATATCATTTACTAGTAGGAGTATTGTATTTAATACTAAAAAGTATGGTTTAATCTAACAGGTATGGTTATTTAATGTTTTACCTTTATATTATATTATAATTACCTTACCTCTCTATAGTCAGATCTTCAGGTTTCTAAATAATTAACAATCATATAAATTTAACATCACCTACATTTATTCATCTGACATCCAATTATTACAAATTATACCAAAATTACATTAATATGATACAGTGACAAAGATTAAGTTTAAGAAGTTTAAGAAATACAGTGTAAAATTGCTCTTTATCTCAGGTCGTTACGGGATCATAATTTAATTTGAAGGTAGTGAAAAAAAACTAGATTAATTTTTATAAAGACATTGAATTTAATTTGTTCTGAATTTACAAAATTATAAATCTCTGTTGGCTGAATCTAATTAAAGAAAGATTGTAGTTATTGTTTGCGTTCCTGGAATTCAATGAACCATTGTCCGGTTAACTGCTTCGCTGCACTTTTACACAATAATTAAATTACTTCCCTATTTTCTTTACTATCTCCCTAATTCTTTCTCGTCGCACTTTTAAATTTCTAAACATAAATAACTAACAATTCCCTTAACTCTTCTAAACAAATTTACTCCTTTTAAAACATTGCTTACAACTTTGCCCCCCTAATACGTCTGCATTCTTCGAAGCTCCCCAAAAATCTTAGTCCCACTGCCCAATGATTTAATTTTTATGAACAAACATAATACCCCCCCTTACGTATTTCAGTGGTTCTCATGCACCTTTACAAATTGTTCCTCACACGGTAACACTACTTTCCCTTGGTATCCTTGGTTTCCCCGAAATACTTAAATCTTAGAATTTTTTGGACCCTTCTTTTGACAATACTTTTCTCACGACTGGTTTATAACTACAATCTATACTCAATGCCTCATATGTTTATGTTATAATTGTTAAAATATCTCCACATTATATAGAATATAATTTACTTTGCTTAGAGCTCTTTTACTTTTGTTGTTATTTTCTATATATTCATACCCTTATTGAACTGATCGATAGGTTTTTTTTATTGACACTTAATAGACGGATTACCGTCTACTCTCAAAGTGTTGGTGTTGAATTGGGCCCCTGGTCAGTCGGTCAACATTAGTTTTGTTAAGTGATCAAACATTAATGTACGATAAAATTAAAAACAAAAACATAATGAAAGCAAATACATACAATAAAACTTTACTAAAACATAAAGAAATATAAAATTCATTACAAATACTGTACTTTCATCTTTTAATTATTATTTAAACTTACGAATAATCCTACCAATAACGTAGTGCCGCCAGGTCAAGCGAGCATTCCATTAAGTGGCCATTTTTGTTAACCCTATGACGGTGACATGCTGAACCGTTCCAATGGCCCAGGTGGTATGTCCAGGGGGTTTTATCATTTTGTGCACATATAACATAAAATATTATTACGTCTATTTATATTGATAAAAAAAGGAGATGTTTGAATGTTTTTAAAGCTAAGGTGGATGCGAGCATTCCATTTTGTAGGTCATAAGTGTAGAGGTATGGACCCAATTCGACACTACCACCGAACTGACTACGGGCCCAATTCAACCATCGTTTTTACGAGCCTAACAGACCGTGAGCCCAATTCTACATCGCCCTCCCTAAACGGCCGTCCTCAACTATCATAAAAGTTAGTGCTACTATAGGTAAGTGTAACATTGTACAAGTGTCTTAAATAAAAACTAGTAGCTCACGTGAAGATGGAACCAATAATTATAAATCTATAAAGTTTCAAAAAAACATAGTCTTTAGTTTTAGAACACGATGAAAGATGAGATAAAAATATTTCTAATATATATTTTTTTAATGATCTTACTATGGTATTAAAAGTAAAACAATAATTTTAGTATTGCAAAACAAATCACCAGTAACATCCATCATTAAAAAATTTAGTTAGCAAATGAAAAGTCAGAGCCTCTTGAAATTTTTGGAACAGATAATTTTGACAAATATTTTACAGCTATTATTGTTTTTTTTCAATATAGTAATTATAGCTATTTATTTTTAATATTTGCATAAAAACAAAATTTGTAAAATAAAACAAATATTTATTATAGTTAGAAGATCCAATATTAGCCTACATTTTAGGCTGTATGGTTAAAAATGTTAGGTAAGTAGGAGTTGTATAAAGAAAATACTTCGTTATATCTAGAAAATTTAAAACTCATTCCGTTGGTATGTACAGTTAGTGGGTTGCAATAACGTTATGTTTAGTTACATAAATTAATTAATTAATAAAGCTTAAAAGGATAGACATTAGTATCCATTCTGGACTGTCACTATGCTGTAACTTTATAATAGGGAATGCCGTAATAGGCTGTGGGCCTGAATAATAATGTTTTTCAGAAACTCTTCTTTGAATCTAGTTCTATAATATACGGTTATGTTAGGGTGAATATTTAATATATAAAATTCTCCTTCTCTGGATTTGCAAAGGAAACCAACCACTATTGTGTGACCTTTGGCTAAGAAGAAATAACTTTTAGAATATTTTTAAAAAGGATAGCTATACAAAACTCGAAGTACCGCCTTCAAGGGGAGTAGGTATGAAAGTCTGAACTAAATATTTCACTTGTGGAAAAGCCTAAAGTGAAAATACGATAAAAATTAGAATCTAAATTGTTATTAATTAGGTACATATTTTAGTCAACACTGATTTGTCTTATTTGTTGCAGGTAGGATACTGATGTCTGATGAGTGGCCGTAGCCCCGGGCCTCGCCGGGCCCACACGGGGCTTGCTGGGACGCCGTGCGTGTGTCTGCTGCAGAAATGCCTCGCCGTACAACTGCAGAGAATCGGTATCGTAGACCCGCGCAGAGCCCCACCTACGCCGGACCCACCGCCACAGCAGTACTGGATGTACGATAGTGGATATCTCATATTTCAGGTAAATAAATTTCACACTTTAAGAAATCAATTGTATTTACAATAATAATAACCCCATAACAGGGTAAGCTGGGCCATACATTCAAGGAATATAGGATACCGAGCAGTACGCTTCAGTTGCTCATGCTCAACAATTATTTATTATTAAATAAAAACTTGGTTGAAACGTGAGTCAAGAGACCTTGCTTCATTAAAAATTCGGCTACGTTTCGACGACTAAATTGTCATCCTCATTCAGGCCTGATCTCCTCCTTTGTACTATTTTCAAAGCTATTAGAATCACCAGACAACTGTTTACTGAAATTAATATTATTTTAATTTTTGTAGACAGTTAGACAAACGTTCTACAACTGAATTTATTAAAAATGTAGAAGGGAAGTTGTCTTGTGGTTCTAATAGCTTTGAAAATAGTACAAAGGAGGAGATCAGGCCTGAATGAGGATGACAATTTAGTCGTCGAAACGTAGCCAAATGTTTGATAAATCAAGGTTTCTTGACTCACGTATTAGCCGAGTTTTTACTTAACAAAAATTTTTGTTGGGTGCACACCTCATAAGTTTTTGTTTATTTGATTAAATATTTATATTAGACTTATAATACAATGTAAGATCACATAAATTTAGTCACATTAAGAAATTGTTCCGAAAACTGTATTTTATATTTCAACAAATTTGTAGTTATATTTTTCAGTGAAACAGAATGTTTGCTGTTTTCCACTGATTTAAAAAAAAAAAACTGGTATCTATAATGTTGTATGTATTATGATTTATAAAAGTCAGTGTGTCCAGAGAAAAATCCGAGCAAAAAGTAACATTGGATACAAAACCGAGCAACTTGTCACCCTCCACGTGGATACAAAACCGAGCAACTTGCCACCCTTCACGTACATTCCCTCTACTGTCCGATGCAGAAGGGAGGTGATAAATTGCATTTAAAATCCTTCACTATTGTCTTCGTCTCATTCATTTATCGGTTTTACGTTAACTCAGTACTGACGTTGGAATACATTCTTCAGGAATATGTACAATTCATTGAGTAATGTAGTTTTATGTAAAACAATTAGGGAAACATCTATCACTTTTCATTTCTTAACTTATAACTTTTCTTATAACTTTGGAGTTATAAATATTTCTTTTTTGTTCAAAACAACTGAACTTATCCTTTTCTCCAAATCCCATTTTTCAAAGTATTTTATTCGTTTTTGCGACAAAGTCACAGACTAATACATTTTTCAGAGCGATTGGTCGCACATCCCTTTTCAAGCAGCTAAATTCATCCTTGCAACAAAATCACCGGCTACTCTCTATTTTGAAAGCAGCTGAATTAATTCTTTATTCAAAGTCGCATTTCTTTTCTTTTCAGACCACTTGGATGCATCTTTTGTCAAAGTTACAGGCTATTTTCTATTTTCAAAGCAACTAAATTGAACGTCCCTTCAAAGTAACTGGCTACTTTGTGTTTTCAAAGAAGTTAAATTCCTTCTTCAATCAAAGTTAACTTACAGATTAATTTCTTTTCTAGATCTAATTCAAAGTGAAATCTTCCCACAAAGTCACCAGCTAATTTCTATTCTCAAAACAGGTAAATTCATCTATCTGTCAAAATCAAATCACTGATTAATGTCTTTTCTAGTGCAACACTATTTATCATCCTTTCAAAGTCAATGACTAAATTCTGTTTCCAATGAAGGTAAAATCATCCATCTGACAAAGTCAAGTCACGAACTAATTTCTTTTCTAGAGCAACTAGATATATCCTTCCTCCAAAGTCACCAGCTAATTTCTATTCTCAAAACAGGTAAATTCATCTATCTGTCAAAATCAAATAACTGATTATGTCTTCTCTAGTGCAACTAGATTTATCATTCTGACAAAGTCAAGTCACGGACTAATTTTTTTTCTAGAGCAACTAGATTTATCCTTCCTCAAAAGTCACCAGCTAATTTCTATTCTCAAAACAGGTAAATTTATCTATCTGTCAAAATCAAATCACTGATTATGTCTTTTCTAGTGCAAATAGATTTATCATTCTTTCAAAGTCAATGGTTAAATTCTATTTCCAATGAAGGTAAAATCATCCATCTGACAAAGTCAAGTCACGGACTAATTTCTTTTCTAGAGCAACTAGATTTATCCTTCCTACAAAGTCACCAGCTAATTTCTATTCTCAAAACAGGTAAATTCATCCATCTGTCAGAGTTCTATTTCTGAGGCAACTGAATTTGTCTTTTCAATAAAGGATTTCTTTTTGAAACTGACATCCTGCCTAAAATAACTGACGCTTACGAGTTCAAGGTACAACTGTTTAAGTCATCCAGAGGAACAGGCTTCCTCATTGTCACAGTGTCGTTAGAACTTTACGTTACATTACAATAAAGCTGTCATTAGGGGATTAGATAGACTTTCACCTAAGCGTGTGACTTCAATTTAGCCGATGAAATTGTTTTCTTACAGTTTTAATGTATTTAAAGCTCTGGTTCAGTAAATAAATGCAATACACAAACAGCACATTGACAGTAGTCACGTATAATTTACATAGGCGCCATAAAGCATATTTATAAAATATAGACTACTCCACGGTTTATAATTTTAAGAATCAGCGAGTGCAGTCTGTATTTGACATATTTTATCCAGCTGAATTTTCGTTAAAAAAAATCGACTTAACGAATATTTGACTTGTGCGCATTAAAAGTAAGTGATTTCTGTTGAAGTGATATTAATGCATTGTACTGACGTTCCAACGGGCGTCTCGGCGCCGACGCCACAGTTAGTCTTATCGCCCCTTTCATTGTGAAAGCATTTAGACCGAAATGGAAAACACAAAAATAAACTGAAAGAGTCCACTCTCGCTTAACAGCTGCGGAGCGACGAGAGAGGTTTTTGTGGGAGCGTCTCGCCGAAACGAAAATACAGGTAATATAAACCCTCTTTCCAGTTGCGTCTGAATGTGTCGGCAAGTAGTTAAGCAGAGCAGAAATGAGGTGCTACGTTTAGTGGCAAGTGTGAGGAACTTGCTGTGTATATACGCTTCTATAAAAACTTTCCCTTTGTACGTTTACTAAAATACTGAATACTCGTATTTAAAAATTCCGTAATAGAAAAAAAGACGATTCAAGTCAACTCCTACTGAAGTCAACAAAAACAAATTTTATTTTTTAGGCACTTTTCATTTTATAATTACAATTAATATAAACATGTATATAGAATCACAATATTAAGTGGCTAAATAAAAAACGAATTTCCATGCAATTTTTCGTTTCCATCCCTTTACTGCATTATGGTGCATTATTATACTGCTCTATGGTGTATTATTATTTTTGTTTGTTACTAGTCTATATTACGCTTTTTTTTAGTTTCTAATTTATGAAGCTGATAGTCTATATATTCTCAATCTATCCATTCCTTGTTCCTATCAATTCCTTGCTTTATCGTTGCAAAGAATATTCTTTTATAATTTTATATACATCTTTGAGTAACGAATTTCTAGCTATGGGAAAGTTGTCTTTGTGCCAAAGTGCAGGATTTAAAGTATTGAATCATTCAGTTCGAATCCGATTTAGGCATACATGTTTTTAAATTTAATTAATAAGTATTTGGAAAAACTGTAGTAACATCAGTTGTCATCTACTATATTTTAAAAGTAATGTTAATGAACTTGGATTAAATGGATAAAAACGTATTTTATTAATGATATATATATATATATATATATATATATATATATATATATATATATATATGGTGATATGTTTTCTTGTAATATAGTTAATAAATTAAAAATATTTCAAAAACAAGAATAGTTTTAATACATATATTATTCAATACATATGTATTAAAACGTTAAAAGTATTCTCATTTTTGAAATATTTTTAATTTATTAATTATATATATACTCGTAATAATAGAAGGAATTGAAAAACGTTTCCTGGAACAACACTCCTTCGTTGTTAAGTGTCTTAACACAAAACTATACTGATTTATGACTAAGAACATAGTACCCTGCATTAAAATTTGTTCTAGCTGTCCTGTGACTTTCAAGTTCGCTTTTGACGCGTTTTGAAACGTATGTTCCATCTTCAGGGATAAATAATTCCACCATTAGGTTTTTTATTATAAATAATTCCTCTTATCTACATTATTTATTTATAATAAAACATTACACCACAGTTGGTACAAGTTATTACCCACGTTACGTTGTTCACACGTTAAAATCGCACTAAAGCTGAATAAGAAACACAATATTTACACAAAAACACAATTAATTTTTAGTATATTTAATTATTAAATATATTAAAATGCTTTTCGGCAAACGGTTCGCGCCGCTTTTTAATTATTGATATATTTTCTTAATAATATTCGGATATTGCACATATGTAGAGTACCCATTTACAAAATGCTAGGACATTTTGACAACATAAAATTTGTTTATATAAATATAGTTCGGTTATGTATGAATGAATACAGTTGGAAAAAGATTGAATAATGCATTTGGTAAGAAACGGAATTAAGTTAAGAGTCTGGAAGGTCTTGAAGCTAGAGGTTAGACCACTATTGAACTAAATTAAAGGAAAGGTTCCGTGATATAGCATTTTTTTATTTATTTTATAAACAGCCTCACTTTGAAGCGTTCTACGAAATCATCTGCTGGTCGGTTCTTATTTTATAAATTTGATTTATCTCTGGAAAATAAGTTGATCTCGTAATATTTATTGTTTTTTTGTAATGTGAAATGTACAATTAAAAAAAAATCGAAAGTACTTTCATGAGTATCTATATATTCAGTTTCTTCTATTAGCTCACACTCTCCTTTTATATATTTCTTGTACACATTTTCAGTCGTTAAAAAATACGTTTTTATTCAAATACGTCAATCAAGTTCAAATACATTTCTTTTAACCTATAGTGGATGTCAATTGATGTTAATACAGATTTTTAATAAATAATTATTCAATAATTAAATTATAAAAATTTTGGGTTCTAGGTCGGAGTAAACTGAATATCTTCGGCACTGAGACAACTTTCCCATACCTGGAAATGTACTTCTCAAAGATATATATATACATTTTTCTTTTGCCCCCATCTGGTTGTTGAAACCTCCATTGCAGTCTTTAATTATTGCCATGGTTACCACACAATATCATAAATAATGTTCAAGCTTTAAAAATGAATAAAAATAATAAAATAAACAAACAAATCAACGGGATCAAACCTTGCTTTACAAACAGACGATGTGAAATAAAGCGAACAAAACTAAAACACAATGCAAACGACGAAAAAAGCGTATACATAGTAACAAACAATAATAATAGTGCAACACCATACATAGAAAAAAATGGAAAATTGCAAGGAAATTCGCTTTCTATTTTCCCACTTAGTGTTGTGATTATGACATAGTATAGACATATTTACATTAATTGTAATTATAAAATTAAAAAAAATAAAAATAAAAATGTTTCATTGTTCATTTAAGTAGGAATTGACTTTTAAAAAGACAATTTAATAGTACTTGTTACTCAATAGATATGAGACGCAAGGGGATTGGTAGGTAATGTTATTAGAGATTTGAACAAACTGAAGACATTGGCGGTTTCAAAGTTTATCAGCTAAGCCTTAGCTTGATACAATTCTATCGGCAATTTTATTAAACTGATTTGTATTTATTATTCCTAATTTATGAAAGTTGTAATTTAAAAATATATGAAGTGAGCATTTTACAATAAAATGTTTTAAATTTAATTGGTTAAATTTTAAATTTAGAGTAGGAAAAAAGATTGCAAATTAAGATGTGATAATTGTTAACAAAGAATTGTAATTAAAAGAGATGTGATTAAAATGTAAAAGATGTTATTACATTTAGAAAAATATAAATATGAAAATTGAAGAATGTGTAACTGAATATTGAATTCAGTGGTAAGTAGTAAATAAGTAAAGAATCAAATAAATAAAATAGAAATAAATAAAAGACACTGATGATCGCCACGGAACGATCAAAAACGTTCTACCTCAGTACGTTTTTACAATAAATAAATAACAATAACCCTTGCTACAAATATTTAAACACCCTTGATATACATTTCGCCAAGACAGTTAGCATCATCAGAAGGTTACAAACATTACAAACGAGAATGTTTGTAACCTTCTGATGATGCTAACTGTGTTGGCGATATTTACGTCAAGGGTGTTTAAATATTTGTAGCAAGGGTTATTGTTATTTATTTATCATAATTACGCTACTGTGCTCTGTATAAAATTTCAAGTTTTTACAAAATTACAAAATAAATTAAAGTTCGGATAGTCATAAACTAATGTAAAAGCTATTAAATAAATAAAAGAGTGATAACAAATATGTTTAAAGAATAAAATGAAGCTAATGCTGATAAGAAATAAAAACAAAGTGTATTTTTGATAATTAAGGAGTTTACCATTATTCCTTCATTTAGATGGAGGTCAAACTGCAGATGTTAAGATGGTAAGAATGATTTGTGTTGTATGTAATAAAAGGAGGGACGTTGAGGGGGGATTACGATGAAGATATCGTGCCTGGGCATTAGTGTAGACGTCCCTAATGTGAGGGTCTTGGCATGGAAATTAAAATTATACAAATTTGAAAATTACAAAACCCCCGTCATGCCATGACACGTGATACGTATGGAATACTTCAGCTTGTAAATAAAGTAAGATCTTACAAAAGAGGAGAACATGAGGAAGGGGGAGATCTTAGTTGAAGGATTTAAGATGAAGGTAGTAGCTTGTAAGAGTAAACAAAGGTGTTTTTATCGATTGGTCAAAACATTAGTAGCTTTATAACAGATATACGTAGTTCTAGTAGTCTAGGAATAAGCTAGAGTAGGGGTCTCCAATCTTTTCTACTCAAGGGCCACATCGAAAATATTTGGAGGAAAGGCAGGCCGGAAATTTTTCAGGGCAGAAAGTCTAGCCCCCCCCCCACAAACACCCACGACGTTTTTCTAATCAAGAGCTCAGTGATGGTTTTTGAGAATTTCTTGCTTAGTTTTTTACTTGTTTACAGCTAGTTTTACACTTATAGAGAAAAGAAGTGGCAAGTGAGAGACGAGTACTGTACTCATATTTAATAGTAAAAATGCTAAAAAGGAAATATATTTAGTTACGACTCGAAGTAGTAGTACGACAGTAGTAGCCAAGCACTGAGGAAGGTGACATCGTTGCCGAAACTAGTCTGTTGTGAACTAGTGTGTTTGTTTATTAAAAACTAATTTATGGTGAGATTTTTAGTTTATTATTTTTACTTTTACCTTTAGGAAATATATTACCAAATAAAAAAAAAAAGTATGATGGCTTTCGCGGACCGGATGTGGCCCGCGGGCCGTAGGTTGGAGACCCCTGGGCTAGAGGCTAGACGAAGGCGTGGCAAAGGTACGGAATACGGTGATTATGCTACGTAACTATATAAATACCCGCACACGCGAATAACTCCTTAGATGCAAGGTTCCCAATTTGGGATCGTTTAAAATTAGAAAGGCGAATTCGCACAGGTAAGAACAATGGTCCCGGAACTTTGTAACTCGATGATTATAATCGAGATTCGTTTGGTGCCGGTCCCACTTGTCATATCTAACTCGTAACTCATTTGCATCTGCAATCAGCGTCTATTGAGCCGGCAAATCCTTGACCCTAGGATAATTCGTGGTTACGTACAGCTCAAAGACTCAGCGTAGACTGGCTTAAACATTCCGCGCGCGCAATATCCGCCTTCAGCTTGCAGTCAGTGAAACATAACCTCGCAATGTGTTCTTGATTAGACAAAAAGTGTGATCAACTACAATTTTTGTAGACAACCGTGTGAAATTGTTCATTATGGCTCTCTTCAGCGAAACGCATTAACTGCCTATGAATGAAAAATGCATACTAACGGACACTGTTATAAGTAAAGTAATAAATATATGTAAAAAATATTTAAAAAACTAAATACAAATTTTAAAAAATAATAAGAAAGAAAAATTTAATTGTGACGAAGGTCATTACAGCTAAACACTTTTACTGCGGCCTCCGGTTGTCTCAATCCTGCAAAACGAGCTTTTTAACAACAAGAAGAGCACCGACACGCAGATAAGACGTTGAACTGTCACACATAAGATAATGTATTATATTAGATGATAATTTTGAATGCCATTTATCAGGCCTTTACCATACAGCAAGTGCGGGAAAGTTACGCTATACGAAGCGTAGCCGGTAATCACACCTAAAGTAGGCCGATTAAAATGAGACAAACACGCAATTGTTTGTTTAGTAATAATAACAAAAACCGTGTCAACGTTTTCTCAAATAATTGGTATTTATTAGCTTAACACTTTTAACTGGAGTAAGAAGATGCGTCACTAATGGGATGTGCACCTAATCCCAAAGTAGGTGTGATCGCGCAGGAAGGTGTACCAGTTTTCGAAGGTTAAATAAATGTGACTTTTCGTTTACTGGTAGAAAATTCAACTTTAAATTTATTTAAATCAACACAAATGAAAAATATTGATAATAATGAAGTTCTACTATATGGTAATGCAAATTATAATAAGAAAGGTAAAATGAAGCGTTAAAAAAATAAATCAAATTAAAATATCAACTTCTACAATTTAAGTACTTGAAGGAAAAGTATTTTAACATCTATAGCTATGAATTATCACTAGCCTATAGAAATATTATTGACAAAACAGTTATAGTGATATATCGTAGTGATATAGCATATCTGGACATTTTTTACACATTTATTTTTGACGTAAATATGTTTGAACTTGAAACAAAATGATTACAGTGATAACTTCTTTACGCGCGGGAAACAAAACATGAGATTAAATCATTGTTTTCGCGTCACGGTATTTATGAAACGCCTACCTCACAGCATTTATGTTACAACATATTATTTCATGTAATAGATGATTTTTTTTTATAGGTTATATTGTAGAACAGCCATTTTACACGTGATTATTATTAGTTTTGTTCAGGTAATAAATATATTAATTTATTTTAAATTTGATAAATCCTAATACAAATAATTCATTATAACGATGGTAATAATAAGCTGTTTTTAATTCAATTTTTGATATGTAAACATTTCTAGGCTAGCCCTATACTTTTTAAAGAACTTATTAGAATTGTTAAAAAAATTTGTATTCAATAAACATCTAATAAATTTTTTGTTACGCATATTATTTTATTATTAACTACAATAAATTTGTAACGTTTGCGAAACTATTAGCTCTATTCTGTTATCACTTCTGTCAGGACTACCCGAGTGCCAGAACCAAATTTCTTTTTGCTGTACTTTTTTCGGCCACAGGTAATGCATTTATGTTTAGATTAGACACACACATATCCATCTAACCATTTCTTGTACGGAACGCGTTTATTCCGGTATGATTTTGAAATAGTTTTTTTAATGAAACACTTAACACTTCACAATCTTCCTGAATAGTTTCTCCTTCACTGGTGGACTGAAGTTGTACTTCCGACGATTCTGTTGTGTTCGTAAAGGCAACTATACGCTTATCGTTTCTGAGGCTGCAACGTCTGCTCCCAATCACTTACGGAGCAAAAAAGGCAATCGCTGAAAGCAGACTCTATAGCTAGCAAATCTTTTGTAGTAAGTTCTAAAAAAACGTTTTAGAAATGGATGGGGTGAGAATAGTATAAAGTCACTGATTCGTCATAGGTAATGTGATGATTACAAAAATTTAGAGCAAAAGAAAACAGATAGGCCTATGAAAACGTAATAGTTTAAACAATTAAATACACGTAAACGGAAAATAGAAATATAATTTTACAGTAAAGAACCAATATCAAAAGATAAAAATCACAGATATTTAATGAGCGACATTCAGGCGAACTCCCCCGCGTAACTTTGAGCTATAAAGAGCAGAATCAAAAAGAGCGGAACTGCGCAAAACTGCTCCGTACAAAGAGGCTTTCCAGAGAGGCGTGAACGTTACAGGAGTGCTTTTACGGTAGTTGTTAACAACGATTAGATCAATTCTTTCCATTTTTACATGTTACTTAGAAATAAAATCTAAAGAAAAAAAATGTTATTTAAAATGTGGAATATTATGAATAGTATAAGCATACAGCTTCAACGCACAAACACATAAAACTGTAGCGTATACGTTAAATATCTACACCATTATATAAAAATGTAATGGTGTGTGTGTGTGTGTGTGTGTGTGTGTGTGTGTGTGTGTGTGTGTGTGTGTGTGTGTGTGCGCTACTCAATCACGTAAAAACTACTGAACCCATTGAGCTTAAATTTTACATAGACATTCTTAGGGTCCATGGTTAACACATATGCTTATTTTTATTTAGAAACTATACGGGCTCCGCCCCACTGGCCTTGAAAACTCTCTTAAAATTCAATTACCTATACTCCAGTATACACTTGGGTTAATCAGCTGATAGTAAATGTGTTTGTAATCAGCAGTAATAGTCACTTTTAAACACATTTATACAGGTTTTAGTGAATGTTGTTTTTTATCTTTCAAGGTTAGTTATACTTTACAAATGTCATGTTACAAGCAGAAGCTTTTCCTTCTCTTGGTTTTTCAAGACAATAATCGGTAAGTATATAGTTTGATATATTTATTGGGATTTAATTTCAGTCAATAAAGTCAATACAAATATACATCAACCAAATAGGTTACTCTATAGTATTTTATAAAAGAGAATTACCTTTTACTTGTCTTAATTATTATATATATATATATATATATATATATATATATATATATATATATATATATATATATATATATATATATATATATATATATATATATATATATATTATAATCTAGGTTATCATAGTATCTATAATCATGTATTCGGTTATCACAGAGGTCAGGATATCCTGTAGTTTAACTTAATAGAATTATCGAGGCGGCAATTACTTGATAAATTAATGGGTTCGAATTCATAATTATGTTTAACGTAGGGTTGGATTCTTAATATAGTTTGCTACATTTAAGATTAACTTTTTTGTTTAGATTGATACATTTTACAACACAGACTATTAGAGGTTTTTTTAAACATTTTGTCCACGTATAACGTAGTTCATAAATTTGTTTTAATTTATTAAAAAAATTTAAACCATGATTAACCTAATTGATCCTTGTTTAATTTAGTAATTGATACATCCTTTTTAATTAATCAATAATGTTAGATATTATTTAAAAACCTAATACTATTATAAATTTCATTAAACAATTTTAAATTAAAGCCACAAATAATTTAGTATAATAGAAGTAAATCTGTGATTGTTTTCAAAAGGAATCACTTAGATTAATTTCATAATGTAATTTTACAATTAATTTAAAATTTTTTAAACCGATATAAATTTAATTTATTAATTAATGTGTTAAATAGAGCAGTAGTTTCAAAACACAATTTGAAAATTACTTTTTTAAAGTAATGTTTTGGTTATAATTTCTAACAGTAATTTTCTGGGATAAGTTCAAAAAGACATAGTTCAAGCTTACTTCCTCATATTTAGTAACATTATTGGGTTGTACATCTAAGGCGCCCATCGTATCTAACTACCGGCTTTTGACCTTAATAAAGGTCACCCATTGTTCTCTTTTATTGCTCCTACACAACTCGTCTATTCTTATATATGTTTTTGAAATCTGGTGGTGCCCATTTTATGTTGTTTATTAAAGTTACCATACTCTAAACCTTTTTGTTTTACGGCAGACATGAATGCAATTCTACTACATAATGCAGGCTGTGATTTAAAGCCGGTAACCAGAAACGATGACTCACGTTTTTATGGCCCACGCTATTTAATTAATTGTATAATTTGTCCCATTCTGGTTATAATGAATAAATAGACTTTCCGGTTGGAAACATTTCTTACAGTTAGAAGTCCTTCTTTCACGCATTGAAGGCTCTGACGAAGGCAAATGATCATGAACATGCTATAATTTAATATGTTCTTATCTACAGCCAAACGTTTATACACAGGTTTTATTAAATAAAATATTCTACTTACACTTTTAAAATGTTTTAAACTTGCCTATAGTAGCACTTACTTTGCTTGTTGAGGACGGCCGTTTCGGGAGATGTGTCCCTTTGTCAACTCAGACCGTAACTCAAAGTTACTATAGGCAAGTTTAAAACATTTTAAAAGTGTAAGTGATTACTAGTAGCTTACGCGAAGATGGAATCAACAAATGAAAATATTCTATATCTTGTTTTGCATACTATTAATAGGTGTGTGTGACTTCCAATAAACTTTGCTTCGCACATGTCACCTTGGCCGTGTTTGCCTCCACACATTCCAGACAATAAATCAATATTACAGACAATGAATATTTATAGACAAGCCAGTTTAAGTTAAACACAAAAGCAAGACAAGAGCAAAGACCTTGTAAGTTATTGTTTAACATTCCGCAATAACTCGTTGTCAATTTATGATCTGCATGAACATTATCTGCAAAGGAATTCCAGGCCTGTATGACCCGTGGGGTCTTGCTTTCACTGGGTGCAACGTATTCGATGGTAATTACATGCAACATTGTCTGCATTTGCTGTGTAGGTTTTCAGTCCTGATTTTATTTTAGTTCTAAAGCGACTGGCAGAGATTGGAAAGGATTCTGAATGTAAATAGTTACAATTAAGGAAGAAACAAAAAAGATCCTACTATATAGGTGAGATATAATTGCCAAACATTTCCAAGATCACATGTGAAATAGATCTATCTTGCTTATTGTACTTAACTATCTTTTGTTGTACAAATGGAAATTGTTCAGTTTAATTTTAATGTTGAACGTATAACTCATGCCATAAATCCTATTGTGGTTGGTGATGGCTGTCGTTTTCGACCCCCTGATGTAGGGTATAAGGGGGATCACTTGTGGAGGGTTGCGTACCTGAAGTAGATAGAGCTATTCTCTTTTGAGGCCATAAGGAGGTGCTGCGGTTCACAGTAGAAATCTTCTAAGAGAACGGTGGTGAAAAGTTTTGTTAGTGCTATTGCCGAGTGGAAGTTAATTTTAGCAATTTTGCGTGCATTAAACTGCTAAGATGAATTTAATTATATATTAAAAAACCAAACTAAAATGTTTTAATAAGTGAAACGTATTAAACGATAAAATGTGTTTAATAAGTGAAAATATGATAGACTCAGAACCAGTAGCGCGTTTCGAAATAAGTAGTAAGACTTGGTAAAGTCACTGCGATATTACCGTCTTCTGTGCATCCCTTCAAACACTTTTTTCTTGATTAGTGTAATTTTGCAGACGAATAGAAAGCACCACCAATTGCGAAAATTATTTTTTTGATTATAAACAAATCTTGTAACTATTAAAATGCATTCATTGTGAAGAATTGTTTGTTCACCGACCTTCGGCTTCCAGCAACTTGGTTAATGCTATTATTGACCCTTGGTTAATGCCATTCTTGACCTTAGGTTAATGCTATCCTTTACTCCCACCTGTTGATTTGTACCTAAACTACTATCCGACAGACATTTTATGTGTATAAAATCAAGGACGTTTCCCTTTACGCGGGCAGCTTGGTCACTGGCATTGCTATTTATCTACCTACGCGTATTGAGTTACAACTTTAGATTAACCTGTTACACATTTACAATGTAATCTGGTACAGATGTATAACACAGTATTAAGTTATAATGTCTTGTATGGGGCGTACATTCTATATAGCTACATGTGGGATTATTGTTGTGTAATCGTGTTTTTTGTAATGAGATAAAGCTAAAAGTAAGAAGATTTCTGCTCTACTTAACCTCTCGGTGTTTGTCCATTTTATTTGAATGAGGTTGGGCCTTATTTCTAGAAGTAATGGAGTGTTTTAAATCAAAATATTCAAACGTGAAGGAATATGAAACCAGAACCTGTAATAATTTTAGTAATTTCACGATGAAATGAATAATCTCATCAGAGGAATATTGTGAAATTAACACTTTGCAGAAGGTAATATAGCAGGGTGTCTGACGATCCTGGAATCCTTGAAAACCCCTGGATTTTTTTAATATTTTAATTTTGTTTATTTAAATTTCAGCTGCAGAAAAAAATAACATATGCATTAACAGCTGCCATATGTATTAACAGCTGCCGTATGTATTAACAGCTGCCATATGTATTAACAGCTGCCATATGCATTAACAGCTGCCATATGTATTAACAGCTGCCATATGTATTAACATTATAAATGCTTGTAATTTGCGGCAAAAATATAACGAATTAGAACAAAAAACTACGATATTCCTATTTTATTTTATCCTGTCAGTCGTGTCACATGATTGGTTCTGCGCACGCAATATATTTAACGCGCTTTTATAATCACACTATCTATAGGCGAGTTTGTTGTCGAGGTTATTGTTAAAATAGCATAAGCATTAAGACAGATAAAGGGTTTCGTGATACCCACAAAAATTAAAAAATTGCTTTAAATGAAAAAGAGGATAGAGATATGAAAGAAGAAATAGGTAAACGTAAGCAGAAGATAAAATCAAAAAAATACAACCCAAAAAGAGAAAACTAGTTGAAAGCATGAAAGTAGAAATTTGTTAATTAAGAAGAAGAAATATATAAAAAACCTATTTAAAAAATCTTAAAATATTATATATTAATTTCATAACTTTAATGATATATGGAAAAATGTAAAGCAGAAATATTTGTATCTTAAAATAAGTTAAATTAAAATATTATGGATAAACATATTGAAATAAGTGAATCATATAAGAATAGAATAAAAAACAGTAAAGTGTGTCATAAATATATAATGTTAATATAAATCTAACATTGTAGTTTTTACTTTTAAACATCCTGGAAAAAAATATTTTTACCCGAGAAATCCTTGAAACACCCAGGAATTTCACAATTGAATTTCACTAGACACAATGTAAATGGACAAAATTGAATAATTAGATAATTAGTTATAAATAATATATTTTATATTTTTAAACATAAACAACTTATCTAAGAAATGAAACTTTAAATCATAAAAACATTAAATGCCCTAAAATATTATTTTTGCTGTATATAAACGTTTCATTTTAGTTTTCACTTGTAAACTTTACAGTTTAGATATTGCAAAAGTACTCGGCCCTTTCTATTTAAGAGAGTAATTGTCTTTTTTAAACTATTGTTGTGAAACATTTTCCGCCCTTTCTCCACGATCGGGCAGATGGCGAAGTTTCATCACCGCCAATTAACAGTAAAGGTGAATAAAGTAAAGCATTTCATCTGCGGCACGACGTGGCGGTCAGAGGTTGCTGGCGGCACGCGAATGTTGCCTAACTAGAGACCACTCTGTCTTCCTGTTACTTACAACAGTAAACTGTATTTGCTTTTTACGGACTATTTAAAACTTGGTTATTTTTGTATCATTGTAGTGGAAACTACGGGTAATTTTATAATGTATTTCTTCCTTCCTCGCTCTCTCCCTTCACGTTATACAAGTGTATAATAACGTTATATGTATGAAAAGATTAGTAGGCTATAGGCAAGCAAAGCAAAAGTTATAGTTATTTTAAAAAGCCGACAAAGAAATAAAATATAAAAGAAGTTGACATCTGCAATTAGTTACAGAAATCAGAAATTTTGTAAAGGATATGTAGGGACTAGTGTAGGGTTTTTTGTTAATATTTAAAAAAGAGACAGGAGAAACTGGCAGATATGGTACGTTCACCTACGAAAAGGATGATAATTCACAAGGCCGTATACTTCAGACTTTCATAAAATAACGGCTAGTTTGAAAATACTAACGTAAAATTTTCAAATTTGATTGCTAGAAGATAAAATCTTTGTTCTTCATTGGCTAGAAAATTTAGCAAAAAGAGGAAGGACGCGGTAGAGAAACTTACAATAACTTCAATAACTTTTCTCCAAGTTGATTTCCAACCTTTAATTTTATTATTCTTTTACTAATTTCCTAAAAATTTAGTCTACTGATGTCACCGCTGAACTCCGCTTGGTCATTAGCTATAGGCTAGTTCCCTAGATTTTCACCCATCGCCGAACATTCCCTCTTCTAGTTTTTAATGCCTCTGTAGATTTTAAACAGACTGTAAGAAATATTACAACCTTGTCTCAATCCTTTGTTCCCCATAAATTCCTCTGACAAGACTGACCCGATTTTATCACTTATCAATTTAAAATATCAGATTTCAGATTATCGTCGTAAATTTTAAAAGAAAAACAAAAAGTTTATTTTTACGACAAAACCAGTAAAGACGATTTGTTCAATGCGACACTTGAAAGATTGACAAATAGAATATGTCGAATTAGCATGCAATTTAGGTAAAACACTTTTAATGTGTGGCTGTCATACTAGCTAGTTCTTTCTAGATAAGAAAGACAACCTGGCTTTAATTCCGGGCAGGATAAGGAATTTATGGCATTTCATTTAGTGATAGTCTGTACTATATGTTTTTTTTAAAAAGAAATTAAATCTGATACACACTTCAATGCGACACTTGAAAGATTGACAAATAGAATATGTCGAATTAGCATGCAATTTAGGTAAAACACTTTTTAATGTGTGGCTGTCATACTAGCTAGTTCTTTCTAGATAAGAAAGACAACTTGGCTTTAATTCCGGGCAGGATAAGGAATTTTTGGCATTTCATTTAGTGATAGTCTGTAGTATATGTTTTTTTAAAAAAGAAATTAAATCTGACACACACCGCCGTCGGAAAGATTAAATAGCACGATTATTATTATTTTAAAAAACATAGAATTTAGAATATCCTTTTTGTTCGACTCTTGCTATAAGACTCCTACTAGACGACTTGATTCTTTAAATTTAAAACGGGACCGGAAAATTGAAGAGTGCCTGTCTCTCGCGGCTACCATTGAAATTATAAACTACCTTTCGTTTAAGGTTATCGAGGTTTGGTGGTAAATTAAAAAAATCCGTTACAAACCTCTGCCCAATTATAGAGGTCTAAAATTTTACAAAACTCAAATAGTGATACTGAATATCCGTGGTATCGTCTTCTGTAGAAAGATAGCAGAATTCCAACATTATATATATATATGGCGTTGGTAAACGAGAGTTTATTTTCGAATCGGAGGTTGTTAATGATGTCTAGAGTAATCTGAGGAAATAAAGTTTAAAAATGTCTTTCCCGTTTAATTATTACTCTTTAAGCGACAAATCAATGAAAGATGAATCTTTAAAATTCACTGGTACAATAAAAATATATTATTCAATTATTTATTATAGTTTTACAAGAATCAGACACTTGGATCACAGAAAACAAGCATTCTCTGATTCAAATTTTCTTGAAATTCACAAAGAGTGAACAAGCTGCCACACCAAGCGAACAACTGTGGTAAAGTAAGATTAACTTGAGAAAAACTTACTTCGATAATTACTTATATAAATCACGTGAGTAAAGTGTAAGAAAGAAAACTGGTTGGAAACTAACATGACGATAAATTAACAAATATTAGTTGAATATTTTTAAGAGCTGACACAGTGCGTATGTACAAGAAAGGACGTGATAAAATATTTTGGAAGTTTCCATAGGAATGTGGTTTAAATTTCGGATACTAAAAATTCTTACAAACGTGACCGTAATAGATCAACATATTTAAAATATCTGTGGCAACTAAAAGATGTAGTACTAAGGTACTCGAAGGATTAAAAATATTGAGAAGAACAAACGTAATTAAATAAAATTTATTAATAAAATTTGTATTTTGAACCATGATTACTGATAAACATTTTAAAGTTTGTAAATAAAACCCAAATGTAACAACTCGCCTGAAGCTGATAAAGTATATCTCCGAAATAGAACAGAACGCTGTATCTTACTACATTGCTAAACATTGTAATATAGCTCCAAATTGATCTGTTAAGAGAGATTTGGTAATACTCGTACAAAATTAACTTCACTAACGATAGTATTGAAGTACAGTAAACTCTCGATTATCCGTGGAATAGGGTAGCCCGGCAACGCCGGATAACGAATTCCCCGGATAATCCGCTATGAACAAAGAATACGCAAAACGATCGATAATCGATTATTATACCATAAGTTACACAAATAATGACCCCGGTTAATGCAATTCACAAATAATCTTCAGAAGACAAAATAAATACAGAAAATAATTTAAAATATCGATGTAATTGACGGATTATAACATTTATTTGTATAACTATTTACAATACGTACATAAGTATATGTCAAAAGTAAGTATGTATCTACATATGTAATTTCCTCTACACATAATACTTTCACTTTTTAACAAAAAAATCTGTCACTTTCATCTGTTTTTTGTGAGCATTGATTTAGTTTTAATGTGCAATCTAAGTTTCTTGAGAACCATTTTGTCGCACAGTGTCTGCTTGTGTCACAAAGCCATAAAGATCGATAATGTATATGACAGACATGGATAATGCATATGCACGTCCTAGACTATTTATAGCCGTGATTAGCCGACATTTGTTTACAATCTTATGATACACATTCGGTTTTCGGGCGTCCAAGCATTTTGTCATTGTCTCTTATATACAGTAGTCTGCTCGCCCCTTTTATTTCGCTGGCCCGCGTCGGAGTGCTTCCCTTTCAATGTAAAAATTAGTACGTACATATTTACATACCTATTCCCTTCATCTTAACTTCTATTAAGCCTTATATGTATTTACGGCGTAATTCACCGTTTGGAAATTTAAACACATGAATCTGATTGGAATAAAAATTGGATATTTGTAAAACAATGTAAAAATATCATACATATTAGCGGAATGTCCTGTAATTTTTGAACCGCGAATAGAGAGGGTCTACCGTAGTGATAATTGACAATTATGATGTTACAAATATAAGTAATAGTTTTAGAAGTAAAATGTAATACTGAAATGTATATTAAAAAAATAAGTATCAGGAAATTTTATTGTACAAACTTTGGTTACTGTTATCTTGATTGTACTACAGTAGGGTATAAATAAATTCGTTTATTCCGTTGGGTATGGCGATCCCCTCGAATTTTGGCACTGCTATCTTGACTCAAGGACAGTTTATAAACTATATTATTCATTCGCTTTGAATCATTTTACGCTAGTAAAGTTTAAGTCTAATTTTAGGTTTATAACCATATCTAATCTAACGGATATTTTGTATATAAATTTTAATGTAGGTATATAGTGAGGTATATAAGTATAACACAGTCCCATTATTAGCAAAGAATTAATTCATGATGGGCTTTTTTGTAAAGTGAGGTTATGTTTCCAAGAAGAAACTTTATGAAAGTTTTAACCATTATTTAGGTTTTTTTGGCACTTATTTAAAACTATTTGTTTCGTCTTTAAAGTGTATTTTTTACTATCATAAGGCCTATTTGAAACGGAGAACAGTCCGAATCGGCCAAGGTTTGGTCGAGTATTACCAAAACTATGAAAAATATCAGACGTTTTGGTTGTGAACAACAGAATAAAATGCGTAAATAATATATTTTGTAACAAACAACATCTTTGGAGTATTTGAAGCAGGTATGAAGCGGCTTTCTTTTAAACTAAATTGCCTGTATCAGTCCGTATTTTTACTTCTCGGTAAGAGTATAATGGTTAGGGTGTGTAATTAAATTCAAGGGAGGTTCGAAGAGAGAAGGGATAAACAATATGTTAGGGAGTGAGGCTTAGCTTTTATATGGGGATGTTCACCGAGTTTCATAACGATAGGGGGTAGATCAAAGCTGTATAGGGGTTGGATAATCCTATTGTTTTAAGGTTGTTTTTCATAAATGCTGGAAGTTTTATTAAAAAAGCAATGTTTTATGTTCATAAATAAAATCAAAACTCTTTTAACTGCTCCCCCGTGCTGGTAGGTAAAACAGAAAAGACAAACAGACCTGAGGCCATTACTGAAAGAGACATTTATAGGAAACATCTACAAATAAATACATACTGTGGGTATCATGTACGAATAGTCGATACAGTGCGACTTTAACGGATCGGTGATTTTAGTGACAGCGCCAGATTCGGATTAGGGACGGTCGATATTTCTGTCCGGTGACTTTGTCACTGATATTCGTTTGTCGCTGGTGATAAAATGAAAAATCCCAGTTCCAGTCACAATGGATCAATCAGAGGCAAAACGTCGTCGTCATTTTCTGGAAAGTTGCATTGGTTTATTTGTCGCTGTCACTGGATCTACTCTAACCGCTCGGCTCACGGCTCCGATCATCGTGCAGTGTCGTTGACTGAAGAGGGAAGGGGGTTTCTCTGTTGTGATTTGACAAAATGTCACTGAATGAATAGTTAACTGATATTTTACCGAGGCTGTCATTGGCTGATTTGTCGCTGTCGCTGGTTCTACTCACTTAGGGTAGGCGCACATGAGCTTGAAAGTAATCGGGACGCCAAGATAGTTTCCAATCCAATCTTTTTTATACCTATCGGAGTTTCAGTGCACATGAGATAGAGTTTCGTTTAGCGCGCGTCATTTCAATCCTATCTTTTTGATAGTTATTTTCCATGTTAGGGACTGGCTTCACTCTATGTTGTTTCTCCTACGAGATGGATCAAAAACAAGTGCAAGTTTACAAAAAGAAAGTAGTTTTTTCGCTCTTAGTGTACAACTGTTCGTTTTCTCTGTTCGCTTCTTGTATAGTTGTCCTTGATGTTCATCCATTTAATTGTGAGCTTTTTAGCTGGAACAAACAAAAAGAAAAATGTTTTTGTTATTGTTTGGAACTAATATATTTTATAATAATATCAGTCATGATAGGCCTCAGATATTACCAAAAACTACTGTAATCAAACTTGTTAGCTGTTTCCCGGATAAATTGGTCGTATACGTTAAATGGAAATGTTGATAGAGCGTATTGACCATTGATACTTTTTACCAAGTTTTTGAAAAAAATGGCTGATAGATTAATTACTAAATGTATATAATTAAATAAAATGAATAGTAACTATTAAAAATTAATATCTGATACAATAATGTAAATGTTTTCTCATTGATATAATTATCAAATTATCAATCTTATTAATATTAATGCCAAAGATTAATGTCAATTGGTTATTCAATCATGTTTTAAGTTTAACATATAAATAATGTGAAATTATCGAAAACTTACCTAATAAAATGGCACAGATAGAAAGTAAGCTGCGGTGCATGTGCACTGTCTCATTACCAACTGTGTACTAGTGGAACGCTGGCGATAGAATTGGCGCAAGATAGGAGAAACCTGCGTCAGCCCAGATACCTATCGAGATAGGCCGAAGGTATCCGATAGCTATCGGCGTTCCATGTGCGTTGCTCCATTACTCCCAAGGTACTTCTGCCTATCCGATTGAAAACTATCTCGGCGTCGGATTACTTTCAAGCTCATGTGCGCCAACCCTTACGTCGTGTGTGAGTGGGCGATTTGTGACAGATTTCAGGACAGTGAGAGTTTTGTGTGCCGTAGATGCTATAGTTTGTTCTAAATTCTGTATGAGTTTATTTTTAAATAAAATGAGCATTCAGAAAAAGAAAAAAGCGAGGTGTGGAATTACTTCATCCCTGTTGATGGTGAGTTTGCGAAATGTGATATTTGTCAGGCAAAATTATGGTATAAAACAACTAACAGTAGGCCTAATTTGAAGAAACACATGGAGTGAAAACACTCATTAGTGAAGCTGCAAACCAACAACAAACCTTTTACCTCCCCTATCAAATTTAGAGGTAAATAAATTATTTATATTTATTTGTTATGCATAATTAAATACCGAAATATGATAATCTTCTGTTTTAACATAGGCTATTATAGTAGGTTACGTTAGATTTAAATGATAAACTACTAATTTGTTTTTTGTTTTGAAATAATTGAAAACGTGGTAAATTTTGTGAAATAATAAAATTAAATGAACTGAGGTTATTTTTATAGGTACACACTTTTGTAAGCTTAAATTAGTACTTTTATTTTACCTTGCGAGAGACTATTCTTTAAAGAATGTTACATTTTAAATGACAGAAGATCTCGGTCAAGTCTTGATAAGGTTAGAGAAATCCTTTTTGTTAATACAAACATCCAATAACGTAAATAAACTGTATTTTGTAATTAAACCCTAATTGTAAATAAACTGTTATTTTGTAGTTTTATATAAGATTATATAATTTATTACCCCAGTGTATGTGTTGCAGTAACTTCCTAATAATAATGTCACCGGTACTGTCTTTAGTCACCAGTGTGGCATGCCTGCCTGTTATTGGCACATATAGCTCTGTCTCAGTATACCTTCTCACCGGTAAAAGTCACTGGTCCAAGCCTGATGCTGTCATTAAATTCATCGATCCGTTAAAGTCACTGGATCATAGTTCGGTTCATTGACTTTTACCAGTGACTTTAGTACCGGTGACAAGGGATACTGAGACTGCTCTGTATATGCCAATAACAGGCAGGCATACCATTGTTACTCGAATTGTTTTTTTTTTTTTTTCATATTTTGTCACTAATAGCAACAGCGACAAATAAATATTAGTGACAAGTCATCGTGACAGAAAATATCGACCATTCTTAGCATCAGTTCCTGCGTATGCTAAGTAGAAGTTAATATTACTGTGAGTGTAAGATTTTATGTAGAATAATGGTACTGATTTTGAGAAGGAGCTAAAACTGTATTGCCTAGTATTTAAAATTAGGATTTCTTTAAAATATTATTCACATATTTATATATAATAGTATACAACACGGTAGCGTGATTTAAGCTATGAACAGTACAATCTTTAGGTACAAGAAAGACGTTTTTCTTTAGATGATTTGGGCATACATTAAAGACACTCGCACAATTTATATTTTTCTACCTTAAACAATTGGTTGATGCCGCTGCAAAATTAATACTTCAATTATAAATTCCTGCTTCTCCCAGTTTATCTACCCTGGATACATCATCTATTGAGCTGCATTAGTCCATATCGGCCTCCTTTTATGATGTGCCCCATGAATTTGAACTTTCGCTGATTTACTGTCAGAAGAATCTCTTTTTTTCGTCCTCCTCAGCATCTTCATATTCATAATCCTTGCGTCCAGTAAGTTCTCAATCCACATCTCAAATACTTCCAATCTGCGTATAATTTCTTCTCAGTTGTTAATATTTTCTCTTATAATTGTATCTAGATAGTTCCATTTATCTCATTTTTCCTTGTATACAACTATCCCTCACTTTGTGTGTACTCTTTGTACATAATGATGACAAATTTGGTGGCAACAATATCCAGCGACTAACCGTCTTACTTATTAGCTTATACTAGTGTATTTACTATCTCGTCTGAGATAGAGTTATGATAATATCAAATTGTTTATCAGTGCGGTATTTATTTTAACCTCTGTAATCACATCGAAATTGCCCTGGTAATTATGTATGCCGAGTACAATTTAATGGGGAATGGCGACTGTGTTCATCCCTGACTTACTCTTTCTTCAGACTTTCTGCTCCTTCTCAATTAACACTTTTTAAATTAAATATAATGAGCATAGTGTCTCTGGCGTTTTATGTCTAATAGTCCCATTAAATACTTGTGACGCGCTTTATAAAAAGCTTTACAATAAAGACCTTACACCAGACGGAAAAACAGACAAAACACAAAAACTTTTAAACTACGATTCGTAATCTCACTCCTTTGCTCAGGGACCTGAACTGAACAATCAGAAAGTCCCTTAAACCAGACGGAAAAACAGACAAAACACAAAAACTTTTAAGCTACGATTCTGTTTTACCCTTGTTAAATACTTACAGTTTTTTAAAAAAAACCTTGGTAAAAACGTAAGTAAAATATTAATACAATATAAAAAAACTAAATGAATATTTCCAAGTTCTTTATAGCAACGAAAAAGAACTAGAAATCGACCCTCCAATACTGCTCATTGACTATCACTTTTGTTTTAGCAATAGCATTATTCTCACAGCCATTATCCATCTTGTACAATAACACCGTTTTGGCTAGCTCAAAGGTATTGATTGATATAAAGTTCATAAGCTGTATTCAAGGTATATTCAGCTACATTGTATAGCAGGTCACACGTAAGCTGGTGCATGACCTCGAAAGTCCGAGCATAGGCGGGAGGAAGGGTGGAGGAAGCAAAGGACCGTTCAAAAAACATTGTAATATGAGGAATAGCATTTACATTACAGCAATGTAGATTTGACAAGGCCGAAAGGCCGCTATAAATATTATTTTATATAATTTATCATAAAAACCAGATCATTTACATAAAGTTTTGAACAAATTTACTTATATCCGTTTTTTAAACGACCACAACGCCTGAAATTTCTTAGCAATAGTCGTTGATGCAACACGCACTACAAAAACGAATGTGTGTGAATAGGGGTAGCTTTTTGATTTCTATCGATCGATCGCGCGCCACGTTACGATTGAACAGCTATACCTATCTGGCCTCATATATCTTATGATGTCTAAATTTCTTTAAATCTAATTTATGATAAAGAAATGTAAATAGAGGTTCAAATTTATTGTGTTCACCGGTCACTGATGAGGACAGCTTGGCATTATGAAACGTGCTTCACAGAGTATATATGTTCTGTTAATAAGTAGGCTACATTGCAAGATTTTAGTTATTTTTGCATGTTTACTGCGTATGTAAAGATTTTGTAATTGTTTTTAATTTTTGTGTAGCTTAGGATTGTTTTATTCTTTTTATTACAGTGGTTTAGGCCCTATAGTTTCTAAGTCGTAGTAATTTTCTACAAAAGTTCAGTTCTCCTGTTGTAAGATATTTCTTCTTTTCACATTTCCCCAGCTGCTTACATATAGTATTATTTCTTACCTCAATCTTTTGAGAGCCCTGTGGTCTACTTCTCTAATATTTCAGCATATTTTTCAATAGTTACGATTTTTTCAACGAGTGCGTATTGTTTCCTTTGCTATCGCTGCTATTCTTCCTTACTCTTTTGAACCCTAAAGCTTAACATATTTAATTAGGCCATAAAAAACAGATGTCGAAGTTACAACGAAGTTTGTTATGGAATACGAAAATGGCAAAGTTGGGCAAGCAAAAATGTTTAAATAGTCGAACCAAAAACATTCAAACTTACTTTGTAATAAAATCTTGTACTTTATTTAACTAATCTAATCTATTTTTAAGACAAATAATTAGCTGTAACTTATTATAAAGGGACACATTTTTTAACTTACCGGGGAATGTTTGTTTCAGGGGTTTTTAGAAGCGAATTTGAAATGCTTTTGGAACACGGCTCTGGTAGAAGCAGTGCGAGTTCTGGAGTTCCAGGGATACGTGGCTCCGGGAGTGTTACTGGTGAAAGCAAATCCTTGTGCCTTGGAAGTTATACGGGCCGCATGGGCGAGGAACGTCCTCAAACCTCCGGCCAACTATTCGATCAGCATTGTCGGTAAGTTTACCTGCACTTGTGACTGTGTGTGCGTGTGTTTTCGGCGAGAACAAAATTATTTTTAAAAAAAATGTGTTAAAAGTTGTAGCAAATATATCGTCTGTCCTTTCCACGCTGGTGTTTGCAGGGGAAAGTCCAGGAATTTCCTGATTATTTTTATTTGGCGGTTTTCATTCTTACAGTGGTGTTTCATTTCCGTGAAAGTCTCAAACTTGTGTCACTTTCTTTCTCATCGTATAACCGATGGGTTAGGTTGAAGCGTTGTTTTTTCTGATCCAATCGTTTATCTACTAATATGATTAGAACTTCATTGGTTTTGTAGGCACGTGCATGTGGATTGTGTGATCCGCAGCACGTCGCAGTTTGTAAACCATTGCGCGTAACAAGCGCCTAGAATGCACCGAGCAGTCAATCAGTGACATTCATTCAACCTTGAAGTCATTATGAATGGTCACTTGTCCAATTAGGAACGTTAATTCTGCACTCACGACACGATTGGGAGATATTAATAATCCGTTTAATTAGATTCAGTTCAATAGATACTTCCTTATGCATTAAGCGTTTGATCCCTTTAATATTCTACTTTATTTTTTCGTAACACATTTAAATAAAGTTTTATTATTTTAACACATCTCTATCGTAATGCGTGTTTCATTGCGCCCATTGTGATAAACTTAACATGTTGGTTATGATTACAAAAACCGTCACAAAAGGCAAAAGTCTTGGAAAACTATTTTCACGGCAGTTTTTAATTTTCGACATGAGGATCGTGTTACCAGTTTTCGTAGATTTTTCCTATACTCATTGGTTATGCCGAACTTAGGATAGTTATGTTCTATATATAGGTCTACTTACCCTTCCGGAGTATCAGGAAGTTATTCGTAGTGTCGTGTCTATTCTAAACGTGGTCTGGTTTACCATGAGTGTTGTTCTCGGTATGGGATACGTTCCACAGGATTGGACAGTTCTTCAGTCATCAGGTACAATAAAAAAGTCGAAGAGATGACGTGCTCTCAAACCCTCGCTGCTTGCCACCAGTTGAGACTTTTGCTGGGTTTGCAGGTGGCGCCACGTTTCATAGCATTAGGCAATCATCTCACGCTAAGAAGACTATCCTGAGTCAAGCAAACTCTGTTCCGGGAATGACAAACTGCCGTTAGATCTGAAGACACCTGTTCCACAGGAAGAGGCTACTATCAAGATTCGTCACTTTAGAGAACAACCCGTGGTGGTCTCCAGTAAAGTACCGTACCCTGAACTTTTTCCTTTCTTCCAAGTTTTCTCCGACTTTAACTTATCCAAGGAAATTAACCCCATCTCTCTTCACTTTCACCCTCCGCCCCTCCTTCAACGCATTTATTGCTAAGCTTTTGATTTAGCTTTCTTTTTATACTAAAGAATTGGCTTTATTTTGACATTGTTTTTTTGAAAGGGCAAAAATTTCAATCACTTTATTTAACGGCATGGGTTCTTTAATACCCATGATTATATTAATATACCTTGATACCCGCTAAATTTCCTGGAAGCAGGTAGCATAAAGGTAGGCCTAAAACTTGTTTTCCTACTAATTTTGATACAAGCATTGGGGAATGCGTCATATAGGTCTACTTCATTGAAGACCCACCAGCGACACCAAAGGTACTGCGGATCCAAACACAAAGTAACGTTTGGACTGAATTGTATAAAGAAAATAGAAGAATTAGTAACAAGGTGTAACTTTAAATCTTAAACCTAATATAAATTATAAAGCATAATTAAAAATAAAAAAAAAAATGATTGTACTAGATAGGATGAAATTAAGCCATTTGCAATGGTTGAGCATCTTAAGGGTGCCCGACGACAGATGGCAGAGACGTTGGTTTCAGTACTTCTTTCCGGGAGGAGATGAATATGTGTTAGACCAATATGTTCCATATACAAGGGGATGAGACTATTGGTGAATCATGAACATCTTAACGAATACACTAAGAGATATAGACAAAAAAACCTTAGAGGCAGCTTCTTAGTGTATTTTAATATAGGCATATTACGTTTGTATTACCCAACTTCGATATACATATCGAGTCCTTGGCTTGTTAATAGAGAAACAAAATAGCCTTCGAAAGCTAACTTGCAAAAAATCAAGTATGGTTCATCAAAAATCCTTAATTATTAAATATAAGTGATGAACAAATACAAGGAATCAGTGTTGAAACATTTAGCCTATAATAGATATATAATTTTATTATAAAGGTAGTTATACAAAAAAAACAAGTTGCCTATGTCGTTCTATAAATTTGGTACAAATATCTTGGCTTTCAAATATATATTATTATAGTATAATATAAAAATTTATATCCATCCACCGACTTCAGTGCAAAAGTGCATTTTACCAGCGTGAATATTGTCTATAAAACTTCCAGAGCGTCGACTAATGAACTAAGTTTGCGGACCATTTAGCGATCGATTAAGTGCTTGTCAAAGCAACAATGGCGCTTAAGCGACCTTTATTCGCTAGTACATTGTTTAATGCTCTTTCCAAACAGTGCATAAATGAATTATAACATGGCATTTTAGTTGTGTTAGATTAAGGTTTTATTTTAGCGTTGCTTGCATTATTTATATTTTTCATACATAGTGGGCTACAAAGAGCTTGCACCATTCACAGAACACAGACCTGTCGATTAGTTACATCATTATTAGGCTATACTAAACCAAATTGTAAAAGTAAACAAAAATATTTAGTTCTGACAAAAAGAACAGAAAAAAACTTTTGAATCTGCGCTACAAGTGACGTAAATATTTTCTACTGGCGTAATCTATGAATTTATCCATTTAATTTTTCACTGGTATTAAAAATTTATTTCTCAAAAATTATCACTTAAAAGTGTAACTCAATAAATTTCATTTGCCATAGGAGCAGTGAATGCTCCTGACGGATTTTCTCTTCACAAGCACTGCGACTATCTCGCCGACGGTCGTGCCAGAAGAGAGTCCGCCTTATTTATAATATCATTAACTCGGTGCATGTCAACAAGTTGGTGCCAATTTGCATAGAGCCAGTTAGGCGCATTGTTCCGCGCTTTCTATACCGGGAAGGGAAACGTAGCGTGGGAAACGTACTCCACAAGGACGTCTGTCCTGGGAACGTGACTGGTGACCTTGCAAGTGGGAGTTCAGAAGGAACATCCCTCGCTCTTATTCAAATTGGAGTCATTCTTTTGTGTTTTAGTGGAAGAGTATAAAGAAAGTATTGTCAGAGAAATGTTGCGCGGTGAGAACTGACGGGTTTCAACGTCTTCTCACTCTACAAGCGTTTAAGAGGCCTGGTTACTGTTCAGTGTTTATGGAAGCAAACATATATATCATCGTTTAAATAATCTATTATGTCTTAGCGTGGAGCACTTAAATCTGTCCATTCCAGTATTCCACGTCTTCACTCCTTAGTGAACCATGGGTTCCCAAACTGGGGGGCGCCCCTCTTAGGGGTCGTGAAGTCAAGTAAAGGGGCAAGAGACCTGTTGGAAAATAATAAGATACATTGATGTATTTAATATAATAGGAACAACCCTAATGTTGCTAATGACTCGGATTGTGCCCTTACTAAAATACAACCTCAAATAGCGTAGCTTACTAGTGTAAAAAATGTAAGCTCAAGCATTTCACTAACAGATTTTTTCTCTTATCAGTTAAAATTTTCCTTGTAACTTGAAGCTAGAAATGTTTTTGTGAAAGTATGTATAGATAAATAAATTGTATTCAATGTATATAATATTTGATACTTTTCCATATGCTCATACCATTTGCTTATAGTGTAATATGAAGGGGGGAGTTGCAGGATTTCATTTCAAGAGGAGAGGCGTGGTACCAAAACGTTTGAGAACCCTCAAACTGAATTAGACGTTGCCAATGTTTTCCATTCAAGTTCTAATCTTCTGGCTAATCTAAGATTTTCTCCGTGAAATCGGTTCTACATCGAGACTACAAGCCCCTCAGTCTTAATCGTCAGCCGTAAATATGATAAAATTGCTATGGTTAGGACAAAACGAAAGGTCATGATTGCTTCCTTCCTAAGTAGGAGCTGTGGAAAATCAATAGCTATAACGGATGGGGTTGATAGTCACCACGGTTCACAACTAATTTATTAATTAAAATCCATTGGATTTGTACAATTTTGTATACTTTTGTAAATTGAGGTATGTTTGTATTGAAAAAAAAATTGTTGAACGATAATTCACATGAGCGTTTTTATAACTTTTTTAATGTATGTTTTTTTTTTTAAATATGTAAAATATGAAAATATAAAAAATCGGATTGTCTCAATCTTTGTTAAATATTATTAACTTTTTTCTTAAAGTTTAGTTTTTAAAGGAAAATGTTTTAGAAAAAAATTGAGAAATAATCAATAGCCTTGTAAATATTTTTATTTCACACTGTATTTTCGATTAAAAAACACAACGCCGTTTAGGATAGTGCAGCTTCTGCGGAAAAAAGAATATTTTTACTAAAGTAGTTTGCACTATTTACGGCATTTAACGCTGGCTAGTGCCTTCTGACCGTCATTTTCTCCTCCATTTTCTTACTCCCAGTCTTATTCTTGACAAGCGAAAAATTCCAATCACGTACTACGCCACCGGAGTCGTATGTGAATATTTTAATTGGCGGGTCTGTTTTCTCCTGAAAATCGTTACACCGCAGGTATGTGGCCGATTATTCCTAGACACTGACAGTTATTTCTCTTTGACCTAGATAGGACACACCAACACGTACTCGGTAAATTCATTTCCACCATCCTAGATTCTGTGAACAGCTGACTGACTACGTTAAACAGCTGTGACGTGCTCGTATTGTTGTGCGCGAACAGATCTACTATAAAATCCTTGTCAGCTGATTACACACGTCAGTCGGGTTAAATCGTTATAGGACTACACAACAATCAGTACCTGTTTAGATAATGTCTATTTCATGTGATCATTGTTGACATTTTTAAGACGTACTGCAACCAGACACTAGGTCTAATCCTGTTAACATGCTAATTAATGTATTTTTACATTCTCATTTATAAATTCATCGACTACAAAGGCTTATTTTATAATACAGTGAACTCTCTATAATCCGGCCCATCGCCTATCCGGCCTCTCCAGTAGTCCAAAATTTCCTTCAAGGATGGAAGATGTAAACATAATCAATGTGTGAACATAACTTGTATATTTTTCAGATGTCAGTGACTGAGTGATCTTCTTTCTGCCAGATTCTAGTTGTGTAGCTCGTGATATATATACGATTTTTAGCCATATGTTGTTGTAGTAATTATCTACTATACTGTAACTAAAGTGCAAGTGAACAATGCAGATGCAGTGTAAAAGGAAACACATTAAAATTATTACCGCTAAAGATAAGGTCATCTTTTATTGTAAAGTACAGACCAGTGCAATCATTCTCGTTTTATCGTTTCATGTACAGTACAAGACTATTTTCCCATGTCTTTTTATTTTATTTTAGAGCAATACACACAAATATTGTGTTTTAGTGGACTCTCCAATAATCCGGCGTTGCCATTAATCCGGCAGTATACTAGCCCCATATTTTCCGGTTTACGACGTTGACTCCTTTTAAACGATCGACGTGGCTTGCAATAGGTGGGGTGAACCATGCGGTACTCAAGTAAGGTATCATGACCATTAGCATTAAATGGTCACTCTTACCATTAAGAGCCGTACATAAATGGTACGCTTACCATTAGCAAGTAAAGTGCTGATGGTACACTAAGTTTGACACTAGGCACTCATTTACACAGTCCGAGTCGTTCTGGAGGTTATAAAATAAACAAATCTTGGGCTCTACCGAGGATCAAACGCAGGAGTAGTATGTAACTAGTAAAATGTTCTTCTCACTAAGCCGCCCTTTTATTTTAGTTTTATAATAATAATAATAATGATAATAATAATAATAATCGACCCTTATATTCCGTGTCAACACCACTCGGTCTGTAAAATTCTAGTTCCATTCGCAGGAAAATGGAAAATAATTAAAAATGATGCCAAACACAGCAAAATAGTTTTATTCATGTAAATAATACTTCGATAAACATTAAACCCTATACAGTTGATGTAATAAAATTATTTCATGTTTGATATAGTTTTTCATAATTTTCTTAAATCCTTTTTTAATGAAACTATGTTGTTATTGATGTTTTTGCGAATAAATAAAATACGTTTCCATTTTGAAGTACTGAGTGACGGTGTTGTCGCGGGATTATACCACAGAGCATTTAATACAAATTGTATTTAGTGCTCTGTGGGTTTGTACGAGTCCGTCGGTCGGCATCCTGAGGGTACAGCCCTTATCCAAAACTTTACAGACTATAAGAAAGACAGGGTGGAACTACTTTGCTTAACCCATACGGTATTCGAGGAAGGAAATGCGCCCAGCACTGCGCTTCAACCCCTAATTATTGCCCTAGGTACTTATTTACATATTCAGAGTAAACGTGGGAGATAAAAAAACGCCCAGAATTCGTGGGTGCTATTGGAAATCAAACCTAGAATCTTAAGATTGATATCAGATCCTCTACCCTAACTAGTTGACCACTCAGCTATCCATTGTATTATAAAAATATATGCCTTCACTTCATTAAAAGGCAATAATTCAAGAAATATTTTTTCCGTTTTGTTAGTTGTTAAAATGTTTTAATTCATATAGAAATTCAAATTCATGTTTAGTAAGAATTAAAAAAATTCAAATGTATATAACTTGTATTGAAATAAGCTGATAGACAATTAAAACCGTCAAATAAATCCCATAAAGCCGTCGCCGTTTGACCTAGCAACTCCAAGTAGAAGACACTGATAAAGATCGCCACATAGCGATCGACGAAAACGTTCTGTCTCAGTGTGTTTTTACAAATTTCAAGATAGGATGGTCATATCTAATGTTAAAGTGATTAATTAAACTGATTAACATGTATTTGTATCCTCGTTTTTAATAAACAGTATTGAATGACCGCAATAAAAGCAACTGCTTTTATTTAACAATAATCTTTGCGAGTGTAAACATGATTAGAATTGAATGAATTTCGTTTCGTAATAATTTTTTGTTTTAAGTAATAGAAAATAGTAATAAGCATAATTGTAAACCGCTTTCACAAACAATTCTACATTATAAGAGTGTTTTTGTAACCCTGAGTTTAAACAAATTTAAAGTTAACAATAGCATTGGCGTCTTGCGACGAAATTGAAACTTAAGCTCAATAATACTCATCTGAACACTTATTAAGCATTTAACTCATTTAAAATGTTGTACCATAAATATAGGCCTATGTATTGGATAAAATCGTATCGATTACATATCCGTTGCTTAAAGAAGCAGTGTTTTGAAATTATCTACCTCAGAAGTTATATTCTAAAACAGGGGTGCTCTACCTTTTTGGAACGGTGGACCAATTAAGCTTTCATTTTTCTCGAGCCGGGCCTCAGGATTTAAATTTCTCGAGTTCAACAATTGGAATACGTCTTATCTAGTTGTGGTTAACTTTCAAACAATATAGCCTACATTTTAAATTATAATGTAAGCGTACATCCCATATACAGCCATTTTATAATTTATAATAGCCTACATACCTGTAACAACGTATCCAGATATCAAGTTATCTATCTTGTTAATGTTACAATACTGATACGTGCAGCAAGTATTTAAAGTTTCTACACTTATTAATCATACTACACCAGGTTTCAAAACATAAAACCACTTTTAACTTGAAAATTAAAAAAAAAAAAAACATGAAATGAATTCTGAAAAGTATTTATTTTAGTGGGAAATTTGACACTGATTTTTCTTTTGATAATTGTTCAATGTCTATTTTAATGTATGTAGTTACTATTTTCAATTTTGATTCCAAGTGAATGTCAGTTAAACGCGTATGAGCTTTAGTTTTGATAGATTTCATTAAAGACAGTGCACGCTCACATATGAAAGAACCACCGAACAAACACGAAATTAAAAAAAAATATTTCTTGCAGATTAACCATTTCTACAGCAAGTAATTTTTGTAGAAATCTAATAATGGAACTTCACAGAAATTTTATTTTAACTGAATCATGTGCTGCAGATCAAAAAGCCATTTGAATATTGTCTGGTGCATCCATACAATCAACACTGAACGGAGATGAAAAGATTTCAAATAACTTTTCAAATTTGTTAAGATCATGAAATCTGTTTTCAAAATTTGCTTCAAACATTATAATATATTGCTATATTTCGAGAAGTCCAAGGTGTTACCAGCATCTGTTAAATTCATCTCATTGAATGAAGGGAACTTAACCAGAACTCCATTTTCCATATGGGCGCCCCACACTTACAAGTTCTTTTCAAACGTTCTTATAAGGCTCACTCACGAGTGAATTAAATTGTCTCTGCCTTGAAGTTTGGTATTCAATTCGTTCATATGATGCATAATATCGACATAAAATGCTAAGACACATAACAGGTCTCCATTTTTAAACTCAATTACCTTTAATACCACGATCAGAAAGAAAAATATCAATATCTTCACGTACAATAGAGTACATTAAGATTAAATATTTCCATAACACCTTCAGTATTGGTTGTACAATCAATAAATGTACAGAATGTGCTCGCTTATGCCTTCCCCTATGGGATAACATTACATTTCCTACATTCAAAAGCAACATTATAGAGTTCCCCGCGGGGCACAAAAACTATGTCGGGGGCCGTGGGTTGTGCACCCCAGTTCTACAATATTGTTTGGAATAAAATTGTTCAGATTTTATCATCTGCAATCTTATGAGATAAAAAATTAAAACATCATACAAACCCGGGCTTAGTTGAAGCGTATTTAACCTTCCAGCTAGTGCAACACATTTACGTACTGCGCTGGTACTCCATTTCTGTTTTTCCCATCGTAGTTATGTGAAGTACCGCCTGCAGCGTTGCAGTATAACTGTCATTATTTTCGCTCTGTTCACGACTCTAGTAATTACTCTTTCTCTTTACCATACCACTCTAAATCAGCTAATAACTCTGGTGAGCGCTCTCTTTTTCCGTCATCGTTTTGTTGAATTCTACATTGATTTGTATTTGTTGTTTGTAACTGAAAATATTCCGTACACCCCTTCATAATACTACCACCCTTTTTAAGAAGTCATCGAGTTCTCATTTATTATGGTTTCCACAGACTAAAAATCGAAAATTGTATAAGATAAAAAAAACATCGTTTGGCCGATTTTCGGGCATTTTGATATGGGGATCAAAAAACGTGATTTTCAGTTGTGCAATATTGTTTTCAATATTTTTATTGAATTATAATTGTAACTTAAACCGTCTAATATAATCGTTAGTGGTGATTAAAATTTTGGGGCGCTTTAAGAGAAAAAGAGTTTAAACAACTTACAAAGAATGACACAGTAGCAAGGGTGGATCCAAATAGATGAACTAAGGAAAGAAGCAACAAAACAACGATTAAAGACAGCAACACAATGAAAAAAGACTGAAGCCAGAAGAAGCAAGTCAAAGGCGTAGACTGAGACATGAAGAAGGAAGACTAAGAAGGACTGAGGTACGGACCCGCAAGGCAAAGACGAAGCCCGAGGATCCAAGGCAAAGACTTGAGCTACGGAGCAACAAGGCAAAGGATGAAGACCAAGAAGCACTGTTTCAAGAAGAAGGAACGAGTGCAATGCTGTAAGGAAAAGAAAATGGAATTTGCCTCTAAACAGCACAACCAAATAAAATTACCAAAGCACGAAGAAGTACGTCAAAGAAGATACACTGAAGCTCAAAGCACTAAGGGGAAAAAAACTTTCAAAACTCTATAAAACTTTTAAACACTGAGATGCTTGGAATAAATAAATCTTTCCGATTTTAAAAGGTTATGATCACTGGACTGTATCTAAGGGCGTAGAGTATGCAAATTTGAGAAGCAATGGTGAGATACAGATATATTTACGTATAGGACGTAAAACTCTATGGAAGATTCATGGTTAACCTTAATAGTACTGAATACTCTAGTTTTATTCTGGTATTACAAACAAAGGTCTACCCATTATATGAAAGGGAAGTACATGTCGTTTAGATATTACTGGCGGTGGAAAAGAAACATGACGTGGGAGGTTCGTTTATCAATCAGGCCTACACCTGTTCTATTGAGGTATAAGAAAGTGCCGAAGCGCTATACGAAGTAAATAATAACTAACAAAAAAAACGAACTTATAATTAATAATGTCTGGGACAAGAAAACTATAGAGTTGAAGTTTCGATATTAAAAAGGTTCCCTGGCCTTGGAGGGATAGAAAGGTTGATCCACACCCATCGATATAAGTTCTACATACTTTCGTCGATTGGAAGTGCTCGTAAGACTCACCCTCGCCGAGAAGGTTCGATTGCTTTATGAAACTATTAATTACATTTATTATTAGTTCGGCTGTCACGTCACATACCATTGCAGAGTGGTTCCGCCACTTAACGACCGTTGCCATCTCATTCCTCGCCAGTATCTGCTGAGTCGTTACCGATGTTAATTACTTTCGAACGACGATCATCTACCTTAAATCGGAATTGCTTCTCGCGTCAGTCATTCTGTGTACGTAACAATGAACTCTTGTTGGAATGTCCTTTAAACAACAACTCTACCTAACGCGAAGTTTGCATACGACAAAAAGGTGAACGAATAACAAATTGAAATGTTATTTGATTCGTGATTTTCCCTCGATATTTTTAATTTAATATTTGCTCGTCTGCAACCATTACGGTCACTGTAAAATTTAAAACACATTTAATTAGTGATTTGAAAACTTTAAAAAGTATTTTCAAAACACTAATTTAAGGTGTACATATTTTGTTGACCTTAATAATGGCCGTAATCGAACAAAACTTGGATTTTTCTTGAAACCAATTAATTTTTTTGGTTGCATTGTTATATTAAGAAAACCTTTTGAGTTCTTGGAGCATTTTAGTGGTTGATTTCAGCACAATGTTTCGTTAAATTTTTTTTTTTTAAATAATGAAACATTCACATATTTATTAGTTTTAATGTCGGCATCAATCTTAATTGCTTTCAAGTACAAATGATCGTGTAGAAACGTAGTTTGTAGAACTGAAAACCAGATTGTTGAAAAGGCATACATATATATATATATATATATATATATATATATATATATATATATATATATATATATATATATATATATATTCTACGTATTACTGAAATATTTTAGTGCCAAGAACTTTCACAATTTGTGTTCATTTTCAAGTTCATCTTTTATAGGTTATGAGTTCAAATTTTTGTATATGTTATTTATGTCACTAAATTCTGTTTTTATTCCCCCTCTTATAAGGTAGACAAGTAGGCTTTTAGTGTTCGACAACATTAAAAAGCCTTTAGTTAAGTAGATTAAAAGTTTTTTTAATATACAAAATTCAATTGGTATTTTGTGTTTTTAGAGAAAAACGACCAATTTTTAACAAAAAATTCGATGTCAGTACTTATTGTTTTGGTTTCAGCAATAAATTTGATGTCAGTACTTATAGTACTTATGGGTTTGATTTCAGCAATAAATTCGATGTTAGTACTTATTTTTTTGGTTTCAGCAATAAATTCGAGGTCGGTACTTATAGTACTTATGGGTTTGGTTTCAGCAATAAATTCGATGTCAATACTTATTGTTTTGGTTTTAGCAATAAATTCGATGTCAGTACTTATAGTACTTATGGGTTTGGTTTCAGCAATAAATTCGATGTCAATACTTATTGTTTTGGTTTCAGCAATAAATTCGATGTCAATACTTATTGTTTTGGTTTTAGCAATAAATTCGATGTCAATACTTATTGTTTTGGTTTCAGCAATAAATTCGAGGTCGGTACTTATAGTACTTATGGGTTTGGTTTCAGCAATAAATTCGATGTCAATACTTATTGTTTTGGTTTCAGCAATAAATTCGATGTCGATACTTATTGTTTTGGTTTCAGCAATAAATTCGATGTCAGTACTTATAGTACTTATGGGTTTGGTTTCAGCAATAAATTCGATGTCAGTACTTATAATAGTTATGGGTTTGGTTTCAGCAATAAATTCGAGGTCGGTACTTATAGTACTTATGGGTTTGGTTTCAGCAATAAATTCGATGTCAATACTTATTGTTTTGGTTTCAGCAATAAATTCGATGTCAATACTTATTGTTTTGGTTTCAGCAATAAATTCGATGTCAGTACTTATTGTTTTGGTTTCAGCAATAAATTCGATGTCAATACTTATTGTTTTGGTTTCAGCAATAAATTCGATGTCAGTACTTATTGTTTTGGTTTCAGCAATAAATTCGATGTCAGTACTTATTGTTTTGGTTTCAGCAATAAATTCGATGTCAGTACTTATTGTTTTGGTTTCAGCAATAAATTCGATGTCAATACTTATTGTTTTGGTTTCCGCAATAAATTCGATGTCCATGCTTATTGTTTTGGTTTCAGCAATAAATTCGATGTCAGTACTTATTGTTTTGGTTTCAGCAATAAATTCGAGGTCGGTACTTATAGTACTTATGGGTTTGGTTTCAGCAATAAATTCGATGTCAATACTTATTGTTTTGGTTTTAGCAATAAATTCGATGTCAGTACTTATAGTACTTATGGGTTTGGTTTCAGCAATAAATTCGATGTTAGTACTTATTTTTTTGGTTTCAGCAATAAATTCGAGGTCGGTACTTATAGTACTTATGGGTTTGGTTTCAGCAATAAATTCGATGTCAATACTTATTGTTTTGGTTTTAGCAATAAATTCGATGTCAGTACTTATAGTACTTATGGGTTTGGTTTCAGCAATAAATTCGATGTCAATACTTATTGTTTTGGTTTCAGCAATAAATTCGATGTCAATACTTATTGTTTTGGTTTTAGCAATAAATTCGATGTCAATACTTATTGTTTTGGTTTCAGCAATAAATTCGAGGTCGGTACTTATAGTACTTATGGGTTTGGTTTCAGCAATAAATTCGATGTCAATACTTATTGTTTTGGTTTCAGCAATAAATTCGATGTCGATACTTATTGTTTTGGTTTCAGCAATAAATTCGATGTCAGTACTTATAGTACTTATGGGTTTGGTTTCAGCAATAAATTCGATGTCAGTGCTTATTGTTTTTGTTTCAGCAATAAATTCGATGTCAGTACTTATAATAGTTATGGGTTTGGTTTCAGCAATAAATTCGAGGTCGGTACTTATAGTACTTATGGGTTTGGTTTCAGCAATAAATTCGATGTCAATACTTATTGTTTTGGTTTCAGCAATAAATTCGATGTCAATACTTATTGTTTTGGTTTCAGCAATAAATTCGATGTCAGTACTTATTGTTTTGGTTTCAGCAATAAATTCGATGTCAATACTTATTGTTTTGGTTTCAGCAATAAATTCGATGTCAGTACTTATTGTTTTGGTTTCAGCAATAAATTCGATGTCAGTACTTATTGTTTTGGTTTCAGCAATAAATTCGATGTCAGTACTTATTGTTTTGGTTTCAGCAATAAATTCGATGTCAATACTTATTGTTTTGGTTTCCGCAATAAATTCGATGTCCATGCTTATTGTTTTGGTTTCAGCAATAAATTCGATGTCAGTACTTATTGTTTTGGTTTCAGCAATAAATTCGAGGTCGGTACTTATAGTACTTATGGGTTTGGTTTCAGCAATAAATTCGATGTCAATACTTATTGTTTTGGTTTTAGCAATAAATTCGATGTCAGTACTTATAGTACTTATGGGTTTGGTTTCAGCAATAAATTCGATGTTAGTACTTATTTTTTTGGTTTCAGCAATAAATTCGAGGTCGGTACTTATAGTACTTATGGGTTTGGTTTCAGCAATAAATTCGATGTCAATACTTATTGTTTTGGTTTTAGCAATAAATTCGATGTCAGTACTTATAGTACTTATGGGTTTGGTTTCAGCAATAAATTCGATGTCAATACTTATTGTTTTGGTTTCAGCAATAAATTCGATGTCAATACTTATTGTTTTGGTTTTAGCAATAAATTCGATGTCAATACTTATTGTTTTGGTTTCAGCAATAAATTCGAGGTCGGTACTTATAGTACTTATGGGTTTGGTTTCAGCAATAAATTCGATGTCAATACTTATTGTTTTGGTTTCAGCAATAAATTCGATGTCGATACTTATTGTTTTGGTTTCAGCAATAAATTCGATGTCAGTACTTATAGTACTTATGGGTTTGGTTTCAGCAATAAATTCGATGTCAGTGCTTATTGTTTTTGTTTCAGCAATAAATTCGATGTCAGTACTTATAATAGTTATGGGTTTGGTTTCAGCAATAAATTCGAGGTCGGTATTTATAGTACTTATGGGTTTGGTTTCAGCAATAAATTCGATGTCAATACTTATTGTTTTGGTTTCAGCAATAAATTCGATGTCAATACTTATTGTTTTGGTTTCAGCAATAAATTCGATGTCAGTACTTATTGTTTTGGTTTCAGCAATAAATTCGATGTCAGTACTTATTGTTTTGGTTTCAGCAATAAATTCGATGTCAATACTTATTGTTTTGGTTTCCGCAATAAATTCGATGTCCATGCTTATTGTTTTGGTTTCAGCAATAAATTCGATGTCAGTACTTATTGTTTTGGTTTCAGCAATAAATTCGATGTCAATACTTATTGTTTTGGTTTCAGCAATAAATTCGATGTCAATACTTATTGTTTTGGTTTCAGCAATAAATTCGATGTCAGTACTTATAGTACTTATGGGTTTGCTTTCAGCAATAAATTCGATGTTAGTACTTATGGTTTTGGTTTCAGCAATAAATTCGAGGTCAGTACTTATTGTTCTGGTTTCAGCAATAAATGTATACTGTGAAAAAAAAACATTGTAATCGCATTGTAGAAAATGAGGCAATCATACCTTTCTAAGTATTCAATTGTGCAATTTTAGTCATATTAATACATGAATAAAACACAAAGTTAATAATGAGGTCAATCGAAATAAAAATTCATGATTAGCCAAGAAGAAAAAAATAACTCAAACCTGTGTCCTCCAGAATGGTGGGTTATCAACCACTATGTTTTAATTTGGTTGAAGTAATTCTACATATGAGAGATAAATGCATATGCTTGTATGTTAACCTTCATGGGTTTATCGCGACAACTGTACTTCTACTTACCGTCATACCTACGACTATCAAACAGTACTACGCGTTAGGGAACTGAAGTAACAGCGAATCTGCCGCGGCGCTGGTTCAGGGTGACCACAGACGTGAAATAAGGTTAGCGCGAACTCACGACTTTCGTGCACTTGTTCTTTCAATAAAACCGGCTCGCATTTACACAAGGTGAGGTACTGATAGGTCAGTTAGCATACAGTTTAATCGGGGTCGGTGGATCACACGACTCTATTGCACCGCAACCTTTCGTCAAACCTTGAAATGAGAACACTTTCTTGGACGTGTTAACCTGCAAACTCTCAATTTCCTGAGGGGCGTGCACATTCACCTTTTAGAATTTAAAATACTGTTATAAGTTAATTTCTGCGCGGGGTGATTGCTTACAGCTCAATCTAACTTGCTTGCTTCGGCGTGCATAGATGGCAATAAAATCCATCCGTGCAGAGCAGTCTGTGAAGAAAGTCACTCTGCTTGAGTAGGTTCAATAATATTTTAAACTAACTTCTTTTAATTGTAACTCGTTGTGGTGCATCATGCAATAACGTTTACAAGCGTGACGTCATTATTACGAATTATAACGAGAATGCGTAACAAATGTCCAACTTTATAGCTGTTTTACGAGACCGAACTCTTATTAAATTTTTATGCGAGATATAACTGTCCCAAAGGTTTCAGAGAGGCATGCAAGGCTGTATAACTTTAGCAACATTTGTTTTCGTGTCCACTAAGAGGTTATTTAAAGGTTATGTTTAAATCACTTCCAATAATAACTTTCCTATATATTCAGAAACCGCGTGTATTTCATTCAATTGTAGGCATTAGAATTTACACAATAGTTGTTTTTATTGTTTGTAGGTTATTCCGAATTTAAATTATATATAAATTATATTATTTCTCACCTAAGGTTAATTTTGTAAACGGCAAATCTGGTTATCTGATATACTAAATTTATTTACATTAACTCTATAGCTTAAATTTTTAAGGCCTATTTAATAAAATTTATTTGGAGTTTCGCAAGTAAGGAGGTAAACCAACTTCACTCTCAAGTTTTGCTCAGGTTATTATTCTCAAAGAAAGTGGTATAAACATAATTTTGGGTCTTCTTTAATGTAGGTGAAAGATAAAGTTTCGATGAGCCGGCTTCCTTTGGAAAGATTTGAAATTTATAATTGTTGGTCAAAATTCGTTGCTTAAATATAGTGACCGTGTTGTCAAAAAAGTAAAAACTTATTATTTCTTTCCTATTTCGATTAAAAGTTATGTAAAGATTTTATTGTATATCAGTGAAACCATGGAAGTAGCTCACTGATCTCGCCAGTATAAAAAGCCAAAATCAAAATATAAAAAAAACACAGATGTGAAAATAACAAATATTTTCGTGAATATATGAAGTATAAATCAAACGGCTTTAGCCATATTTAAAGTTTTTGATTAGATTATAGATATAAAAATTAATAAATATGGTTTTATATATAGTCTATATATATATATATATATATATATATATATATATATATATATATATATATATAAGACACTATATATAAAATGCTATATAAAAAAAGCTTTGAATTGTAAATTCAAATATAATTCTTGTATTTGTATTTTGACATTTGTTCTTTATTAATACACAAGAAAACATATTGCGATATTTATATATATATATATATATATATATATATATATATATATATATATATATATATATATCTTTGCAACACTGTTTCAGTTAATGCTCAATAATGAAGAGACAGTAGTTAATCTTCGAAAGTTAACTCGTATATATACCAAGTAAGATTCTTGTTTAGGTACATTATAGTGTAAGATATATATATATATATATATATATATATATATATATATATATATATATATATATATATATATATAAATATTTCAAAAACAAGAATACTTTTAATACATATATTATTCAAAGCTTTTCGCCGATAAAACAGTACCAGCATCTTCAGGAAAAATAATTTATGTAACTAATAAATAAATATGTTAGTACAAGAAAACGTATCACCATATTTAATATATATATATATATATATATATATATATATATATTTATTTATTTATATATAGTGCTTGACAATTTAAAGTAAAAAAGGTGCAATAAATAAATTTAGGATGTAACTAACTGTCGCCTATAGAATGTACTTTACAACTACCTAAAAATACATTATTTGTAAATACGAAAACAATAATAATGTAGGATGACTAATGAATTTGAAGCAATTTTTAAAATACTATAAAATCAATTTTAAATCCAAAACTGAAGAGAATGCACCAAATATTCCGATGATTTTTTTAAACTGCTTGAAAAATTGAATTTAGGCTATTAATAGCTGTTATGAAATAATTTTAAATGAAATTATGTATAACTATTTCACCTTTGCCGTTTCTTCTTAAGTAAACCAGGTATAAATTTTGACTTTCGTTGCGCACGGCAACTGGTGAAACTTTTAGGTTTGGATTCATCAAATTACAATTTCATGTGATTTTAATAAAGAGGAAGATATTTACAAAGCTAACCCTGTGGTAGGGGGGTGGATACCAAGGCGCGAAGTGCTTTATTTCGTGATATCCATACGAGTTTTATTATATAATAAATAAAATTATAATAACTTATATTTATGGAAACTGACTGAGACATAGCATTTTATATTTACTTCCCAACCCTCATCTGTAATTCTAAGGGACTAATCTATCACCGGCCGCCATATGCAATGTAAAATAATCAGATAATTCAGTAAGTTTTTTTTATAAATTCTCTTTAAATATAAGTTCGAAAATTATTAACTTTTTGTTTCAGATAGTAAACATTATCAGTCAAAAGTTGTTTATTTAACATCTAATAAATATAAAATTGCAATATAAACTGAGTTATTAACTAGAGTCAATTTAGAGGGCAAATAAAAAACCCGTTTGGCTTTCCATATCGACAAAACCCAACTAACACTTGTGGTGGGGTGTTTGTGCTGTAGACGGTGCTGAACCAGTAACAAAATGGAAGTTTAGGATTTAATTAAAATAATCTCCGTCTCGCCCATCATTAAATAGTAAATTGGAAGTACTATAGGCCCTACAAGCTCTTCGTTAGGTTTTCAATCTGCCAAGGGCGCAATAAGTTATTTCGCATTATGCAAAGCACGCGCAGTAAATGAGTAAACGTGATGGCTATCTAAAGTTCGCCTCGGACGAACTTTGTGATAAAACGCCACGTATTCAATGTGTATATAACTCTCTCGCCACGTACTTGTGGCGACGACGAAATATGATGCCAATTTACGGTCACACCATGTTTCGCCGATAACGAAACAAAAATTATTGTAATGAAAAACTATTTCCCAAATCAAACATGACGCGCATGCATTGTGACGTACTTATTTCGTCGACACAATGTGATGTCAATTTACCGTCACACCATGTTTCACCGATAACGAAACAAAAATTACTGTAATGAAAAACTATTTCCCAAATCAAACATGACGCGCATGTATTGTGACGTTCTTATTTCGTCGACACAATGTGATGTCAATTTACCGTCACACCATGTTTCACCGATAACGAAACAAAAATTACTGTAATGAAAAACTATTTCCCAAATCAAACATGACGCGCATGCATTGTGACGTACTTATTTCGTCGACACAATGTGATGTCAATTTACCGTCACACCATGTTTCACCGATAACGAAACAAAAATTATTGTAATGAAAAACTATTTCCCAAATCAAATATTACGCGCATGTTTTGTGACGTTCTTATTTCGTCGACACAATGTGATGTCAATTTACTGTCACATCATGTTTCACCGATAACGAAACAAAAATTATTGTAATGAAAAACTATTTCCCAAATCAAATATGACGCGCATGTTTTGTGACGTTCTTATTTCGTCGACACAATGTGATGTCAATTTACTGTCACACCATGTTTCACCGATAACGAAACAAAAATTATTGTAATGAAAAACTATTTCCCAAATCAAATATGACGCGCATGTTTTGTGACGTTCTTATTTCGTCGACACAATGTGATGTCAATTTACTGTCACACCAACCATGTTTCACCGATAACGAAACAAAAATTATTGTAATGAAAAACTATTTCCCAAATCAAACATGACGCGCATGTTTTCTGACGTTCTTATTTCGTCGACACAATGTGATGTCAATTTACCGTCACACCATGTTTCGCCGATAACGAAACAAAAATTATTGTAATGAAAAACTATTTCCCAAATCAAACATGACGCGCATGTATTGTGACGTTCTTATTTCGTCGATACAATGTGATGTCAATTTACCGTCACACCATGTTTCGCCGATAACGAAACAAAAATTATTGTAATGAAAAACTATTTCCCAAATCAAACATGACGCGCATGTATTGTGACGTTCTTATTTCGTCGACACAATGTGATGTCAATTTACCGTCACACCATGTTTCACCGATAACGAAACAAAAACTATTGTAATGAAAAACTATTTCCCAAATCAAACATGACGCGCATGTATTGTGACGTTCTTATTTCGTCGACACAATGTGATGTCAATTTACCGCCACACCATGTTTCACCGATAACGAAACAAAAATTATTGTAATGAAAAACTATTTCCCATATCAAACATGACGCGCATGTATTGTGACGTTCTTATTTCGTCGACACAATGTGATGTCAATTTACCGTCACACCATGTTTCACCGATAACGAAACAAAAATTATTGTAATGAAAAACTATTTCCCATATCAAACATGACGCGCATGTATTGTGACGTTCTTATTTCGTCGACACAATGTGATGTCAATTTACCGTCACACCATGTTTCACCGATAACGAAACAAAAATTATTGTAATGAAAAACTATTTCCCAAATCAAATATTACGCGCATGTTTTGTGACGTTCTTATTTCGTCGACACAATGTGATGTCAATTTACTGTCACATCATGTTTCACCGATAACGAAACAAAAATTATTGTAATGAAAAACTATTTCCCAAATCAAATATGACGCGCATGTTTTGTGACGTTCTTATTTCGTCGACACAATGTGATGTCAATTTACTGTCACACCATGTTTCACCGATAACGAAACAAAAATTATTGTAATGAAAAACTATTTCCCAAATCAAATATGACGCGCATGTTTTGTGACGTTCTTATTTCGTCGACACAATGTGATGTCAATTTACTGTCACACCAACCATGTTTCACCGATAACGAAACAAAAATTATTGTAATGAAAAACTATTTCCCAAATCAAACATGACGCGCATGTTTTCTGACGTTCTTATTTCGTCGACACAATGTGATGTCAATTTACCGTCACACCATGTTTCACCGATAACGAAACAAAAATTATTGTAATGAAAAACTATTTCCCAAATCAAACATGACGCGCATGTATTGTGACGTTCTTATTTCGTCGACACAATGTGATGTCAATTTACCGTCACACCATGTTTCACCGATAACGAAACAAAAATTATTGTAATGAAAAACTATTTCCCAAATCAAACATGACGCGCATGTATTGTGACGTTCTTATTTCGTCGACACAATGTGATGTCAATTTACCGTCACACCATGTTTCACCGATAACGAAACAAAAATTATTGTAATGAAAAACTATTTCCCAAATCAAACATGACGCGCATGTATTGTGACGTTCTTATTTCGTCGACACAATGTGATGTCAATTTACCGTCACACCATGTTTCACCGATAACGAAACTAAAACTATTGTAATGAAAAACTATTTCCCAAATCAAATATGACGCGCATGTTTTGTGACGTTCTTATTTCGACGACAGAATGTGATGTCAACTTACCGTCACAAAATCTTTTGAATGTAACGAAAAAATATTTATTGTGACGGAAAACTATTTCCCAAATCAAATTTGTCGGGCATGTGTTTTCATGTTCTTGTTTCGCCAAGAAAATGTGTTGCCAATTTACTGTCACACCATGTTTCGCCGATAACGAAACAAAATATGTTGTGAAGCAAAACTATTTCCCAAATAAAATATGACGCGCTTGTGTTGTGACGTTCTTATTTCGTCGACACAATGTGTTGCCAATTTACCGACGTATCATGTTTCGCCAATAACGAAACAAAATATGTTGTGAAGCAAAACTATTTCCCAAATAAAATATGACGCGCTTGTGTTGTGACGTTCTTATTTCGTCGACACAATGTGTTGCCAATTTACCGACGTATCATGTTTCGCCAATAACGAAACAAAATATGTTGTGAAGCAAAACTATTTCCCAAATAAAATATGACGCGCTTGTGTTGTGACGTTCTTATTTCGTCGACACAATGTGTTGCCAATTTACCGACGTATCATGTTTCGCCAATAACGAAACAAAATATGTTGTGAAGCAAAACTATTTCCCAAATAAAATATGACGCGCTTGTGTTGTGACGTTCTTATTTCGTCGACACAATGTGTTGCCAATTTACCGACGTATCATGTTTCGCCAATAACGAAACTAAATATGCTGTGAGCAAAACTATTTCCCAAATAAAATATGCGCCCATGTGTTGTGACGTTCTTGTTTCGCCGACAAAATGTGATGCCAATTTACCGACATATGTTTCGCCGATAACGAAACAAAATTTATTATGACGTAAATCTACTTCCCAATTGAAATATGACGCGTATGAGCAGTGACGTTCTTGTTTCGCCGACAAAATATGTTGCCAATTTAGGACGTATCAGGTTTCGCTGAAAAAGAAACACATTTTTTTTATATAGGTGGTATTTTACAGTATTTTAAAAATATCCGGAATAATTTATATCTTTTTATCAACTTTGAGCACTTAGGGCTCACTTTTATGAGCACTTAGGGCTCACTTTTATCTTTTTACGCCAATTACAACTAGCTGCACTTATTTAAAGACATAAGGCATACATGTGGTGTTCCAAGAGAAACATATTCCTCAAAACCAATGAAATTCACGCCGTTTGCTCTACCTTGGAAGAAAACTTTGGAATTAGGGTTTTATTCCTAATAAATTGAGTTTCTATGTTAAATACAATAAATAAACACTTTTTTTTAAAATTGTTAATTGTATTATTTCTCCTACTGTTTTGCCATGGTAACAATTGTAGTTTAATATATTAAGCTTATTAGTGTTTACGGACAAAAAAGTACATCTGCTTGGGTATTCAAAGACAACTAAGATCTGAAAATTATAAGCTAGATAATTGTAAATAACTCCCCAAGCTGTTAGTAAACTGAAGGTAGGGCCGAGCAAAAGAAACATAAATGTTCAGTAAGTTAAACAGTACATGTCTAGAACACAACCTACAGTGTTCAGTCTTGTCTTAGTCTTGATTATACGGGTCAACTTGCTCTTCAAAATGATGACAATGAAAGTTGTTGAAAAGCTTTAAGAAGTGTTAGTTAAAATTAATAATGTTATGAAATGTTTATAAACACACACACACACGCGCGCGCGCGCGCGCGCGCGCGCGCGCGCTCACACAAACACACACACGCACGCACGCACGCAAGCGCGTTATAAGCAGTAGCATGGTTGAAGAATGCAAAGTAAAGGCTTGTGTAAACATGGGAGTTTTTTAACCCTACAAAGCATTTGAACAAATAGAATCAAGTAACACGTTTTCCAATTTGTACGTCCTAGTTTGACGCAGGCGGACGGGCCGATCTGTCTCACGAAACGTCTTTATTTTCACAATGGCGACTGTCTAAGAAACCGGCAATTTTAATTCAATTTCGCCGAGTAAGGATGTCAACCTCTGGCTCTTAATGACCCACTCGCAACCTTGACCTCGAGGTCACCTCGACACGCATTATGTTTCCCACAGGTTGCGTGAACGCGTGACACCGTGTTTTCTCGAGCAGAACTCTCGCCTGCACTTGCTGGATCTCTGTATAGACTGACCGCGAGCCATGGCACGATTGTGCGTTTTGGGATTCGCAACTTCCTTTAAACGCGTTTACTTCCGAAGTACGCAACGACCGATGCGTTTGTGCTCTGGCGGTCTTGTGCCTTTATACCGATAAAAGTTTTCCATATTTCATGATTTTGGGCAGTTTATATTTTTATTTAAACTTCAGTCCTTTCCACTTTTTTTTAAAAAAACAACAAATTTGATAGTCTATAAATGATATTAGGCTCTCTTTATCAGTAATTTTTTGTTATACATATTTAAATAAAAATATTTCCAATAAATGATTTCAAACCCCATGTTTGAAGCAAATGAAAAGCCTGTGTAAATCAGCACATTAAGTTATCTTATTATAGTTCTGCACCAAATATTGTGAAGTGGATCCAGCCGGTCTATCCTAAACCCTCTTAATGAGATGGTAATTACTTGTGAAGTAATTACACAGAAATCGTTTTAAACAAAATTAATTACACAGAAATCGTGGTAAACAAAAGTAATTACACAAAAATCGTGATAAACAAAAGTAATTACACAGAAATCGTGCTACACAAAAGTAATTACACAGAAATCGTGATAAACAAAAGTAATTACACTGTTATCGTGGTAAACAAAAGTAATTACACAGAAATCGTGGTAAACAAAAGTAATTACACAAAAATCGTGATAAACAAAAGTAAATACACAGAAATCGTGCTACACAAAAGTAATTACACAGACAGTGTTAAACAAAAGTAATTACACAGAAATCGTGATAAACAAAAGCAATTACACTGTTATCGTGGTAAACAAAAGTAATTACACAGAAATCGTGGTAAACAAAAGTAATTACACAAAAATCGTGATAAACAAAAGTAATTACACAGAAATCGTGGTAAACAAAAGTAATTACACAAAAATCGTGATAAACAAAAGTAAATACACAGAAATCGTGTTAAACAAAAGTAATTACACAAAAATCGTGATAAACAAAAGTAAATACACAGAAATCGTGCTACACAAAAGTAATTACACAGACATAGTGTTAAACAAAAGTAATTACACAGAAATCGTGATGAACAAAAGCAATTACACAGAAATCGTGGTAAACAAAAGTAATTACACAGAAATCGTGTGAAACCAAAGTAATTACACAAAAATCGTGATAAACAAAAGTAAATACACAGAAATCGTGCTACACAAAAGTAATTACACAGACAGTGTTAAACAAAAGCAATTACACTGTTATCGTGGTAAACAAAAGTAATTACACAAAAATCGTGATAAACAAAAGTAATTACACAGAAATCGTGGTAAACAAAAGTAATTACACAAAAATCGTGATAAACAAAAGTAAATACACATAAATCGTGCTACACAATAGTAATTACACAGACATTGTGGTAAACAATAGTAATTACACAGACATCGTGTTAAACAAAAGTAATTACACTGTTATCGTGGTAAACAAAAGTAATTACACAGACATCGTGTTAAACAAAAGTAATTACACAGAAATCGTGATGAACAAAAGCAAATACACAGAAATCGTGATAAACAAAAGTAATTACACTGTTATCGTGGTAAACAAAAGTAATTACACAGAAATCGTGGTAAACAAAAGTAATTACACAAAAATCGTGATAAACAAAAGTAAATACACAGAAATCGTGCTACACAAAAGTAATTACACAGACATAGTGTTAAACAAAAGTAATTACACAGAAATCGTGATAAACAAAAGCAATTACACTGTTATCGGGGTGAACAAAAGTAATTACACAAAAATCGTGATAAATAAAAGTAATTACACAAAAATCGTGATAAACAAAAGTAAATACACAGAAATCGTGTTAAACAAAAGTAATTACACAAAAATCGTGATAAACAAAAGTAAATACACAGAAATCGTGCTACACAAAAGTAATTACACAGACATAGTGTTAAACAAAAGTAATTACACAGAAATCGTGATGAACGAAAGCAATTACACAGAAATCGTGATAAACAAAAGCAATTACACTGTTATCGTGGTAAACAAAAGTAATTACACAAAAATCGTGATAAACAAAAGTAATTACACAGAAATCGTGGTAAACAAAAGTAATTACACAAAAATCGTGATAAACAAAAGTAAATACACATAAATCGTGCTACACAAAAGTATTTACACAGACATTGTGGTAAACAATAGTAATTACACAGACATCGTGTTAAACAAAAGTAATTACACTGTTATCGTGGTAAACAAAAGTAATTACACAGACATCGTGTTAAACAAAAGTAATTACACAGAAATCGTGATGAACAAAAGCAATTACACTGTTATCGTGGCAAACAAAAGTAATTACACAGAAATCGTGGTAAACAAAAGTAATTACACAAAAATCGTGATAAACAAAAGTAATTACACAGAAATCGTGATAAACAAAAGTAATTACACTGTTATCGTGGTAAACAAAAGTAATTACACAGAAATCGTGGTAAACAAAAGTAATTACACAAAAAATCGTGATAAACAAAAGTAAATACACAGAAATCGTGCTACACAAAAGTAATTACACAGACAGTGTTAAACAAAAGTAATTACACAGAAATCGTGATAAACAAAAGCAATTACACTGTTATCGTGGTAAACAAAAGTAATTACACAGAAATCGTGGTAAACTAAAGTAATTACACAAAAATCGTGATAAACAAAAGTAATTACACAGAAATCGTGGTAAACAAAAGTAATTACACAAAAATCGTGATAAACAAAAGTAAATACACAGAAATCGTGTTAAACAAAAGTAATTACACAAAAATCGTGATAAACAAACGTAAATACACAGAAATCGTGCTACACAAAAGTAATTACACAGACATAGTGTTAAACAAAAGTAATTACACAGAAATCGTGATGAACAAAAGCAATTACACAGAAATCGTGATAAACAAAAGCAATTACACTGTTATCGTGGTAAACAAAAGTAATTACACAAAAATCGTGATAAACAAAAGTAATTACACAGAAATCGTGGTAAACAAAAGTAATTACACAAAAATCGTGTTAAACAAAAGTAAATACACATAAATCGTGCTACACAAAAGTAATTACACAGACATTGTGGTAAACAATAGTAATTACACAGACATCGTGTTAAACAAAAGTAATTACACTGTTATCTTGGTAAACAAAAGTAATTACACAGACATCGTGTTAAACAAAAGTAATTACACAGAAATCGTGATAAACAAAAGCAATTACACTGTTATCGTGGCAAACAAAAGTAATTACACAGAAATCGTGGTAAACAAAAGTAATTACACAAAAATCGTGATAAACAAAAGTAATTACACAGAAATCGTGGTAAACAAAAGTAATTACACAAAAATCGTGATAAACAAAAGTAATTACACAGAAATCGTGGTAAACAAAAGTAATTACACAAAAATCATGATAAACAAAAGTAAATACACAGAAATCGTGCTACACAAAAGTAATTACACAGACATAGTGTTAAACAAAAGTAATTACACAGAAATCGTGATGAACAAAAGCAATTACACAGAAATCATGATAAACAAAAGCAATTACACTGTTATCGTGGTAAACAAAAGTAATTACACAAAAATCGTGATAAACAAAAGTAATTACACAGAAATCGTGCTACACAAAAGTAATTACACAGACATTGTGGTAAAAAAAAGTAATTACACAGACATCGTGTTAAACAAAAGTAATTACACTGTTATCGTGGTAAACAAAAGTAATTACACAGACATCGTGTTAAACAAAAGTAATTACACAGAAATCGTGATAAACAAAAGTAATTACACTGTTATCGTGGTAAACAAAAGTAATTACACAGAAATCGTGGTAATCAAAAGTAATTACACAGAAATCGTGTTAAACAACACTGAAACAAAACAAAAATTATTTTAAAAAAATCCTTTTGGTATTGCAAAAAAAAAGAACGTAACTTGCTGAGGGTGTGTGTGAAATAAGCGATCTGTGAAATAAGCGACCAAAATGCCCCTACAACCAATAAAGACATTCAACCAAGAGATACCGAATCTGGAAAATAAGCGACCAAGCTACACCTACACTTCCCCTACTACTTGTGAAAAGAAAACGATGAAGGCTGAAGTATAAGAAAGTGGATAAAGCTATTGAAAAAAACAATGAAGAAATATGAAGAAAATAGTGACGTAATGGCTTGTCTACGTACTCTATCCTGCCTTCAAAAGCTGTATCAAGTTAAAGGTCATAAAATAGAGAAAAAAATGGAAATAGTTATAAACTTGTAAATTTTTTTAATATTATAAAACGCAATAAAACGTTACAAAACATTATAAACCATAAGTATAAAAAAATAAAATACTATCATTCAAAGCCTGGTTGAAGTGTAATTGAAATCAGAAAGCATAAATGTAAAAGAGTCTAACAGTTCAAAAACTCTCTTAAGAAGAGTGTGGAATACACAGGGCAAGTATAATTCTGTAATGGTCCCTTATTTCGCCTGTCGCTCATTTGACCGAAGGTCAAGACTCAATGCGCAGGTAGAGAAACCGTAATGGTCGCTTATTTCGCCGGTCGCTTATTTCACTGGTCGCTTTTTTCGTAACACAGCATAGCCAGGATTTTTTTGCAAGTAAGTTGAATGGGGGGGGGGGAGTTCTGCCCATTACTGCACCTAAATATAACCTAAGCAATGGTATGTTACAAATTTAAATTTCAGTTAGTCGGATTAAAAAAAAATCAAGTTTATTTACCTAAAAGTAAATTTTCAAACTGATTTTAAAAAAATATTGTTTAATTTTGTGTTCAATTTTCAGTAAGTTTATAGCAGCAGTATTCTCCTATTGTAATTACAAGCCATTTTATCAATTACTATATCTGATTTCTCTTCAATTACAAATTAAATCCTATGGTCTTCTACGTGTATCCCTTAAATGGTAATATGATTTGTAAATCCCAAACACTTTTAATTTAATTTTTCCCAAAGACTTTAGATGGTTTGAAGGCTCTCAGGCCCTTGGCTACATACTTGTTACTCGGAGAAATATTTGAAAAATGCAAGCAAACCCCAATATTACAAGATTTCAATAAGTACAGAATCCAATATTTTGTATTCCAAAATAATAACTTAAAAACTACAAACCCTATCCTATGATCACCTAATCATCTACCAGGACAACAACATGTTGCCCTAATATTTACTCCAAGAAATTCTCCACCATCTTGAATGTTAAGTAAGTTAAATAAGTAATTCTTGAATTGTCCTTTATAATAAATAACGTTACTGTAAACAGACAAATAAGGACTTTTAAAGGAAGTTCAATTGAAAGAGAAGAGTTGAGTGCTAATTAAAAGACACACAGGTAATAGAATAACCCAAGGTGCAAGTGCTATAAATCCTTCACAGCTTGATGGGAACGACGGTATTTTGTTTGTACACTTTCAAGGATCTGTGTTGTTAGGTTGTAAATCATTGGTAAACGCAGAGAGATTTGTGGTTTTAAAAACAACAATAATTACAAGAAATGTACGCTTTAGAATGGAAGCCAGAATTTTAACTATTCAAAAGGTTTTGGGTTTTTATCACGTTTTAGTAAAAAAAACCTTCACAGAGTTGAACCAAAAACTGTGTTTTATCTAAATACATTACTCACATCGTCAATAGAAATAAAAAATCGGGAATCTACAACTACGAATGAATACATTTTGTGTTAATATGAAGACATCTGATGCACACCACCGTTAAAAGCTTT